>CP059614.1:1200000-2400000 GCA_016906575.1 Ceratobasidium sp. AG-Ba
CCATTTAACGTAACGTCTCTTTACGTACTTATGCATGTGCCTTGCTTCTCTGTTGTCTCGTGTCTCTCGGACTGTGTGGATGAGATCTCTATCGGACGTGGTGTGTTATGGAGATCCGTATCTGCTCGTTCGGGTGACTCGCTCCACTTTTTGGCAGTGCACGTGTGTGATTCGGTGATTCGGAATACTTGCCGTTCGTTGGCTGCAGACTGGTTCTCATTTTTTTTTCTCTGCTTCGAGGCGGAGGGTGTTGTTTGCATTTTCGTGCTAATGATATTATTCGTTGAGGCGGGATTTGCGTTGCGTGATCTGATGTTTGAACGGCCAGGCCAAGCACTCTGTAATACGGAAACTATTATCGGGTCTTTGACCTTCCATCGAGTAGTCCCGAGCGAGTGAGAGAGCCTGTTTCCCGCCTGGATAGCGGCGATAATTGATTAAAATCTATCTAATCTTCCCAACTCATGATCACGTGCTCAACGGGCTACGTTTACTCGGCCATATCTAGACTTACTTCGGCTCTTTGGCTATACACCATGGTACAATTCTATACATCGACTGGTAACCATCGCTTTTATTACGTCTCAATCTCGTTTCACTAAATTACTATATCTAAAGCGGTCAACCCCTCTGCGGTTATTTATATGGGAAAGGACAAGGAAGAAAGTAAGTTATGGAAACCTATAATCCGAATCTCTCATGTACCAAACTAAATCAGTAACTCGCTAGATGAGGATCTCATTCGATACGGGTGGCCTCAGGATGTCTGGTTCCACGTGGACAAAGTGAGCATAAAACCCCAGCCAGAATCATTCGCCCATCGTTCATGGGTTCAACAGCTATCGTCTGCGCACGTGTACCTCCGTCTCCCTCCGACAATTGAATCATGGGAGAAGATACCGCAAGAGCTACTCGTGGACTGTGCACAGTTGGTGAAGGTATGGTTTAGGCGCTAGTCCATGGAGAGATATGGCTGGAACTTAACGATGATTACTAGGCCAACTCAATCGAGGGTGTGTGCCATATGTTGAATTCGTGTGATGTCTTATATTTACGTTACGAGATACGGATAGGCAACAAGAAAGATAACTTGACCATCATATATACACCATGGGACAACTTGAAAGTGGGTTACTTGCCTCTGCTCTAGCTCCCAAGTCGCTTGACGAACAATCACAGAAAACGGGCGATATGGCTGTCGGCCAAGTCTCTTTCCATCGTAACGACCGAGTAAGCCCCTTCATCCTCCCAGCGAACCATTACCCCGAAAACCGAATGAGTTGGCATAGGTTAAGCGAGGTAATGTACAAGCTTAGAGCCTTTGGGACTAGTAACTGACGTTTTCCGCTAGTACACGTATCCGAGAGGGTAAACGCGATCGTGAACCGATTAAATAAGACCAAGGTCGTTCGTGACGTCGATCATGAACAGGAACGGGTCGATCGAATTAAAGCCGAGTCCGCCAAGCGCAAGGCTGCAGCTATAGAAAAGGTAAGCGATCGTTTGCATGGACATAATATACAGTTATTGAGTCAACCGACACCGTACTAGAAGAAAGCCGATGCGGAACAGGCGAAACAACGCGAAGCTGAGAAAGAGGCCCGCTCATACGATAACCTATTTACGGGAGTAGAGGATGAGGGCGAGGACGAAGATGGCTCCAAAGAGAAGAAGAAGGGTATTGCACTGGAAGACGATTTCATGTAAGGTATAAGGCCATGTGGATTAACGCCTTTTTGCTGCCAAAATCCAGTATAAAGGGGCAGGACGACCAAACATACAGTAATGCGCTACGCTTAGACGTGTTGGCAACTAGGACTGAGTCAAAGACGGAAAAATATGAATCAATAGCTGTAACCCGTACTTTAATTCATGACTCATGTCGTAACGATAAACAAAACTCTTCCATTCGGCACATCTACATGAGACAGGGCCAAAGCCATGTCTATGGGAAGAAACTCAGTCATGCCGATTGAGCCGATTGAACCCTGGGGGACATTATCGGGTTGTCACTCAACCATCTTCGGGCTACTCGCAGTGGGAATATTTACCATTTTCAGAGCCGGATATTTCAACCTCCCCCACAAGAATCTCGTAACTGGCTCAAGTCAGTTGTTAACCATGCAGTCTCCTAATCTTATTCCCATGCGACTCCCATTCTCGGATAATGATTTTTCCTAATATATATGGCGGCTTTGGTGCGACGGGTTGTATATTTGTGTCACAGCTGAGCCGAAACCCACGTGCCAAGGATCAAAGCTTGGCGCAGACTAACTACGTCCCTGGTCCCGCTTCGCCCTCACTAAGCAACGTCATTTCCGTTGCGCGAGCAACAGCTAATGCGGGCCGGTTATTTCTCCGCATGCATGGAGGAAGTAGTATAAAAAGGAGCACCCATGTTCTTGCATGGTGCAACCAAGTCGTCCTCAGATATCTCATCACTTTCACTTTCTCTACATTCATTTCTATAAGATGCGCTTTACTCCTGCTATTTTCATCTCCATCTTGGTGGCCTCGCCCGGAGCGTTAGGCCAACTCAATACCAAGATGAAGGCCAAGGGTGAGTATACCGATGCCCGACAAGCTTGCTTCCTGAGCCTAAACTGATTCTGTACAGGCAAGCTGTACTTTGGTACCATCGGAGACTCGGCTCTCTTGGCTAACTCGCGAAATGCTGCCGTTATCAAGTCCGATTTTGGAGCCTTGACGCCAGAGAACAGTGCGAGTGAGTAGTGCATCCGTTGAAACCGTCAATAGGTAGCTGAAACATATCTATCAAGAATGGGATGCTATCGAGCCTTCTCGCGGAAACTTCAAGTTTGGGGGATTTGATACTCTCGTCAATTTTGCTCAAAGTAACGGGAAACTTGTCCGAGGTCACACCTGTGAGTAACCTTTATCAAAGTACTAGCACTTCGACTGCTCACACTGTTCCTTTTCTTAACTAGTTGTTTGGCACTCGCAGCTCCCTTCATGGGTATCAAGCATCCCTGATGGCAATACTTTGACTTCTGTCATTCAAAACCATGTTACTACTATCGCCACGCGCTATCGTGGTAAAATCTATGCTTGGGACGTCGTCAACGAGATCTTTAATGAAGATGGCTCGCTCCGTAACTCGGTGTTTTCACAGCGTCTCGGTGAAAGTAAGCTCCAATAGGTTCGATTTCTAGGCTTGATTTTTGATCCGGTTCCTATTCTAGATTTTGTAGGTGTTGCGTTCAAGGCTGCGCGCGCTGCGGATAGGTACGTGGAGTAAACTCGCCTATGTATAGTTAGCTCACTAGATTGGACACAGCAAAGCAAAGCTTTATATCAACGTACGTATCCTCTTTCATCAAGTAGCTATTCCAGCTGACGTGTCTTGTGCAGGATTTCAATCTTGACTCGGTCAACCCTAAACTCAATGGCCTCGTCAACTTGGTCAACCGGCAGAAATTGGCTGGTACTCCAATCGACGGTGTTGGCACCCAGACCCATTTGTCAGTGAGTTGCACTCTATGGGCGTCTAATAGTGGGTGGTTGTACTGAAGAAAAACATAGGCGGGCGGCTCGAAAGGCGTCCAGGCCGCACTCCAGAAGATGGCCTCGACTGGGTGTGAAGTTGCCATTACTGAGCTCGACATTGCCGGTGCACCTAGTACGCCTTTGATTACTGAGAATTTTTGAAACTGATGGCTAACGTAACTGAAATTCAGCCACGGATTATGTTACAGTCGTCAAGGCATGCTTGAACACCCCTAAATGTGTCGGCATCACTGTGAGTAATATTCTGAAGTAGATGAATCCTTCGTATGCTTACACTATAGGCATAGGTCTGGGGCGTTTCTGACAAGGACTCGTGGCGCACTGGAAGCAATCCACTCTTGTTCGACTCGAACTTCCAGAAGAAGGCCGCATACAATGCCGTCATTTCTGCTATGGCTTAGGCGCAATCAGCCCGCGGCAGAAACTGGACGCAAGGCATTACTTTGTTCAAATCGAGAAATCAGGATACCACTTCATGCAATGGGACGCATCGACACTTGACGTGCTGATGTCGGAAATCATACCGGAGAGCCGAGCTCAAATGGGCGATTTGTTGGACCACATTCTTTTGTATATCTTATTACACAATACAATATCGATACAAACGATGGGACAGCGATAGCTAGCTGGGTCACGGCAAGAAAAGAAAAATGTCTATGGGCCTTGATTGGAATTTGGGTTGACATTCCACCCAACTCCCGTTCCCAAGTAGTTGAAATTCTTCCACCAATCATTTAGTCCATTCATAACCGAGCTCCTAACGCGACTTGAGTATCATATTGTATCGAAGACTAGTCATGGCGTACCATTGGCGATCCATTCCTTCAATAGGTGGTATGAGCTCTGGTACCTGCATAACGTCCATAGGCTGAGGTATAGACATAAAGTTCGAATTATCAATCATCTAAGGAGCTGTCAATATAACTCGAGTCGAGGCCGGTTTTCGCTTGCCGAACCTACCTCTGGTCGTGCTCCCATGTTGGAAGCATTCACGGATGTCGCGCCCTGATGACAACGGAGGATAAGACACACGCCATAATTAATGCATTATCCAGCAACTCACAGATACACGCTGAGTGCCTGCGTTTCGAACGAGATGATCAAAGAATTGAACAAAGTATGATGGCGTATCTCCCTGGTGTTGGGCCAAAGTTCCGCATGACATTGATACCCTCTTGAGAGTATCGACAATCTCCTGATATAACTCTTCATCAACGTACGGGAGTTGCTAAAAAAGGACCCGTTAAACCGACCTGGGAAAGTTCGAGTGAGATGGAAATATACGCACTTTGAATAACCAAACTCCAGCATAAGCGGTAGTAATCGCTATCTGGTCTTGGCAATATGCAATATATCGGTGGGGTGTCATCTCGGTAATGACATGGTGTAATATGTCCATAGCGCATTTGATGCACTCCAGAGAGTGAGTCCGAGCAGAACTCAACTGTGGTTGGATCAGACCGAGTAATCGTAGCTCGGACACAATGAGCTTGAGATTAAGAGAAGCAAACTTGAGCAGAGCCTTGGACACTGGAGCGAGATTGGCTCCATCTACATGCCATGTCGTCAGCATTACAACCGATCACCTAAAAATAGAATTTAGACCAACCGTTGTCAACTACCCAACGTTGAACGCGTTCGTCCATCAAATGGGCAACGTGCCTCATCAATGGCTCAAAAGCCGATTTGTTCGAAACGTTCATGGACGAAAACAGGGAGTGGCAGAGAATCCGAACACCTCCGAGAGCCGCAGACGCAACAAGCATCATGTCAGCATCTAGCGTTCAGTTAACAACGGATGCTCCAGGTTTGCCTTTTTACGCACTGCATGGAAACTGATGGCAATTTAGCAAAAAAACGACAGGCTCGACTTGATATAGCTACCTGTGGGTGATCTGACAGCCAATCATAAGCATCCTGTAGTCGGAAATCAGGTATCATTTGGGGTTTGCTTCTCTGCATACTGCAGTCAAAGTCAGCCTTGAGTGAATTAAACTAGAAGAGGTCTTACGCGGTTGTCAAATCGTAGCCTTGAAGCCATGATTAATGGTTAGTTCAGGTAACGAAAGAGAGAAACGCATTACTGACAAACCAACTCTAACAGAAGTCAGTTTCTCTAATTATTTGGGTAAAACGACTCAACTCACGGAGCCATGTTCTTTCTCTGTTCTTTTGACCAGAATGAACGGTGATTAGCAGCTAGGAAAGAGCGTCCGAATGAACTCTTACCAGCTGTTCTCTGGCGAGCTGCTCGATTGCGGGTAAAGGTTTTTCCCGTCGCTCATGTAGATTCAACTCGTAAGCCATACGGATTGCCAGGCCAACTTTCCGCCAGCTACTCGAGTCCGTCGGGTCCTTCCAAAACGTTAAAAGTGACAGCGCCTGAACGTATTCGATACTGCACACTCCGTCTGCTAGAGCACGACCAAGGAGGGTTTGTCCAAGTGCATTACATTTATCCCAAGCACGAGGACGCACGAAGCGGCAAGCGACACATAGGATAGCCGTGAACAAAACACTAGAACGAGACCGAACGTATGATGGCGAGTGCAGAGCTGGGTCCAGGAGAGCGATGATGGGGTTGAGCGATTCATGATAACTATGTGACTAGATGATTAAAGTATGTACCCAGCAAGTGAAATGAGCTCACAAATTAAACAAAACGCGAACCGCGTCTGGTGGGATGATGCCAGCAGTCACCGGATCATCGTAATTGTCGGTCGAATTAGGTTCATGTGTTGAAGGTTGTCCAGGCGCGCCGCTTACTGGGGAAGCTGGGCGTGAGTCGGTAAGAATGTTGGCCAGAGAATACGCATTAGTGCTAGTATTTGGCGGATGCGGCTCTTTTATCCCCCCGAGCAGCTTGAGACTCCGGTCTGGATCTAGCCCCGCGCTCGTTCCAGTTCCAGACCCAGATGTGGAACTGGAGGCGGCGTTGGCGCCCATATCAAGAATTGGATACGTGAGCGCAGGCTCGACACGCTGGAGGTGAAAATGCGGGGATTCTAGATTCATAATTTATAAACAGTTTCCAGGCAGTGGGGTTGAAATGGAACGCACCTTGATTGTGGAAGTCGGTGTGAGAAGCCATGGTATAAGGAGAGACTGGTGGGCCTCTGGCGGGGGAATATTCGTGGTCAAACCTAGCTTCACCATAGCGCTCGGCTGAATTGACGTAAGACGACGCCTGTGAGGTCGATACATTCGGAGAAGGCATCTGTGCGTAGGAAGACGAAGTCGAGGGAGTATTCTGTTGCAAGAGAATCTCGGACGGGCCGTCCCCAGCATAAGGATGCCTGTGTTAATTGAGATCAGATCCAGTTTGACGATTGTATTAGCGGCGCTCCGATAGCGAAAAACAACTGACGCGTGGCGTGGCTTTCTCCCGCGCTTTTTCTCGCGGTAAATACAGTCGAGCGAGAGCCGGGTACAGCGCGTACATGGCCCATCCAGCGAAGGATGTTGGTTTTCGCATTTAACCTTGATTGATCGGCATTCTGTACAACTAAACAACACAGATATATAAATGCGGACCAAACAACTACACCAAGTCACCTACGCCCGGCCCCGTATTTTTGGCGAGTCATGCTCTCTCCCAAGCTCGTCGGCGCTGTCAGATCGCGAGTGTTTAGCCGATGTCATCGTTGTCTGGTCGTGAATATACTAAGTTCAGCCTCTCAATCATTTCCAATCAGTGTTGTCAAGTTCCGGGGTCGGACCCCGGTCAGGAGCGGAGTCAGGTCATCAGGTCATGACCTTGACCTAACCTTTGACCCGTCTGGAGCACGTGATGTAGAAATGTGATATATTCCATACTCAGCCGAATCCCTCGGAGATCCCGAGCACTCATCGCGATCCGTAGAATCGCTCTATGGAAGCTGGACATGTTGAATTTTGACATGGTCTTGTTAAAATTTAACATTTCTTGATTTTTAACTTCTCCTTTTGACATGATTGACCTCTTTTTTAAGAATCATGTTAACTTTTGAGTGTTCTCCCTTTGACATAATTCATCTTAATTGTCTTTTTGACATGTTTTGTTGCTTGCTTATATAGTCCTATAGACCCATATTTGTATGTAAATCTGAGCGCATTTAAGCATATCAAAACTTAAGACATTTTGTGGCAAATTCTGAGACATTAAGTCTGTGCAGAGATCCAGATCAGTCATGAGCCACACTCATGACCACTCAGCCAATCCCCGAATATTTAGCTAGCATGCACTAGCTCCACCTGTCTAAGGAAGCTTTTGAGCACTCACTAGATCCAAAGTAGCACCGGCTACCGGCGCTACTGGCATCTAGTCAGCGCTCAGAAGCATCGTTGGACAGTGGGGCTTTATCACGTGCTAGCTAGATATTCAAGGATTGGCCAAGCAATTTTGATTCTACGGATCGCCTAGCTCGCTCTTGAGCGCTTGGGATCTCCGGCGGATTTGCCTGAGTACTAAGAACGAATATCAGGAGATAAAGCTATCCCGAGCCAGTTGGCTGGCCATTTACTCCTGCAAGGCAATATTTGGTCATTTCAGTCTTCAGATTCGCCACTCCGACTGCCCAAAAACTTCTGGTGCGCTTCCAAACTAATTTCTCGCCACCTAGGCAACTGTAATCAAAAATGTTTGCCAGGGTAATTTCTCGTGTCCACCGGAAGACAATCCGTGGTAATTTTTGAGCACATAGTTGGCTATTTTGAGTATTCGCCCCCCGCACTCGTTGTGGCTTCGTCCTCGCCTGGCATATCTTGGTCTGCGTCTACATCTTTGATCAAATCCACAATCACCGACCTTGTGTCGGCCTCCTCTTCATCGTCCTCAGGTTGTGTATCAGGCTCAGCTGTCGCACCGGAACCGTGCCAATGGTTGGATTGAGGAGTGTTGACACCATCACAAAGATGCATGAGCCGCAGGTTCATTTGAAGCTGTATGATTTTGCAAGCGGCTGGGGTTGTAAGCCTATTCCGAAGCTTTGTATGTGATATTCCCATTTTTGAAAAGAGCCTTTCGCAGCCAGCAGACGTGGGAACAATAGAAACAAGTCGGTATGCTAGTTTCACATATTGCTGTACGCCAGATACAGGCCCAACCGCCAGGTTTGCCCAGATTTGAGCTAAAGTTATGGCGCCTGCCTAATCATCATGTAAATAGTTGTACAAAAATGACATTTGTACACTTACTCCACCTCTGCGCTGCTCTAAAAGCTCCTGTACAAACATATTCTTGTCGGAAAAGGGCCCCTTCGCGTCAGCATACATTGCATTTGCCTGCATGAATTCGCCTGCTCGGAATTGATTGTCTGGAAAAAACAAAGAAACAGTCGTTTCATCAGCAAAAGCGGGTATTGCTAACAAAGCAATCCAAAGTGATTTAAATTAACCACTTGGCTCTCTTCAGCCTTTAGATCAGCCTTATCATGACTCAGACTGTGTAAAAATGGTTGAAATCTCACATGTATTGACTAAAATCACTCCAAATCACTTCAAATCACTTTACTAAGCGCTCAAATTAAGGATGCTGTGCCAGGCTCCTGCAGCCAGAATCCGCCAGAATTCTGGCGGAAAATTCCGGCAAATTCCGGCAGCCAGTTGCCAGTGCAGGTGCAGGAATGGCCCCAGGGGTGCCGGAGTCCTGCGCGGATTCCTGCAGTACTGGCATACCTGCATACCTGCATACTGGCATACTGGCATTTGGGCAGCAGCACATGTTTTCATGGATTGCTGCTGTTAAGCACTCATAAAATGCGCAAAATTCAGGAGATTTGAGTGATATTTAAATGGTCCTAAACGGACAAGAAATGGCCAGTATCGGCGCACATTCATCTCAGAAAAATAATCAGGGGGATGCGCAGATCTACAGGCTTGCTATCCTTAGCTCCATATGTACCTATATGCATATCAATCGACCCGTCTCACTGGGAGGAATCCAATGAATATATTCCCATTATAATTGGACCCCTGTGTAGAGAGATATCAGCGAAATATAGGGGGAAACCCCTGAACAGCGCCACATGCACTAGTAAAACTAGCCGTGCAAACCTCGCTCCCTCGTGCGGAACCGATGCGAACTGCCATCAAGGCACTATGTACAAAAAATCAGCCTGATTGGAGGTGTTCTAGCGGGTGAAACAGGGGGAACAGCGCCCCTGATGCTGAGAATACCCCTGAAACACCCATAGAGACCCACACATTGAAGTTATTGCTTCCTGAACATCACAGGCAGATGCAGAGGCATTGATTACACTATTATAGACACCTGTAATCTCTCAGTCAAGGTTGTAAGATAAATTTCCGACATGTGCACTGATTCTGTTGGAGTGACAGTGAGGTCACCTACACACAACCCAATGCATGGCCATCCAGTTGATGGATTCACTAAATAACTTACCAGTAGGGGTTTTCGAGGTGCTGGAAAAAGGCTGGCTGGTTAAAATGCTGTGAAACAGCTTCCTTTGTGGTGAAATGGCATATGCGCATTTACCAGAATATTTTCTAAGTACTAATATGGCATAAACTACATGCTAATAATTTTTATGCGTGATGATATTTACATTAGTGTGATCCCTAGGATTTTGCGCATTTTATGAGCTACCTTGCAGGAGGTTGTGGTGAGTTTCATGGCAACTCAATTGTTGACCACGAAGGCCCGAACGAAAGAACTGCATACAAGTTGGCAGAATCAATTTCTTATAAGGTGTGTAACATATCATTGGAAAGCCCTTTTCCATGCGCATCTAATGAGCTATAACACACTTGAATGTGGTGACCTTTGACCATAGCCGGTAGCAGGAGTCCGGCGATTCTGGCAAGTTCCTGCACCTGCCGGAATTCTGGCACGGGCTCCGGCAACTGGCGTGCCAGTGCCAGTGCCAGTGCCAGAATGGCCAAAAAGCGCAGGAGTCCTGCTGCAGGTGCCGGAGTCCTGCAAAATTCTGGCACAGCTTCTCTAGCTCAAATCACTCTAAAACACACTACTAAGGATTTAAATCACTTCATATCACAGTACTACATACTTAAATCACTACCAATTCTGATAATGGCACACTGAATCTCTCTCCAGCCTGACCAAAAGATAGCAAAATGCTACAAATCAGCAAATCAAAGTTGTGAAATGATCTCAAATGTACGAATAGCTGTTTTTGATAAGCACCCGGCCAAAAGAACTAGGCATTCTAGGGGGTTGAATGGTGTATGAATGTATCTCCACTGCTTCATTGGGCTAATTTCCAGCCGCTGGTGCTGCAAAGAGAGGGGCTATGAAGCTAGGGGATTATTTTTATACAAAGAACAGTATTCACAACACCGGTTGTTAATTATAGGTGCAAATGAGTCTATCAATATATAGACTCAATTTTTGCGCATTTAATGAGCTACTCAGCAGACGCTTTAGATGACATCTATTTTTCCTCCCCCTATTGAGCACATGAGCTGATGCGAATTTCGGCCATACCTCGCCAGCGCCTTAGTGAAACTTCACATGTAAGGTATCGCTTAAAAGCTGAGATTCTCCTCAGTTTTATGGTATTTTTCTTGTCCTCGTTGGCTGTCATGATACATATATTTGCCAAACACCGGCGCTGACTTAGCCTGTCCACCGTTTGTTGCTCGTATGACTCCAGGTCATGTGACCACACAGATAAGTTTCTTTCCCAACGGCCACCTACGGTCAGTATACCGACCCATCCGCCTGATAGCGTGCCGTGCTGACGGACGCCTTAGCCCACTCGACCAACGAGCAACACGACCTGATCGGCTGTTGCTGTGTCGACATGAAAGCCTATGAGCGGCCCTGCCTCCTTGACCGCAACACGACATGGGCCCGCCTCCCTCCTCCCTGCTGCCACGTCTCAACCTCGGCCACCCGTGCCACCAATTGCAGACGACCTCGCACACGCGGCATCATGCCAGCCACGTCGCTAATCCGCACAAGCGTTGCGCTCGTGCAAGGAACCGCGCAAATGCCCTGCCTGGCGTCTGGCGTTGTCTAATGCTAACCTACTGTGACCGCGAATGCGACCGTCAGCCACTCGCCCACCCGAAGGTGAGCGATAGACCAAACCCAAGGCTTACGCTGACTTAGCTAGTGCGCCCGTCGCCGCTCCAGCTTTAGCGCTAGGACGCGACCACTCGATCGCCGCTTGCCGAGCTTAACGTCGCACGCGCACTGAGGTACGCGGTTTATACGACGCACTGCTAGCGTCCAATGGATGGGTAGTGTGCCAAGGGAACCCCGTCACTCACCTGTGTGAGTGCTGGGCTCGTGCGAGCAACAATGCAATTGCCTTGCCTGTCGCTCACGATCCGGAGCAATCACGCGAGCCCCGCACTGGACCCAAGCTGGCGTCGTCCAAAGCCGACCTATCGTGACCACACGTGCGGTCCTCAGCCGCCCGTCAACTAGACGGTGAGTGAAAGACTGAACTTGGTGCCCACGCTGACAGTGTCAGTCCGCCTGCCGCTGCTCCAGCTCCACTGCCAGGCCGCCACCACTTGGGCGCTGCCCAACGAGCTCAATGTTGCAAGCGCATTTGCGCTCTGCCGCTTGCACAACACGCCGCCAACCTCGTCGCTCATAGGTGCAAGTGCTGTTCTCGTGCAAGCAACTAGGTGCTAACACCCCACCTGGCGTCCACGGTCCAGATCAATAGCCCAAGCCCCGCCCTTCACCTCCACCGGTGTCGTCGGATGCCGTGGATTGGCAGACCTACTGTTACCCCACGTGCCATCCAAGCTGCCCGTCCAACCGCTGGTGAGTGAGCAGAGGGAACAGAAGGCCCACGCTAACATGGCCAGTCTACTTGCTGCCACTCCATCTCGAGGGCCCTGTTATGGGTTGGAGTACAGTTGGATATCTGGAGCTTAAGCAATGTAGTTGGTTAGTACTCCAATAGTAAACAATACTTCCTAGATTCGATAGGAAGGCTAATATAAGACCTCAGAGATTATCAAGTAACACTTAGATAGTCTTAACCTTTCACAGTGTAAACTGACTTAATATAATATATAAAGAGCAAGACTACAGCGGTCAGGTTCCCTTAGATATACTTATTATAGTTCAGCCCTAGTCGCTTGGACTATACTATTACTAAACTTAATCTATACTTAAGCGATAGCTTAATATGGATGAATGGGGTGCGCCTAATGCGTATATTTCCTCACACCAAATAGGTACTTAATTCCCACAACTGGCAGGTACTTATTTATACGCTAACTTAAGCACAAGTCTATATATACAGAATCACACAAATGTATCTAATCAGGTACTAGGATTCCCACTTATTAGATACAGTAGATCACACAAGAGATAAGAGATAAGAGAAACACAAACCAAAGCACACAAGACCAATCAGGTGGGTAGTAAGAGGAGGTGGCTCTGCAAGGGTCTCCTACAGGGTTCTTTTATCCCCTGAGGGAAGCCTGGATGAGCCAAATAGAGACAGTCATGCCAACTCAGCCAAAACCCGAAACTCCAGTTATGTTAATCGACTCTACTCAGGGTCTAGTGAGCGCTACTCTCGTGCTACCAAGCGCTACCTACAGAGCCGGTAGCCACGTGATGTCTAATCTAACTAAACTAGAGTTTTGAGTTTTGGTTGAGAAGCCGATCTCTAAGGAAAGTTCTGGCTATATGGGGATCACCCTATCCCCATACAGGATGGTTTAGAGTAATGACTGGGTGTAGATCGGTGGCATCACTGGATCAGTGTATGCTATTGGTTGTTTGATATATTAATAATATGAACTATATACATGTATCGGAGCCAACATCTCAGTGAGTCATAAAGCCTTCTAATTAAGGGTTGCTGGGTCCATTGACTCAGTGTGCGAGTCAGATCAGAACTGATCAGTCAATCAGATCAGTTCGATCCTCGGCCTGGAGCTCGGCGAGGAGTCCGGGGATCGGGCCGATCTTCGGTGAGAAGATACGCTCGAAGCGTGGCTATCGATCAAGCTATTGATCAGCGTGATAGAGTCAGCCGTCGCTGAGCTATAAGCGGAAAATGTTAGTAATACCTTATGATAAGCAATGCCTGAACTTGTTTAATGAATATCTCGTCGAGTTCTTAGGTTAAAAATATGAAATAAAGTGCGCAGAAGAGATAGAATTTTGTACAATTTATGTAACATAAAACTGTACAAATTGGCGCATTCACATTCATAAGAATTGGGAAAATATTCATTTGACACCGCATATAAGTTGGCAAGAGCAGACTCTATTAAGTAAAGATGTTAGTATCCATAACAGGCCCGGCTGTCATCTCTCCACCGCCGCTCGCCTAGCCCGATACTGCGCATGTACTTCGGGGCCGCCGCTTCCCCGACGCATTGCCGGTATCAGTCTGATAATCGAGCCCGACCATGTGACCGCCCTCGCGCCAACCCTCAGCGCCGTTCACCAGTCCCGCACGCATGCCACCGCTCACAAGCAATGCATCGCTCACGCTGTTGCTTTGATCGTCAACCATGTTACACCGTGAGAACCCCGGTTTCCCATGCTCCTTGCTTGCCACTCCATATAACCAGCGGCGTACAGTTCCCAACTTTGGTTGGTGGTAAGTGTTCGTGGCAGTTTCATTTTTGTTATCATCATGTACTTTCCATGTGTAATTATTGGTTCTGCTTGCGAATATATCCTTGTTATTGCTACTTGGCGTGAAATAAGTAAATGCTATATATACCCTGCTCTGGTCTACACCAAGCTTGGGTTGTGAGTGCACCAAATCATCCTACCGGTGATTTAGAGATGCCCATCTGGACTTGCAATCACTCTGAATCTATCAGAGCAACATTTAAATCACTCTGAATTCACCCAAGGGAATCGTAAATCACTCGAAATCACCATAGGTCCAAACCAAATCACTCGAAATCACTCGAAATCACAAGTCATGTGATTTAAATCACTTTGAAAAGGGGTACTTGGCTCTTTTGTGATTTGATGATTTGGAGTGATTTAAACTGATTTAAATCCTGGGAAATCAAAATCCACTTTTACTGATGCTGTTCCCTCGGATTCGACTATACGTATCCCTCATGCGTATCTCGTAGCTCTAGTAGTATCTCTATTCGTCACTCGATCATCCACCCTCAACCGAAAAAACCTAGTTTCAGTCATTGTCCCAAACATTATCATAACCACTCGAAAACACGCCAATCCCGTCCCCTCGCGAATTGCGCGGCACCCGATGAAACCACTTAGTTGCATGCTCATCAGATGACTTTGGGTATTGGGCTGGTAAGTCGATCATTTTAGGCTCTTATATTGATTTACTGATGATCGTGGCGCGATTGGGCAGGCGTATGAGTCGCGTGCAAGCGGGGGCGGTACCTCGACCGGGTCTGAAACACCATAACACACCCGGTGGACAATCTACCTGAAGACCTTCGACCGCCCGTGTTGGGTATATACAAACCCCATCGACCTTGACAACTCGACCAATCTACTCTTCCACTATCACGACTTCTGCTGCGGCTATGACGGCCACGCTCGCGTCGGCCATCTCCCCCGCTTCCCCGATCCGAACTCATCTTATAGTCCCTGCGGCCTATACACCAACCATGCATAGGGAGGCCAGAGACCAGGCTATGGATGGAGATGAGGGACGATCGTGCCAAGACTGAGGTTGGATTAAGTCAGGCTGCTGCCGATACGGACGCTGCCTCCCCGGTCATGTCTCGCGATTATGCTCAACCCGCTGTGTCTCGAGATAGCTTGCAGACCGGCCCTGTCTCGCGCAATGTATTAGTATACAGTCAGTTCGTCGATTGACCACTACAATGGACTATGCACATAGTTCAACCAATGATATGCAGGATTATGCGCCATGTACTATGGATAATACGTTGGATATGCATATTGTAAAATCCGTTGCATCACGCGACCTAAACTTAAATGGTCTTGGCTGAACGACACCAAATCTAAATCAACCCTTTGTGAAATCTACCATAAGAATTTTGATCTGTGTAGCTAAACGTATGGATATGAGTTCTACAGATATTAGAGTGCATACTATAGGCGTTTCGGCCATTTTTTCAACCGTAGTGGGAACCCATTCGCTCACTCAGGTTGAAGCTGAGCGCAGGAGGGACAGAGTAGCATATACCGCGAGATAGAAAATCTCTTAAACACAGGTATACTTTAGAGAAGCCTGGGCGGCCGTGGCTGGCTAATCAAACATTATATCGGCGTGCGCCCCTCGGTCTGGTCTCTCGGTTCACTCGTTATCATGGGGCACCCGTCATTTCATGTGTCACTAGACAATCACATTCAATACGAATCCCACACCCAGACTAGGTATAACCGTATATTAATCACGGACCAGTACGCCTTTGTACAAATAGGTGCTAGGCTGCTTGAGCTAATGGTGCTGAATTGGCGGGTTCCTGTAAATGTCCGACTCTCCCCCACTGTATCTTTTGTAGTTCGTCCTTGAATTGATCGATAAAAAACGTATCAAATTTTGGCTGAGAGTGGGACAGGGGTTCTGGGGTTCGTCGCGAGGTCAAACGAGGGTTAACCCGGCGAGCCAAGTCTTGATCAGGGTGCGAATTCTTCCGTTTCCTCTCGCGCCTAGAACCGTCTGACGAAGCCCTTTCAACCAACAACGGACGAGTGATGTCATGGGAGCTCTGTGTTCGAGAACAAGGGACCTGAAGATCAGTAGAAAAACTAGCGCTACTCTGAGACCTATAGGGCAGTGACATTGAGGGTGGCAACGACCGAACACCAACAGCCAACGGAATGTCAGCATTGTTTTCCTCTAATCGAACGATCTCTGAAAGAAGTAAACGCATGATGGCTTCGTGTACATGCTCTGGGTCGAGTTCGTTTCGATACGCCCATTCGGGTCGCACGTAGCTGAACATGCGGGACAGCATTGGTGCTAGGCACTGTAGATCTTCGTGTAGGATCGACCTCCATTTAGATTCCGACGATGGAAGAGCCAATCGTTTATCAACGTTGTCGCTCGCAGGGTACTGTTCCCGCATCGTGTCGACAAACTTTTTGCAATCGGCATTCCACGTTGATTCCTGTTGGTAATTTTCGCCAGCCGAGCGAGCAAGAGTCCACGCAATAACCCAAAATGTCGACTCGGCGTCGTGGAATAGTTGGTGTACGAACGTAGGGTTGGGATCCAGCTCCGGTGCTCGACTGGGGGGGCGATTGTAGTAGTCATAGGTGGCTCCACACGTGCGCTGATATAACTCGAGCGATTTGCCTTCCAGGTATGGCATATTAACAGAATCGCTCTTGTAATTGCCCAGATCAAGCAGTTCGCCACATGAGACTGAGCGGGCTATAAACTTTGGCGTGCCCTGATGGGGCAGTGAGCTTTTGGGATATTGCTTACGAGATGCAAGCTCACAGTTCTCTCTGCTAGTGCCTCTTGACCACCCAACTCCATCAGATCGGCACCGTTTCCGAGGTCGATTATCAGACAAGCTGGGTCTGGTTTCTCATCACTACCGGGAAAGTTAGTAGTCTGGGACCTGCACCAGTCAGTGCAAGACTCGCCTGTTTTTAGATAACACTTGATTTATAAACTTGACTTCGGCGTATCCAGTCGCGCAGCGCTCCCGGTACTCTTCCGAGTCGGGCGCTAGCATGATGTTCGTATCGCTAATGTCTCTATGCAAGATTTTGCACTTTCGATATAGGTTACGCTGAACTAGAAATTATGATCAGTCTACGAAGCAAAATGGATTGTCAACAGTTACCCACCAACACACGCGTCATACATCACACGTAAAAATCTGCTCAACTTCTTGATATCGTTTAGCGGTCGTCCGATGTCGCGCGTCGTGATTCGCATCTTGTACCTAACACCTGCCTTCCGATTGGGTCCCGCGTTGAGATCGGTTGTGCGGACCTGCTCGCCGAGTTTGTTTTGTACGTAACCATGGTGCTCAAGGATCATAAGTCCGGCCATAGGATTCGCGGCATGCGCCTTCGCATACATAAGTCCTTCGAAATATCTGCGATATACGTCTCGCCAGACATCTTTGATGAACACCACTGTGGCAGTGACTATATGTATTGCAAGACTCGTGAACCGCCGCTGACCGGGTCCCAGTTCGGGGCGCGCGCTCTTCGTGATGAAGACCTCATCCTCTACCCTGATTGCCCAAGATGGTAGAGCGCTATTGGGATCCAACATACTCGTAGTTTCGTCTCGAAAGGGCTTTTCGTAAAGCTTGTAGACAAATGCATAGATCGGGGCTGGAGACCACAAGAAGCGCTCCGAAATCTGGATATCACTGGCATCGTGGTAGACCAGTTGATAGCCTTTTCGACATGCGAAAAATCCCAACGTAGCATTGAGTTCCGGGTGATGCCGAAGTAGGTGTCGAACGTAGTTTCCAATCTGATGACAACCGTTCCTTTCGAGTTTAACCTCACCAACCGTAACAAGCTTGTACCAAGTGGGAGATTCGGAAGGTCTTGAGCTATCTGAGGAATCTAGTAGATTCGTTAGACAGTTCTTATTTGATCATGTTTTTTTCTTCGACTTACTAATCGTTTGTTGGAGTAGACTAATGTCCCCCCAAGTTGCGACAACATCGGGTTTTTGACTATGACCGGGATAAGGGGTATTAATGGGCCTTTTGTCATGGGAAGAAAAAATCAGAGCGGGTTCATTGGGGACGTCTCGAGACTGATGGGCTTGTAAACTGATTGAGTTGAGTAAATCTAAGAGTGGACCAGAACTGGAGGCGTAGAGTGTAGTTTCCGAACCATCCTTCGTGTTCTGAATGTTCTGGATCAGTCTAGCCTGATCCTTGGTCCATTTGTCGGGCCACTCAGAGATAGAGCTTTGAAGATAATGATCCACGAAGTTCTTCCCGGAAACACTGGAGACTAGCATACGATCTCGAGAATAATCTTGAGCTTTAGACGCCGTCAAATTAGCCATAGGAGGACCGCTGTCTTTTATTGGACTGGAGACTAAATTCGCCGTTAATGACATAGTGAAGTATAGCGAGTCCCCAGCAACGATCGTTGTTGTGTAACGGGAGTGCGGGGTTCACGTGTTCCTCGGCGCTTGAGTTCACCCTGCTTCGGCCTCGTATGCCCATATCCTCTTCACCCTCCCACACAAATCCTGCAGCATACTCGAAGAAGCCCGCTCAGGTTCATTGAAGGTCCCAGGGCGAGGCTAATCTTAACAAACTTCGTTTGTAGCTTGTGAAGGTTAAGGCGGGCAGGGCCGACCTCGGCGCTATTTGTGCAGTATAGGTCGAGAGCAGCCACTGATATCGAAGCCACAAAATTAGCGACAATTTCCCTGTATGCGAGTATCAGAGGAACTCTTTTTGAATGTGGTCGACAAGTATCCCAGTGTATTCTTGAAGAAAGTGGTGAGCACACGACCTCCTATTTTCAGGCAAATCTACTGCTGCTGATCTGGTTTTCGTTGTTATAGCAATGTGCCATCGATATAAAAGCGTGTATACCCACAAAGGCCAGAATATAATGGCCGCTCGCCTTCGATGCGATGAAAGTACTGGGCCGGAGGGTTTAAACAAGTCGGCCGAGATTAGCGGCTGGATGCCTGGACATTGCGGACAGGCGGCATACTCGCTGGTCGACTAACGACTTGCTTCAGGGACTCGCAATCAGCGGGGCCAGGGCGTGGCTAAGGAACACACCACGTTGTTCCACAAGTAGGAGTAGGAGCCACATGCCATTGAAGCAGCGCAATATGCCCAGGCTAATTCCGATTCTAGCGCTCTAGATTTGTAGTCTGACCAGTTACTAACACACTTTGACCCAGACCAGTCTCTTACCCAGCGTTACGTCTCTCAACTCTTTCCCAGCTCTCCACAATCTGCTCGGCCATGCTGTTACTATATTGTCCGACCGACTTGACCATCAGCAAGCACAAACACGACTATTCCAGTTGGAAATATTGATCACCCACTCACCTGTGGGGCACACCGGCGGGTTTGACAACCGGGAGTCAAATTCAGGCCAAATTCACGATTTTATTCTTACTCGATTCAAGAACGAATCAATTGCCACGTAATTCAGCTTCCGCTCTACTCAAAATCGCACCCCGATTTGCTACTGTTCTATTCTGGCTCTGGCTCGTCTATCGTTATTGACTTGCTCGATTAGCCTAGCTCCAGAAAACCGGAACCGGGACCCGAACCAGCTTCAGCCGAGCCCGTGGCCATACTCAAAATTATGGTTAACGATCTCAACGTCCTTGGTCACCCTATCACCTGCTACTTTCACTTCGGACAAGAGTCAAATTCGGGGTGTTAGTGGGAAATGACCCAGAGTCAAGAGCGAGTGGTCGCGTAACCCACGAAGGATTGGGAAGACGTCATGGTTGATGTGCAGGGACTCCAAGTCGAATATAGAGCGTAAGGAAATTCAGAGAGGTGCCGCTTGAGATCGTAACGAGCCGTTCGGAGGTGATCGTAGTCATTACGATGGTGGAGCCCTGCTCGATTGAGTAAATACAAGTGAGCCATCACTGGGCGAGAGGGTGAATTGTTGTTACTCCATTGGGGTTCGTTCAATTTCATGGTTTCCATTCTCTTGTTTCTCCCTGCCACACTCTGATTGTGTCACACTGAACTAAGCTAGCATATCTCTTATAGCCACGCTTGGCGGTATCTGGATCACCGAACCCCTATCACCCAAGCCCTTCTTACCGTTCAGGCGATCGTTCCCGCGTTTGACGAGTTGTTAATGGACAGAATTTTCCGCTCTATCTCTAGATGCTGAGGACACGTGAAGGATGACTTGTTTAATGGCAGACATGGATATTAGAGACGCAGTTGTAGCGGAGACGACTTTCGCGGCGGCGAGAATACAGGCATCTCAGAGTTGACGGGGATAAATACCGACAGCACTGGGAAGAAGCTTGCAAAGGTGGAGAGGGAACAGGGTGGAAGCAACCATGGTTGGAGAAGTAATCCGATTGCCGAAGGAGATTGATGGCAAAGGTGGAAAGGGTGGCGAAATCCGGGGGTGCGGTTGATTCGCGGCACGGTAGAATGTGTTTTGTAGGGCACGGAAGGGAGCGGATGTTACGCCTTTGGCAAAAAAAAAAAATGCAAAGAAATCCTGTGGAGTGATAACGCTTTGCAAGATGCGAGCGAAGCAGATCTTACAATACTTATGGTGAACGGAATTTACACGTAAGGATTCAAGCTTCATTCGCCTCGATCCAGACCTGCACTACCGTACCCCGTCCATATAATGTGTGTAGGTGTTATCCAGTTAAGAACAGCAAGGAGTTTATTAATTCATGAACGACCAATCGGATCCTTGCCCGTGTTCGCCACGTGTTCGATTAGTTAACTACCGGGTTCCTGACCTGTCAATTATCTCAGTGCTGTCAAACTTCTGTCAATTAATTGAAGCTCATCAGCAAAACCATTGAACTACTCTCAACCAAAACCCGAAACTCTAGTTTAGTTAGATTAGACATCACGTGGCTACCGGTTCTGTAGGTAGCGCTCGGTAGCACGAGAGTAGCGCTCACTAGACCCTGAGTAGAGTTGATTAACATAACTGGAGTTTTGGGTTTTGGCTGAGTACATGGTACTACACTGACGGATGTAGTGCAAAATGTTGTTTGCAGTGCACGCAGTGAGTGTATCTTGCCCCGGGCTGGGATGTATGGCAACTAGTACTGGTCAACATTTTTGTTACTACACAACATCTACAAGCACTGTTGTTCCACTGATGTATTCACTACTCAAAACATTTTCTTACTGTTTCTTAGTCTCAGCCGAATCCCTCGGAGATCCCGAGCACTCATTGCGATCCGTAGAACCCAGATCAGTCATGAGCCACACTCATGACCAATTTTGATTCTACGGATCGCCTAGCTCGCTCTTGAGCGATTGGGATCTCCAGCGGATTTGCCTGAGGTGTTTTTTGTACCATTAGTGTCACAACCCACTACTTGCTTGCTTATGGATGCATAGTGGATGTGTAGGGACAGGCTGGTTTCACCAGCCTGCCCCTCTATGATGTGGGGAGATTGTCAAGATGAAGCAATCTGGGGACTCCAAAGTTGCTTCATGACTCTGTATTTATACTCTAAGTACATGGTCTGTGCATACACCTATAAATAGACACTACATCTTGTTTGTGGGTCAAGTGAGATAGATCTGCACTTGATAGCTAAAGATAGTATCAGAAGCCATCTGATAAGCTAAATATAGCCCTGATCAGTCAGCAGATGATTGGCAGTTGCCAATCATGGAAGCCACATGACTAATCCACAGTCTGTGGCTGACTGATCACATCAGTCAGCCCATTACTCATCACAATTACACAAATTACTAAGATATCTGGTCATAGCCACAAGTTCCTGTAATGAGCCAGATTTGGCTCATGACAATTAGGGTTTATTGACCACTATTGCAACATTTGTACAGTTCACATATATTGTGGACTATGTATTGATTATTAGCAGGATAGATAATATATTACATGCTATAGCAGCAATCACTATCCAAAAACCAGCGTTACATGGTTGTTAGAATCAACCGAACTGTCAATGCATTGTCCAAACAGCCCATGTGGGCAAGCAATCCGGTTGGAGCATGGCCCAATAGAGTGACAGTCACAAACAGATCGCCATAGGCTGGCTCGGCGAGGGCAAGACGTTGACGGAGGCACGCAAGGGGTGGTTTATGTTGTTAGCCACATCAGAGAAAACCCCCTGGAATTATTGCAGCTTATAGCTGTAAATACATGTAAATAAACCAGTTGCGGGAATTTCTCACCCCCCCTTTTTGTTGACTTGAATTGACATGAATTTATCAAGGGGGGGCCTTGATTTACAACAATTTACGCGGATAAACCCCAGTTCATGAAATTTATGAATTTGAAATTCCTGCAACTTTCCTCCAATGGGCTTCCTGGGAGAATTGGAGGCTATAAACTTGAGTTTATGAAATTTATGTAAATTACATATAATCCTATAAACCCTGATTTATCATAAATCCATATTTTCCTGACGCACGGTGGGAATGTCCAGCTGTTCGAGAGTGATGTAGGAGCATGGTGTTATGGATACTAATATCTTTACTTAACAGAGTCTGCCCTTGCCTACTCTGAATGCGCTACAAATGAATATTTTCTGAATTCTTGCAAATGTGAATGCGCCAATTTGTACAGTTTTATATTTCTATAAATTGTACTAAATTCTATCTTCTTTGCGCACTTTATTTCATGATTTTAGCTTAAGAACTCGGAGAGATATTCATTAAACAACTTCAGGCATCGCTTATCATAAGGTATTACTAACATATTCCGCTTATAGCTCAGCGACGGCTGACTCTATCATGCTGATCAATAGCTTGATCGATAGCCACGCTTCGGGCGCATCTTCTCACCGAAGATCGGCCCGATCCCCGGACTCCTCGCCGAGCTCCAGGCCGAAGATCGAGCTGATCTGATTGACTGATCAGTTCTGATCTGACTCACACTCTGAGTCAATGGACCCAGCTACCCTTAATTAGAAGGCTTTATGACTCACTGAGATGTTGGCTCCAATCGATGTATATAGTTCATAATATTAATATATCAAACAACCAATAGCATACACTGATCCAGTGATGCCACCGATCTACACCCAGTCATTACTCTAAACCATCCTGTATGGGGATAGGGTGATCCCCATATAGCCAGAACTCTCCTTAGAGATCGGCTTGGCATGACTGTCTCTATTTGGCTCATCCAGGCTTCCCTCAGGGTATAAAAGAACCCTGTAGGAGACCCTTGCAGAGCCACCTCCTCTTACTACCCACCTGATTGGTCTTGTGTGCTTTGGTTTGTGTTTCTCTTATCTCTTATCTCTTGTGTGATCTACTGTATCTAATAAGTGGGAATCCTAGTACCTGATTAGATACATCTGTGTGATTCTGTATATATATAGACTTGTGCTTAAATGAGCATATAAATAAGTACCTGCCAGTTGTGGGAATTAAGTACCTATTTGGTGTGAGGAAATATACGCATTAGGTGCTGTTACGGGTTGGAGTACAGTTGGATATCTGGAGCTTAAGCAATGTAGTCGGTTAGTACTCCAATAGTAAACAATACTTCCTAGATTCAACAGGAAGGCTAATATAAGATCTCAGAGATTATCAAGTAACACTTAGATAGTCTTAACCTTTCACAGTGTAAACTGACTTAATATAATATATAAAGAGCAAGACTACAGCGGTCAGGTTCCCTTAGATATACTTATTATAGTTCAGCCCTAGTCGCTTGGACTATACTATTACTAAACTTAATCTATACTTAAGTGATAGCTTAATATGGATGGATGGGGTGCGCCTAATGCGTATATTTCCTCACACCAAATAGGTACTTAATTCCCACAACTGGCAGGTACTTATTTATACGCTAACTTAAGCACAAGTCTATATATACAGAATCACACAAATGTATCTAATCAGGTACTAGGATTCCCACTTATTAGATACAGTAGATCACACAAGAGATAAGAGATAAGAGAAACACAAACCAAAGCACACAAGACCAATCAGGTGGGTAGTAAGAGGAGGTGGCTCTGCAAGGGTCTCCTACAGGGTTCTTTTATCCCCTGAGGGAAGCCTGGATGAGCCAAATAGAGACAGTCATGCCAACTCAGCCAAAACCCGAAACTCCAGTTATGTTAATCGACTCTACTCAGGGTCTAGTGAGCGCTACTCTCGTGCTACCAAGCGCTACCTACAGAGCCGGTAGCCACGTGATGTCTAATCTAACTAAACTAGAGTTTTGAGTTTTGGTTGAGAAGCCGATCTCTAAGGAAAGTTCTGGCTATATGGGGATCACCCTATCCCCATACAGGATGGTTTAGAGTAATGACTGGGTGTAGATTGGTGGCATCACTGGATCAGTGTATGCTATTGGTTGTTTGATATATTAATAATATGAACTATATACATGGATTGGAGCCAACATCTCAGTGAGTCATAGAGCCTTCTAATTAAGGGTAACTGGGTCCATTGACTCAGTGTGTGAGTCAGATCAGAACTGATCAGTCAATCAGATCAGTTCGATCTTCGGCCTGGAGCTCGGCAAGGAGTTCGGGGATCGGGCCGATCTTCGGTGAGAAGATACGCCCGAAGCGTGGCTATCTATCAAGCTATTGATCAGCGTGATAGAGTCAGCCGTTGCTGAGCTATAAGCGGAAAATGTTAGTAATACCTTATGATAAGCAATGCCTGAACTTGTTTAATGAATATCTCGCCGAGTTCTTAAGCTAAAAATATGAACTAAAGTGCGCAGAGAA
The DNA here is from genome assembly GCA_016906575.1 of Ceratobasidium sp. AG-Ba. Classification (NCBI taxonomy): domain Eukaryota; kingdom Fungi; phylum Basidiomycota; class Agaricomycetes; order Cantharellales; family Ceratobasidiaceae; genus Ceratobasidium; species Ceratobasidium sp. AG-Ba. The sequence goes on from CP059614.1 coordinate 1,224,795, forward strand.
GATAGAATTTAGTACAATTTATGGAGACATAAAACTGTACAAATTGGCGCATTCACATTCATAAGAATTGGGAAAATATTCATTTGACACCGCATATAAGTTGGCAAGAGCAGACTCTGTTAAGTAAAGATGTTAGTATCCATAACAGGCGCACCCCATCCATCCATATTAAGCTATCGCTTAAGTATAGATTAAGTTTAGTAATAGTATAGTCCAAGCGACTAGGGCTGAACTATAATAAGTATATCTAAGGGAACCTGACCGCCGTAGTCTTGCTCTTTATATATTATATTAAGTCAGTTTACACTGTGAAAGGTTAAGACTATCTAAGTGTTACTTGATAATCTCTGAGATCTTATATCAGCCTTCCTGTTGAATCTAGGAAGTATTGTTTACTATTGGAGTACTAACCGACTACATTGCTTAAGCTCCAGATATCCAACTGTACTCCAACCCGTAACACATGGCAGTCCGAGTGCAAACAGACCGACAGCATGCTGCTCCTGCTCCCTCAAATTTCTCCCATCTATGACAGGTGGGAGTGTCTGCTAGGCTAGTCAGCTAGCCGATACAGCACGTAGGGCAACGTACCTAGAGATGTCGTGCCAGAATTTTGCAGGAGACTGTCTCCTGCAGGCGGATTCTGGCGGAAATTTTTGATTCCTGCTCCGGCTCCGTCTCCGGCTGCCAGAAGCCGGATTCCGGGCGGAATTTTGTCAGGGTTGCAGGAACTGCAGGAGTGGAGGAGCTCCTGCTACTGACATTTGCCAAAGGTCCTCCAAACAAGATGTTGTATAGCACAAAATGTGCGCGCTGCCTTTAGCTATCGAATGGTGTATAACACGCTTCATAGATATGCGCAGGGACGGAATCGCGGGTGTTTTAACGCTCCAGAAAGGGGGGACTGAAAATTGACCCCCCTCCAAACTCACCACAAACAGTTGGTTAGTAGCTCATAAAATGCGCATAATTCTCGGGAGCCGATCCATATTAGGAACTATATGCTCAAAAAATCAATCAAGCGCAGCGCAGCGCCATCTTTGTGACAAAAATAATCCCCCACATGCGCTCACCATGCTTCTCATTCAAGGAGGCAAAATCAGCCATTTCTCATGCTGCGAATCAATTTCTGGCTATTATTAACCCTTATCAGTATGTGTATCTAATCATTAGAGGGGGCGGAATATGGTTAACTGACTGTGGTGCAGGCAAATGCTGCACACAAACTGCTGAAACAGAACCAGTATAGCTCTGAGACATTTTACCCAACATAACTGGACACTGTAGCCATGCGAAAGGGGGTAATTTGGGTCGCTGAGTTGAGCTGTCTCATGCGATTAAGCTCAAAATGAGTGTCCAAGGCTGGAAATGTGCTGAGTACAGTTTTTTGCTCTCAGGGGGCTTCTACCATGTGTTTCACCCACTAATACTGCTTCAAATTAGCTGATTTTTTGTATATAGCATCTCCTCTATGGTTCGCATCCATAGAAACCAGGGGAGCAAGGTTTACACGGCTAGATTCACTAGTGCTTGTGGCGCTGATCAGGGGTTTCCCCCCCTATTTCACTTATATTCTCACATAGGGAGCGCTGGTGACTTAGCAGGTGGTACCATTAGACTCTCCTGGCTTGTGCGCATCAATTCATATACATATGAGTGCTAATTGGCCAACCCTACCAAAGTGTCTACATGGCCGCTTACCCCTGATTATTTCCTGGATGTATTTGGCTAGCGATTGACCTAAAGAATTTTTTTACCATGAATGTATTATACCATTCGAAAGCGGCGATTTATGCGCATTTTTCTATGTATTTAGATCTGTGTTGCGGTGGGTTTAGAAATTTGCTTCGCAGCTGCCAGTTGCCGGAACTGCCGGATTCCTGCAGGGTGCCAGAATAGACGGTTTCTTGGCCGGAAACTGGCACCCCAAACTGATTCCTGCTCCGTCTCCTGCTCTGGCATGCCGGAATTTTGACGGAGGCGGAGCAAGAATTCCGTATTTTTCTGGCAGACGGTCTCTGGCACGACATCTCTAAACGTACCGCATTGGGTTTGGGATGTTAGGCAGTGCAGAGGGTGGTTGGCCTGCCAATCGGGTTTGGCGTACCAGTACATCACGAAAATGGCCCCCCACCCCTGGAGTGCTCAGGAGCGCATTGAGACAATCGAGCCAATCGAGACCAATAGTGCCACCCTGAGCACCAACAAACGCTCAACAATGCTTGACCGGACGTCAGGCTTTTCGGCCGCTTGGGCTCACCATTTGTCACGAATGGCCGTATCCTCCGATCCGGAGGTGCTGTCTCGCCGTGATCGTACTCCAGTGGAGCCCGCGTCCAAGTGGCAAGCTGATGTCTAAGCTAAACTGTTAAGAGCTGAGCTTAGCGGTTCTGTTGGTCGTTGGTGCCTGAGACACAGCCATATGCATATACATGCCTCATTAGGAAATTCTGACGGCTGAAGCCGGAACTTGGCATGAGTGGAGCGCGTTGAATTTCGGACTTCGAGGCGAGGGGACCAAAACACATAGCGCAGGTGGTCTGCATGCAAAGCTGGCGAGGATGTACACAGGGGTAGTTTCTCAAAAGAATGCGATTGGCGCATGAGCCAAATAAAACGCGTGGAGAGGTGAGCATACAGCCCGAAATTTCAAAATCGAGCTGTGGAGATGACGAAGCTCCAACTCTCAGGTTCTCTGCCAAATCAACAAATGGTGAGCCCAAGCGGCCGAATAGCCTGACGTCCGGTCGAGCATTGTTGAGCGTTCGTTGGTGCTCAGGGTGGCACTATCGGTCTTGATTGGCTCGATTGTCTCAATGCGCTCCTGAGCACTCCAGGGGTGGGGGGCCATTTTCATGATGTACAAGCAGCCGTGTGGGCGGTGCGTGCGATCAGTGCTGTGGCAGCTATGCTGGCACTGCACGTCAGGAAAATATGGAGTAATGATAAAACAGGATTACTTGGATTATATGCAATTTATATAAATTTCATAAACTCAATTTTATTTTCCCACAAAGTCTCTCAAAATCCATTTTGGAAACAAGTTTGAGGAATTTGAAATTCATAAATCTCATAAACTGGGTTAAATCCATATAAATCCACGTAAATTGAGACCCCCACTTGGTAAATTTAGGTTAATTCACAGCTATAAAAGAGGGGGGGACAGAAATTCCCACAACTGGTTAATATGCATAAATTTACTGTTATTCATAGTGATAAAAAACCCAGGTTTTCTCTGATGCACGGGGTAGCTCAGCTGCGCCTAGGCCTAGACACCACCGGTGGGTGCCCACCAAGGAGTGGGTTGTGGTGGTGTTGGGATACATGGGGTTCGTTGGTGGGCGTGGTGTGCGTTTGAGTGCCGGATCTGGCGTACCTGAGCTGCGGCAGCGCTGATGTTGCTAGCGTTGTTTGTTAGCAGCGACGGGGCAGCAGTCAGCAGGCGTGAGGGTGCAGACACACCGTTTCACGACCAATGGGATCAAGTGGTGTGAAGCCGCCTTGGTGCGTCAGGAAAAAGCCCCGGGGCAAATTTGCCCCGGTTCGGCAAATCGGGTCAGTTACATCATGTAACCACCCAGGCTGTGTAATAGCCTCAAATTTACGCGGTTTACCTATGGCAAATTGGGTAAACCGGGGTAAATAACGGCCTGTTTCACCCGGGGGAAAGCAAACCAGGCAAATGGGCAAATTGGGTGTAATTTGTCTGAATTTGCCTGGCACCTTTTTCCTGACGTGTATTGCAATGAGCCTGTGCGCTTACACCAATGTGCAAACCGGCGGGAGGATTCAACCGTGAGCACACGACTTGAGGGTGAGCGGGAGATTAGGGTCGAGTCAATGCGACATACTCGGCAGGCTGTTCGAGTGCTAAGTCCAACAACAGCAGCTAAAACAGTCACGTGACACGCTCAAGCTGGCTAAGTGCTAAGTCACGCCAGAGTTGTACCAATGGCCGATAGAACCGTGCGATTGGTGAGCTAGGAAACATAAATAAAATAGCATAAAATAGCGGTAAACTGAAGCTTTCAAAATATGTATTACAACGCCCAAAATCTCATCATTCCTACTCATCACGAGCCAAGTTGCCCTCTCACCGAGTGCCTGGACAGGGGGTAATTTCTCAGATGTTAGCAAAATGACACCCTCGGCGACTCCAAAAATGCGCCGAAATTCCGGCTTCCAATTTGTATAGTATATACGACTTGAAGTGATTCGCCAAAAGTCGCCACAAACCTTTGTATATAGCATCATTAAATATCCTAAAACTCTAGCTTTCGATCCGTGTATCCAACGTTATGATTGAAATTTTATAAGGGGGGGAACGGCGACATTGATTCAAAAAATCTTCATGCTGATGCGCAAACTATGTAGGGTAGTCAAAGCATAGCATTTATATGGACATATATATATGAATTAAGGATGTCGCGCGAGAATCCTAACGCCAGAATTCCCGCATTCCGCCGGTCATATTCCCGCATATTCCGGCGTGCGAGCGCCGGTATCAGCCAAACTCACTTGGATTCCGGGCGAGAATCCGCCGGATTCTCGCAAATAAGCGCCGCCGTACCGGCGCATTCCCGCACGCTGAAGAGGGGGCGAAAGCGCAGAAAAGGACTGCGCGAGAGAAAATGGGGTGACACAAAACCCACCACAATTACATGTAAAATACGTCATTAAATAGATAAAAATACAAGCTTTCTAACCATATAAAAATCATAGTGATAATAAATCATCTTCATGGGAATCGAAGGGCAATACCTGACAGAAATAGTCCCCTGAAAGCGTAGTGCACTGAGGAAAGCTCAAATTTACCCTAACTAGCACATATATGTACTGTTCGATGCGCGTCGGTGCGCTGAGCTCGAATATACTACTCTCCTGTCCTCAGTACCTCGGGGGGAGAGGCTATAGCCGATATACAGGGGGATTTACCCCTGACAGGCAAAATGCACTAGCGATTCCGACCGTGGAATGTCCGCTCCCCTGGGCGTAATCGATTCGCAGTCGCTCACATAGCCTATGTACAAAATCTCAGAACGATCGGGTGATTTTGAGATGATATATGAGGGGAAACCTACCCCTGATGCATCAAAATAGTCTGAAACCCCTCTACAGAGCGACAGAGAGGTTTCTGGCTTTTTTGGATGTGCTAGATCGATTAAGAGCACAGGACTACCCTATATTATATATGTGGAATCATCTTGAAGTGCTCATACATGCATGGAGCTCGGGTGCTCAAAACTGGGGAGAATGTGACCAACTGCAGCTACAGCAGCCTCAGGTCCAGTTCATGTACATACAGAGTATCTGTAGAATATATGGGTCACTTTCTGGGGGTTCTCAGTGCGCCTGAATCGATTCGCAGCATCAGAATGATTCAATTCCTGCTCTATATGTCTGAATGTGGGTATGCGCATTTCAGGGGATTTTCTACAGCTAAAGAATAGGTCCGATCTGACGAGCCAGATTTTTCTGAGTGGGCCGAAGCATATCATCGTGTAGCCACGAATTATCTGCATTTTCTGAGCTCCTGAACATCCGAATGTGGTGACCTGAGAATTTCCTCCCCCCTTCGGGGACTTAGGCATTTTGTCGATTCGGTCGTATCATGCCCAAAACCCATCCGTTCTGGGCTTAGAAGATACTGTTCGAGAGCTAGAATTTTTCTTTGAATTGTGATATTTATTACTACAGTGGGTGCGACGGACTCACATAGGGAAATCCCGCCGCCGCGAGAATCACGGAATATGCAGGATTCCGCCGGTATTCCGGCATTCCCGCTGCAGGTGCGGGCGCGAGTGCCGGTAGCGGCCCAAAACCTCGGAATCCGGGTGCAGGTGCCAGAATCCGGCAAAATTCTCGCACGACATCTCTAATATGAATCGATGCGGATCGGCGAGTCGAGTACGATGGAACCGCTTGCAGCTCTTAGGGATGCGCGTAGCATATGTTATACGGGCAATACGTGTTCGTACCCCTGAAAGCGCCACACACGCCAGTAGTTCCAGCCGTACAAAATGCGCTCCCTTGTGCGCGATTGATGCGAATATAAAATAATATTGTATATACAAGACCTCAAAGCTTTTGGTTATGTTCTAGAGGAGTTTTGGGGCGATATATAACCCCTGAGAGTTGAACCTCTGTGTGTACCCCCTGTTCAGCCGTTTTTAGGGAGTTTGAGCCCATTCCAACGCCATATATGAGCTCAAAGCATCACTTAGCACTATTTTCATATGTAGCACTGCCCTCTTCAACTGAAAAAAAGTATGCATCTGTCACACCCCGGGGGAATGCACTCGTCACCTCCCTCAGGTGGGCCAGGTGTCAGTGCATAGTTATGCAACACACCAGTAAGTATATTGCACATGTTTCTAGGGGTTTATGAGGTCGCTGAGCCGATTCGCAACATTAGATTTCACTGTATCGGTGATCCTGGGGCTGGACTCAAAGGTGCGCTTTTTTGCGACGTTTTCTGAACTTTATTTCACTCATAACTTTTATTACTGATTTTTCTGAGAGAATCAAAGCATACCATCAGAAAGCTGAATGCTTTCTGCACCTAATGGGCATAATGACGACAGTTTGTGGTGGGGTTTCACACACTGTCCCCCCCTCGTTCAATTTCACGCACAATCGACGCCCCCGTATCTCGTGCTATAGAGCTTGGTTTCGGTCGTGTAATAGCTCATTCGGGAGCTATCACTGAGTCCTATCGATTTATACTTATCTTTTATGTACATGATGCATCGTACCTAAGTGTATTCCCGCGAACCGCCGGATTCCCCCAGAACTGCGGATAATCGCGGATACATCCGCATTCCGGCTGCGGGTGCGGGTGCCGATAACCCGCAAAAAACCGGCGCGACATGTTTAGTAAAGATATTCCTTCACCTTCGCACCTCCCAAAATGACACCAGTCAAATATAGCGTGAACAATAAAATGTTGCTGAAATGTAGTGCACAATGTGGTTCTGTAGTGAAGTTTTTTGGTTGTAGTATTTCTCATGAAGATACATTGTGTGAGGTAGTAGTCATTGATTCAAAGTTATGATGTACTGTCATTGTAGTGCAGGCATTGTTTTACATTGTAGTGTATTGTCATGTACTAAGTGGCTACTACACAATAATCTGTGGTTTTGCTGATGCTGTTGATCGACCACGTGGGCAAGCTGGCTATTCTTGCTGCTGTTGTACAACCGCTTTGTGCCAGCTGCTCTCACACTCTACGAGTGGTCTACCCAAACCCATTATCAAGAGGACTATAGGTATCATCACAACTGATTCTAACCCAGACTTATGCTTTATAATGATGATATCACGTTCAAGGGCTGTTACACGCGAGGGGTATCTCACGAGCAAGCCACTATCCTGAGCAATAGCGAATGTCGTTATTGATTTCTGGTTACTCTAATACATTGACAACAAGGGGACTAGACTAGCAAAGTCCCTAATTAACAAAGCAGGATGGCGTTGGTACACCAAAGCGCTCAAGTATATCTTCTGACTAAGGAACCCTCACGCAAGGGCGTGCTATGATATAGTGCTACCTGGTGTATGTTGGGACTTACACTAACTAGTGACGCTGCAATGGATGAGCGGGCTAAGGCTTATGTCAGTAAGGTCTTAAGTCGCTTATAGGTGCATGCGCAGATCTACTGGCTATGCTAAAGAGGAGCTCTGAGGCTAATCACACTGTGTGTTTGAATGGATGATAAAAGTAAGGGATGCTATTGCAAGGCTCCAGCAGGAGCGTATTTATACTATACAGAGGAGGCAGTGCTACATGCATACAGACCAATCATATCTCAGCATGAGTCATATCTAAGAATAGTATCTAACAACAGGATGACTCGGATGGTTACAAGGTGAGTCATACTGAAAACAACCAATCACAAGTCGGTGTGAGTCATACCCGTAACCCTCGAGTCATACCTGTAACCCTCAAGTCATACTTGCAGCTATGGGGCCATTGTATCATGGAAACGGTGCAATTGCTTGGTTACTGCGGTACGATGGATACAATGGTGCCACATCACTAGTCTGCCCATCCGCTTCTGTCCACATCACTAAGAGTAAACCTATGTCGGCGCTTCGATAAGGGTCTAAGCGCCAGGCGCTCGGTGAAGGGTCTAGACAGGGTGCATAAGCGTCACAAGGGCACTGCACGATGAGATAGTGGCCAAACTGAACAAGCTTCTGCCATCCTTGGTGAGCTTGGATTGGCACTTGATCGGCCACCGTAATAGTTTGTCTTCATCCTGCCACTTATGTGGTACCGTATCAGTCATCTCGGCGGCAGCTCTGAACGTACCTCACCAATTTCTTTGTGCTATGTTATTATGATACATCAGCAAAATCATGGATTTTCCGGTAGTGTTCACCTAGTACGCAACACTAAGTGCAACTACCGCACACTGTCACTACATTTCTACATGGGCGCAGCTTTTTGCAGCTACTACCTGGTTTCTAGCACTCTTTTTTAACAATGCAGCTGAAATATAAACTACATAAGATAGTTGGCTAATACAAATCAGTAAGACTAATAAAAGAGGCTATTTGACCATTATCCATTCTAAGAAGCCATAAAGAATTGCCAGTCCGTCTGCTCTGAGTCTCTTGAGTACATCAGTAAAAGTGGGTTTTGATTTCCCAGGATTTCAATCAGTTTGAATCACTCCAAATCATCAAATCACAAAAGAGCCAAGTGCCCCCTTTTGAAGTGATTTAAATCACATGACTTGTGATTTGGAGTGATTTGGAGTGATTTGGTTTGAACTTGGGATGATTTCGAGTGATTTGTGACTCTCTTAGGTGAATTCAAAGCAATTTGGTTATCACTCTGGTAGATTTAGAGTCATTGCAAGTCCAGATACATATCTTTCAATCAGATATTGGATGATTTGGAACACTCACAGCAGAGCCTCTGATGTAGACCCAGGTATATATGTTTGGCGGGCACTTATATCACATCAAACAGTGGTGTTAATCATATATTCATCAGGTAGACCAGTAATTACATGTTGGGAGAACAAAGTGGATAACCAAAAATGAAATGGACACATTACACTTACCACAAACTGCAGGTCGGCAATTATACGCCACTGGACGTATAAAGCGGCGAGCTGGCAGACCATTGAAGCGACGGCGTCGGGGCTTGTTGGGGTTGTCAAACAGTCGGAGAGTGGGGATGCTGTTAGCAGCGCATCGCTCGCAAGCGGCATCGTGCGCACAGGGCTGGTGAACGGCGGCAAGGGTTGGCGAGAGGGCGGTCTCACACGGGGGGTCAATCATCTGACGAGCGCCCACAGTCGGTCGCAAAAGCGGTGGACCTAGAGCGAGAGTGCGACATCAAGCTCGGCAAGCAGCGCTCAAGAAGTCGCAGCCTGGCATTTGAGCTGGAGCGGTGGGCGGGCGCACGGGCCATGTTAGTGTGGGCTATGTGTTCAGTCTGTCACTCACTAGTTGGCGGACAGGCGGCCTGGGGCTGCACTCACGACTATGGCAGGTAGGCCAATCCACGGCATTGGACGACGCCGGCGTATGTCAAGAGTGGGGCTTGCACTATCGCGACGGATTGTGGACGTCAAGCCAGGCGAAAGCGCAGTTGTTTGCACAAGGGCAGCACTTGTACGGGTCTGCAACATGGTCCCTTGACGCGCCGACCATGCAGGGGTGGTCTGCAAACGGTAGTACAGGCGGCCGAGGTTGGCGAGCGGCACCAGGGAGGAGAGAGGCAGCTGCGTGCCATGTCGCCGTTGGTGAGGTATGCTGCCGCCCGCAGGCCATTGTGTCGACGGGCCATTGGGCGCGACATGCCCAAGGCCCAGCAAAGCTCGTTGGTCGAGTGGGCCAAGGAGTGTGTTAGCACGGTGCGCCATCAAGCAGACGACTGGGGTTACTTACCGCGTGGTCACAACAGGTTGGCCCATTCACGGCATCGCCCGACACCTGCTTAGGTCAAAGGCGAGGCTTGCACCAGCGCTCCGGATCGTGGAGGCCAGGCGGGTCAGTACCGCAGTTGCTCATACGAGCGCGGCACTCGTACAGGTGAGCACTGCGGTTCCCTCAACACGCTGCACACGCAGGGGTGTATGTGCGACCAAGGTTGGTAGGCGGGCCGGGGAGGGGATGTGGGCGCGTGCGGTGTTGCGGTCAGTGAGGCACGGTCCCAGCGGTGGCCTGTCGGCCTGCGCGTCAATGTAGCGGCGGATCAATGACGTGCATTAGGTTGCACGGCCACGCCTGCTCTCTTGCGTGGATCGTCAGTTGAGTGGGCTGAGGCGTCCGTTAGCACAGTACGCTAGCAGACAGCCGGGGAGGTTACTCACCGCGAGCAGTTGTCATTGGGAAGGCAAGCCGCCTGGTCACGTGACTCCGAACAACAAACGACGGAGTGACGCCAAGTCAGCGCCAGTGTTTGGCTAATGCATGTAATATGGTTGAGACTGGGAGCACAAAAATACCGTAAAATAGAGAAAGATTTGGGCTTTCTAATGATACCAGAAAAGCTGGGTTATACTTAGACACTGGCAAACTGTCAGGGAAACTCGCATCAGCCCAAGTGATCAAAAGGGGGACGAAAAATTAACGTCACCCAAATCGTTCGCTGCGTAGCTCATTAAATGCGCAGAAATTACAGGTCTCTAATGACATTCTTCATAATGTGTTTTGCTAGGTATCAAGATCACTGACACTAATATTACGCTAGTCTTTGCGTAAAAATAATCCCCCAGCTTCGCAGCCCCCCCTTTGCAGCCCTAGCAGCTAAAGATCAGCCCAACCAAGCAGTGCGAATGCATTCAGTTGCTAATAAAGCCCTAGATTGCCTACTATCTCTTTGCCAGGAGCTTGGTAACAAAAACTATGGGTATGTTTGCGATAATTTGACATCATTGGTTAGCTGATTTGTAGCAGTTTGCTACCTAGTAGGCAGGCTGGAGAGAGATTTAATATCTTATTATTAGGATTGGTAGTGATTTGAGTATGTGTTATTGTGATTGAAAGTGATTTAAATCATTAGTAGTGTGATTTGGAGTGATTTGGAGTGATTTAAATCACCATATGTGGGATTTCAACTGATTTGGATACACAGAGAGTAGATTTAAACAAGTTTTAGAAAGTTAGAATCATGATAAGGCTGATTTGAAGGCGGAAAAGAGCCAAGTGGTTAATTTAAATCACTTTGGATTGCTTTGTTAGCAAAACCCACTTTTGCTGATGTTGAGGATAATGTACAGACTCATTGGTCGGAGTCCTGGCTCGTTTGGATTGAACAAATGATATCGATAGAGGGGATTGACATAGACTGTGCCAATAAATGGATCATGATCAACCTTGCTCCAACGTGTACAAAGGCTGTCCTGTGCAACAGTACATATATCTTTGGGGATATCATTTCAACGGCTATATGCGTAGTATAAGTTGCACATTGTGATGAGTACGTCGTCAAGATGTGTGCCCGCTTCTTGTGTGATGTTTGCAGCAACAGCAAGAGGCTGTAGAGATATTTGCATTCTAATTTTACCCCTGAGTGCAAAAGATAAATGGAGGGTTTATACCACTCACATCAACAACTGGGACCAGAAATCTGGATCCCGTATAGTCATGAACACCTCTTGACCCAATTTGCGCTCTTCAGACGTCACCAAGCCAACAGATTCAAGCATTTCAGCTTTGTGTCGCATAGCGCACACTTGCAATGCTTTCATTGTTTCAAGCAAGCAAGTTGCCAAGCAATAATGGGCAGTCCAGCGAGTGATAACAGGTTGTATCAGTACCAAAATTGTACCATACTCCTCCCTTTGACACTGCCGTAGCATATCTAGTGGATACGAATGGTTACAAAACCACTTCACCACTGTGTTTGCTTGAATTGCAACCTCCTTCATTTTGTTTACATGCTTGAAGATATCACCCACTACTAGATTAATCTAATCTTTCAATCGCAATTAAGCAATTATCAGTGAAGATCCTAAGCTTCTCACTCGCCTGGTGTGCATAGCAATCAGGCGTAACCAAATACGGCATCTGAGTAAATAGTTTGTGGCGCATAGACCAAGATTCTCCACTCGCATTGCTACCCCAAGCCACGACTGTCACACCAAGCTCAGTCTCGGTATACTTGATGTTTTCAAGCACAATGCTGAGCAAATTCTTTGTGGTCTTCCAGCTACCTGATGCATCATATATCTTTGTAATATGGGCCTCAAATATACATATTCAAATATGAAGGCAGGTTCAAAATATGATATGTGCACCTGTTTGTCAACAGTGATCATACATGCAATTAATGAAGTCTGAGTAATGTTCTTCCATCCATCACACATTCCTGTGGCAAGCTTGCCAGCAACCCTATCCCTAAGTTCACTAGTGACTTGAACAAGTTCCTTGTCAAGCACTCGGCCCAATATTGTGCGTCAATCAGGAATTTCTAAGTTGGGACATAGGCCTTTCATCATCTGCATGAACTCAGGGTCATTTATACTATTCCAAGACCATCCAGCTGATGCTGCTGTCTGGCATAGTGACGTCTCAAACCATTCTTGATTGACATGTGGAATATCAACCTGGCTTGCTGGGTGAGTTACCATGCTGGTATGCTGGCGTGATAAGCCTTGGTCAAGGGCTGCATGATGACAAACTTGCGCCTCAACATGAGGACATTTGGCAAGGTGGAGGTGAAGGTTACGGATCTTGCCACAGATGGCATGCTCGGGGTCCATAGCTGCAATAATTCAGTCAACATAATCAATAAAAGCGCATATATGGTAGCTTACCTTGATTAAATAACTCTTCTTTGGGTCTGCTCCTCTGAATATGACCAGAAAGAACCAAGCTTTCATCATCCTCCTTCAGGGTGGCAATCCAGAATCTCAAACACCCTTTACACCACACGTTCCAGTGTGTATGATCAGTGCAATACTTGGTGTTATTTCTCTCAAAGTAATCCCATGCCCAGTTCTTTTTGTGAAAAGTGCACTGCATAGTGAATAACAATGTATACAACGTAGGGAGAAGAATAAAGCAAAGCCGGTGTATCCTGGCCACAACTAGCCACATGTACCAAACCACGTGCCCTGACGGTCAAGACCCTGGTCATAGTTGACCTGACCTGTGCGGTCAGGTCAGCCGACCCTTTGACCCGTCAGGAATTCTTGATGGGGTCATGACAACACTGTTTCCAATCAGACAAGGTATGTCACGTGATATTTTCAACGTGTCTTGGTCATTTACATTTCCGTTCCAGGAAATGATACACATCAAGCTCGCCAAGTATACCAAAGCAATGGCCCAAGATACAGCTACAGTAGAGAAAGAATTGATTATGGTATCCATTTAATGCATTCAAAACCCGCACCAGCGAATATTTCAGCGTTTAAATTTCGTTTATTCCTTCGCAGACTTCATACATTCTCCCCCAATACGCTAGTAGGTATCTTTTCCATTTTCTCCAATAAATCAGTTGCTGCTGGTCGCTTCAAAGGCTCAAAAGCCCAACAATCCTGCATTAGGCTCCAAACCGTCGCTCGTACCATCCCGTCGAGGTTGACCTCGTTGGGAGTAGCGGGAGGATCACCCTTTACCATACGATTCAAAACTCCTACGTAGCTAATGCTGATATATGGGGGTGTATCCATTAAAATCTGAATAAAATCAAGGTCAACGCATGACTAGCTAAACAACGCGTATACCGCTTGCCTCCAGAGAGACGCATCCAAACGCCCATATATCAGACTTGGGTGTTACTTTCCCCCCTACGAAGCGCTCTGGGGCATCCCAAGGAAATGTCCCGCTATCAACTTCAGCAAGTCCCTGGCACTTGCACTCGATGAGGGAGGAGCCGAAATCGGATATCTTTGCCCTCTCGCCGTTGTTCTCTATGAGTATGTTGGCCTGGTGCGGTGCATCAGCTTCAAGTCAAAGGCTATGGTGCTGGTCATATACCCCTTTAAGATCACCGTGAACGATAGACTTTCCATGGATATGTACTATTCCTTTTAGAACATCCTTGAGCTTTAATAACCGGATCAGTACTTCGTGGCCTGCGACTAGACATGAAGAATTACCAAATGAACCCGTTGAAGGTCTGGTATGTCGTTCTTCTCCAAAAACTAAGTACGCAGCAAGGTTTTCCTCTTTACTGGTGTAGACTATAATCAAAACCAACTCACGACATTAGAATTTCCGCATTCATAGTACCTCGAGACGAGGGAAAGCTTATCGAACGGCCACTCGTCGAGCTCACCAGCCCCAAGAAAGTAGGCGATGTTTGGGTCGGGACTGAGCAGTCTCCATATCCTCAGCTCGTTGGAAAGTTCTTGTGTATGATCCTAAACGCTCTAACATGATGTAACTCTACGTGCACCAGGGTACAGGCTACTTACTTCTTCTTCCCGATCTCTAAGAGCTTTGAGAGCAACCTGGATGCTAAGAAATCAAAACCCTATATTTATGTTCATTTAAACAAGTAACAGGTACCGCCACGGGTGTCTTGACATCCTTGTTCAAGTATTTGCTGGCAGATTTTTGAAGCAAGGTGAGGATGATTGACCCGATAAGGCCGTTTCATGCACTTACGTGCGAATGGATGTTTTTGGCCCTGCATATTCCAAGAACAGGCTATCGGACTCCTCGATAGCAGCAAAATCTGTTGCAGTATACCGCTGTAGTTCTTCCTCTACAAGGTTATGGTCACACATTGTAGTACTTTACTCGATGATTGAGGTTCGGGGCGAAATAGATGTGATTGCATAGATGCTCGATTGATCAGAGGGCTGACTTCAAGGTCTCATCAACGGGTCGTCGGTCACATCTTAACATTTATTATGGCATACTAGTATCAAGCTGAAGGCCCAATAGTAGTAAATATACTCCAGGGAACGTTGATAAAATCAAACATAGGATTGGTTGGTTGGTGTTGGCATAGCAAACTGAAATCGCCCAGTGTGGGATCCTTGAAGCGCGTAAAGAACCTGAGAGCATGGTGAAAGGTGGCCCCCATCCCTGGAAGGGTACAAGTATCTTGACGCGTCATTCAGTTTACCCACTGACCTGACGTTTAGAATCGCCCTCTTCTGAAGCATCAGCTATGGGGGCCAACATACCCGCCTTGCATCGGCATCATAAGCAAGCGCTATAGGACAGCTATCTTTCAGGGCGCCAGCCCTTGATCATATTCTGTGCACCGGGAGCTGTCGCTATAAACCGGCGAGCCCCACGGTCCCCATCGTTGCTGCTCTTGTCTGAAAAGCGAAAGATGCTACGCGAACTCGATCAGACTGGCTGCGGAGACCTATGCTGCATAGCCAGCACCGCGATCTGGCGTCCTGGTCCAGACGTCAGACAATATGGCAGCCAGGTGTGTACTAGAGGAGCATTGCGTAGATAATCACCTGTACACGGCCGATAGCTGTGCCTGAAGGCGCATATATGTTGCGATTCTATCTCTGACGATATTATATTTGGAGTTCCCGAACCGGTGACCGCAGCCACATGCAATATCACCTAAAACGGGAGACAAACGCGTCGTCCTCGCGCCACGCGACTCGTCACCACACGCCTCTCGATCAAACGCAAGCCAGGACAAATTGACCTGGTCCGACAGACATCGGACTCCGAGCGGGCGCTCCATCAGTCTCATTTGTTGCCGTCCGGGAATTGAACTGGCTTGACGTGTGCCGCCGGAAATGTCAAGGAAAAGCAGATAAAGTTCGATTGGTGATGATATAAATAAAGCCCGCCCCGGTTTCATACGTCATCGGAACATGGCAGAATTCTAATCATGTATGCGTGACGGGAATCGTGTCTCGACAAGGGGGCGCTGCTAAATATATTGCCGTGTTTGCCGTAAAGTGGGCTCGAGCACATGAGCCGGAGCGCAACCGCCTCCGGCACCACATGCTCCCCTAAAGTCTTAGAATACAAACGATAAAATAACCTCGTCGCACTAGACCATAAACTAGAATATGCTCCCGTCGGCGAGAGCATATCACACTCGGTGAACGGCCAGCCGAGCCGACACCGGACCTTGTCCCTTTCGCGCTTCGCCACGCCGCCCAGAAAGAAGCCGCATTTGTCCCCTACCTCCCACGCGCGTGGCGTATCAACGGCAAGGCTAGACCCAACTTGCCCCCCCTGAGAGTGGTCCAAGGAACACGTCATGAGTCTTGAACCATATGGTCTTTTATCACACGAGCATCTTGCACGAACATTCTGATTGTTCACTTGTTCAGCACTTTCAGTTTCATTATCATTGCACCAAAACATTCCAGCCTACGCTTCTTTTCCAGGCCCAGAACGAACGTCCAGGGGCGCCCTGGCAACCGAACGAGTCCCGACCCTCCGAACTAGACGCTTCCCTCATATATCCGGCAACAGTCCGATTCAAGTCCGATGAACATAAAAAAAAAAACAAGAGTCTATGTGAGACAGAGAGTGACTAGACGTAGACAGCATGTAATTATCGAAAAAAAGAAACAAAATTGTTCAGAGCAAGGACGAAGGGAAAACAATGACGCACGAACAAATAAGCTATCTAACATAGAGCAAATCCCGAATCCACGCTCGCTCTCTTCCCCCTCGATGATAACCCAACAATCAAACCCGATACCGGCCCGCTTCGTGTGTATTCGTGTGCTTCTCATACAAAAACCAACTGCAATTTTTCACGCTCATCATTAACAATCCACATTCGAAAGATGGTATGTGCAAGGCCAAAACTAAAAGAGCGACTCGGGTGGGTAGCGTAGGGTTGGGGTGACGTGGATGTGGGCATGAAAAAAAAGGGAAAAAGAGCACGCACAGTTGACACCGGGCTTGCCCTTTTGCTTCTGGGTGTATGTGGGGGGTGATTGAAGGAATGCGTGGGGTAAAACGAGTGTGGGATGAGAGCGAGCGTGAGACCACTAGAAGAAGAATAGACAGACAAGGCGGAAGGAGAATGTCCCGACTAGCACAAAGAACACGAGTGTAAAAGAGAAAAAAGCAGGGTAAAGAGGATCGTCTGCATAGACCAACGCACAAGACATAAAACTCGCTAATAAGTCAACCCAAGTCGGAAAAAAGGAAGATGAAGAAAGTAGGACCAAAATCAAGTCTACCGACGGGGTGTGCCCGGTCTAGGCGTGCCGCTCCCATGGCCGACACTCCATCCGGCCCCGTCCTCCAAGCTCGCGCCGTCTTCGGTCGTGTAGACACGGACTCCGCGCTCGCTCCGTACGCTCTGGATATCGCGCCCTTCCTCGGCCAGTTGCTCCTTTAGCAGTTCAGCCTGCTCTCGCGCATTCTTCTCCTCTGGGCTCTCGCCTTCCTCTTCCGGTCGGCTCGCAAAATCGGGTTTACGCATCATCTGACGGAACGCGGTCGCCATGATCGCCGCGTCTTGGCCCGAGATAGGACCAGTCTCAGCTGAGCGGGTCGAGGCACCGTCCGTTCCGGCGTGTATCCCCCCCGCCCCAATCATCGACCCACCCCCGTGGCCACCTCGTCGGAGAGAGACCGGTCGCCCGATGATGGACGCAGGGGCACCGCCCGCATTCTCGATCGGACTAGCCGAGTCCGGGCCGCCTCCTGTCGTAGGCGCCGCGACTGGTGCCATGATCGGTGTTGACGAGCCCGTACTCCTACGGTTGAGACTACGTTTTCGAGAGCGGAGTTGACGCGAAGCGAGCCAGGCAAGAAGGAGCAGTGCGCAGAGAGCGAGCGCGCCGAGAATGACGAGCAGAGCAATGGCCCACTTGGGAAACGGCGAGTCGCCTGCGCCGTTTTGCAAAGAGCCGTTGCCGCTGCTGCCGCTACCGTTGGAAGCCGTAGGGTTGGCGGTAGCGTATGACGAGGAGAGGGAAGGAGTGAGGGAGATGACGGATCGGGTAGACTCGACGGATTGGGAACTTTGTGCGGCCAATGACGACAGTGAGCCGGCCGAAGCGGCGGATGAAACCGAGGCGAGGGATTGAAAGTAAAAGTTGGGGAGTGTGGTTTGTACGGCAGTGAACGTGGATTGGCGGGGCTCGCCGCCGTTGAGGGTCGCACCGGCCGAGACGGCGAGAAAGTAAAAGGGCATTGTCTGGTTCTGGCCTTCTCGCCAGCCGGTAACACCGCGGGTGCCCCAGAACTCGTCGCCGACGGTGACGCCGTGCCAGCCTGCGGCGTTGGGAACGTTTGTCCAGCTTGCGGCTGCTTGGCCCGAGTCGGCGTGGAAAAGGTAGATGTCAAGGTTGACGTAGCCGATGTACTCTGGGTAGCGGTAGTTCCCTGGGACATGCATGTTAGCTGGATAACGCGGGATGGAGAGCTGTACATACAGACGTAGCGTGTCCAGCCGCCCTGTACAACCGTGGTGTTTGCGGTGGGGTAGCAAGACAGAATGTCATTGCCGACGTCACCGCACGAGGGATCTGTTGGCCGTCAGCTGTGCACCCAGCACGATAGAGCTGCACTCACAAGCCTGTCGCTCTTCAAGCTTCTGGCTTCGTCTCCTGCGGGTGCGGCGGACCGGGTCGTGGTCGCGACTGGAACCCTGTTGGGACGGTTGTTCGAGCTCGGCCTGGGCGAGGTCGAGGGGGACGAGCCGGGGCGGGGCGGTCACCACCGGCTCGTCGACGCGGGGGAAGGGCTGCGTCGGGGTGGGGCGCGGGCTCGGGGGGAGCTGGCGCGGCATCGAGGGGGGGTGGTGGTGGTCGGGAGGAGGAGGGCGGAGAAGCGGACAGGGGGGCGGACGAGGCCGAGAGACGCCGTCGGGGTCGGCGGGAGGGGTGTGGTCGTCGGGCAGAAAGAGGTCAGAATAGGGCGCAATGTTCATCCTCCGCGTGAGGCATCGAGCTCTCCGATGGCGGACGAGCCCACACGGCCCACTCCCCCCTGCCAAACATACCACGCCCCGCCACACACATTTTCATTCCCTTTCTTTTTACCCCCGATTCTTTCACCAGGCATACATCCACATCTTATTCACAGCGCCCGCGCCCGACAAGTGACGTAACACACGTGGCCTGATCTCACGCCTGACGATCGCTTCCTCGCTTGGGAAAAAATCCCCTCATCATCGTTGGTGTGTGCAGCTCCGACTGTGCATCGGCATTTGTTTAGGCTGATTCGGCATGAAACCAACGAGCCGTGGTGCCGCAGCCAGTTGGTCTGGGCAACCCGGCTTGCATTGCCATTCTCCAACCCTGCCTTTGCTCCTGCATGGTTCCCGATCTCTGTTCCACCCCGGCGCGATTCTCAAACTGTGTCGATATTTTGTCCCCATAATAGACATACATGCTGCCACCCCTGCCCGCCCACGCTCGCTGGCCGGTCGTGGATGGATTACATATGGATAACCTTGACTCGCATAGCCCCGCCTCTTTCCCCACGCTGCGGGTCGGCCTCTTCTCTTCTAGCTGATACTTAAATTGACACACGCGCCCGATTTGTTGTCAAGACTACTCGGTCTGGATCTCGTGATATCAGGCGCGCGTTGTTTGTCAGGGTAGATGACGCATATAGTGACGTTCCCAGATGATGCTTAGCACGGTTTCAGTCGATGATGGCTTGGTCCTGTTGCGCAGGTTCCGACGTCAGGCCGTGAGCCGTTCATTGAAATAATGGTGTGACTAACAAAGGCGCAGTTTGGCCATACAGGCAGTCACAGTTATCTGCAACTCGAAATCGTGACTGTTTACTGTGCTTACTCTTGGGGTCCCATCGCACATCGACGTGCGACCGAGGTGAGCCTCACTGATCTCGATGCAATAGACTGCAAGCACTCAGCGCTACAACAACCAATATCGGTTTCAGATGATCGGGGGACATTAGGAGCCAATCACGGAAAGCCCGCAAACGACTCGAAAGAAATGATCGAAAAGTGAAAAGCAGCACGCCCATACCGCGATCCAAGCCAGTTTGACTCGAGGTCGATACTGCTCTCGTCGACAATCCAAAGATCCAAGTGCCTTGATCATCGGAATCATGTTCCTGTACTTTGACCTTGTTTTCTGACGATAGTTTCTCCAGGCGATCACGACGAACCACGCGTTCTGGCTGTTTCAGGCAAGCCGGGGGCTCATGCACATCTATGATCTGCGAACTTTAGCTATCATGAATCCTATAAGGTCAAGATAATGAACAATCAGAATATCGTGATGTCAACATTGCACATACACATGCTAGGTGTGCTACTATTGAACGGGGTATACCCTAGTAGCGAGTTCGACCACGAATGTGAACATCGTGAGAAGGGCCTAACCGTGAATACCGCCAATCAATCCTCACGTCCTGTGATAAACGCGTTTCAAGTTCATGCGACATGTCCAATTTGGGGGCAGCTAGAAGAATTGCAAATGATGACGCTATTCGGATGATCACTTGAAAAGACAGCAGCCATCGCATCCTCCATCCATATAATTAACATACCTAACGGTTCACGAGCACTAAACACTACGGAACCAATGGCTTCTTGCCTGAGCTTTCCCTGAGATAGGTGGGCTCACAGTAGCTGCTTAGGCAGCCTACGGGGATCAGGGACGCCATTTTACTGCACATTATCCAGGTGGCAGGGGTGTCGTGATGCTAAGTAATTCTGAAACAGCAAGAAAACGCCTGCACAAGCGAATGACAAGCAGTACTGGCTCGGTACTCGTCGGCATCGATTGTTGGAAAGGGGCCCACGGCCCTTCCCGGCCGAGTTGTCAGCGTGATCCTTTTCACCCCGGGTTCGATTGATGATATCCTTTCCACTCTCTTGCTTCCTATCCAATCGCTACTATCGTCAAATCGACAGCATGCGTAGAGAGGAACCGAAACTCATGGCTTGCCACTGATCGAGGCGATTACTTGGCATCAGTGTTTGTACACAGGAGATGCTCTTGCATAGCAGGCGCATGATATAAAAGGATCGGTGCTTGCCATATTTGAGCAGCTCCTCCAATACAACCAGCTGGCGCTTTTTCCGACCCTGGGCTCCGGGGGTAGCCACCTGAGCATTGTCATCAAACTGCCTCAGCAGCTCAGGCCACAGCAAAGCTCTATCGAGTGTCGTATTTACGTCCGTTTATATCGAACTCCTTGTTATCTCTTTGTTTTATCATCGACAAAAAATTGGATATGGGTCAACACATGCGCCAAATATATTTTAATCAAGTGAGGTTCAGATTAAGTGTGATGACTTGTCACTAACCATCGTCCATGCCGCCAAGTCGCTTGGCTGACAACCTCTCGCATATTGTACGATATGGATACTGGTCCGGGGTTGTGATCGCCTGCTTATATATTTCATCATTAGGTTCGAGCCGCCTTAAACAAGATTTTGGTCCGTGCATTTATCGGGGCTTTACTATGTGTAAATTGATGCTGGATTTCCATCTCCATGAAGTATAACGGGCCCAAACTAAATCAACGTGATCGAGAAAGCACCCTTGAATTAGTAAACACGGATGCATCTGAACCAACCGCCCAGCACTCGCCCGTAGACCCAGGCAGCTTTATAATAACCATTAGCAGCAAGACTGTTTGTTGAGATATACCTTATTTATTAGATATTCGTATTGATGGTCTTGAATCAGCACGCAAACGATGTCATGTGCATTCTGCAAGAGGAGGGGTGCCAGGATGTGACCGGGAACATTGAACTGGGCTCAGTCACTCGTTTCCCTGCGGCGAAAGGTGGATTTGGAGAGGTGTACGCTGGGAGGTTAACCGGTGGTACCAAAGTGGCTATCAAGTGTCTTATCGAAGCCGTTCCTTCGGACCGTGACCCTTTGGAACGCAAGTCTATCAAGGTAGATGGCCTCAGTTTCCAAATAGAGCGCTCCTAAGTGTATTGTTCTCGCTCGTAGCGGGCTGGGCGGGAGTTGTTTATATGGTCTAAATGCAATCATAAGAACGTACTGCCCTTGCTGGGCATGGCATGGTTTAGGGGCTGTATCGCTATGGTTTCTCCTTGGCAGACAAACGGACGCTTGGACCGTTATGCTTCCCGATGTGACCTCGACCAACGGATCCGACTGGTACAGTTATCTCTAGCAGTTAGAAGTCTGCAAGTCTGATGGGCCCTGTGTTAGTGTGAACAACTCATCGATGGTCTGGCTTACATACACTCACGAGGAATTGTAAGTGCTACCTGTACACCATAGCATTTCGTTGAATCCCTCCGTCAAGGTTCACAGCGACATCAAACCTGTGAGTATTGTTGATTCATGCAATTGACAACTAGGTGATTACTACAACTGAACATGTAGGCGAACATTCTCGTTTCCAAAGAGGGGGTGCCAATGTTTACGGATTTTGGGAACTCAGTCGTGAACGAAGCTCGACTGGCTTTCACACAAACTACCTCACAGCCGTTCACGGCACCCTGGGCGGTACAATCTTCCCCTTTGATCAAGGCTCACACTGAATTAATTTGACCTCCAAATCAGGCGCCAGAGGTTTTGTTAGCTTCAAGTGGCTACAGTCGCGAAGCGGACATATATGCTATGGGAATGGTTATTCTGGTGAGTTGAAGCAGACGATCAGACCTTAAGCTCGGATTTGAGCCCGGTAACAGGAAATACTTTCTGGTGAGCCTCCATATGAAGGAAAGTCAACACCAGCAACAATATTATCGATTGTGAACGCTGGGGCCATACCACATCGCGCTGCCCACCCTATGCAGTTAGATTGTTGGACGGAGGATGCCATATGGGCGTTGCTGAAACGGTGCTGGGCCCGAGAACCGTGTTGCAGACCGACTGCCTTGCAACTCCGGCACGAAGTAAGTTCGGTCATCTTCGTGTCAGGTCGTCTGCTTACTTGTTCGGAGTTTGCGAAGCTTCTTCACCAACCACATGCATCGTTAAACTCAACCCCACTGATGCGCAACAATCCAGTGTGAGGATATGCGTTTACGAATAATGCCTGCCGACGGACGAATGGATTAATGGATTCGCCTCGTTAAAGTATTATATAGTTGTATTTAAGAAATAGGAAAATGCCGCATCGTACAGCGGAATGAAATTGTGAATTTGTCTATCGCTGCCGCGGCTTACTGTTTTCTCCCGGGAATTTCATCGACGATGTGTAAGAGCTTGAGCAACTGAACGTAGACTTACGTGCAAAAGAAACGAGCCACCCTAGGTTTTGTAATTACACCGCATACATGGAACAATGTATGGGCAACCAATGTAGAGAATATATAAAGTACCCGGCTAGACTATCCACGCCGAGAATAAGACAAAACAAGCTAAATCGGCCGACGCTGCGGGGGGGGGGGGGGAGGCCGAGGGGGGTCCAACGAGCAAAAGTTCAGCACCACAGTGAGGTATCATGGAAAATCCCCAATAATATAGCCGGATTGAGACGCTTAATATGAGACTATTTCACTTTGGTTCATCCTAAATGAACGCGCCGTCGCCGAGATACAGTCCTCGCAAAATCGGGGTTTTGATAGGATTTTGGGTCAACAAAGGCAAATCACTATCAAAACCCCGATTTTGCGAGGACTGTATCTCGGCGACGGCGCGTTCATTTAGGATGAACCAAAGTGAAATAGTCTCATATTAAGCGTCTCAATCCGGCTATATTATTGGGGATTTTCCATGATACCTCACTGTGGTGCTGAACTTTTGCTCGTTGGACCCCCCTCGGCCTCCCCCCCCCCGCAGCGTCGGCCGATTTAGCTTGTTTTGTCTTATTCTCGGCGTGGATAGTCTAGCCGGGTACTTTATATATTCTCTACATTGGTTGCCCATACATTGTTCCATGTATGCGGTGTAATTACAAAACCTAGGGTGGCTCGTTTCTTTTGCACGTAAGTGTATGTAAACCACATTGCATACCACTTTACAGGCTCGGGTCGTATATCTTAGTCTTATTGGTACTGAGAGCTTCGATGATTTTCATAACTAGGAGCCGCAAATAGATGAGCTAAGATATTGAACTCAGGGTTTTGGTGATCGCTCGTTGGTTGAGAGAAACTGAATGGCATTAGGATTGTTATACGCAAGCCCGTACTTGAGTGTGTAAGAGCATCATATATGAGGATTTGGGAGAGCTTAGTTCCATCTTCGAAGCGAGGCACGAAAGTGAGCGTTATACTGTAAGAATCGTATAGTTAATAGAATTTAGAAGTCTCAAAATGATGTGTGTAGCGGAACCTTAGAAGGCAAGATTAGCTTTTCTGCAGAAGAAGATCTTTGCCTTGTTTGGTTGGTTAACTTCTCGGAACAAAACTCAGTGTTCCCATGTGGTAGGGGGATACCAGTAGGCGAGACAGCGCCGAACGCCCGGCGGTTAGCATGTGAGACGGACGTCATCACCGAACAGTAGCCTACAAACAACCTTCACATGACCAAGGGGTACAGTCGAGTACCTAATGATATTCAGGATGCTGCGACCTCGAAATGTCTACAATATGCAACCAAGTCTCTTAGTAGCCTGCCTGATGTATTAAAATGGCTCGACGGCCTGCTTCTCTCGCGCGCTTACGGCCGACAACTCGCCGCCGCACTCTCGGCAAATCATCGTCGCCCGGCCTCGCTACCTCCTGACTCGTTCTTAGAGTGCCGAGGATATACCTAGCTCTACCTTCTCTCCGTTGCTGTTGCGACAAGCGTCCATAATCTCCGGGTTGTCGATGAATATAAAATGAACTGAGACGAGACGGTGTTCACGCATCTCTCACTTTGGACAACATGAAGGTTTCGGTCGTTCTTTCTCTTCTTGGTGCTGCGCTAGTCAAGGCCGGAACTGTCGTTTGGGATGGTTCTTTCGCGCCGTACACGACCGCTAATGACTTTGCCAAGTGGACTTGGGCGAACCAAGTTGGAAGTTATCAGTATTACATCCACGGTAATGGCCCGCCAAGCGATTATCTTGCGCTCTCTCCCGACTACAAGAACCCTGCCATCAGTAAGTATCGATTCATAGGTTAGGGGCGTTGTTTGTTGAGGTGGATGGTAGCTCGTGAACCTCGGGGATTGAAGATGTCCATCTCCCCCACTGCCACCTGGAACTCGAACATGTAGGCAGTCAATCAAACTTCATATCTCTCCCGGATGCTGATTTGGAATGTTAGGGAGCGCATCGAACTGATTCCTCAGACTAGCGCGAACCTCGGAACTGGGACGCTGTAGGTCACGGTCTGGCGCCAGGAGCTCGTGGAAACTAAAGTTTGTTTAGCTTCTACCACTTCTCGGTCAAACGTTCGAACACAAATGCCCCCAATTCGGCACTCGAGCATCAGGTCATGTTCTTTGAGAGTCATTTCACCGAGGTAGGTCCCAAGATTAACATCGCTCCTGGCACATGACTGAGCACCAGAGTAGCTCAAGTATGGTATCAACGGCGACACCGATTTGCATTGGTGCGTCGGGGGTGTGAGCAAGTGGCAGACACCATTCACCGCGGACACATGGTGAGCGGATGATTGGATGTTTGATGTTTTGCTCTTTTTAATATTTGCGTGATTA
Organism: Ceratobasidium sp. AG-Ba; assembly: GCA_016906575.1. Classification (NCBI taxonomy): domain Eukaryota; kingdom Fungi; phylum Basidiomycota; class Agaricomycetes; order Cantharellales; family Ceratobasidiaceae; genus Ceratobasidium; species Ceratobasidium sp. AG-Ba. Next base: position 1,250,225 of record CP059614.1, read on the forward strand.
TAGGTTCAACTTTGCCTATGAAATCAATTTTAGCTCGGGCAATGTTGGCTTGTGGGCCTCGACCGGTGGCTCTCCTCTCACCAAGGTCGTTCAGAATATTGCTGCTAGCACCTCGACCGTGAGTAGAATTCTTCCGTGACATGTACCCAGCTCGATTCCCGATCAGAACTCGGCCGACTTCCACGTTGGTGTCCTCCGTATCGTCAACCAATCCGGTATCGAGGACTGGTACGTCAGTGGTGTATACATCGAGCAGGGCCCGATTACCACTGCGATCGGTTCCGGTACTGGTTCTGGAACCACGACCACCCCAGTCACGACGGCCACTCCAACCACTACGCCGGTCTACACCGATTCTGTACCATTCAGCACCAGCAAGACGACGAGCGCGCCTCCAACAACGACGACGAATGCTGGCCCAACTGCTTCTCATGTGAGTTTATTCTCATGCCGGCAACCATGATCTCGCGAGTCGACTGATTTGTTGGATAATAGTACGCCCAGTGCGGTGGAACTGGCTATTCTGGCCCGACAACTTGCGAAAGCCCGTACACTTGCAAAGCTATCTCGCCTCCATACTACTACCAGTGCTTGTAAATGTCTACTTTGGGATGTGTAAATGAGATCATATAGTAGATCCATCTTGCTTTTGGGGCGTCGTGCGAGTCATGGGATCATATTTTATCCGAGGTAGGCATATGTGAGCATGTGAGGTGCTTTGAGCGGGGCGCTGCCCGGACCATGGAAAAGCGCCGATGAGACAGAATAGGAACATAGTAGCGTCTTGGCGGGATGGCGCATAACGAGGGGCAGAGCGCATTGCGCACATGATCACAATGAATTCGAAGTCAGGCACCAATTGCCCCGGCATGGGGAGTAAAGTTCTAAAGTTAAACTGCCCATCTTTTGGCATGAAGTGGAATGTGTTGGCGCCTGTTTGGTTACCAGGTCGCTGAAAGTGCAAGCCACAATAGGGGTTACACTTGTGATACGGGCTATGCTCGAGGTTCTGGTGCCTTGGAATGATATTAAAATAGCTGGAAGGTTACGCTGGTGGGTCAAGTTGACCGAAAAAAGTGAATCAATGGGCCATCTGTTGCGCAACTGGTGCAGGGGGTGCACCAGCCCAAGGTAAGACATGATGTATGCGTCATGGACAACGATATCAAGGACCGCGGAGTGCAATACAGACGTGACTGAGAAGTATGTTGGGTGAACCGATGGGCGAAGTGTGGGTTACAAGAGCAACACCATAGAAGCTCCAGGTTCAACCCATCTTGCCTCTTACCACTCCTAAGCACAATGTGAGCTTGACGGGGTCCGGTATTTGAGCTGAGGCTGACAGCGTCCCAGAAGTACCCTGGATATCATATTCGCTATCTTATGATGTGGTCGCCGACCCAGCATGTAGCCAAGCGTGCTCGCAAGCCGCTGTTGATCTGCAAACCTGTAGCTGGGTGGGTAATCCAAGCGTGCATTGATCTCGTTCTAAAGTACTGCTCACAGCATGATGCCAACTATGACTAATGGTGGGAATGTGTACTGAACTGCCGAGTGAGAACTTTGCGTAAATGTATGCCGGAATGTATTCATACGTAATCAATGTGTTGTGTCATACATGGCTGTGTCTGTGTCTGTGTGGCGATGACTCCGAAAGTGTCGAGTTCGGAGTTAGGGGCAGTTGAACGTCAAAGGCCACCCACACTCGTCCGCAACCATGGCGGGTCCCATGTCCACCGACGGCAGCGACATGTTCGAGACACCATCATCGTCGATGCCCACCACTTCGGCGATGCGCACGCCGCTTCCCCGCGCAGGGCAGCCGACGTTTGCCGACGTCCCGACGCCCCAGCACCACAACCAGGCAGGTGCCACGGCTGCGGCAGGCACAACATGCTAATCAATCAGCAGGGCTCCTCATACTTTCCCCCCTCGTCGCCGCAGATGCGCCCGGTGTCGCCAACATACCCACGGCGACACAATACCGCCCCGCGGTTCACTCGTTCGACATCATACAATACCGACCCAAGGAGGAGAAACGTGCGTAGCGAGAGCGTGGCTAGCTCAATCGGTGGGCGCCGGGGAGGGCGTGCAGACCCCGGCACGTTTTCTGGTGAGTCCCGACCGCGATATGACCTGGGTTGTGCTCATCTGAACCAGAAGCCGAGGAGGACGACGACGGGGACGATGAGGACGACGAGGCAGGCCCCTCTCGCGGTCGCCGTGCACGTGAACCCGTACCACCCGAGCTGCCGTTAGATGACGACATGTCCGATCTTGACGACCCGGTGACCGTAAAGGAACGCCAGTCCCTTATCAACGTTGAGCATCCGTTTGGGCTTCGTATCTGGAAACCTGCGCTCTACAAGAAGTCACGTACCGTCAATCGGGTTGCCGAGTTTGATTTGCACTCGGCGCCCAGTGCTATCGTCGAGCGCCATCTTATTCCAGGCAACATTGTCTGGACGCTCGTCTTTGGCTGGTGGTTAGCGCTCATATTCACCATCCTCTCCGGTCCACTCTGGCTTTTGCCCCGAGGTGGGCGGCAATATGGAAGCCTTGTCTTTGGTCTCGGCTGGTATGTCTTTTGGCCGTTTGGCAAGTATGTCGAGGGCGATCTCGATGAGGAGGAGCGCAAGCAGTTTGAAAAAGAACTCAACGAGGCCGAGGGTGTTCAACCAGCTCGCGACCATGACCGTCACTCGAGTGCGGGCGATACTGTCCGCGCTCCCTCAGTCTCTGGCTCTCCTGTCGCTCAGCGTGCTGAGCTCTCCGATTCAACTCGCCAGCACGACCAGACCGATTCGTGGAACCCGCCGACGGAGCGCACTTCTCTCATTGCGAACACCAACTCGGACCTTTCCGCCACGCCTACCCGCCCAAACCCTCCTCTTCCGGCCAAGTCTTATGGCGCCCTTCGTCAGCCTTCTCCCGACCCAAATCAAGACCCCTCCGCCACCCCACTCCCAGGGGGCCCTACCCCTGCCGAGGTCAAGCGGCATTGGCTTGGGCAATATATGTACTGGTTTGCTTTTGGTGTCATTATTGCGCCACTACTCGGTCTAGTCACGCTCGCATGCTACGGCTTGGTGTTTACGATTCCCATGGCCAAGCTCAACGGCGCGTTGCTCAAGCATCTCTGGCTCCATCCGCTCAAGATTCGGTTCTGTGCTGCTCCGCCCGGGGTAGTTGTCCCCACCCCACCCGCTTCATCGGAGGCGGAGGACCAAACCGAGTCTGATGAGAACGCCAATTCGAATGCCAACGGTGCCTCGTATATCGTAAGGAAGACGCGCTTGCATCCTGGGCAAGCGGTTTTGACCAGTGGAAGGGCCAGGCAGTACGGGGTTCGTTCAACCGTGCTCATGTGCACGTATCGTGCGTTTGGCAGCAAATATTACAAGTACACGATTGGCGGTATCAACATCATGTTTATCAACCTCATCCCTATTGTATTCTTTGCCATTTTCGACGCTTTGGTCTTGGAAAAGGTGGCAGACCGGAGGCGCGAACACGGCAAACATGTCCCCTGGCTCCTCGACGTGCTCACTCAACGGGTTGTTATCTTTACGCTCAGCTTGGCCAGTGTCGTTCCACTCAGTTATTACATTGGCATGGCAGTCGCGAGTATCAGTGCTCAGTCATCGATTGGAATGGGTGCCGTGATCAACGCTACGTTTGGCTCGATTATCGAAATCATTCTCTACGGAATCGCACTCACTGACTCGAAAGGGCGGCTGGTCGAGGGCTCGATAGTGGGCAGTCTGCTTGCTGGTGTATTGTTGATGCCTGGCGCAAGTATGTGCAGCGGAGCACTGCGCCAAAAGGAGCAGCGGTTCAATGCCAGGAGTGCCGGCGTTACGAGTACCATGTTGATCATGGCGATTATCGGAGTTGTGTGTCCGACGCTATTTTACCAGACCTATGGGAATGTGAGTTCTATGCCAAGCAATGAAGATTGGAGCTAACCTTTTGCCGTGCAGTTCCAATTGGTGTGTGATGGATGTCCGACGTCGATGCCCGGAGATGACACCCCACCAAACGCACCTTGGATGTGTACCCACTGCCGATACGAACATCCTGACCCTATCTACGATCCGTTTTACCAGAGCACTGTCAAGAGCTTGATGTATTTCTGCGCGGGGGTACTGTTGCTGGTATGTTCTCCTCCCCTTCCTCTTTCTATTCGTGAGCTCACATGATTTAATCTCGCTAGTCGTATCTGATCGGGTTGTGGTTCTCGCTCCGCACTCATGCTACCTCGATTTGGCAGAACCCCCAGCAGTTGATGCAACCGACCGAACAAATGGTTACGAGTGGGTCTTTGAGGATCAGCGGTGCTGGAAAGGGAACATTGTTGCCAACTCATCAAAAGACACTGAACCGCAAGGCGAGCGCTGCGACCTTGACAGGCATTCTCAGCGGTAGTGGCGGAAACACTGGACCTTCGGGAAGCCCAACAAACACGAGGAGGATCTCCTACGCACCCCCTCCAGCGTTGCAGTTCCAAACTGGACAGACCCTCGCTCCGCCTCAGCAGGGCCCTCAACATCCACAAACCGGAACGATGACGCCCGTGTTTGAATCGGTTCAACAAGCGGTCAAGAACAACCAGTCTTTGCAGCCGACCAATTTTTCAACCGACGATTTCACGCGCGCTGTTGCGGTCGCGACTGTTTCAGCTCTCAGGCATCAGCAAGGGCAGCGCAGAGCAGTCATTTCGGAACATGATGGTGCAGACGGAGGACATGGTGGACACGATGCACCAAGTTGGAGTCGTGGACTGAGCGCGAGTGTGCTTTTAGCTTGTACCGCGCTGTATGCAATTATCGCCGGTGAGTATCTTCCATCTAATTAGGGATGGAAGCATCTAACGAGATATACAGAAATTTTGGTAGACGAAGTAGATGTGCTCCTTGAGGGGACTGGAATTGATGAAAAGTTCTTGGGGATCACGCTCTTTGCACTTGTGCCGAATACGACCGAATTTATGAATGCCATGTCGTTTGCTATGACCGGGAACATCGCCCTGAGGTATGCGCCGTTCATTGTCCCCCCTGGAACTGAGACACTGACAGGCCGATAGTATGGAAATCGGTTCAGCATACGCTCTTCAGGTTTGCTTGCTCCAGATCCCAGCAATGGTCGCGTTTTCGGCATGGTGGGATCCGCAGAAGATGGGCACGAACGCTGATACGTTCACGTGAGTGTCGCGTTCGCATCCATTGCCACGTTGGTGCTGATAGGCGTGGGCACAGATTGATTTTCCCCCGATGGGACGTGATTGCGATTATATTCTCGATCTTCTTGTTGACGTATACGTACATCGAGGCCAAGAGCAACTACCATCGTGGTAGCATTTTGATCCTCAGGTAAGTGACTGGCGAATGGCTCGGATGGTGTACTCAGATTGCCGATTAGTTACCTGGTCCTTATCTCTGGATTCTACTGGGCCCCATCGCCTACCGAGTCTGGTGAAAACGACGACTTTGCTGGGATGTTCAAGCAAGCTGTGGCTAGCTCAGCCCTGAGTTGGAAGCAGTACTTGCAGGTCTGGTTCCAGGCTTTGTGGGCGCGGTAAACATGGGCGTATGAACAGTGCTTTGTAGGATTCTTGTTCTCGGCTTCGTCCCTAACCATTTCCTTTCTCATTCACCCCTTTCTCCACTCACGCAATTTGCACTGCTCCCCACGATGTGAGACTACATTTTGCGGCTTTTCTGTAGAATATAAATCCCGTTGGACAGTTGAAGCGCCTTTCTTCCTAACAGTGACCCGGGGCGATACCAGGTGCAAAGGCTGCACGCTAACGACCTTTTCGGGAAACACCGTATTCACAAACTGTCCGAGGGACTGCTTGTTCTCCAAGAACGATATATACCCAGCGCTATTTTGGCTCATGCCATATCAACCCTGCCATGTCAGATGAACGCGAACAAACCCAGCCGCTCTTGGCGAGGTCTCCTACCGATCCACAAATCGGACCTTACACGGAACCAAGCGCCCAGGTGCAGGTTGAGCAGTTGCCAGGTAAGCCGCAGACCGAGCCACCAGAACTACATTCTGAGTGACCATCTACGTAAACGAAAGCACCTGGGCTCTACTGCCGCCCTCAGAGGATGACCCAAGGTCACACTACGGGTGGAATAATCCTGGGCCAATGTTCAAACACGCAAAATTGATCATCTCTAGCGGGCTGTGCCTGCTGCTCTTCAGGGATGCGTTGAATTTTGTGGAGAGGTATGGCGTATTTGGATCGGGGTAGCCTATTATAATACCAAGTGAGTAACCGAGTTACTCGAGCGGTCGAAGGAGAGCTTACCGGAGTATTGATAGTGATCGTACGAATAAACCTAATAAAGCCACAGCGTTATGCTGAAATGAAATCTTCACGCAGGCCTGATCCTTCAAGCCCCAGAGCCTTTCGATTAGCCTGTTTGATACACAATCAACAACCTGCACGTTTGGCTATTGCAACTTCATTGCACTCTCTCTCAGAAGCCATACCTGTAGACCCAAATATGTAAATTTCTAGGTTTTAATAGCTATTCTTTTAACTAGGGCAACTCGATGCAGGGCCGTGGCTTGAGCAGTGCTAAGAGGAACGCAGTATTCTTCCGGGTATTTAATTGAATCCTAGGTATGATATCTCCGATATGTTCGAAAAGGACAGTGAGATTATGCACGGGAATGGCACAGATTCTTCTAATGGTACCAACAGTAGTTGGTACATATATACGGACATTCTGGCGCGCTTTGCCAAGCCACACTCAATTGTCTGGTCTTGCTATATGCGCATGCTTTATGCATATTACAATCTTTAATAACTAGGATGTCCTAGTTTAGTCACCTTCTCATGAACACAACCTCAAACTCCATAGGATTTCCTGTAGCCAAATGATTTCACTGTGGCTGTCGACCTTGTGCCCGGCGTCTATTCAACTAAGTCATCGAAAGTTATCAGCAAGGCCACGATGGCACCGTGACAAGTACCAAATACGTACAATCTAAAGCCATTTATGGGATATTGCCTATCGCGCGAAGGGCAAAACTACTCACCTTGGATAGAACAATGTTCGCTGGTGGTCGTTTCTCCGGTGCCGAAGCCCAGCACTCTTCGATAATTGGCCATAGATAAGATAATTCTTGGTCAAGTATATGTTCTGCAGTACCAGGCTGCTCCCCGTCCTTGATCCTCCTTGCTACCTCCACGTCATGTACAGATTCTGAGTATGGCAAATTTCCTGAGATTATCTTAGATGTGGTACTGCTCAGTTCACGTAGTCGGGGCTGCGGAGCCGTGGACGAACCTCATAGATCGTGCACCCTAGAGCCCATATATCTGACGCTAACGAGAGCGTGTTCTCGTTTTCGCCCCCAAAAAGCTCTGGACTCATCCAACGACAAGATCCAGAGAGGGATATTGTTGGGGTGGCCATGGCGAAGCTTTGCACAAGCACGGCGATACCGAACCCGCCCAGTTTCACTTGATTGTTGCTCGATATATACACTTTATCCTGTAATATGTTACCCCAAATTGTACTATCTATTTAATGAGCACGTACCGCACTCAGGTTCCCATGGATAATGGGTGGCTCGAGCCGGTGAAGGTGTCTGAGCCCTCGGACCGCGTTGATAATCTTTGTTGAAAGCTCCAGATCACGAGGTGAGATGTGCGAATGATAAATCTTACAATACTCTGTGCGGTCAAGCCTTCTGGCCATGGTCGCTATATAGATATTGGTGAATGTACTCCGATAGTACAGTTCGTATTACTTACTAGGTCGGCCGTCCCAAATTCGCAATACTCTTCTTGTCTATTTAAACCTTCCGATTCAGAGAATTCATAAATTTCAACTACATTCTTGTCTTCGACTGAACGCCAACGCTCGATCCGGTTTGTGTACTCCTATTTATTCAGCGATTTTAGTTTACCTCAAATAGCATGGACCTCGAAAAAACCGCTCAAACCTGAACAAATTTTCTCCATATCGTTCTCCTTTTGTGCTAGGTCCATGCATGAGGGATGGGAACCCAGAACGAAAAGTCTGAAGTCAATTCACCTCTACGACGCTCCCACCATGGTATTGTAGAATAGATTGAGGAGACAATCGGACACACTTGGATATATACTAAATAAAACCATAGATAATCGGCTCGCGAACGACGAAGTGGATTTTACCTTCCGTGCGACTGGGCCAGACTCGTCCTCTGGCAAAGGGGGCCTAGCTTCATCTTCGGATCTGCGATACGAAATATTCAATTCTTGTACTTTGGCGGACCATGCCCTTAATACCTCCTCAATAGCCAAACATCTGACGCGGCACCTCGCGCGAGTAGTACGTTATCTGGACCCGCAGAGTGCTGTACAAACTGGGTGGGTGCCACCGCATTTATTGGAGTCGCTCGTGAGTCTGCTGGATTCATACCTCGCCTGTTTGAGTTCCCCGAATAGCCTGAGGACGTGATTAGCAGAACGCAGATTGAGGGAAGTTGAGCTCAAGACAACGTAATTTATCTGTCGGCAATTGGATTATGGCAGTCAAATCATCGTCTGGTTTAGAAGCTCTGCGATCTATCAAAGTAACTCAGTGTGGCGCATCATTTTATTTGGTGGTGTAGGTATCCTACTTGCTATATAAGAGACTATATGCGGTCGCTCTACTACATTCATCTTCCCCTTGTTCTCACACGAGTTGACTTCCCTCGAGTTTCTATACGGTGTTGAGTATCAATGGAATGATACTATTCTAGCAAATAATACATATAGCTACGGACCCTATTTATGGATGCAGCAATATTCATAAGACGATTATGGCGTACTGATCAGAGATCTCTTCCAGATGCCCTCTGGAACAAAATAATGGGCTTGAAATAAGTACTTCGACATTCTGATTGATTTGTACGTACAATCTAGTTCGCTTTAGTCAGATCTCTGTGCAAGTCGAACGCAAAGAATAGGCGCACCTTTCCGAGTAGCCTACTAGCCCCCGGCCGGTTCTCAGGAGGCGCTGCCCAGCAATCTTCGATGGTTGTCCACAAGTGTGATAGTTCTGCCTCAGGTGGTATATCACCCGTAATGCCTGGTTTGACCCCTGACATGATTTTTCCCACTACTTCAGCGTCATGGACATGTAACGAGTATGGTACCATCCTTGAGATTATCTTTGGTCGTGGTTCAAATCGAGCTTATTTACGAAATAAATTAACTAATCAACTCACCTCGTACATCGTACATCCGAATGCCCAGATATCTGAGGCTGTGGTTCGCTCAACACCTTCCTCGCCCTCACCACGGTCGTGAAATAGCTCTGGGCTCATCCAACGGCAGTAACCACTGAGAGATATTGTTGGAGCCAGTGTTGAGAATTCTTCTGTAAGTAAGGCAAGGCTAAATCCGCCTAACTTGATCTCACGATTGCTCACGATATAGATATTTCCCTGAGAATGTGATATATCGTTAGCAATGGAATCAAGTTAAACATTTTGCCTACCGGGTTCAAGTTTCCATGCACTATTGGTGGTGTGAGCTGGTGCAGATATCTCAGTCCTTGAACTGCGCCGATAATCTTCACAACCAGATTTTGTCTACGAGAGCCTACAAGTATAAAAGGTAGTTACCTACTATATCATAAGCTCTCAGTCCCTGGGGCCATGGCTGTTCGCAACCTAAGGCTTCTGCGGTCGTTCATGTAGTGTAATTCTTACTGTACTCACATCACGAGTAGTTCCTAAATGGTAATATTCCTCTTGCCTGTTCAACCCTTCCGACTGAACAAAGTTATGGATCGTGATAATGTTTCTGTGTCTGATGAGACTCCACCGCTCCACTTGGCGTTTATAGTCCTGATGGATACCAATAGCTTGGAGGCTGTCATGAGAATTAAAACACCTGCACCTACTTGAATGAATCGCTCCCAAACCTCTTGTCTCGTCTTCGAGTTTTATATCATGCCTGATCTATAACCCTAGCCCCTAAAGAGTTCGAACCAACTCACCTGAACTTTGCGCCCGTGACGGTAGGAGATAATAACATCCGGGGATAACCGCATACACTTGGAGACATACTTCATGATGGTTTGAGAGAGAAAAGCTGATGATAGCTCTAATTCACGCCCACCTTCGGCATTACAGATGAGGGTGACTCCTCCGATCCAGACGGCCGTGTCTCCGTCCTACACCCGTTATAAGTTTTAAAAACGCCGAGTGTTAGTTTAAATTATGATCCCGCCTTGCCAATAGCCATACATTGGCCGCGGCTCCGCGTGCCAGTAGCACAGTATCTGGTGTCGCGCTATGCTGAACGAACTGATATGATAGTGAACGGCTCTCCGGATCCATGGGTACCTTAGGACAGTGTTTAAATTAGGGCTTGGTTGGTCGGCGCGCAGGGCGATTTTGAGGTGCCTCAGGACAAGAGTACAGTATGCATGATCAGGTCAAAGTATTTGAAATTCATCCATGTGCCGGAAACATAGCTTCGATCCACCACGACTGACGGCTTCCATTCTTGCAAGTGAATGGCGACAGCGATTCTGGAATGGTCTTACTTTAAAATTGAAACTAACCTATTCAAAAGGTCTGGTGGAGTTCGGGTCAGCGAGTATTCCTCCGCACATTGAACAGCTCTTGGTATCCAGGTTTGTTGAAGCATGACCCACAGACCTCTGTTTGAATCTGGAGGTGAGAAAATACATTTTCGGTGCGCCCCCCATGCGTTTCATAGTATAAAGTTGTACACGTTGAAACAGGCTTGCATGTGAAATTAGCCTTAACTCCCTTTCCTCTGAGCCATGTTTGCAGTCCGAGAATCTATCGAATGTTTGGACATGCATAAATGAGCGAGGTGGGAACTTTGGAGTGAAGCGGGTGAATTTTGGTGACACAGACTGCATAGTGAAACCCTATTGAACATCTCGACATCCTGCAACGAGGGCAAAAGTTCATGCTCCCACAATATTATTTGACCGAGTAATTCAATTTATCTTGCGCTTTGTAGAGATTCCAGCTGAGGATTCATGTCAGACCGCCGATTCGCTCTTGGGTACTGCTCACTTGCAGCACATGCTCGAAATATGCGCCTCACTCATGGCGCTAACACTGCCAAATCCGCCCCGACCCACGTGATGTCACAGGCGCTCACGGGGTGACGAGCACGGGATGCGCATACCCCCTAATAGCGAGCTAAATTACTCGCAAACTCGATCAGAGGTATGAGACAACACAACCTCCGAATCTTATACATGGCCTGTTGCAGATCCATTCTCACATACGCCTCACCGGTGTGGTGGAATCACTCGAAATCACTGATACGTCCCCTTACCCTCACACAGAACAAAGCCCTCAGATGGGTCAGCGGAGCTTTCCGAACAACCCCAGTGCGAGCCCTCGAAATACTGACATCGATCCCCCCTCTCGAACTCATCCTCAATCATATCAACCGACAAACGGCAATTCGATTCAGCAAACTACCCGAAAATCACTTGATTCTTCACCGCCTAGATCTCGGCTGGCTAGCACCCGAAACTGAAATGGTCTCCCCACCGAACAGAGTCAGACAGCTGGTCTTAGACGCCTACCGAGACCCTACGGCACGACAAAGAGACTACAGCACTTTATACGAAATCGCCAAATTCAATTCACCTTCGAACGAAAGATGCAATCCACTAGCATTACCTCCCTGGAAACGTTCTCACACCAACCCCGGACTACGCAACCGAATCACCATCACTCCTTACGATGGACATACACCAAAAGGAATCATAAGAGAATTGCATAACCAGGTGACGGATCGCTGGAAAAATGACAGTGATCATCTAGTCTGTTACACAGATGCATCACGTTGGATCGACCAAGGTGAAAGACTAATGGGAGCAGGAATAGGCGTAGCTATATTCCACAAATCCACACGCATACACTCCATTTCCAAACAGGTACAAAACCAAGTAGAACCATGGGACCTAGAACTCGAAGCCATCAAAATCGCAATCAGAACTGCTACCGAAATCACCACTAGGTTCGAACCCAACCCTCCAAAAAACATACACATATTCTCCGACAATACCTCAGCCATCGAAGTCGCCCTCGAAGGACACGCAAGTGCAGGACAAAAAACGTGCATCTCGATTCGGGACCATGTGTTCCGCTTCATCGACGCCCACCCCGAACACACAGTCTCCATCCAATACTGCCCAGGACACGCAGAAATTCGCGGCCACGACCTTGCCGACAAACTAGCCAAACGAGCTTCATCACACAGAAGAAACATAATAGGTTTGAAGACTCTTACCAACATCAAAAGGGAATCAAAGGCCAAAACCACAGACGAATGGTTCGAAATCTGGTCGACACGCGAACCCAGCGGATTCTTCGCACCCGCGGACCGCACCCCGCCCTCAATGAAACCTAGCAAGACACTACTCAACACCGCCCGCCCGATCTTCCCGAGACTTACCCAAGTCCTAACCGGCCACGCTTTCATCGGAGAATACTATGAACGGTTCGTCCCAGACGAGATCTCGTCTTGCCCGTGCGGCGAACACCCCCAAACCAGACAGCACATACTATTAGATTGTCCAAACTACGCTGACTTCCGACACCTTTTCACTACAGAACGAGGAGACTTGCTCTCCCTTCCCGAGATTCTGGGCACGCCCAAAGGGATCGACAAACTCATATCGTTCCTCGAGCACACGAACGCTTTCACCAAACAAGACAACCCAATGGCTTAGCTCTACGCTACGCTCGTCTTCTCCTTTTTCCTCTTCTCCTCTACGCCTCGGACGCCTTGCTTGTTGCTCCCTGCCATAATGTTACCCTCCCCCCACGTGACTCGCCCATGGCGTCTTGCTCGGACTCGCTTCTCTCCTCGCGCTACACTCGTCTTCCCTGTACCACCGGTGCAGGGTGTTGCCCGGTTTTTTCTTTTCTGATTTAGCCGGGACCGCGCCTTGGCTCTTTGTGAGACTGTTAGCGGTATATAAGTAATAGATTTCATCATCATCATCACCCTAATAGCGAGCACAAAGAACCAATCAGGAGCCTAGGGATCGGTTCTCGGGGGTCATCACGGTCAGTCACAAGCGCCCGTGAGCACCAGTAGGCCGTGCTACTTCGGATCTAGTGAGTGCTAAAAAGCATCGTTAGACAGTTCGAGCTAGTGTATGCTAGCTAGATATTTGGGGATTGGCCGAGGATATTATCACGAAATCTAACCCACAGGAGAAACATGAGGCTCGTGGCCACAATCCCATTTTCCCGAAGTCAAGCAGGTTTTTTCCTAGTCGATGGTAACACATGATGCTGAGACCTCCATGACTCCCTCTATGCAGACAAAGAAATCCTTAATTATTACTGAGTGCGCTTTTAGGCTTGAATCGTAGTTTCAGATTGTTCCACGCATCTACTTTTTGTCGGATACGGGTGTTTTTCTTTGTTCAAGATGCTCTCCACACGGGAGGAGAGCATTCACACACCAAGACGCTAAATCAGCATCACGCTCTAGAGTGTATCAGCTCCTGAGGTGTCCCCCTCTCCCACTGATTTTGATTCTGGCAGTGATTTAGGCCTTAATCAGCCTAAAGACATGACTCGGTCAAGTTCGATGGGGAGACTATAACCATAGGGCTCCGAGTCTTTTTAGAGAGCTCCCTGTTGCTAATCGCGGCAACTGTTCTACGTCAGAAGAGGTAAGCGACTATGAGCGACCATCGATCAATCCAATCAGGTTGCTGTCTTATTTATCCCATTATACTTGTGCGACGACCGAACTCTTATTTTCACTTTAGCCGGAGCGCATGATATACCATCTATATTGAACTTCATCCTCCAGTCGATTCAAGGGACATAGACAAGCGGGTAGATAAGAAATTTAACCAGTGGCAATAGTCAAGACTTGAAGGCCATCCGGAGCAATTTACGTCCCGTGTCTATGGGAAGTCTTGTAAATCACTGTGAACACTGAAATTCAGTTATCTTATTAGCTCAGGCCACTTGGTGTTGATAGCCTGGCCAAAGGAGCACGATCACGGTTAGTGCCTTATAGCAAGATTATTTGTCCCACTTCGGGTCTGCTACCAGCGAACAATTGAGCACAAAAGTCCAAATCTCCTGGTGCATGAAATTATCTAGTACATTTTCTACTTAATTATACTCGACGCAAAAAGTCCCCTCGTAGAAGCTACACCGAACGTGTAGTCGCTTCTTTGGGGTAGAAGCTGGGCGTTGGATGAATAGAAATTTTGTTGCTCAATAGAAGATTAAGGATACGTGGATGCGTACTGTTTTTTTTATTACAAATATAGATGAGATCGAGGTTGCTTTTTCTTGTACAGGAGGTGTCTTGGCCCCAGTTAGGCTCGAAGCGTGCCCTTCATCACGTGCATGCCGATCATATTGAGCTCCGCTTCACCTAGCCGATCGCGTGCGCGCCAACGTCACCACCATCACCGGACCTCATAACTTCAACAGCCAAGCTGGCGACTCTCTCTCGACGACCATCTGCTCGAACCATGAAGGCCCACACCTACGACCCATCGCCCGCGACACCCCCAGCAATCTCACAACGCGGGCCGGGCTCGGTCTTCAAGGGCCCGAAGGCCTGGGTCGCCGCCGTTGTTGCTGTTGCAGTCTTATTTGTTGCCTTTCAGACGTGTTGGAGTCGCATTGCGGGCACCTATGGAGCGCCCAGTCCTGCCATTCATGTGAGTGACGTAGCACGCCTGAATTAGGATTTGGTTCACATCCGCTCTAGGCTGTTGCGGTACTGCGAGGTCCGAATTCAAATGTCACCGGCACAGTCTACTTTTCGCAACCTTCACCGGTCGGTCCAGTATTTATTACAGGCGAGCTCAAGAATCTTGACCCAGACGCTGAGCGCGGATTCCACATCCAGTGCGTTAGTCAATAACTAATGATGTTTCCTGCTGACCATGCCCGTTAGCGAATTTGGTGACCTGACTAACGGGTGCATGTCCTCTGGGTCACATTACAGTACGACAAATCCGCTCACCCACAACACAACAGCTGATCGTACATACTTCTAGATCCATTTGGACAGACTCATGGTGCACCTAACGACATCCACCGCCACGTCGGAGACCTAGGAAACATCCGATCGAACTCTGACGGTGTAGCCAAACTAGATTTTGCTGACAGCGTGATCAAACTCGTTGGTCCTTTTAGCATCATTGGGTGAGTGTAATCTAATACATTGGGGAATACCACTCACGCTTGAGGCAGGCGGACAGTCCTAGTTCATACCGTATGGAACACGTTTGCCTAGAGAACAGGTCTGATGAATCGAATCTTGCAGGGAACCGACGATCTCGGCCGGGTCGACAACGATGAATCACTCAAGACAGGAAACGCGGGGCAGCGAGCGGCATGTGGCATTGTTGGTGGGTTGTCCCATAATGTTCTCGATATCCGGAATGACGAACTATTGTAGGTTATCGCCCCAAATCCTCTGATTAAGCACAACCGATGGACTCGCAAGAGTTGAACAATTTGATCTCAAACGCGGTCGTGCTGGGCACTGCTGTGTATATGTGTGATGAATTCTTATCCAAGTATAATACGTTGTGGCTGTATCGGCGCAGATAATCCAATCTCTTGGTTAGAAACTCGAAACTCTACATTTGGAGAGCGAACAGGACGACCGGTGATGCTGGAGCCTGTGTTCAGGAGTAGAACGCTCTTAAGGCTCATGCGCGTTTCAATCACAGCCTATGATTGAGCGCCTACCTTGATTTAGATCCAGCTTGGCGAATGCCAAGCGTGGAATATGTCTCTCAATTGACATTGAGGGCTGGCAGAAGAAAACACCGTCCACCATTTGGGCTTTCGGCCCTGGTATTATTTCGTCTACCGAACTCCTTATCAGAGGGCTGTTTCGACTTTACGATTTTATACCTCGGGTCCTGGAAATCGGTCGTGTGCTTTCTACCCCCGATTTTGAGAAAACATTGTTCGCCGCGTTAGACTTGACCGCGTCAATTGAATGCAGGTCTAATCGGTGGACCACCGGTCACTAAGTTAGGCTCGTCCACCTATATTTGATTTCAGACACCCCTATCTTCAATAGCCACAGCACAGCCGGCTACTGAGTCTACTGAGAACATGTCCACTGGCACATCGTTGCTATGCTAGCTACAGTATCGTGAAATTATCCTCGAGGCGCTCAAATTGCATCGTTCTAGGGTGAACCAAATCTACTTTTTAAGGTAAGAGCAGGCTAAATTCGCACCTACACGTGAGACGCAGCACAGGTGAAGCGGTGACCCTCGCTCGTCTATTCGGTAACCTGGCATACAAAACCCGGTTGAGCCATGCGAAGGTATTCAGTCCTCGTCACTATAATCAGTCGCGTACGACGCTGTAGTTCATAATGTTGGCAAGCTTCTCGATATTATGAAAGTTTCTAGCTGAAATGTTTCAGGTCGTCACAAACAGGTTCAATGGTCAACATCCCAGGACGAGGAACCTATCACGAGACTCCAAGGCGCCACACTCCAGTTGAATCAACAAGTACCCTCTGTGTTTCACCCGAAAGAGATCTTCACACGCCTAGGCCAGATAGTGCCTCCTCGAGGCTTTCGACACCTATAAAGCCAGCAGTGGGCCACCTGTATTCACCAAACAGCATTCCAAGACACAATCATCCTAGTATATCGGCGGCGCTTGGCCTAGATATGAGCGAAGATGTCAAACGCAGGCGAAGATTCTCCTGGAAATGCTTCTTTTTGTGGGCATCAGTCGCGGCGGTTGTGGCAGCGGGCATTGCTGGTAAGTACCCGGATCTATCAATCCTCGAAGCTGAAGCTACATAACCCTGCTCCACTATTAGTTGGGGTCGTAGTGACACTGATCAAAAATAGAAGGGTAACGACGGGTAACGGTCAATCTGTGGGTTAAGCATTCACTGATATCTCCTCAATCTAAAAAGTCATTGGGACCAGCATATAACAACGTCGTCTTTTGCATCACCCTCCACTGGGGCTAGTCGTACAGCCTTGAGTGTTACAGGCCAAGATCATGGGACCCCGACACCTTCGAGCATCCTAGCAGGGGTTACGACTTCAGCCGTTTTTACTATCGATAATTCTTCCAGGTCCTTGGTAACTGTGAGTGTTTTATGGCGCTGATACGATCCTTGGCTGAAGCTGGATACATAGCATACATCGACTTCAGAGCGTGTTTTGGTGAGCATTCCCCCGTCGGAGAGGCCTCCGCATACTGATTGGCCCACAGACAACGGCGTCAACAAGAAGACGAGCAGAAAATATAGACGTACGGAACCGTCTCTAGATTGCATTAATGGGACAATTCCTATCGTTCGAGTGAATAACCCCGCTTCTTGGCTAGCGGGCTATGAGATTTGAATCGCCATATCATGGGCTAGACGTAGACACTAGCTAATCGTTTATACTGGAACGGAAGAGAAATTCTTTTTGATCCGCGGGGCTATAATGCAGGAGAATTCGCACTGGAGGGTCCCTTTTTGTTGATGCTTGGTTGTCTCGTACCGCTAGTATTGCCTGACGATTGGACTGTTGCTGTATATACGTGAACAAACCAATAACACGATATCATAGTATATTGAAAGACATATGGCCAGCCGGGCTTGAGCACGCTGGCTTACAATGGGCTCTCAGCCATACCCGTATGACATGAGGCCGACACGACGCATCGTGGTCGGCGACTTGAATGGTGATTGACGGAGGATTGACAAGTGAATGAATGACGCCAATCGATTCCGAATGCCAGCCGTGCGGTATATAAGTCAGTGTTAAACCAGACAAAGCGACAGGGGCAAGGTAAGTAATACTCTTGATAGTCTGTTATCTAGATTGGTACTCAATAGCGGTCTCCCGGAGTAGAATGGGCTCATCTCCACTCGTTGGAGTTTTGCTCATCCCTTTATGCGTGTGCAGACTGGACATGGTGTAGCCGACACCGTTGCGGCTTCAACAGCCGATCAGCGAAGCGACATGGTGACAGACCGCACATGCATAGAGGCCCCCACCATTGTATAATTTTTGGAACTTTCTCAGCTCGCTCTGGGACTTCATCACTTTCGTGTAACATATTTGCTAGTTGCCGTTGGATAGAAATATGACTGGAGAAAGGAATCATTTACGTCAAGAGTGGCTACAGCACATTGGACGAAGAGTCTAGCGATCGTCGCTGAGGATAGCTACTGGAAACGCCAACAACATTTCTGATGCATTGACATCGGAGCGGCGTTGTACCCACATCTGCCTTGGGGGTCTACTAGTTGACAGAGAATAGTGCAACCCAAGAGATCTTGGGATCTTCGGAATCGCTGAATACTTTGTGCATGGCACATATGTAATCTATCGATATCATAAGTATTGATCGACAACGCAGCCGAATATTGTTCCAACCGAGATCTAACTAGCCCCAACGAGAAATCGACTTGGGCCTATACCACCTCGGTTCCACGCCTTGTCTGGCCGCTCACGTCCTGCGCGGACCAAGCCTATGATGTGATAGAACAACCAGAGAGCCTCGAGCTGATCGGGGGGCTATTGCATCGTGTATCGTCGGAACACCCCTCGAAACATGCAGCGTTCATGCGGGAGCAAATGTGAGTCAGTCCATCATAAGCACGTTCGAAATTACCATTGACATAACCAAACCGACAACCAGCAGCCTCTCCAATATCCACGGGGACCTGCAGTGCCGCTTCAAGCACAAGATCTAATAATTTGGGGCGAAAATGGAAGGCATGTGGGGCCGACATCCACCCAGATCACATGGAAAGTTGTAGGTTATTCTCCGACCCGGGTACTTTGCTGACGCGTATCTGATATTTGTTTCATTATCCACATTGAACAAAGTCAATATGTCTCGAGAAGAAGGTGGCAACAGGGATGTACTTTGAAGCAGTATGGTGTATCACGGATCAAGGTCAGCACTACGATTGAGCAGCGCGGAAAGAGTTTGAGCGTGCTTGCCGTCGATTGGGACAGGTGTTTTGAAGAAGCAAGGGCTCGTTCTGGCCATGTGCTCGTTCGGAGAGACAGATGACATGGGTAGTTCTGGTTATGGAATACGAATGGCGCCGGATGGCTGAGTCAGCAGGGACCGCCAATCCCTCTGCCGGGCGTATAAGAGCCACCGGTGGGCGAGCCGTTTGGTCAATGCAGTCAGCCTGCTGGGTCCACTCTACATGCGCGAGAACACGCCACCGTTCCACCAGGACGATGATTGGGATACCCGCCTGGCAGCAGGTTGGTCTGGTAGTCCCGACGCCAAGGCTGCAGCTCACGGCCAACTCACAGAATTATTTGGCCCGGCAATAGCCAATGATCTCTCGGACGCAAATGCGATCCAAGGTGAGTTTGGATTGTCATTGCGCATAGGCGACGCTTACTCAATGTAGCCACATCGTGCGCACCATCTATGTACAATGACAATCCAAACTCAAGTCTTCACGGATGCCATCTCTCTGTGTCCTGCGACGCGCCCGCCGACATGGCGATTCCCCCACCTGTCTCCGAGATCAACAACCAACTCATTCCATTAGGTCAGCTGATCTCCTCGGTAGGTCGACTCTCATCTTAGCCCGTGACTGGTCCGTCTCATGCACCATACGACAGGACTCCGGATTTGAGGGGCACTACGGAACAGGTAGCTACTATGGTCTTTCTGAATCGGTCTCAACAGTTTACACACCAGATCGGTATTTTATTGTCCCCCCACACGTCTACTGTCGTCGCGGTGGTGGGCTGGTTCATGTCCTAGACGCTGAGCCCTCACAACCAGCGGTTCTCGTCTCACCCGACCGGGTCTATCCCGGATCGGTTTTCTCTGTCGGAGACCCAATATTTTCCGTCGACGTCCTTGGAGAGTTGTGGTTGGTAAATTCAGCATCCAACCAGCTCGAGCCGGCACAGGTTCACCACAACGCACACTCGACTCGCGCGAGTTTAGAGTGGTACAAGTACGCGAACCATATGGCCAATCCATCGCGGGTATACCCGCTCTCCTCGACCGAACCAATCAAGAGCGGCATCCGTGCTCCACATATGAACCAGCAGATATTTGAAGAAGGTGCGATATTCGAACGCAGTTTATCGGTGCTGCAATCTAATAAAACTCCAGAGCCCCCGCCGCTAGGCAGCATACCAGTCTTATCGCCCGCTTCGAGCGACTCGAGCACACCCGAGACAGCCTCAGAGCCCGATATCTCCTGCGATTCCCCGCTCTTTACCAATTTTGGCTCAGGTACTCCCCTGGACCTGCTCAACCATCCTCCGCTATCCGCCGACGACGAAGAAGTGGCAAAGGCAGTCATCGACGAGTTTGTGGACTCCACTGCCAAGGGCTGGAAGCCAGGCGTCGAACGCACGTGTGTCAAATGCAGCTCGAAGGTGCGGCGCCCGTCCGAATACAAGGTGCGTGAGGTTGTTTCGTGCGTAAACGCCAGAGATTGAGTTCGCACGTATAGCTTCACCTTTACGGCCACTGGGAAATCAAGTGTAAGCGTAGGGCATCATTTGTCAAGTCTCAATTCTGACGGGCGTTCGGCTATCAACTAGTGTTTCAATGCGATCAATGTCCGTACGGATCCAACTTGAAGCCGAACGTAACTCGGCACATGAAGAAAGTACACGGCGGATAAGGACTTGGCTAGGATTGCGAATTCTCGTTATACGTTTGATCTGATTTTGGTGCCATTATGTACATGAAAGTATCTACCGAATTGATGCCCGTTTATCTCATGTCAATGATCCGCATAGTCGATTACTTAGCCACGTGTGTGCGTCATAGCCGCGAGATCCCTCACAAGCGCTGTGATCAGTGGTGCGCTTTAATCTTGACCTCGACCACGACACTTCGGTTACATAGTAAGCCATGGGAACGGACACGTACCAAAAGGTATGGGCTCCAAGCTACTTGTTTGAGCATTGCTAATGGCACGGGAGTTAGAGCAGCAGTAAGCCCGTCGGGCGGGCTGAGTACGACGAACTTGTCGATCTGGTTCGGGTGAGCGACCCCGAGGACACTCCCCGTTTGAGTCTGACGATCCCTTAGCAAAACCTCAGAGCCAACGAAGATGTTGCTCGACAACAGCGGGAGATTATTGATCACCTGGGAGGGATCAATGCTCGGCTTGAGCAAGACGTAATCGACCGGCAACTCGAGCTCCAACAGTTGGGAAGACAGATTGAGCGAATGCGAGCAGATATGATACACCGACCAAAGTCGTCGCCGATCCCCTCAGCGCCTTCGGCTCCCCCCATAACCCCCCGCCGTGAGCACTGACAGTTGCCACCTCACAACATGGCCGAGCTCAATGGTTTGTTTTTCCGCAGCACCTTCCAATATCAGGATTGTCGGGAGGGTCCCAACCGGCGGTGTCGTCATCCCGCCTGTACCTGATCACCAACAGCCTCGCCAGTCTGCCGCACGTTCATGGGTGGTCGTGCCGTCGCCGACGCGGTCGTCAGTAACAGGATCTACTACAACCTCGGAATCGAGCGGCTATGTCGAGCGACTCACTTCGGGAATGCCGCCATATCGGCGACCCTATTCTCGTGCTCGACATTAATGATCCCGAAAACGTTTTCAAAACTACTGGTCTCGTTCTCAGGATTGTCTTGGTTTTACGACTGTATTCACTCGACTGTGCATATCACTTTTTAATCAGTGTGGGCAGAGCATCGACACGACCAACGTCAAAACATCACTCCATATCGCGGCACTAATTTTCCTGGCTCCGATAATACCCAACTACGTGCGATAATGGCGGTACATGCCGTCCTGAGTCTGGCGTAACCACGATCTTCAATGGCACCTATCGTTCGGTACTCAAAACATCTATCCTGCGCATAGAACCCAACCTTATGATACCCTGAAGCCCCCATAGGGGCTCATATGTACCCGGTTCCCGTCACTTCAGTTCGACCCTACGGCTGCGCTGGAAAGTCTGCGGGCTTCATCCCAACTAGGCATATTGCTCAGCGGAAGATGATTAGAAAAACGGCCAAGTGCTTGGCCTGATCACGTTTGCTCTCAGGGGGAAGCGAGTGGCGATTGATAGTACGCTGGATTCCACAGGGTTAGGTTTGGGCTGCATCTGAGGGCGTATCGTGGCTTGGTGAGCATAGACCCATCGAATCCAAAGGCCCTGATCGACTTACCAGAGCCTGACATAGTCATTGAGAAGGCGAGATCGTCTTAACAACGCTCAATGTTTGGCTCTGGTGAATTGCCATTCATCGACCCAAGGATAAGCGCGCATGTAATTTTCAGCTGTTTGAATTTATATCCGTGTTGGTTATTATTGTTGGAAAGGCTGAAAAAGAGTGTATGAACACAGGCTATCTCTAGGGACTGAAATGCGAAAGTTCTGGAAGGTTCGAGGTGCTCGTAGTGTTTCAGCAAACTGACCAATAGGATCTATGTGACTCGAGAGCTGCGCGAGATTAACATGGCGCCGCGTGGCGGCTTAGGTAACGCCAATCTCTTTGCCATTTACATATGGAGCCTGATGTCCCTCTAGCCACATCTTGGCCCCCTCAGCTTCGCCACGCCGACTGCCCTACTGCATTTCTCGATTTTTTCCAGCCTAAGCCAACATGATCGACAATAATGGCCTGCCTCGGTGTTCAGAAGCGCTTCAATTTAGCCTATCCAGTGAGCATGAACTGGCGTCTGGTGAGTAGATTGGTATACTCGCGATGTCATCCATCGCCAATCCCAGAGATAGAAATCCTGGTTCCGGAATTTTTTAACGACGCAGAGAGCGCCCTAGACAACTTATCGAGCCCCGTGAACATCGTGGAGAACACCTGCAACAACGTAGAAATCGGCAACACCCAGAACTGTGAGTTGGGATATTTCAACTGAACTCGTAACACGCTCATTTCAAATCAGTCATATCGCCCTCACCCCTACTGCTCAATGACAGTCCAAACTCAAGCCCGGAGCCCCATGCGGGGCCCGACCAACCACCCACTAATTATGATGTCATCCATTTATGGCCAACTCCACCGCCATTCATCGACAATCAGCTTGTGATATTTGCTCAGCAAGACCAAGAGGTATGATATCGATCCTCCTCGACCATCACAGACACTGACACTCTCGCATATGCCTTTGGTAGTATGCTACCGGTATCTCTTGCGCTACTAAAGGTGAAACAAAATAGCTTTCCCGACCAAATCGAGATGCTAAATGTGTTTTAGAGCGCTATTTTTCCGTCTCTGGGAATATATACCAGCTAGGCAATGACGGGTTCATTCGCCTCCACCAGCTGCTTTGGGACGACCCATACGCTGCAATCGTCCCTACTGAAATGATACTCGGCCAGCTATTCTACATTGGGCTGCTGCCGTTCTTCGTGGATCAAATGGGCAAACTGTACTCGGTCGTTGACCATCCTCACCAGATCAAGCCAAAGGCAGTTTTTGCCACAGCGGACACCGCTCGGACCGCTCTCGACCTGATACAAGATGGGCTGAGCCTCTCGCCAGGTTCCTCAGCTAGCGTTGGTTTCGTTAGCGACGGGCTAGGCAGTCCGGTGTCTGAGCTGGGTGCGTTTAGAGTGTCAGTGATTAATCCTACGTTCCTGAGTTTCAACCATAATACAGGGCTTCGGACGGACGATTTACCCCTTTTCTCGCCAGCCTCAAGCGACTCTAATAAGTCCGTCTGGAGCGCGGGATCGATTCAGTCCCTATTTCCTCCCCTTTTCGATGGGGGACAGACGAGCTTTTCCGACTTAGCCACAGCCACCCTCATGGAAGGCCTAGTACAATCCCCTTGTGCTGTAGAGCCTACTCCGATTATTGGCGAACCTTCGCCTGAGATACAACCCAAGACCGACCTTCGGTGGTCTCTCCTATTCCCGGCCCCGATTCCCGAAAAGCTTTCGGCAACTAAGGCCCAAATCGACGAGTATGTCGAGTGTATCAAAGGCATGCGGGTCATGCGCCGGGGGGCAAAATCGGGCCGGATCCCAATTGAATGTCCATGGTGTGATTGGAAGAACAGGCGTGAATCGCACCCGTCTGAACTCAAAGTATGCCAACGATTTCATATAGTAGTACGCCGCTTGCCAACTTATGGTCATGCACTATAGGAACACATGTACGCGCATCGCAGGTTTAATGGTAATATTCTATCTGCCTAAATCCTTTCGATTATGTTGACGCTCTCAAAAGTGTTCTCTTGCCAGCAGAAAGGTTGTGATCGTACGTTCAATCGGAAGAGCAACCTTACAAGGCATCTTAATTCAGACCATCCTGGCGAGCGTCTGGGACCGAAGTCGAAGTG
Organism: Ceratobasidium sp. AG-Ba; assembly: GCA_016906575.1. Taxonomy (NCBI): domain Eukaryota; kingdom Fungi; phylum Basidiomycota; class Agaricomycetes; order Cantharellales; family Ceratobasidiaceae; genus Ceratobasidium; species Ceratobasidium sp. AG-Ba. The sequence goes on from CP059614.1 coordinate 1,274,534, forward strand.
GGTGAAACAGTGACTGCAATATAGTTTTACTCGATCCTTATATTATGAAATTCCATCAATTCTTCTCGTCTATGTCTGTTCGGACCGTATGTAAATCACGACGTCGCAAAGCGCAATCAAAACCAGACACACCATAATAGTCTTACCCCCTAAGTCTATCGGTATTGATTGCTGCCATCGTGCCACAGCTGTCATATATAGCTGCCTTCAGGGTGGCCCTTGAAGAACTGCCCCACCGATGAAAGAGGCTAAAAACATGCTCAAATTTGAAACTGGTATAAGTATCTATCTACAGGCTAATCCAGAAGCGGAGACACAAGTACGACAGCCGTGCATACGAAGAGTGAAAGGAATTTTATTGTGTCCCGCAAGTGTCGCTGAAAACAGATGACTTCAAGGCATCCTTGGGTAGCCGTGTAAGGCCAATAACCGTGCGCAGGTAAGGTCTGAACAATACAAAGATAAGAAAGGCCGCATAAATGTAGTTGAAATAGATATGTCAGGCCTAAAAAAAAGAGTAGTGGTACACGAAAGACGACTAGTCGCACATAGCTCAAGACGAGCCGCGCGAAGCCAGGTATGCTTCTGCCAGTTACCCATGCACTGGATGGACTACGCCACCAGCGATTGTAAAGTTCCGATGCTGCTCAAAGTACTCACAGCTCCTGCTTCGCATACCAAATATGAACCGAGCAACATGATGATGTGATTCGACAGCCGCGAGTAGGTTGAATCGGACCTAGCAGACAAACGGAGAGTGGGTCAACTGAGCCAGCGCAAAAGATAGGGGCGCGACGTTAAGAGTCCGGCGGCTAACACAGACAAGCAAGAGTGGCACATAGACCACTCTGAATGCATGATTTACAAACGGGGACGTATATAATGTGCGGGCAGCTCGGGCGTGTCTGGAGTTGTGCTTGGCCTAATTCAAAGACATCTGAATCGTAGACGTAGGAGTCTGTCGCATAGAAAGAATTCTATAATTGGTCGTTGACGATCACTCTCGGTAATTGATCCAGACGCACCCGCATATACGGTAGAATCCGTATGAATCTGTGGTACCGACTAGAAGGTGCCGGGACTGGCGCGTGCGTCATGATCGCCCGAATGAGAATGGGGGTTGCCCAAGGGGTTGTCGCATGCCGATTACGTAACTGCCAATCACCTCCCTTGAGACATGTCCATTTGGGCTGTTTGGTCACCTGCATCATCTCTACCACCACAGCGCACACCAGACAGTACACTACCGATCCTCATGTCTAGCACCTCAGCCATGCCATCTGTGCTCGGATTAGACTCCATTGACCTTTTCAATTCGCCAGTCGCGCGAGGTACGTATTTTCCGCAGCGGAACAAGGAGCTGTGTGCTGATATGCCCAAGACATATTCACAGACGATCTGCTGGACGACGTCACATCAAAAAACAAAGAATTTGGTGAGTTCGGAACGTTGGTGCACACGAGTGACGCTCACTCACTGCTAGTCGCACTGTGCTCGCCGCCTGTGTGCTCTAACGTTCCGAACTCAAGCATCCCCCCTCAAACCCCAATCAGTTTTCAACATAGCCCCGACATTGGCCCTTTCGTAAACCACTTCGACTCGGTGCCCACAACGTCGCTGCTAACCACTGACAATTCGTTGGTTGTCTTTGCCGAGCAACCTGCCAACGTAAGTGTAAAGTTGTTGTATTTGTTCAAAGATGTGCTAATTATGACGACGTAGGATCCGACCTATGATACCATTACAACCCTAGGTACTGTCACTCACTTGGATTTTGGCACATCGTGATCTAATCGATTATCAGAGCGGTATTTTTCGGTATCCGGCAACATCTACCAGTTCGGACACGACTGGGTCATTCGGCTCTACGAGCAACATGGCAGCAGCCCATTTACACAAACCCCATCTACACCGATCGTCCTCGGTCAGAATATATCTATCGGGATGATAAATTTCCACGTGGACGATGCGGGCCGCCTCTATTCGATCGTCGACCGCTCCGATCCCCTCGAGCCAAAGTCAGTATTCAACACTGCCGCCGAGGTACTCGTCGACCTGTGCCTCGCACAAGTCCTACCAAGCCCCCCTCTATCGGCCTCGGAGATTGAAGCTGGCGCTCAAGGTAATTACAAAGGCTCCGGATCGCCACTGGGTAAGTTTATAATACATCATCAAGGTATGGGAGACTTTGCAGTCTTGCTCTGTTTTCTGAGCTCGGGATGCTCCGCTGTGTTTTCCGACACCGTCGAGCATCCCGAGCTCAGAAAAGAGAGCAAGACCGCAAATCCTCCTTTGAATTAAACCCTTGCTCCCCTAGGTTCCGACTGGGGAACCGTCCCCTTCGACTCGCCCACTTGTACCGACTCGGGAGTGTCCGAGTCGAGCGTCGAGTCCAACGGATCTTGCGATTCGTTGTTCTCGGGCGCTGGCTTGGACGCCTGGGTCACGGTCGTGCAACCCACTACGACTCATCCCAACGCCGCGCTCGACCCGACAAGTATCCCTACTCCCCCACCATCGCCCACTGTCCTCGACGAGACGAATCCGGTGCCGTATGAAAAAACGGCTACGAAGGCGGACATCGATCGTTACGCGGACCATATCAAGCGGCTTCGGCTCAAGCTAAAGGGGTCCAAGTCGACCCAGATAGAAGTCAAGTGCCCTTGGTGTGGTTGGGCGAGCAAACGGCCGTCGCACCCATCTGAATTAAAGGTATGTCGGTGGGTTGAGACATTGGCACAGGACTCAATTGAGCCACGTTTAGGAGCATATGTACGCGCATCGAGGTCTGAGTGGTACGTGGTGATCGCCGCTGCGGCCAACCGACACTGACACCGGTTTACAGAGTTTTACTGCCCGAGCAATGGGTGCCCACATGTCTCGAATCGGCGTAGTAACCTTACTCGGCATGTCAATAAGCACCATCCTGCTATGGCTGCCGAGTTCAAGGCGAAGCGCCCGACTCGATTTTAATCCTGTATCTCTTGAAATGGTTTGGTGTACATGACTCGTCTCGTGCTCTGACATGTAAATTTACGCGAACATTTGAATCGGATACCTGTGTCGTGATTGGGATTTGAATGTTTGAGTCATTCACTAGCATTATCTGGGAAAGGTATATGATCAGCGTGTCTGAATCAATGCTGGACGAATCAGGTGATTGCAACAAAGGCGTGAGACCGGTGGCCATGCTGCTGCCAAGTCACTGGAACGATCCGATAAATTGCAGGCCGATCCTTTGCCGGCGGGTGGAGCAGCTCAAACAACGTATAACGTGCGTCACACGCGTCAATAGCTCAAGCAAGCGGCAATCGCGCAGTTTGACAAGCTGAGGCTTGGCGACGTCCGTGATGCCAGGTGCGGCGGCATCAAGCTCCACGCCTGATCGTGAGTAGCCCATCTGGGGGGCCTGGTAGTTGACTGGTTTTATTTATTTTTTTGATGCTGATTGATCGGGCGAGGCGGGCTCTGTTTGGGAGCTGATAGGACCCTTGAGATCGAGTCACATGACCTGGATTCTTCGTCGGGATTTCGGGGTTGAGGTCGGGGCAAGCCGCGTGACCCGAGTTGCAGCGAACCACAACCACACCCACCAAGTACATGTTCCACCTCACCACCCACGATGCACACCCACCCGTAAGTGTCCCGCTCGGTTGCTAGATGTGTCGCTCAGCCTGCTCGCCCCGCCCAGACACCCACCCCCGCCCGCCCCCGCCCCAAAGCGCGCGGCTCGTACACGAACAAGGGGCGGCCCGCCATGATCTCCACCACCGCCCAGCCACCCCCCGACATCGTCCCTGCCGAAGAAAAGCCCGCTGCGCCCGCCGCCAACTGGTGGGAGCCCCAGCCCCGCGGCCGCACGCGAGTCGACCGCCGCGAGGCTGAGCCCATTCCCATTCCCATTCCCGAGACGGACACGCCCCGGCCTGCTCAGCTCGATCTTGGGCTGCCCGGTGCGCATCTGCCACTGCACATGCGCTCCTATTCCCCGGCCCCACCCACCGCCTCTGGCTTGTCCGACGGCCCGGCCTCGCCTGCTGCTCTCTTTCTCTCCGCATTCTCGTCCCCCGCCCCCAGTGTCCGGTCGCCCTCTCCACTCCCCACCGTCATTTCTCCAGCCATGGCCATGTTCCACTCGCCGCCCCCACTGGCCGCAGCCACCGCCACGGCCGTGTCACCTGTCTCGCTCTCGGCTCTCCCGGACGCAGGGGCGTCGGTCGGTGGCTATGTCCTTGGTCCTGTGATCGGTCATGGGGGGTTCTCTACCATTCGGACGGCTACCTCCGAGGTCACGGGCGGAGTCGTCGCCGTCAAGATCGTGCCCATCAAGTCGTCTTTGCCCTCTGCCGATGCACCCCGAGGCAGGGGCGGCGCCCGGGCCGCAACCATCGGACGAGCTGCCACCATTGCCGGGCGCGGACGGCCTCCCCTTGCTTCCTTTCCCCAACCCGAGCCCGAAGACGACGGCTCTCGGTCCATGGCAGAAGAAGCCGCCCTCTGGTCCTCTCTCTCGCACGAGCACATTCTCCCCCTCTTTTCGGCCGAAGAAACGCTTGGCGCCTGGTTCCTATTTACGCTCTATTGCCCCGCCGGAACCCTGCTCGATCTCCTCAAACGAGACGGCCAGATCCTGTCCACACAACCTCCCTCGGCCGGAAACACCCCGGCCAAGCGACGGCCTTCTTTTGCCTCGTCCTTTGCCTCGGCTCGTGGCCGCTCAAGCAGCATTACCCAGTCTGTTCAACGCGGAGGCTTGTTGCCCGAAACGGCGGCCACCCTCTTTAGACAGGTCGTTCGCGGATTGAGGTACTTGCACGAAACTGCTCGCGTTGTACACTGCGACATCAAGCTAGAAAACGTCTTGGTTGACGAACACGGAGGGGCTCGCATTGCCGACTTTGGACTCGCTGTTCCCATGGATGCGGACCCTTGGGTTGAGAGCAGTGTCGAGCGTAGTGTCGAACGACGCAGCATCGAGCGAGGAACCATTGCCGAACGCCGGAGTGTCGAGCGCAAGGCCGTGTCGATCGGCTTGGGTCCTGCTCCGGGCTCTGGGATCGGTCGTGCCAACTCGGTATCGGTCGCCAGCCCCTCTCACGTCTCGCAAAAACACAAATTTCCACCCGGTAGCCTCCCCTATGCGTCACCCGAGCTTTTACGCCTTGCTGCTGCGCCACAGGCTCGGGGCCGCATGGCCAGCAAGAGCCGAGAGAGGGGCCGAGCGAGACAAGAGGAAGGACACGTTCCGAACCCCGCTCAAGACATTTGGGCGTTGGGATGTGTACTGCATGCGTTGTTCACCGGCCGGTTACCGTTTACGGATGCGTTTGAGCCTCGGCTGCAGATGAAGATTACCAGGGGGATTTGGGACGAATCGATGGTGAGTGTCCTGTCTGCCTCGTGGTATATTCGCGCGGATTAACGCGCGCTCTGCAGATCACCACGCTTCCAAACTCGATTGCGTTGCTCGATGTCCTCCGTGGGTGCCTCCTCGTGTCTGTTCCCCAACGTTGGACTGTTGCCGAAGTCGACGAACGTGCTTGGGCAATCGGGGTTGTGGACGAGGAGGCTGAGCGAGAGGCGGCCAAGGTAGAGCGTCGTGGTAGAGCTGGGGCAATGGGTGGAAATGGGGACGGCGATGTGTTTAGGATGGATATGAAGAGGGAGCAGAGTAGAGGACGGCGCGGCGCTAGTCAGGTTAGGGGCAGAGATTCGAGTGTTGCGAGGGATGGAAGTATTGCAAGGGAACGGGGTGCGAGTGTTGTACGGGGTCGGCGTATGGAGAGTGTCGGCAGTAGTAGCTACAGTCCGTCTCCAAACGCGAGGGGGCGCAGCGTGAGTGCGGGTCCAAAGGATTTAAGCATCAGGCGCGGTCCGAGTATGTCTAGGACCCGATCGAGCCCGGCGCAAACGAATACCCAAGAGCCTCCTAGTGTGACCGCGACGCCAAAAGTAACACGCGCGCCCAGTCTGACGCGCAGCCTAATCCCTCGCTACTCAGCGACACTCGCTCCCTCGGGACCCAACACGTCGCCCATTGCTATTGATTCCTCTGTCAAACGTCCGTCTCTCCAAACCAGCCGATCGTTCAATAGCGCCTCCAGTCTTTCGTCTCCAAGCGCGTCCATCTCAAGCGGGGCGCCTCCGTTGAGCCCAGAAGACCACGTTGGGAGCCTGGGCTCTAGTCGGAGCCGCAGTGCTGATCGCCGGCCCGACCAAAGTCCCCTGCTCAAGGGATCTGGATCGCTCAACGATCGCCTCGGGATTGACGTCGAACGTCTTGGCCGAACTCTGCCCCGAAGCCCAAGCGAGGGGCCTCGGACCCCCGACGAGCCAGTCGCACGTAGTCGTAGCCGCGGACGCTTCACGGCCGAGCTGGCTATTGTGGATGAGGGGGAGAGCGCTCCCAGTTCGTGGGGATTGGATGTGAATGGATACGAGCAAGTCAAGGCCCCAGTCATGGGTCTATAAATATCAGGTGTGAGTTTTGCAAAGGTTCGGGATTTCTCTGGGTGTTTTATTGGCCTTTCTGCTTGTCGGCTCGTGCTATTATTTCCCGTGTGTCCTAGTGTGTTTCCCGTAGCGCTTTCTCGTTTAGTCAACAAACTGTACAGTACTAGTATGCAGCCTTATCTATTGTATGCACATCCCCCTGTTGTTTGTACATAACGGTTAATTTATTATCGTTCGTATATATCGGGTATTGCCAAGAGTGGGTGTCCGATCTCTGAAAATGGATCGTGAACACACAAGGGGGTTCAGAACCTAAGCGCCGGACGTGGGGGCTCCCCAAATGTTAAGATACTGTAACGAAACCCACCCACCCACCCTCCAAAATGTTGGGAAGAGCTGATATTCAAATAGACACCGCCGGCAAGTCGTGTCAGCTGACAGCTCACATGTGCGTCACTGACACCGCGGCACATCTAAAATCGCTAAGCGAACCAAATGTGACTGTCACAATGAATTACTTGCGTCTTTCGAGTCGGAGAGTGCGCAAGAGCATATATAGCGCAGAATGACGCACCTTGTAAAGCTAAATCGTATTCCAGCGAGCATCCTTTGTAATTTGGGCTTCAATTTGCTCGTTTCATTAATACAAATACAGAATTCACCGATCAAGCGGACGATTTATTCAATTCGAGCTCACTTGCATGAGGTCAGTGTAACGCCATCATTCTCGAGCATATTTCCCGGGCTCAATGCGATGCTGTAGGATCGGCTGGTCAGTATGGTTATTTCGTACGACCGCTTAGATCCTATAGGTGGTACGGCAGGAAGGCTGATCGCATTTCTACTGGGAATGATACGTTTGATGTCGAGTTCGAAGTCGATCTCCTATTCTGGTATTTGGAATAAATCCGTATCCGTGGTATGGTCGAAAGCTCCTCGTCTGTGTACAACGTTGCAGTCCAGGAGCGGGCAGAGGAGGGACGGTTGGTACAATGGTTTGTGGCCACCACCTCTTCAGCGGGCTCGAAGTAGAGCCGTTCGAATAGGGACAAGCTGAAATCTTAACGGACCTAGACTTTTTGTTGATCTTCAAGGTCGTCGTGTAAGTCTTGAGCTCCCATAAAATCCCCATGATACCGCGAGCCTTAAATGAGTAGGCTGGACGGCTCGTCATCTAACTCGAATGGATAGCTTACCTTCGCGCCTTCAGAAGTCGGTCTGAAAAATGCCATCCTTTCACTTGGGATATGTTTCACAACGTGTATGCGCATATACTACCTGATAGGAACGGTTTGGTCACAGAGAAAACACAGACCCCCTTTATGGAGAGCCCAGGATTTCAGTGTGACCGACTCACGACCTTCGGGGTCTGAACATATATTTTATTCATATACAATGGCCATTTACGACCAGGTCATGGGATTGTTCGTGGGAAACGTGACCAGAGAGCGATTATCTAATCGCTCACCCAATAATTTTCTGGTCATCGACAACGGGAGGACGGGCAACCCAAAGCGACCTGTTAGTTGCGATACAGGTTCTCAATGCGCAGGTGATCATTCTCAGAGATTTAGAACTTAAGAAAAACAACGTTTTTAGCATCGAGCCAAAATGCAGTGTGACATAGGTAGAAAGTGCGATCTTATCTCGACCCACCCACCCACCAGCCCCCACGTCCGGCGCTTAGGTTCTGAACCCCCCTTGTGAACACAGTACATCAGTGAATAGCGACCTCCACATGGACCAGCCACATGTTATACTGCATACATACAACCGGCGGAGATAAATTTAATTCAAAACGGAGCGAGAATGGCATCCAACCTAATCTGGGACAGAGAGACACAGGTCGAGTCGTTGCTTTGTTCTGGTTGTTCAGGTGGCTACACACGCCACCCTCGTTAAAACCCTCTTGGGGTGGCCCCGAGCCACCTCTTTACCGACGTCTCGTCTCAGACTGAATCTGGGGAATGTCGCTTCCTTTTCGAAAGAGCAGCTTGATATTTGGTAGGCCCTTGGCAAAGCCGCTCGGCTTGCTCCTGAACCCCCTGGGCAGCATGCGCTCCCAGTCCAAATGTCTGGCACCTACACCGGTTGAGCTGAAACAGCCGAAGAAACCTAGTAATAAAGCAGGTCACAATACCGGTCAATCTTTCGGGCACTGATGCCGATGAAGAGCAACGGACTACAGTGTTGGGTGGACGCTACTCCCACTCGAGCAGCGATTCTGGTAAACAGAGAATATAGGACGTTTACTACTCACAGAAAACGTGATCAACATCACATAGAAACGCTCGCCATCGAGCTAGGGATCCTTGAGGTGGCATACCGCAAACATACCGGACCGGTCATTCTCCATTCGGACAGTGATATGGCCCTCCGAGCGCTGGAAGGGAAAAAGTGCAAGCTGAAAGACGTCGCGGACTCGGCAGCACGGACTCGTATGATTATCAAGTCGAACCAGCTTAAGTGAAGATGGTTTGCGTTTCGAGCAAGGAAAACCAGGCGGACCCGTTCACGGAACCCGTCAGAGCACAGCGTGATACAACACCCGGCAACGATCCCAAACAATTTGAAGGGATTGGTTCGGGCGGATAAGTGAGGGTGTTTGGATACTGGTTTGGCAGGGTCTGGCAAGCTGTTTGTGGCCATCCGCGTTTGCGCTGGTGCATCATGGCGTTGAGATCAAATCGATCGAGTTTTGAGAGATCATAGGCATACAAAACGCCCGCCATTTCGATCGCAGGGCCGATGTGACTCTCAGGCGAAGTCGGATCAATACGACGAGGATAATCAGAGAGAGCACCGTTCTCCCGGGTTATACGGGGACAAGGTTGTTTCCGGTGCGACCGTGTCCCTCTGCAGATGTCACATGTTTCTTATGACGGATGGTACGAGGTCTGCTGCAGGTCAGGAGCTCGCCGGGTGTCTCGGGCACCGTGTAGAAACGTTAGACCAACGGATGTAGCACGTGCTGATGCCCGAGGTTCGTTTGGACCCCACTGATGTGTTTCTCGGCCGTCCAGTCCTTCACACCAGCCACGCGGCAACGAAGCGAATCAATGGCCCTGGGGTCACTCCCTAGCCGCCGCGCTCATAAAACTCGCCATGGGGGACATGGTGCCGTTCTCACGTATTCCAGAAATGTCTCTCGCCAACTCGAGCATCTATGTGGGTTGCTACCTCTTTTCTTTGATCTCCAAACTAACACGTCGGGCAGTATGCACCGGCCAGCTCCCATGCGGTCATCAACGGCTCGTTTGACCGCGACGTTTTCAAGTCCATGTGGGACACGTTTTATGTCGATTCAAACGGGAATCCCACCGGGTCGCGTCCTTTTCCGTTCCCTCAAGAGCCGTTTGTTGCGGAAAGCAAGGCCTTTATCGACGTGATTGGCAAAAATGCCACACTTTCCACAATCGCTCAAGCCAACACTAGCCAATTTCACGAAGGTAAGCGCGTTCCTGTCCTGCTGAGAATCCGTCCCAACTTGCCTCAACTGTTACAGCTGGAATTTATGTTTCCTCGACAAACGAAGTATATTTTACTTCCAACATTCTTAACACCACAACTTCGGATGGCACATACACGTATCCGATTTACGCTAGTCTTAGCAAAATCTCGCTCAACTCCACCAACGGCACCTACCATTGGGAAACGGTCAGGCCATCTACATCGTCTTTTGTTCTTCCCAACGGAGGAGCACTGTACAACGGGAAGCTCTTGATGGCTGTCCAAGGATATCAGCTGTCTACCCCTGCCGCCCTAATTGCAGTTGATCCTGTGGCTAAAAACCCCGACGGGACACTCAAGTCCCAAGTACTTCTCAACAACTTTTATGGTCGCCCGTTTAACTCCCTCAACGACGTAGCCATTTTAATGCGCGGAAAAACTGGTGCTACTCCGGTAGACGATCAATGGGTTTTCTTCACGGGCAAGTCGGTTCGATTCGCTTGTTTTCACTATCATTGACATCCCACAGACCCGGCATATGGCTATTATCTGCAAAAATTTAAACAGTATCCTCGTCTGCCGTCTCAGGTGTATGCGTTTCACCCACCTAGCGGAACCATTGTGGTAGTCGAGGACCAATTACAAAGGCCTAACGGCATCCAGTTTAGCACGGACATGAAGACGTGCTATATATCCGACACTGGTTTTCTCAGCGAAGATCCCGCTGACCCCGCTCCTAAAGATGGCACTGGGCCAGGTACAATGTGAGCGGGTTTAACTTGGCCAAGTGCTGGAGACTAATGGCGGCATAGATACGCATATGATGTCGTCCAACCACCACAAGACTCTGATCCAACCACAGACCCCCCAGCGCTGAGAAACAAGCGGTTGTTTGCATTTACCGACAATGTTACACCTGATGGACTCAAGCTGGACCAGGACGGAAACGTGTACGGTGGGTGTTTCGATGGGGTTCACGTAAGTTCTCGCTCTATGGCTTGGTACAATGTTTCTTGGACCTAGATGCCATGTCCAAAAGTTTGAATTTAATACTAATAGTATACCTACTCACAGGTTTGGAACAAAAATGGCGCTCTTTTGGGTAAGATCCTCCTCGGATTGGACATACCATCTGATGTTGCTGGAGTGCCAGCAGGACGAGGCGCCGCCAACATGGCATTTGTTCCAGGGGGGTTGGTCATGTTTTCCGAGGACAGAATGTATTTTGCCAGGATAAAGGCAAAGGGGGCGCTGCTCGAATGACTTAAATGGCTGGGAGAGGTCTTTCTTTGGTTTGGCATACAAAGAAAGTTCGCCTCGTCTTGCATGTGAAGTTACGCTTGTTTGTGTAACAAAATCCAATTGCACGACACGTAGCCTTCTACATGCCCCGCAAGTGTTATCTAAAAACAAATCAAGACAATTGTAGCAAGTCGCTGAATCCTATCCTGGTTGCCGTTTGGACCCTTGTCGCCAGAACCTAGTTCCAGTTCAATGAGTACCAGTACTCGACGTCCAAATAGTCATAGTCGAAGCAAATCCGTTGCGGTTTTGGCTCTGGTTTGCAACAGCGGTCGAGCCAACGTTGATCATGTTTGTGGTGCCGACGGTCGAAAGGGAGTAGACGTAAACGTCTACAACACGGGGGGAAATGAAAACCTGAAGTTGACGAGGCAAACAGATATAGACTTACTGGTGGAGTCAGAGCTAACTGTCGCGATCGAGTTCTGGCAAGTGTAGGTGTCTAGGCAGGTTTGGCCATAACTCTGAAAACTGTTAAGCCGAGAGCTGATAGTACAAACCAGAAGAGCTTACTTGAAAGAAGCTATATAAACCAGCTCCATAGACAAAAATATTCGAAGAAGATTGAACTCTAAGAGCCCAAGCGGCGTTTCCGTTGGTGAATGAAGGATCGGAGTAGGCAGAATTGATGCTGAAGGGTGATGGAGGCGCAGGAGATGGTTGGTAGTACGGCTATGTGCTCGATCGGTCAGCGCGCTGAAAAGTAGTAAAGAGGGGCATGACTGACCGTCTCGGTTTGAATCAGACCAGCATACACGTTCTTCGAGCTGACGATGTTGTATTGGTAGAGGGTGTGGTGTTCTACACCGGTTCCAATCAGCCAAACAGGACCGTTGGCTGACTGGCTAAGTAATCCACGACCTGAGTAGGCGTCGATCTGGCCTTCGTTGCCGTCCTCTCTGCATATCGTGTTGTGGTTAGAGTGACAGCAAGCAGCAGCTGTGGGAGAACTTACAGATCATGGTCAGCAGCCCAGACCCATACATTTTCCATGTATGCGGTCGCAGTCGAGGTGATGTGTATACCCAAAAAGGCGGCCGTGCAAGCCGAGGTGGAGGCATGCGTTGTCTGGGCCTTGCAGTTGCTGACGTCGATGTTGGTACCCTTGAATCCAGCAAGACGGACATGCACATCCCAAAGGCCAACAGTACCTTTTTGACCCGACGCATCGCCAACGTTCCATTGAACAACGATTGCACCCGCACTGCCGGAGCGAGTCGAAAAGACCATGTCGCTAATCTCCACAGTTCCTTTGTCACCTGGACTACCAACTTGGATGACCGGAGTCGGCTTTGTCTGGTCCGCAAATGCAGACCCTCCGCCAATAATGGTCGACCAGATTTCACCAACGACAATCGAGCCAGTGGGAATTTTGATTGTTTTGGTCACATAATAGGAGCCTGCGTCGAAGTAGATGATTTTGCAGCCCCAGTATTTGTCGAAAACCGCCTGAATGGCCGAGCTGTCGTCGGTTACACCATCGCCCTTGGCACCTTCTGCTTTGACCGAAATAAACTCTGCATTATATTGGGTCAGCTCAGCGGTGTGAACTTCATCAATTCCAAACTCACGACTAGGAGCATAATTTAGATATTGAGGTCGCGACTTTGAGAAGATTTTGCCAGTGGAGTCGACGAGGGAGGTAGGTTTGGCTGGGGCGTTGATTGCTGCCTGAACATACTTGGGACTAGTGCCAGTGCCAGTGTAGACGTTGCCTTGGGCCCATTGCCTGATGGTTTTGTCGCCGCCGGCCAGCACGACACGGCCGCTCCCGTCGACAACGCCGCTGGTCACACCACTGAACTTGACGTTATCAAGCACGATTGACCCTGCGAGTGAAGAGGGGGCGGAGCCAGAGGTGCGTAAGAACGTGGGGGTGTTGGTTACAACCGCATCAATAATCACATCAGCACCGACGGTCTATGACACAATAGGTAAGAAACATGTTGTTGGCATCGCCCGGCACTCACTTGATGGTCCTGGGTCAAACCGCCTGTGGTGATGTCGAAACCAACTTGGCAATTACTAAGGTACGATTGAGTACAATTGTGCGATGAGTAATAGCAACACACACATAATCTTGACGTCCTGGAAAGTCCAACCCCAGTTCCATGGTTGGAAAATACCCGACTGGGCATTCGCGACCTAAAGATTAATTGGTAAGAAGCTGAAGGGCCCGTATGCTCAATCAACATACCGTGATGTTACGAACAGTGAACTGCTGGTTACCCATCCAGACACCGTATCTCCCTCTGCAAAATAGTCAGTATATGGCTGCTGTAGTGGGAATCGAGCGCACCCGTTGAAATACAAGTCCGACATGAAGCCACCCGAGCCGTTTTCCATGAATATACCCTGATGGTTGTTACCGCTAGCTTGTGACATTTCAACACGCACGTTAACTAGCGAGGTTGCCTGTGAAACTGGTCATGCATTGTCAGCACGATGCTGGTTTAAAGCCTAGAGAACTAACCCTGCCAGTGAAGCCCGGTGGCTGATGCTGAGGCAGGCATACGACGCAAGTCGATGATGAAGTTTCGAGTTGAACGGAAGAAGTTGTTTTGGTTCACCCAGTACTGGGCTCCACCGCCACCAGGGATGTACGGATCGGCATCTAAGTTGGTTTAATCAGTCTCAGTTTCATGTTGAAGACAATCATAGCTTACCGATCACGGCTATACCACTAAAACCAGCGGAAGCAAGCAAAGTGGGAGGATTCTTGGCGTCTCCTACCATAGAGGTATAATAGAAGGGAATGATGGGGCTTGAAACGAGATACTAGAGCTTCGTAAGAACAGAGTAGGTTGATAAATAATCACAAAACCTACAGTGCCCGACGGGAAGTAAATCAAGCCAGGAGAGACTGTACTAGATTTGCATCCTTGTCCACAGCGGTTACCATCAGATATCGCCCGGTTAATAGCAGAAGTATCGTCTATAGTTGCGATTAAGTCTACGGTCTATTCAGTTGTCATACAACTAACCGGTTACTCCGTCACCCTTGGCGCCATAGTCCTTGACATTGCGAAAAACTTTGTAGGTAGATGGACTGGAGTTGTATGGCGAACCTCCACGGCGGGTTATGGTTTGCATCCAATATGGGTCACTGACGGCGGCCGTCCCGAGCCCTAGGGGTGCTGTACATGTCGACCCGAGAGATTTAACGGAGGCGACCAGAAAAGCCGCGGCAAAGGCCGCAACCGAGGCAACTGCACGATCGAACAAGACCATACTGAAGCAGATCGTCAGAACTGAAACTAAGGTCGGGATGGTAAATCAACCTTGGTCCCCATTTGCGGTTTTATAGCGGAATCAATGGATGTACCCATATTTGACGAAGCGGCCTTAGAGTACTTCCAAGAGGTCGACCCCGTATCGCTGGGCTCGCTCACTCGCCAAGCGAAGCCGCTTCCAGTAGCGAAACTATGGTACAGCATGGCCGGTCGCTCGTTGGCATGAAAAGAAGCTGATAAGTTTCCAGCAGGAACAACATCTATATCATGGGATATGCCCGGCCAGGCCTTCCGACAACAAGCGAGATTTAGCCATTCATCACGGGAACGAGGCGTACTGATTTGAAGGTTTCTCGCATTATTCCCATCCAGATGTTTTCCGGTCCGTCGCCAAATCTTGAATGAGACACATGGGAACACCAAAATGTGTGACCGAACGTTGTAGCCAGGCGAGAAAAGGCTGGATTACACCATGTGCAGGCGCCGAAGAAGCAGCCTTGAAACCGCGTGCCATTGCCAGGGCCCAAGCGCGATTATCGCATTGCCTGGACCCAAGCGCCGTTTAGTTTCGTTTGATTATGACAGCAAGCAATCGGTCTTAGTAGTAATCTTAGGGGTACTTGAACTCACCACTAGAATTGTAAGTCAGCAAAGAGGTAACAATATAAGTTGCCATAAGGCCCCACCCGAGATGACATGTCCAAAAATCCGTAAGATGATCAAAAATGTTGCAGCCAGGGGCGAGTGCCTTGTGGGCAAGCCAGATGAAAGAGGGTTCAGAATCGAAGCGCCGGCCGTCGGGGTTGGTGGGTGGTTGGATCGAGACAAGATCGCAGTTTTTACATGTGTCACATGACGCTTTCCCACCTGAATAGAGTGATTAATTCCCTTACTTTCAGTTCAGCAATCTGCCCTGTGAGCATCCTATAATATTCTAACTCAAGATTGGGCGAGTTTAAATGCGTTAATCTTCTGTTATGGACACTCGGAAGCTGAGCCGCCGGTAGACGACGGCGGTTAGCAGCATCCTTCAAGACCCTTTCTACAGTGGGGCACAAATCAAATGATACACATGACCCGGCTGCAGAGGAACAGCCGCAACGGGTGGGGGAGAGACAATCTCAGGGGCATGTATTAGTAGAATATGTAGCTGTATACTATAAGACGCCCCATGTCAACTTTAAGAGCAACAGGCCAGCTCTGTGGTGAGATAGCTCTTGGACAGTGCAAGTGGCTGTACCATTTTTTTTTTGCCAATTGGTGCTCAAATGTTTGGGCTGAATAAACACAGGCTTAATCACCCATTTCTTGGTCGATTTTTCTCCAAGAAAGTGCGCAAAACAGATAATAAGCACTAATTGAGCATTTATGCCAAGTCCCAGCTCGGTCTGATGTCTTACTGTAGAGTTATAGGCAAGCCAAGATACCAAACTACACCCTCCCCTGCCTTAAGTTTCACAACTATTGGGAAAAATAAGCCAATATATGCAAATTGTATACACTTCTAAGCACAATAGGATATGTATGCATGAGATAGATAGTGGGGACATTGCACATACATCAGCAAAACCACAGATTAATGTGTAGTAGCCACTTAGTACATGACAATACACTACAATGTAAAACAATGCCTGCACTACAATGACAGTACATCATAACTTTGAATCAATGACTACTACATCACACAATGTATCTTCATGAGAAATACTACAACCGAAAAACTTCACTACAGAACCACATTGTGCACTACATTTCAGCAACATTTTATTGTTCACGCTATATTCGACTGGTGTCATTTTGGGAGGTGCGAAGGTGAAGGAATATCTTTACTAAACATGTCGCGCCGGTTTTTTGCGGGTTATCGGCACCCGCACCCGCAGCCGGAATGCGGATGTATCCGCGATTATCCGCAGTTCTGGGGGAATCCGGCGGTTCGCGGGAATACACTTAGGTACGATGCATCATGTACATACAAGATAAGTATAACTCGATAGGACTCAGCGATAGCTCCCGAATGAGCTATTACACGACCGAAACCAAGCTCTATAGCACGAGATACGGGGGCGTCGATTGTGCGTGAAATTGAACGAGGGGGGACAGTGTGTGAAACCCCACCACAAACTGTCGTCATTATGCCCATTAGGTGCAGAAAGCATTCAGCTTTCTGATGGTATGCTTTGATTCTCTCAGAAAAATCAGTAATAAAAGTTATGAGTGAAATAAAGTTCAGAAAACGTCGCAAAAAAGCGCACCTTTGAGTCCAGCCCCAGGATCACCGATACAGTGAAATCTAATGTTGCGAATCGGCTCAGCGACCTCATAAACCCCTAGAAACATGTGCAATATACTTACTGGTGTGTTGCATAACTATGCACTGACACCTGGCCCACCTGAGGGAGGTGACGAGTGCATTCCCCCGGGGTGTGACAGATGCATACTTTTTTTCAGTTGAAGAGGGCAGTGCTACATATGAAAATAGTGCTAAGTGATGCTTTGAGCTCATATATGGCGTTGGAATGGGCTCAAACTCCCTAAAAACGGCTGAACAGGGGGTACACACAGAGGTTCAACTCTCAGGGGTTATATATCGCCCCAAAACTCCTCTAGAACATAACCAAAAGCTTTGAGGTCTTGTATATACAATATTATTTTGTATTCGCATCGATCGCGCACAAGGGAGCGCATTTTGTACGGCTGGAACTACTGGCGCGTGTGGCGCTTTCAGGGGTACGAACACGTATTGCCCGTATAACATATGCTACGCGCATCCCTAAGAGCTGCAAGTGGTTCCATCGTACTCGACTCGCCGATCCGCATCGATTCATATATATATGTCCATATAAATGCTATGCTTTGACTACCCTACATAGTTTGCGCATCAGCATGAAGATTTTTTGAATCAATGTCGCCGTTCCCCCCCTTATAAAATTTCAATCATAACGTTGGATACACGGATCGAAAGCTAGAGTTTTAGAATATTTGATGATGCTATATACAAAGGTTTGTGGCGACTTTTGGCGAATCACTTCCTGCTCTCGCAGCACTCGACGCTGGTTTCACAGCCCGGATTCGCGCAGATACCCCAGCGCTTGGCTGCCGGTTATCGCGGGTTTTCCGTAAGTATATCCGTATGTCTGAGGCCAAATCGGTACCTGTACCCGCTACCCGCAGCGGATATCCGGCGCGACATGGCTTAATCTTTACATAAAAAACACCGACTGTTGAGCTCAGCAGTCCACTTCAAGTCGTATATACTATACAAATTGGAAGCCGGAATTTCGGCGCATTTTTAGAGTCGCCGAGGGTGTCATTTCGCTAACATCTGAGAAATTACCCCCTGTCCAGGCACTCGGTGAGAGGGCAACTTGGCTCGTGATGAGTAGGAATGATGAGATTTTGGGCGTTGGAATACATATTTCGAAAGCTTCAGTTTACCGCTATTTTATGATATTTTATTTATGTTTCCTAGCTCACCAATCGCGCGGTTCTATCAACCATTGGTACGACTCTGGCGTGACTTAGCACTTAGCCAGCTTGAGCGTGTCACGTGACTGTTTTAGCTGCTGTTGTTGGACTTAGCACTCGAACAGCCTGCCGAGTATGTCGCATTGACTCGACCCTAATCTCCTGCTCACCCTCAAGTCGTGTGCTCACGGTCGAATCCTCCTGCCGGTTTGCACATTGGTGTAAGCGCACCGGCTCATTGCAATACACCAAGGCGGCTTCACACCGCTTGATCCCATCGGTCGTGAAACGGTGTGTCTGCACCCTCATGCCTGCTGACTGCTGCCCCCGTCGCTGCTAACGAACAACGCTAGCGACATCAGCGCTGCCGCGGCTCAGGTACGCCAGATCCGGCACTCAAACGCACACCACGCCCACCAATGAACCCCATGTACCCCAACACCACCACAACCCGCTCCTTGATGGGCACCCACCGGTGCTGTCTAGGCCTAGGCGCAGCTGAGCTACCCCGTGCAGCGCCAGCATAGCTGCCACGGCACTGATTGCACTCACCACCCACACAGCTGCTTGTACTGGTACGCCAAACCCGATTGGCAGGCCAACCACCCTCTGCACTGCCTAACGTCCTGAACCCGATGCAGTATGTTGCCCTACGTGCTGTATCGGCTAGCTGACTAGCCTAGCAGACACTCCCACCTGTCATAGATGGGAGAAATTTGAGGGAGCGGGAGCAGCGTGCTGTTGGTCCGTTCGCACTCGGACTGCCACGCTCCTACCTCCACTCTCAAACGGCTGGACATTCCCACCGTGGCTAACAACAGAAACCCCCCCTTGCGTGCCTCCGTCAACGTCTCGCCCTCGCCGAGCCAGCCTATGGCGATCTGTTTGTGACTGTCGCTCTATTGGGCCATGCTCCGACTGGATTGCTTGCCCACATGGGCTGTTTGGACAATGTGCTGACAGTTTGGTTGATTCTAACAACCATGTAACGCTGGTTTTTGGATAGTGATTGCTGCTATAGCATGTAATATATTATCTATCCTTCTAATAATCAATACATAGTCCACAATATATGTGAACTGTACAAATGTTGCAATAGTGGTCAATAAACCCTAATGGTACAAAAAACACTAAGAAACAGTAAGAAAACGTTTTGAGTAGTGAATACATCAGTGGAACAACAGTGCTTGTAGATGTTGTGTAGTAACAAAAATGTTGACCAGTACTATTTGCCATACATCCCAGCCCGGGGCAAGATACACTCACTGCGTGCACTGCAAACAACATTTTGCACTACATCCGTCAGTGTAGTACCGTGTAGTAGTTCAATGGTTTTGCTGATGTACTCGGCCAATCCCCGAATATTTAGCTATCGCGCACTAGCTCCACCTGTCTAAGGAAGCTTCTGAGCACTCACTAGATCTGAAGTAGCACGGGCTACCGGCGCTACCGGCATCTAGTCGGCACTCAGAAGCATCCTTAGACAGTGGGGCCTTATCACGTGCTAGCTAGATATTCAGGGATTGGCCGAGTACAGGAGGGTAAGCTATGATACAGGTTTGTGAGCAGGATTCTATGACAATGAATCTGGCATTACAGGTGCTGGAGCATGCCAATCAAGCTACGACATGCACAGCATATACCAAAGCAGTACAAGCCTCTATGTGCCAAGTCTCAGCAGTATCAAGCAAGAACTCACAGAATTACAGACCAAACATTGCAGAATTACAGTTTTTGGACCAAATTTTCTATGTAATCAGAAGGCAGCTGCACTGTTTGGTCTGTAATTCTGTGAGTTCTTGCCTGATACTGCTGAGACTTGGCACATAGAGGCTTGTACTGCTTTGGTATATGCTGTGCATGTCGTAGCTTGATTGGCATGCTCCAGCACCTGTAATGCCAGATTCATTGTCATAGAATCCTGCTCACAAACCTGAATCATAGCTTACCCTCCTGTATGTGCAATGTCCCCACTATCTATCTCATGCATACATATCCTATTGTGCTTAGAAGTGTATACAATTTGCATATATTGGCTTATTTTTCCCAATAGTTGTGAAACTTAAGGCAGGGGAGGGTGTTGTCACTACTAGACTTAAATCAAGTAAAGAATAATAAAGACTTGACAACAGGAGGTCAAGTTCTTGAGAGGATCTCATCGAACTTGACCCTGTTTATATATTTGGAGGTACACAGGTAAGAGTACACATACACAAACTACAATTGGTCTTTGGATATGAGATGATAGACGCGTCAGCGCTTACAAATATTCCAGAAAGTTCCATGAGTCACATGATATGTAAACTATAGATAAATATATAAAAGAAAATATTATAAATTGTTATTTATGTCTACGAGTCCTGTTGGCTTGTGACACTACCCCCTCCTCAAGGTCTGGGTGGCGGAGAGCCTTTGGGTTATCTTGATGGAACTTGCGCACGGCTCCCATGGCAGTGTCCAAATGCTCCAAAGGTTCCCATGTGTTGGATTCTGGACCATAACCCTTCCAATGAAATAAGTACTGCACTTGGTTACGGCGTTTTCATGAATCCAAAATCTTTTCGACCTTGTATTCTTCCTCTCCCTCAGGAGTGATTTCAGCAGGAGGTTGGGGTGGTTCGCGCCCAAATGGGTCTTCTTTTTTAGGGAAACAAGGGAAGTATGGAAAACCGGATGAACCTTGAGTGTGTGTGGCAGTTCTAGTTTAAAAGGCGTGGGTTCCTTCCTTCCTTATGACTTTGTATGGCCTGATCCTTTTTGCGGATAGTTTAGCAACAGGTTGTTCGGTTTTGATATTACGCGCATCTAACCATACTTTGTCTCCAACATTGATGTCTTCTGGCAAACGGTGCTTAAGATCATAGTAGTGTTTTATTTTTTCATTTGCTAGTGTGACCGACGCTTGAAGTTCCTCCATACGTAATTTCAATTGATTGGCTCATTCTTCAGCATGTGGTACTGACTCGTCTGCCCGTTGGCCTATTGAAAACCTGGGGTGGAAACCATAGCAAGCAAAGAACGGTGTTTGGTTAGTGGATGCGTTGACACTGTTATTGTATGCAAATTCTGCCATAGGTAGCATCCCAACCCAATCGTCCTGTTTATATGCAACATAGTGACAAAGATATATTTCAACGACTTGGTTAAGGCGTTCCGCTAAGCCATTGGTTTGAGGACAAAAAGCTGTGGACAGAGAAGGTTTGATATCAAGCCTTTTATACAATTGTTTAAGGAAGGCTGAGTTAAATTGAGGCCCGCGGTCCAAGATAGTTTTAGATGGGAGGCCGTGTAGCTTCCATACATATGTCACAAAGAGGTTAGCGACATTGACAGCTGAAGCCTGAGAGGTTGTAGGGATGAAGTGCACCTAGAGATGTCGCCCCAGAAACTGTCTGCCAGAAAAATACGAAATTCTTGCTCCGCCTCCGTCAAGATTCCGGCATGCCAGAGCAGAAGACGGAGCAGGAATCACATTTGGGTGCCAGTATCCGCTCAAGAATCCGTCTATTCTGGCACCCTGCAGGAATCTGGCAGTTCCTGCAACTGGCAGCTGCGAAGATAATTTTTGAACCCACCGTAGCGTATATCTAACGACACCATAAAATGCGCAAAATTCACCGCTTTCGAACAGTATTATACACATGCGGTAGAAAAAATATCCTGGGTCAATCGCTAGCCAAATACATCCAGAAAATAATCAGGGGTAAGCGGCCATGTAGACACCTTGATAGAGTTGGCCAATTCATGATAATATATATATCAAACGATGCGTACAAGCCAGGAGAGTTCAATGATACCGCCCACTGAGTCACCAGCGCTCCCTATGTGAAGATATCAGCAAAATAGGGGGGGAAACCCCTGATCAGCGCCACAAGCACTAGTGAATCCAACCGTGCAAACCTTGCTCCCCTAATGTTAATATGTGCAAAGCATATGGTAGATGCGATATACCAAAAATCAGCCAATTTGAAGCTGTATTAGTGGGTGAAACATAAGGTAGAGACCCCCTGAGAGCTGGAAACAGTACTAAGCGCATCTCCTGCCTCAGATATCCATTTGTAGCAAAATCGTATGAGACAGACTTACTCAGCGACCCAGATTACACCGGTTCGCATGGCTAGAGAGCCTTGTTACATTCAAGAAACCATCCCAGAGTTGTACTTACACTGTTTCAGCAGTTTGTGTGCAGCATTTGCCTGCACCACACTCAGTTTGCCATACTCCACCCCCTCTACAAGTTGGATACACATATTCGTAGGGGTTTTCAGTAGCCAGGAGTTGATTCGCAGTGCTAGAAATGGCTGATTTTGCCTCCTTGAGTGAGAAGTAAGGTGAGCGCATGTGGGGGATTATTTTTGAGACAAAGATGTCGCTGCGCTGCGCTCAAATGAATTTTTAGACATATACTTTCTAATACAAGCCATCTCCTTGGAATTATGCGCATTTTATGAGCTATGAAACAGGCGTTTGTGATGGGTTTAGAGGAGGGTCAGATTTCAGTCCCCCCTTTCCAGATGATCAAACCGCCCGCGATTCCCCCCCTGCGCATATGTATGATACATGTTGCACGCCATTTGATGGCTAGGAGCAGCGCGCACATTTTGAGCCATACCACGTTCAATTTGGAGCACCTTTGACGAATGTCAGTAGCAGGAGCTCCTCCACTCCTGCAGTTCCTGCAACCCTGACGGAATTCCGCCCGGAATCCGGCTTCTGGCAGCCGGAGACGGAGCTGGAGCAGGAATCAAAAATTTTTGCCAGAATCCGCCTGCAGGAGTGTTACGGGTTGGAGTACAGTTGGATATCTGGAGCTTAAGCAATGTAGTTGGTTAGTACTCCAATAGTAAACAATACTTCCTAGATTCGATAGGAAGGCTAATATAAGATCTCAGAGATTATCAAGTAACACTTAGATAGTCTTAACCTTTCACAGTGTAAACTGACTTAATATAATATAGAAAGAGCAAGACTACAGCGGTCAGGTTCCCTTAGATATACTTATTATAGTTCAGCCCTAGTCGCTTGGACTATACTATTACTAAACTTAATCTATACTTAAGCAATAGCTTAATATGGATGGATGGGGTGCGCCTAATGCGTATATTTCCTCACACCAAATAGGTACTTAATTCCCACAACTGGCAGGTACTTATTTATACGCTAATTTAAGCACAAGTCTATGTATATACAGAATCACACAAATGTATCTAATCAGGTACTAGGATTCCCACTTATTAGATACAGTAGATCACACAAGAGATAAGAGATAAGAGAAATACAAACCAAAGCACACAAGACCGATCAGGTGGGTAGTAAGAGGAGGTGGCTCTGCAAGGGTCTCCTGCAGGGTTCTTTTATACCCTGAGGGAAGCCTGGATGAGCCAAATAGAGACAGTCATGCCAAGCCGATCTCTAAGGAGAGTTCTGGCTATATGAGGATCACCCTATCCCCATACAGGATGGTTTAGAGTAATGACTGGGTGTAGATCGGTGGCATCACTGGATCAGTGTATGCTATTGGTTGTTTGATATATTAATAATATGAACTATATACATGGATCGGAGCCAACATCTCAGTGAGTCATAGAGCCTTCTAATTAAGGGTAGCTGGGTCCATTGACTCAGTGTGTGAGTCAGATCAGAACTGATCAGTCAATCAGATCAGTTCTGATCTTCGGCCTGGAGCTCGGCGAGGAGTCCGGGGATCGGGCCGATCTTGGGTGAGAAAATACGCCCGAAGCGTGGCTATCAATCAAGCTATTGATCAGCGTGATAGAGTCAGCCGTCGCTGAGCTATAAGCGGAATATGTTAGTAATAGCTTATGATAAGCGATGCCTGAACTTGTTTAATGAATATCTCGCCGAGTTCTTGCGCTAAAAATGTGAAATAAGGTGCGCAAAGATGATAGAATTTAGTACAATTTATGGAGACATAAAACTGTACCAATTGGCGCATTCACATTTAGCAAAATTCAGAAAATATTCATTTAGGACGCATTCAGAGTAGGCAAGGGCAGGCTCTGTTGAGTAAAGATGTTAGTATCCATAACAAGGAGACAGTTTCCTGCAAAATTCTGGCACGACATCTCTAAGTGCACCATACGCGACATGCGGTCCAAGACTGTGAGGATAGCATCGAAGCCTTCAGATTCGGGGAGTCCTGTAATGAGGTGGTAGTTGATGTGGTCCCATGGGCATGAGGGAAGTTTGATCGGATTGAGGAGGCCGGGTGGGAGTTGGTTTGAATGTTTATTACGGATACAGGATTCACACTTGGATACATAAGATGTCACCGTTTTCTTGAGAGATTTCCAATAATATTTACGGTTGACTAACTCTAATGTCCTGAATTGTCCTGGGTGTCCTGCAGCCATATTGTCATGACGACTTGCAAGTATGTCTTTGCAAATTGAGTCATCTTTTGGTACATAGATTTTGTTTTTGATCATGAGGAGTCTGTTTTCCCAGGACCAGTTTTTAACCTTATCATTCTTTTGAAGAGCCTCTATGATATGATTTAGCCGCTCCTCTTGTAGTTATGCATTGCAAATGCGGTCATCGAGGACTTTGTCAGGCTCGATGGAAGCAATGAAAAGGTTAGAGTCAAGTAAGGCTCGACTCTCACCCCCTCCTAAAGGCCGGTGTTCATCTTTCCTCAACAAGATGTCTGCTTTGCCATTTGTCTTGCTAGGGCAATACTTTAATTGGAAATTAAACTCTGATAAGAAGCCAGCCCAACGAGCCAAGCGACCTCTCAGATCTTTTGAAGCCTTGAAAGGTTCAGGATTTTTGTGGTCCATAATGATCTGGACCAGCAGGGAAGTCCCTTTGAGCAGATGGCGCCATTCCTTGAGGGCTTTGACTATTGCAAGAAGTTTTTTGTGGTAAATGTCGTAGTTGCGTTCGGCGGGAGTCATGGCCTTGGACAGGAACGCAACGGGGTGGAGATGGCCATCCTCTGAGAATTGCAACAAAATAGCACCGGTCACAAAGTCAGATGTGTCACATTCTTGGAAGAATTGTTTCAAAATGTCAGGGATAATTAAGACAGGTGCAGAATGTAGCGCCTCTTTAAATTGTTCGAAAGCGCAAATGCATTCCTCTGTCCATTCCCATGGTTGATTTTTTCTGGTTAGATTAAACAGTGGCGCAGCAATGCGCGAATAGTCTTTTATAAAAGTTCAGAAGAAATTACAGAACCCAACAAACTCTTGAACTTGGACAACTTTGGAGGGAACCAACCAGTCAATGGCTTTAACGACTTTAGCAGGATCGACTCGAATGCCTTCTGGGGATACGATAAGTCCCAGGTAGTCAATTTCTTTGACGCTAAAGAAACATTTGGCCAGGTTGCAGTATAGGTTATGCTTTTGTAATCGAGATAGCACTTCCCTAACATGTTTTTCATGGTTGGCCTCGTCCTTCGAGAAAACTAGTATGTCGTCTAGGTAAATGATAACATAAACATCCAAAATATTACGGAAGATGTCGTTCATGAAGTGTTGAAAGGTAGCAGGGGTGTTGGTAAGACCAAAAGGCATAACAAGGTACTCGAAGAGGCCGTAACAGGTTTTGAACGCAGTCTTCCACTCGTCACCTTCCTTGATGTGCACCAAATTGTACCCCCACTTAAGATCAAATTTTGAAAAGATCTTTGCACCCTGTAGTTTTTCTGTAAGGTCATTGCTCCTAGGTAAGGGGTATACGTTTTTTACAGTCATGTCGTTCAACTTCCGGTAGTCTATACACATCCTTAGGCTTCCGTTTTTCTTTTTGACAAATATGACAGGGGAGCCCATCAGGGATTTGGAAGGACAGATAAGACCCGCTTTGAGTTGCTTGGAGACTGTTTTGCGTAACTCTTCATCTTCCCTTGGCCCAAGGCTGTAGATTGGGCCATGACATGGTACTGCGTCAGGTTTTAAGACGATTTCGCAGTCGTACGGGCGATGTGGAGGTAGTGGTGAAATTTCTTCTTCCGTGAATATTTTTGAAAATTCCGAGTATCTTGCGGGTAATTCAGAGGTAGCTGCAATTTCTAGATCAGGTTTGCCGCTTTTGACCCTAGGTGAGGTATGAAGACAATTTTTTGAGCAATATGGTGACGAGGAAACTAGTGATTTTCTGTCCCAGTCTATGGCTGGGTTGTGGCGTTTGAGCCACGCCATTCCTAAGACTAGATTGTGATTGCCAACATTAACGACGTAGGTGTCTACCTCCTCCTCATGGTCAAAAATTCTTAGGTTTAGGGTAACGTAGTGTTCTACCTGTCCAGAGTTGATTTCGCGTCCATCAATGACTTTAAGACGGCGTGGTTTATCTAATTTCTTTTTAAATAGTTGAAAATCTTGCACAATTTCTTTGTTGATAAAAACAGAAGAGACACCTGAGTCAAGCATGGCCCATCCAGTGAAGGGTTTTCCTTGGATTGCCGAACGTTTTTCTAGGGGGTTTTCACATGGCTGCGCACGGAACATCAACATGAATCGGGATTCACTGGTAAGAGACATAATTTCCAAATCAAGAGTGGATACATGTGCAGCCAAGAAATTGTCCATATTTTTTAAGCTATTGCCCAAAACTGACCCCCTAGCCAGGTTCAGGCGTTGCCTTTTACCAACTCATCATCCGAGTCCGGTTCCTTTATCTCCTCAATTTTTGCTTCATACCCAGAGATGGGTTTAGAGGGGCAATCACGAGCCATATGGCCCTTTCCTTGGCAGTGCAGACAGACTATTCCTCCCGTCCTTTTCTCACCATCCAGTTCCATGGGGCCCGGTCCTTTCCCTTTTGCCAGGACTGGAGGTGGGGGAGGGGCACGAGAGGTACCCAAAGTACGGCGATCGTCCTTTTTTAACGCTGGGAAGGGAACTTGTACTGTAGCGTTTTGACTGGTCCATTTGACATTGGGAACCATTTGTCCCCTAGAAGTACGGCCTATCGATTCAATTTTTCCTTTCACAGCGCGTCCGTCCGTGCCAATCATGTAAACAGCGTTGCCGGAGGATAACTTCTCACAAGCCGGAACGGCAGTGGCGGCGCGATTGTTGGATGAGGGAGAATTTTTATTTTCAAAGATGGACCGACCTGCAAATTGCTCCAAATGTTGATTGATGAGGAGAGCGCGGTCGACAACCATTTGTCCGGTAGTAGTGTTATCTTTGACATCAAATAATTGTGATAACATGGCCATCTTTATTTCGTCCTTGAGGCCTTCGTAGAACATGTCGTGTAGGGCCAAATCATCATAGTTGACGTATGCAACCAAGGACTGGAATTCGGTAACATAATCTTGGACCAATGATTTCTGCTTGAGAGATTTCAATTTTTTGACTGCCTTTGTGGCTTGATTGATTTCTCCAAAGCGTTTTTCAAATTCTGTCCAGAACAGGCTAACATTATGTAGCCAAGGTAATGCTTGCCGGAGGACGTCGTGTTCCATGTGAGGTTGGATCCATTCTGAGGCCTTGCCATCTAGATATGAGATGATAAAAGCAATTTTGTCGTCGTCCGATATCCCTTGGTAGGTAGCGCGCAAATACTGAGTGATTGCAACCTTGAACTTGGTGGACTTGTCCTTTTTACCATCAAACTTGTCTGGCTTGGCTAGTTTAACTCGGATAGTAGAGGCTGGCTGGGTTACGCAAACGGGTTGGGCTTGGGGTGTGGAAGTGATCGCTACTGGTGGTGGAGGCGGTTGGCGGTTTGTGCCCGTTAATTGCGGGCATGGTGCAGCTGGGATTGTCTGAATTTGGTCGAAGATAGTTTGGAGATCCGTGTGTAATCCATTGAAGTGGGCCATATTGAAAGAATTGGCCTGCATATGGTTTTCAATCTGGGTCATACGCCCGTTGATTTCATCTCTCCAAGAACGAAACTCGTTAATCAAAGTGTTCAGCAGAATCAGAGGGTTGTTGGTCTCAGGTGGGGCATGCACCACTGGCGTATTTTGTACAAACGTGTTATCCCCCGCTCCTTGGCCAAATTCTGTCAGTCCAGTTATGTTGTGACCCGCACAACGGACACAAAGCACAGGAATAATTTAATACTGATTTATAGCATTTTCTCCAGAGTCGTACATGCTATAAACAAGGTCACGTGACCGTGGCGCTTATTTGCTGAGGAAGCGTTCGGTGCTCAAGAGCTATGAGCTGGGTCACGTGACTTCGGCGCTTAGTTCGGCGCTCATTCAACTCGCTCCTCAAACATCTCTCCCTTGTAATGAGGAGCGAGGAGCGAGTTGTCACGTGACTACCAGATAAGCGCCGGCGCTTAATTCGGCGCTCATCCAACTCGCTCCTCAAACATCTCTCCCCTGTAATGAGGAGCGAGGAGCGAGTTGTCACGTGACTACCAGATAAGCGCCGGCGCTTAACTCGGCGCTTATCCAACTCGCTCCTCAAACATCTCTCCCCTGTAATGAGGAGCGAGGAGCGAGTTGTCACGTGACCCGGGCGCTTAAATCACGTGACCTTTAGACTAAGCGCGGCTCTATAAGATTCGGAGCCGCACAAACCTAAGAGCGAGTTACATAATGTGTAAACAATGTCACATGACCCCCTAACACTATCATCACATACTCAAACAGGTCAGGTGACCAGTAAACAACTGCGGACTGCGCCGCAGCAATGACTCATACCCTTGCACAGGGTATATAAGACGATGAAGCAGAGCTAGGAGCCCTAGTTTGCTTTATCTCGTCCACCACCGGACTTGTACATGTAAACTACAGATAGACCACCAAATAAACAAACTACCACACAACAAATGAACGTAGCCACTACTTAAGGACAACGAAGGAGAGAGACGACAGGGTCCTGACATTATAAAGCAAACTTACTACTTAACTAGTGGCGTAACACAAGTATTTCGCACAAATACTAAGGGCCGAGTACAAGGAGATACCGACCAACCTCTGCATTACATAAGAGAACAATAGGAAACTATGGCGCAGCAGAACACAGGAAGAATAACAAGAGCTATGAGCCGAGCATCAAACGCACCACCACTGACACAACCAACTACTGTACCCCTTTCCGCAGATCCAGCAGACATCACGCTGCCAGGGATGCCTGGAGGAATGCCTCAAGATCAACCACAGATAATACACCCCCGTCCCCAAAGGACTATCCATATCCCAGATAGCGCACCATCAATTCCCACACGGGATGACTCAGTTGACGAAGTGGATGAAATGACTCGTATATTACAGGAACAAGGGGAGGAAGTCCTCTCGGACCAACAAACACAACCACCCCTTACCTTTGGAGATCAGGAAGGTAACGTAACCCAGCAAGCGCCCGGGGAACAAATCCTGGTGCCCCTAGCAAATAATCCTATACGGACAATTGCAGTTGCATTACAACAAGGACTGTCCACTCTTAAGAGTAATGTCCTAAGAGTGGTACAAAAATCCATTGAAGCAACAGAATCCAACAAAAGACTGATTGAAGCGCAAAGGGAGTTATGCAAAGTAACCCAAGGGGAGGCCACCAAGGCAGTAAACAACGCATATGTGGCGGCAGAAAGGGCTAGCAAGATAGAACACATCACAAAGAACCTAACTGGGCAAGTAGAAGGGCTGGAAGCAACACTCAAGGAGCTAAATCGAACACTGCAAGCTCAAATGGGAGTGAACAATAACTCAAACAATTGGCTCATACATCTGGAAGAATTAGGGGAGACGACAGAACAACGAATCACAGACCTGGTCAACAAACAGGAAGGAAAGCCCGATCAGGGACCCAAACCTCAAAGAACCCCCTATTCTGGAACACAAGGACCGCAAAGAGAACCACAAAACCCTCCATCCAGGTCACGATCACCGTCCCTAGAACCCTTTGCCCATAGGTCATTCCAAAGGGAATCTACGGTTCAGCCAACCGCAAGGCCGGAAAGAAAAGGGAAAGGGGAATCGGAATCGGACCAAGAGGAACCTGAACCAGAGAGACCATCTTTCTTGAATCAAACAACTACAGCTGGAAACACAATTCCCAAGGAAGCCCGAACAAAGAAACCAGAGGCCTTCAACGGTAGGAAAGGCAAGGAAGCAGAAAATTTCATTATGAAAATGGAAATCTACTTCAATGATTACGAAGAAGGGACCTTTGATGACCGAAGGAAGATTACTAACGTACTGATGAACATGTCAAATGGAGATGCCGCAAATTGGGCACAACCATTCCTGCACAAACTATCTTCAAACGAAAGACACCCTACCTTGAAATCTTGGACCAGTTTCAAAAAGTCCTTCTTGGATGACTTTTCAGACCCAGTAAAGAAGGAAAGAGCCATCCGGGAACTAAGCAAGCTTACACAAACAAAAAGCGCACAAGCCTACGTAACCCAATTCAGGACCTTGCAACAAGAAGTAGACTGGAATGAAGAAGCGCTTATGGATCGTTTCAAAGAAGGTCTCAAGCCTGAAGTCAGGAAGGAACTTCTGAGAATTACAATGCTGATGGATGACGAAAAACTCAATCTGGAGGCATTATACAAGGTAGTGTGCAAGCTCGATGACATGATATATGCAAATCAGAAACTTAACCAGCCCAATGCTGGATCTTGGTCATTGACATGGAACCCCTCAAGGGCAAACACACAAGGGAACAAAAATCCAATCAATACTCAGAAGAGCAGGTCTGAAGCTAAACAAACAACAATGGTACGGATACCAAAAGAGGAAAAGGACCGACGCAGGAAAGAAAGGCTCTGCATCAAATGCGGTAAAGCAGGACACGTCATGAAAGACTGTTGGGGTCAATGGACCTATAACAAAACCAAGGTGCAAGGAAAGGCGAGTACTGAAAAAGAGTCAAATGAGCAGGGTTCCGAATCCGAGTCGGAAAACTAGAAGGGTCAACTGAATCCGTGTCAGAAGACCCAAAGAAAAGGACTCCGACTGATGTATATTACCTTAAGAAGTCAAATAATCAATCCATAATATATACATCAGTCGGAGGAATCATGGAACCAGCCAAAACACTCATTGACTCAGGGTCATCACGTAACTTCATCGATAAGGATTATGTGAGAGAAAAGAACATACCAACCACAAAGCTCGCCAACAAGAAGTCGGTAATAGCCATAGATGGCAAAGAAATTGAAGACGTGATATCGGAAAAGACAGAGCACCAGATTGAAGTAGAAGGTAAAACACTAAGATGTGATCTATATGTGATGCCCCTAGGGGATACAGAGATCATATTAGGCAAAGACTGGCTAGACGAAGCAGAACCAGTCATTGCGTGGAAAGATCTAACCATAACATATAAGGACCACATTTCAGGAAAGGCAGCAACAGAAGAACCAGTGATACCAAAGGAATTTGCAGACTTCCTTGACCTCTTCCAAGAAGAGGGTTTCAGAGAACTACCCCCACACAGAGAAGAGTTTGACTGCGCAATCGACCTAATAGAAGGAGCAGAGCTACCAAAACCGGCCAAGACCTATCCTATGACACCAGCTGAATCGGAAGCTCTGGAGAAATACATAGAGCAAGAACTAAAGGATGGGAAAATACGGAGAAGCCAATCCAGTATGGCGGCACCTTGCTTTTACGTAAATAAGGCAGACGGAGGTCTCAGATTGGTAGTAGACTTCCGGAAACTGAATGCCATCACCAAACCATACAGGTTTCCCATGCCAGTACAGACTGAGCTTCTAGAACAGTTAAAAGATGCTAAGATCTTTAGTAAAATGGATATTAGATGGGGATTCAATAACATCCGCATTAGAGAAGGTGATGAATGGAAAACCGCGTTCAGAACAAGGTGGGGCACTTACGAAACCCTTGTCATGCCCTTTGGGATAATAAACGGGCCAGCTTACTTCCAAGCCTACGTGAACGATATATTCAAAGACCTCATTGGGGTCAATGTAGTCGTCTACATGGATGATATACTGGTCTTCTCCAGAAACAGAGAAGACCACATAAAACATGTACGGGAAGTTTTGAAAAGGCTAAGGGCAAACCACTTATTCCTAAAACCGCACAAATGTCACTTTTTCACAACAGAAACCTCCTTCATTGGGATTGTCATTTCCCCGGAAGGAATATCCATGGAAAAAGAAAAGGTCAAGGCCATTCTGGAATGGAAAGCCCCAACCACAGTTAAGCAAGTACAGGCATTCCTGGGGTTGGCCGGCTTCTACAGGCAATGGGTAGAAAACTTCAGCACCAAAGCAAAACCGTTAACCAAACTAACCAGAAAAGGTATTAAATTCAAATGGACAGACAGGGAAGAGAAGGCCTTCCAAGACATCAAGGAAGCCATCACAAAGGAACCGGTACTTATACACCCGAGACCAGACGAACCCTATATCCTGGAAACAGACGCATCAGGAGTGGCCTTAGGAGCGGTCCTAAGCCAGAAAGGAGACGATGGAAGGCTACATCCTATAGCTTACCTATCACAGAGCTTCATGCCACCTCAAAGGAATTACGACACATACAATAAAGAACTACTAGCTATAGTACATGCCTTAGAGCACTGGAGGCTACTGCTGGAAGGAACCAAAATACCAATAACAGTATATACCGATCACCGGAATCTCCAATATTGGCAAGAAGCCAAGGTATGGAATAGAAGGCACGCCCAATGGTATTTACTGTTGGCATCATTTAACTACCAGATAGTATATTGACCAGGAAAGATGTCAGAAAAACCAGATGCGCTATCCAGACGACATGACCATGGAGACATACCAGTAGAACCCCAGATCATGATAGCACCAGACAAGTTCATAGGCTTCATGGCAGACATCAGCAGCAGTTTCCTGGACGAGGTAAGAGAAGCACAGAAGGAAGATGAAACCATTCGGGTGCTATGGGAAAGCGTCTCCAACAAAGAGGAACTACCACCCTCGGTAAGGAAGGAGTTCAGAAGATATGACATCAAGAACGGAATACTGGAATACGATGGAAAGATCTATATCCCAGACGACAGGGACCTCAGATTAGAAATACTCCAAAGATTCCACGATTCACCAATTGCAGGACATCAGGGTCACGCCAGAACCCTAGAACTAATATCAAGGGAATACTATTGGCCAGGCATCAAGGCGCAAGTCAACAGATATGTAGACACTTGTGAAATATGCCAAAGAAGTAAGGGACACAAACAGTCAATACCGCACAAACCGCTACCAATTCCAGAAAAGCCATGGGAAGACATAGCATACGACTTCATAGTAAAATTACCCAAGTCAAACGGGTATGATAGTATCTTGATGGTAATTGACCGATTCTCCAGACAAGCCCACTTCATCCCTTGCCTGGAATCAACAAATGCAGAGGAACTGGCAGAGATCTTCATCCGGGAGGTATGGAAGTTACATGGGACCCCAAAAACAACCGTATCCGATTGGGGTCCAACATTCATCAGCCAATTCCTCCGAGCCCTATACAAAGGACTGAAGATCGAACCTAGATTCTCCACAGCCTACCATCCGGAAACAGATGGAATATCAGAGAGAACAAACCAGTGGGTAGAAGGGTTCTTAAGAACCTTCTGCAATTACAGGCAAGACGACTGGACAAAGTGGTTACCAATTGCAGAATTTTGCCATAATAACCACGTAAACTCAGCCACAGGCCAAACAGCCTTTGAAACGGTCTATGGAACAACGCCAAGGTGGAATATGCTAAAAGGAGACCAGGAAGAGAGGGATACACCAGCGGCATACTCCATGAAAGAAAAAATGAAGAAGATCTGGGACAAAGCAAAGGCATCAATGGAGCTCCACAGAACCCTAAAGAAGCCAAGCAAGGAACTCAAGGTTGGAGACAAAGTATGGTTACTACTGACGAACTTGTCATCCAAACGACCGACCAAGAAACTAGACAATAGGAAAGGGGGACCCTTTACAATCACGGAGAAAATATCATCACACGCCTATCGTCTGGATCTACCGAAAACCATTAGGGTCCATAACGTATTCCACATCAACCTACTGTCACCGGTGACAGAGGACAAAGACTTCCATCGGAAACAAGTAAAGCCCCCGCCAATCATCACCGAAGAAGGGGAAGAGGAATACGAGGTGGACCATGTGGTAAAATGGGAATGGCGGAATGGCAGACTCTACTACCAAATCAGGTGGAAAGGGTATGACCCCATAGAGGACACAATGGAACGTGCTGAGAAGTTCGCCAAAATGCATGACTTGCTGGCAGACTTACGCAAGCGCTTACCTGGCGCACCAATGCCGAATGACTCGGAGGACGAGACAAAGAGTAACAAGCAGAAGAAGGGCAGATCTATAAAACAAGAAGCCAACAGAGGAAAGTAGAAACATCAACACCCCAGTGAACCACCGCATCCCATCCAACACATACACTTACGAATCACCAATTACCCAAATATGTCGTACCAACCAACCCTAAACCAACAAACCAGACAACACATAACATTCCAACACCGCCCGCCAACTCTAACAAAAACTGGAAACAGGTACGCACCCCTGAATGATACCTATGCAGGTGCAGTGCGACGGCAACCCCAAAAGAAGAAGGGAGGGCAACCCTATATTGACAAGGGAAGCCATCAATGGGCGGAAGTCCACTGCTATACAGTAGAGGAAGCGCAGAGGTATGCAGAGAGGGTTCTACCAGGAGCTAACCTACAATACATTCCAAAGAGGGAGCGTAACAACCAAAATTGGATAGGCCCTAACGAATACCTGGATCCAAAAAGGGGCTTGCTAACCTGGTGTCATGGGGGAGCACCTAGGACACGAGGGGCCCTGATGCAGACAAAAATGTACGTAATTGATGGGCTTATAGGGTCGACCGTCGACGCAGTTGCCAAGGCTGCCAAACAAAAAAGAAGGACCAGTAGCCCTGAAGCGGCAAAAGAAGCAGAAATAGGGGACTGGAACGTGGAAGCGAGGGCCCATGCCCTCTTGGAGGACTGGAAGGAGCTGCCAGCGGCACCCTATACGGGACTCCTAGAAGCAACCTTAATGGAGGAAATGTACGTCCTCATCAAGAGAAAGGAGGCTAACATGGCAGACTTCAAAAGATGGTTGGAGGTACGGCCTCCAGAGGGTGAGGGAAGGAAGAGCTTGGCCAGCAGCATGGAAACCCTAATAATCAGGGATGAAACTCAGGAAGACGTAACAACCACGAAGGCGGACATCGATCAGGAAAGCCACTTCAATTTTGAAGAATGGGAAAAGCAGGGAAAAACGAACGAGCTGGAGGAAGCCATGACTGAAGATATGGTTCCCCTGCTGGAAGAATTGGAGACACGTAATGAATAGACTATCTCACGCGCCCCAGAAATAATGTCTTGACTGTAAAAATCATATTCTACTACGATATAATACAGATTCACCACCTCTTCCGCTTATGGGAAACAGGCCGGTCATAAGGCTTCTTGCCCTTAGGAGCTGCAAACACGGGTGCCCGCACAAATTGGGGCCTTGGCACTGACCAAAGGACATCTACCTCAACAGAATCGTCCAGAAGAGCCTGAAACGGATCTGGAGAAGGGGTACGTGGTGGGACTGGGGGAGGTGTGATAGGGCGCTTGTCACGGAAAAGCTGGTCAAGGGCAACCCAACACCGCGCCTCCTCGGAAACTCAGAAATCTGGAAAACATAGGCATAAACACACGCTGTGAAGCAGCTACAAGAAAAAACATACCAGATCGACCATAAAAGACCCACTGACCAATGTCCGCCTCGAAATCGAAAAGCGCATGGTCGCACACAATATTGCAGTAAGCGCAGTAGAGCTCAGAGGAGGTGGAGGAGCAAGAACACTCCAAGGGATCGTAGTTGTGAAAGATGAGAGGCATTGGGTGGGACAAACAGATCTTGCGGAACCTGCCCTTATATAACAACGTACAACACGTCCCCCATCAAAACAACATCACGTGATGAATGTTTCTCACAGTAAACAAACAGAGTCGACATTCACATGACTGAACATCAGATGCACTCGAGGAGGAATCAAAAGAGAGATTTGTTTCTGAGAAAATTACATGAAAATCTATCTTTTACGAACAGCGGACCGGGTATAAGGTTTTTTCTGCTTCCTATTGGCCTTGGAAGCAGAGGACCAAGACGGGCGAACACTCCTCCAGGGCGCCTCCCCCTCAGGAAATGAGGACATGTAATTGGTTAGAGCCGACGACCCTGGCTCAGGGGTATCCCAAAACTCCACCTCAGGAGGACTGCCCTCTTCAAAAAACTCGGCAAGAGCAGCAGCATGGGCTGCTTCCTCAGCCTCGGAGTGCTTGTCTGAAAGACAAAGATAAGTGGAGGGAACACAATAAGATACACCACACTTACCTGGAGCACCCACGATGGTCCAATCGCCGACACCGGCCTCAAAGTCGGCAAGTGCGGCATCACACACGGAGTCGCAGTACTCGCAATAAGAACTGGTACCAGGAAACCAGCAGGTACAGTCCAGGGGATCGTAGTTAAGAGTGATGACACGCATGTTAAGGGAGGATAGGAGATATGGAATTGCCGCAAGTCACTCTATTTTTTAAGAATTAAAGAAGGACCAAACCCATTCAAACAAGTAAATAGTGGAGTCACATGACGCGCACACATCACGTGACTAGTAAACAATGGTCACATGATTGAACCAATAAAAACAACAAACAAAGAGCCAGTCACGTGACCTCTGAGTCACGTGACCTCTGAAATCACATGATTGGACCAAGAAGAACAACAAACAAGTACGAGTCATGTGAGCTCTGAAGTCACATGACCCTCTGTTATCTCGTTATACCGGAGGGGTTGGAGAGGGGGCACCGACCGGAGTGAAGGAGCGGAGGCCCCAAGCGTTAGCGAGGACAAGGCCGACGCGATGGAACAAAGGAAGGGCACCCCTTGGAGATGCGTCATCACATGACTAGAAAAACAAACACAACGGGTATATCAGGCGGCATCAGGAGAAGGAGCAAGATCAAATCCATGCCCCCATCCAATGCCACACACACTAGACTAACCAGAGATGCCCTCATTCGGAATCGGACTCAGCGGCGCAGCACGGATCCGGGAGGCTTGGGAGGCAGCGCAGCGGCAGGCCTCGCCGTCACCAGCACCATCGGAAGGAAGCGCAGCCCCCGAGCCAAGTTCTTCGCGGCATACGCCAACGGGTCGAGGGTCCGAAGAGCCGACAGGTACCGGGCCGAATGGAAGGTTCAGGGTGCAGTCCAGAGCTGCTTTCCTGACCTGGTCGAAGTTAATGGAGGAGCCCATGTCTGGCCTAGTGGCTCGGTAAGGACACTCCCGGAACACCTTATCTGCCACGCTAAAATAGTGTACAGATACGAGGCCTTCTGCCGGAACCGTCCCAACCACTGGGCCACCTTGGCAGTAGTAGAACGGCACGACCCACAAGAGCCCAATTTTGACCCGGACCGGCCCCTCCATGTCCATGCCCTCACCATCAGCCAAGAACGCAAGGGCGGATGGAACACTCAGAACGCCCGGTTCTGGGACTTCGAAGGCAACCACCCCAACATCCTGCAGAAGGGTCTCCAGGATGGTCCGGGAGGGAACCCGGCACGGGACGCCTTCCATTACCTGTGGAAGACAGTGGGGGAAAATGGGGAGGAGGTCGAAGAGCTGATGGCCGGGGAACTGACCCTGGAGGCCCTGGAGGGGATCTTGACGGAAGGCCGGAGAGGGAAACGCTCAAGGGAGCAGGCCGACTTGGAGGATGGAGAAGAGATTGTGGGGTCGGCAACTAGGGAGGAGTTCTACCAGGCCTACAAACGGCTGCGCCCCCTCAACATGACCAAGTCATGGAACTCCATACGGGCATATGCAGAGTTCACCTACAAGACAGACGCCGGCCTTCTACCGGCAATCCCAGTCAACCTTGAGGCCCCCGAGTACAGGGACCACATAGACCAGGCAAACAGGTGGTTCGACCAAGAAGTCCAACCAAAGGGCCCAGGCATGCGCCATCGCATCCTGGTGATCGAGGGGGAGACAGGCATGGGGAAGACTGCCTACGCCCGCTCGAAGGGATTGCACAGCCGAATGTGCAACGTATGGAACGTGGCGAACCTGTCGGAGGATGCCGATGTATGGATACTGGACGACATGGTATCCACAAACGGCAAGTACTCCCTCAAAGCCCTGAGCCAATACGAGGCGGACTTCACGGGCCGTTACCAGCGGGTAAAAACGATGAAGGTACGGCCAACAGTGATCCTGAGGAACAGCCGGGCGGCAATCACAAGGTGCTGGTCGGATATAGAGGGAGAAGAAGGGGAAGCGTGGGTGGCAAAGAACGTGGAATGGGTATACTCGGGTGGAAGACCCTTCTTTGTATTCCCATAAAAAGACATTTAGACCTTAAAGTAATTATTATTATTGCCTACAACACCACGCTGCAGGGAGTATTCCCTGTGGAACCCGGATAGCTACCAATCCCATGTAGCGTAAGGGATAAGGGGTCTAGCCTGACTTAAGCAACACCACCGGCTGATTAGTCAGACCGCAGGTTGTCAGTTCGAGTCCAGCACCCTTATCCCTGTCGATACATGGGATACCTTTTTATATAGGACAAAGAACACGCCTCAAAATCCTCCAAGACGTGACCAAAGGGGGGGATAATGTTGTGACCCGCACAACGGACACAAAGCACAGGAATAATTTAATACTGATTTATAGCATTTTCTCCAGAGTCGTACATGCTATAAACAAGGTCACGTGACCGTGGCGCTTATTTGCTGAGGAAGCGTTCGGTGCTCAAGAGCTATGAGCTGGGTCACGTGACTTCGGCGCTTAGTTCGGCGCTTATTCAACTCGCTCCTCAAACATGTCTCCCTTGTAATGAGGAGCGAGGAGCGAGTTGTCACGTGACTACCAGATAAGCGCCAGCGCTTAATTCGGCGCTCATCCAACTCGCTCCTCAAACATCTCTCCCCTGTAATGAGGAGCGAGGAGCGAGTTGTCACGTGACTACCAGATAAGCGCCGGCGCTTAACTCGGCGCTTATCCAACTCGCTCCTCAAACATCTCTCCCCTGTAATGAGGAGCGAGGAGCGAGTTGTCACATGGCCGGGCGCTTAAATCACGTGACCTTCGGACTAAGCGCGGCTCTATAAGATTCGGAGCCGCACAAACCTAAGAGCGAGTTACATAATGTGTAAACAATGTCACATGACCCCCTAACACTATCATCACATACTCAAACAGGTCAGGTGACCAGTAAACAACTGCAGACTGCGCCACAGCAATGACTCATACCCTTGCACAGGGTATATAAGACGATGAAGCAGAGCTAGGAGCCCTAGTTTGCTTTATCTCGTCCACCACCGGACTCGTACGTGTAAACTACAGATAGACCACCAAATAAACAAACTACCACACAACAAACGAACGTAGCCACTACTTAAGGACAACAAAGGAGAGAGACGACAGGGTCCTGACAAGTTAAGTGTGGTTGCAAAGGTTGTATAACATGTGGGTTGTGTACAGAGGATTCAGGGGGTGGAGGGATGTAAGACATATGGGATCCCCACTGGGACATGATTCAGTCAGGGTACAAGCGGGGGAGTTCTCCGGATCGTTCGGGTTCTGGGTTATTGTGAAGGATGTATAGACTAGTATATTGATCTGGGACGCCTGGATGGAAAACGTCAAAATAGTAGTCGGCGATGATCTCAATAGTTTCGCGAGGGGTGCGGTTATGGTGTGCGTGGTCACGGGTGAAGACCAATTTGTTGTAGAATCCTTGTTGAGCTTCCCACGCTTGGTCCGCTTGTTGTTCGAGTGCTTGGATACGTCCTTCTCGTTCGATCAATGCAATGGGGTTACAATAGAGGATAAGTTTATAAAGGAAAAGGACGGTTTCGAGTAGTTGGTTATACCACAACACTAAATGGGAATGAATATGATGTCCTGCCTCGCGCTGGAGGACTTACTGGCTAGATAAGGGAAGTTGGGTGCTCTTGTAGCCGCCTGGTATACGCAAGGGTAGAAAATTGCAACGTATCCCACATTGCTGGATGGATAGGAAAAGGACCTCCGTTACCCTACTACTTAAGGGCACAGGGTGACCCCACCTCGTGTTGAAGGACGAGATTAGTTAGCTGAAGCTTGTTCACGTGTGCAGGAGCCTAGTTCTTACGAGCTGCCGCGGCCTAGGCCCAGGAAGCGCTCAAGTAAGGTTTGGTATGCGGGACGTGATAGGGCAACAACTAATGTGTCTGTGGATGGGTGGAGCAGGATTTTTGGAAGGCAATAGGGTTGTTAGCGTGATTTGACGCACACGGCGTATGAGACGGTGAACTGGGCAAGGTTGGCGACAAGAAGCCAGTTACCTGCAGTTCCTGAGAACTTGACCAAGTGTCACTACTAGACTTAAATCAAGTAAAGAATAATAAAGACTTGACGACAGGAGGTCAAGTTCTTGAGAGGATCTCATCGAACTTGACCCTGTTTATATATTCAGAGGTACACAGGTAAGAGTACACATACACAAACTACAATTGGTCTTTGGATATGAGATGATAGACGCGTCAGCGCTTACAAATATTCCAGAAAGTTCCATGAGTCACATGGTATGTAAACTATAGATAAATATATAAAAGAAAATATTATAAATTGTTATTTATGTCTACGAGTCCTGTTGGCTCGTGACAGGTGTAGTTTGGTATCTTGGCTTGCCTATAACTCTACCGTAAGACATCAGACCGAGCTGGGACTTGGCATAAATGCTCAATTAGTGCTTATTATCTGTTTTGCGCACTTTCTTTGAGAAAAATCGACCAAGAAATGGGTGATTAAGCCTGTGTTCATGCAGCCCAAACATTTGAGCACCAATTGGCAAAAAAAATGGTACAGCCACTTGCACTGTCCAAGAGCTATCTCACCACAGAGCTGGCCT
Source organism: Ceratobasidium sp. AG-Ba (assembly GCA_016906575.1). Classification (NCBI taxonomy): domain Eukaryota; kingdom Fungi; phylum Basidiomycota; class Agaricomycetes; order Cantharellales; family Ceratobasidiaceae; genus Ceratobasidium; species Ceratobasidium sp. AG-Ba. Next base: position 1,315,307 of record CP059614.1, read on the forward strand.
GTTGCTCTTAAAGTTGACATGGGGCGTCTTATAGTATACAGCTACATATTCTACTAATACATGCCCCTGAGATTGTCTCTCCCCCACCCGTTGCGGCTGTTCCTCTGCAGCCAGGTCATGTGTATCATTTGATTTGTACCCCACTGTAGCTTATTCAGCTGATTCAGTGCTTCAATTGGTGTTGAAACCCATGTCCTCTTGTGACTGAGCTGTTTAACAACAGTGTGCAGAGAAATCAAGCAATTCAAAATATGCGTCACATATAGAGGCCATTGTATTTCCACCAGCTCTAATTGCATATATGCATTTTGTGAAGGGAAACCATTTCCCTCATCCTGTGGTAGCTCCCTCCCCTCTGCATTAAATCCCATAAACTTATTGATAGCCTTTTCCTTGCCCTTCTCTAGCTGCACCAAAACTACACCAAATAGCCTGAGGCATCCCAGCGCTTCTCAAACTGCTTGTAATTTGGCCTTTTTGTTCCCTATCATGCTTTTACATGTAGCCCAGCATGAGTGTATGGGGAGGTGCCTCAGGTAATTTACCTGTCAATTACTGTAAATTACCAGACCCTGGAAGTAGCAGGTTTTTGACACAACGTCAAGAACTATGTAATTGACATAAGCACCCTTTCTTCATGAAAGAGAGCTCAACATGACATTGCTGGAATGCTTTCTGATGGCCTTTGGGCCAACCTAAATGCATTAGCGGTTCTCCCATATCCAGTTGGTCAACGTGTCAGCTAATGAATAAAGGGGAGGCCCACAAGTCCAGGCTGCTCCAATAGCACCCAGTTGTGAGCACATATGGGAGAAACTGTCATGACTTGACACAACTTCACATAACAGAATAACATTCTTTTGATTTATTACATTTTCTGAGAACCTTTTCAAAACATAGTTTCCTTATTTGGGTTAAATATGTCATGTGACTTATGGAATGTTCCAGACTGCTGACATGGAGATATTTCAACTGTAATGTGAAATTCTGCAGTCCGCAGCATGCTTCTTTAGATTACATGATCTGACTTGTTGTATGGTTGTGTGTTTTTCAATGTGGCTCAGATCATGTATATTATGAGGGCAAGTTCAACTGTGTCTCACCAAGAACTTGACCTTCTCGGTCAAATTGAGTTTCTTTATATTTGTTAGACTTGAGGCGGAGGGCGTTAAGCGCCGAGGGACTTGGTGGCATTGAGAGGTGTCAAGATGGCGCGGAAGGTCGGACGTCAGGAAAAAGTGGAACTTTCATTAAGGTCCAGAATTGTAATTGTCCATGATTGAGTTAATTACCCTAAATGTTCGTAAATCAATGTAAGCCAGTCCTGAAAGTCTCCTAGCCGTCCTTATACTCTCTCTACACAAGGTACAACTGCTTGGTAACCCGTGTATTGTATCATCATGTAGCATACATGCTGGCACTGTCAGGTCACATGACCATAAATCGAGTAAATCGGCCTAAATTGACCTAAATTAAGCACCTCGGATCTCAGTTAAGAGGAATTAGCACTAATGAAATAGGGGGGGTAGCAAATCCCCTAAATCCTATAATTGAGCATAATTTGAGTCAATTAGGCTCAATTTGTGTGCCACGTTTTTCCTGACGGATGGACGGTGAACAAGGCCTCAGATGATCAGACAAGTGAATAGGGAGTGAAACTGGTGTTGAATACGATGGAGAATACAGGACGTCGCATAGGGCAAGCATATAACACAGACCGTAAGACAAATACCGTATCAAATCTGATCAGGCCATATACATATAAGCGAGCGTGGGCGAGCGGAGTGAAGTATAACACAGGTACGAGAGGAACGAGACAATAAGAGTATAAACTACGAATAAGAGAAAGATATAAGAGAAATAGCCCGAAGGGCCAATAGTCAAAGAGAACAAGCCGGGGCGAGCCATGTAGACAGCGGAGTCACGCATACATCCGTCAGGGGTAAGGCGACGGGTGAGTGGTACCTTGTACAATGTTTGGGAGTGGGTACGAGCCGGCAGGCACAAGCAAGGGCGAAGGGGAAAGGGAGTACGAGCGAGGGTGCGAGAGTGCAGGTGGAGGTGGCTAAGCGCCGGGCGGTTCAGTGTTACGGCCGTGTGGCTGGTCGTAACAGGACCCCCCTCCTAGGTGTGAGGACCACTGAGCTGTCTCCTGCGTGGTGGGTGAGAAGGCCGGTTGCGAGGAGCAGGACGGGGTCGAGAGACACGACCAGATCTTTTAGTAGTTCGAGTGGGTGGTGTGTAATAAAGATCGTTACGTGCGGGCGGAGGAGTGGGAGCTCGTACAGGGCCGACAAAAACCGGAAGCAAAGGAGGTCGGACAGGATCTTCTATAAGAGGTGGGTTGTCAAGGACAGGGCGGGGATGAGCAGGCTCAAGTTTGAGTTGAGTAGGACGAGGTAAGCGCCAGTTACGGTGATGGAAAGACTCGATAGCCTCATTAAGTCCGGTAGACATATCGCTAAGCGATACCCAAGAGTTCTCGTCGGGGGTGAAGCCCTTCCAAGAGACGAGATAGTCGAAGCGTCGACCGACACGCTGGCAATCCAAGATCTTGTCAATTTTGCGCCAGGGCTGGGAGTCACCGTCAATAAAGACAGGCTGAGGCGGGGCGTCGACACGACCAGGAATAGTAGAAGGAGAAGTGTAACGTTCGAGAAGAGAGACGTGAAAAACAGGATGTAAACGGGACATAGAAGAGGGCAATTCAAGCTGAATAGAAACGGGACCATGAGAAGATACAATACAATACGGACCGAGTTTCCGAAAATCAAGTTTGTCCGAAGGACGAGTCGTTTTAATATGGCGACAATGAAGCCAAACCAGGTCGCCAACTTGAAAGTCGGGCGCCGGCATAGCGCGACAATTAAACTGAACAGCAGCAGTCTCCTGCGCATGTACAAGTTCATTGCGCAGCTCGTTGTGAATAATAAAAATACGAGCATTTAAATCCTCAGCAGAGGGAACCGAAGTATCAAAATTTAAATGCGGTTCAAAAGAAGGATGAAATCCATAATTCGCATAAAAAGGCGACTGTTGCGAAGAAGAAGAAGGATGATTATTATAAGCAAACTCAGCTAATGGAAGATAATCGACCCAGTCATCCTGCTGATATGACGTGTAGCAGCGCAGGTAGGCTTCAAGCGTTTGATTGACTCGCTCGGTTTGGCCGTCCGTGCGCGGATGATAGGCGGTGGATAGCTTGGTTTTGACGCCGAGTAACTCCATGAGTCAATCCCAGAAGTGAGAAACAAAAAGAGAACCACGATCAGAGACTATACTAGAAGGTAGACCATGAGCACGAAATATATGTGTAAGAAAAAGTCTAGCTAAGTCAGGAGCACGAATAGTTTCCAAACAAGGTACAAAATGAGCCATTTTAGAAAAACAATTGACCACAACCCAGATAGAGTAGCAGCCGTGAGACCAAGGTAATTTAACAATAAAGTCCATAGAGATAGAGAGCCAGGGACAAGAGGGAACGTCAAGAGAGCGCAAGAGACAGGTACGGACGATGCCGGTCAGCCTTAGTACGCGCGCATATATCGCAAGAAGAGACGTAGCACCGAACAAAGCACCGAACGTCAGGCCAAGAGAAATTGCGCAGGACTAGGTTGAGTGTGACAGCACGTCCAGGGTGTCCAGCAAGGACAGCGTCGTGTCTAGAGCGTAGGACTTTGACGCAAAGGGAGGCTGGCACGAAGATCTTGCCCTTGTGAAGCAAGGTCTCTCCGACTGTTGAGAAGTTGTCGGATTGACCAGATTCTAGAGCAGCTAGGTAGTCAGAATCCAACGGGGCGGCCTCGCGAAGGCGAGTGAGAAAATCAGGGGCGTCGATCGTGAATGTAGCCAAAATGATCAACGAGTTGATGAGCAAGTAAATGTGAGGCGGGAGTAGCGCATGTATGCGTGCGATTGAAGGTAAATGGAGGTTTTGAAGACGATTGGTTGTCAACAAAACCTGTTATTGACCGGTCAGAGTTGGGTCCCCCTCCCTAGGAACATAGTCAGGGCGACAAGAGGGAGCATCGGCAGGGTTCCTGGATCCTGGCTCATAGGCAAGAGTAAAGTCAAAGTCAGCCAAAAAGAGACTCCAGCGAGCCTGTCGAGGATTTAGTACACAAGAAGTCATGAAGTACTCAAGGTTCCGATGATCTGTGACGACGGAGATAGGGAACGGAGAGCCGAGGAGCCAGGCACGCATGTGACGGAGCGAGTTGACTACCGCGAGCATCTCCTTGTCGTAGATCTCGTAATTGATCTCGGCGGGGGTTAACTTTTGCGAATAAAAAGCGACGGGATGGAGGGCACCCGAAGGGTCAGGCTGGCAGTGGATCCCAGAGATAGCAAAATCCGATGCATCAGTCAAGAGAGTCGAAGGAAGCGAAGGGTCAAAGTGCCGAAGAACAGGTTTGGACTGAAATGCGTATTTCAGCTCCTCCAAGGCAGCGAGAGCATCCGGACCAAAAACAAAAGGAGGTTGGGGGCCAGTGTCACAACCCTCGTTTCTAAGGGTGTTTACTTTCTGTTCTGGATGCAACGGCGTCGGCGTTGAATCCTGGCCTGATGCGTGGCAGCCTCCTGTGGCTGTTTGTAGATGTAGTCGAGTGTGGAAGCGTCGATGACAGCCCTGTGTAGGGTATCGAGCCTCTTAGTCTTAGGAGTATAGTCCTCTGCTCGTCTAGCAAGTAGGACGTCGAAAGCACCCGCCTCTTGGAGAGACTGTGATTGACTCGTGGCTTGCAGTGTATTACTAAGTACCTAAGTTAATAGGACCTAGTATCGATGGTTGAGTCTTAAGTATATAAGTCTTATTGTGTATCTCTTAGTAGTTATCACCCTTGAGGGGAGATCGACGAGGTAGAGCAAGCTGGTCTGGGAGCAGCTTGCACACCGAGTATTTATACTCATGAGTACATGGTCTGTGCTCACAGTTCCAAGAATACATGAGTTAAAGATAGTACGTGTTTCTAAAAGAAGGTGATCCAGGAATAAGGCATAGCTAAAAATAGTCCAAGAAGACCGTATGCGCGCTAAAGATAGCTTTGATCAGTAAGCATCCATGTGGAGGCTTAGTGATACGCCAATCAGTCTTACTAAGTGGAAGAAAAGAAGTAAGTGGCTTATAAAGCATATAAGCCACGAGAAGAAAAGATAAGGGTCATGTGCTTGGCTCATGACATTACCCCCCTCTAAAGGCGGGTCTTAGGGGACATGAGACACGCAGGCAGAAGCAAGAGTTCGTGGGGGATCAATTGAGAAAAGTAAAAAAAAAAGAAATACAAAGATTTTTAAGTCCGTATACATGAGGTGTCCATTAGAAATCAGCAGGCGGAAGATGGGTCTTGATGTTATGGCTACCGTTAGGGGCCTCTGCTCCCCAGACCTCTTCTTTTAGCTTTACCCACTCTTCATCCTCATCTAGAGGCTCAAGTAGGAGGTCCGCCATGTCGACCGAGAGGTCCTCATTCCCCTTGTCCCAGGCCCTCTGGTCCAGCCAGTCCAATAATTCCCTCTTTGACCATTTTTCCTTCTCCGCTAGCTCAACTACTTCCCCAAAGGATATTTCCTTCAGGACCTCTTGGTAGCTTTTCGAGATATTGGGCGCCTGGCACCATTCTTTGACTACTTTTGCCACGATGGCCATCTTCTGTCCTTTATTGCCCAGCGACATCATCCACTCCCTTTTCATATCTTCTATATCACTCAGACGGAACCACCATTCTGTCGAGTTTTCCACCCATTTAGGCACCGCCTTACTTCTTCCCTGGTTTTCCCATTCCTCCAGTTGCTTGATGAGGTGAGGGGTGCTGAGTTGGTTTATTGATTTTTTGATCAGCCTGTCGTTTTGTTCTTTGGTTTGGGTATAATCTTCGTACCAGCTCATCTTCTTGACTTTCTGCACCTCTTTCACCAGGTGCTTGACTTCACTTCCCACCCATTCTTCGATTACAAATAATTTTGTGGCCTGCATGGCCCTGTCGGACTCTGGCCGGGGTCCTTTGCCGACCCAATACAAGTTGCCCCGTTTAGGGCATTGGAGGGTATGGGTGGCGAGCCATCGGCAATTCCATCGTTCGGCCATGGGGATATAGTCGAGGCTGAGGCTGGGGTCGAGGGTTTTGGCAAAGTCCGAGCTTCGAATGAAGCTGTCACATCGCCGGATGGCGTCCTGGTAGCTGTACATTCTGTCCCCGCCATGGCCCCATGTGAGTTTATGAGATGAGCGCTGTTTTCCCCATACTGACTTGGGGGTGTTGTCGACTGTGACCCGGGCGTCTCAGGGATCATAGCGGACACTGGTGGCCTTGGCGGACTTGTTGGTACGGGTGGGGGCCATGGTAGAAGAGAAGGTGTAAAAGAGTTTGTTGTTGTCGGAGGTGGTTTGGAGATGGAGCTAGAGCTGCTGGTGGTGAAGTTTGAGGCTTTCCCCCTCACTCTTTTATACCTCTTTTTGTTTGGTTTGTAGTTCTTTGGTAGGGGAGCTTTGGGGTGTCGTTTGAGTAGATCTTCCATGATTTGGGGTAGCTCGGCTATTTTTTCAGCCCTTTCCATTGTGTCTTCTATCGGATCATACCCCTTCCACCTGATTTGGTAGTATAGACCGTTCTTCCGTTGTTCCCATGCGACCACATGGTCCACTTCATATTCTTCTTCTCCTTCTTCTGTCACTATTGGGGGTGGTCTTGCTTGACGTCTGTGAAAGTCCTTGTCTTCTGTGAAGGGTGCGAGAAGGTTGATGTGGAACACATTGTGTGTCCGCATGGTTTTTGGAAGTTCTAGCCGGTAAGCATGTGAGGAAATCTTTTCTGATATGACAAAGGGCCCTAGTTTCTTGTTGTCCAGCTAGAGATGTCGTGCCAGAGACCGTCTGCCAGAAAAATACGGAATTCTTGCTCCGCCTCCGTCAAAATTCCGGCATGCCAGAGCAGGAGACGGAGCAGGAATCAGTTTGGGGTGCCAGTTTCCGGCCAAGAAACCATCTATTCTGGCACCCTGCAGGAATCCGGCAGTTCCTGCGACTGGCAGCTGCGAAGCAAATTTCTAAACCCACCGCAACACAAATCTAAATACATAGAAAAATGCGCATAAATCGCCGCTTTCGAATGGTATAATACATTTATGGTAAAAAAAACTCTTTGGGTCAATCGCTAGCCAAATACATCCAGGAAATAATCAGGGGTAAGCGGCCATGTAGACACTTTGGTAGGGTTGGCCAATTAGCACTCATATGTATATGAATTGATGCGCACAAGCCAGGAGAGTCTAATGGTACCACCTGCTAAGTCACCAGCGCTCCCTATGTGAAGATATAAGTGAAATAGGGGGGGAAACCCCTGATCAGCGCCACAAGCACTAGTGAATCTAGCCGTGTAAACCTTGCTCCCCTGGTTTCTGTGGATGCGAACCATAGAGGAGATGCTATATACAAAAAATCAGCTAATTTGAAGCAGTATTAGTGGGTGAAACACATGGTAGACGCCCCCTGAGAGCAAGAAACTGTACTCAGCGCATTTCCAGCCTTGGACACTCATTTTGAGCTTAATCGCATGAGACAGCTCAACTCAGCGACCCAAATTACCCCTTTTCGCATGGCTACAGTGTCCAGTTATGTTGGGTAAAATGTCTCAGAGCTATACTGGGTCTGTTTCAGCAGTTTGTGTGCAGCATTTGCCTGCACCACAGTCAGTTAACCATATTCCGCCCCCTCTACATATTAGATACATATACTGATAAGGGTTATTCATACCCAGAAATCGATTCGCAGCATTAGAAATGGCTGATTTTGCCTCCTTGAATGAGAAGCATGGTGAGCGCATGTGGGGGATTATTTTTGTCACAAAGATGGCGCTGCGCTGCGCTTGATTGATTTTTTGAGCATATACTTCCTAATATGAATCGGCTTCTGGGAATTATGCGCATTTTATGAGCTACTAACCAACTGTTTGTGGTGAGTTTGGAGGGGGGTCAATTTTCAGTCCCCCCTTTCTGGAGCGTTAAAACGCCCGCGATTCCGTCCCTGCGCATATCTATGAAGCGTGTTATACACCATTCGATAGCTAAAGGCAGCGCGCACATTTTGAGCTATACAACATCTTGTTTGGAGGACCTTTGGCAAATGTCAGTAGCAGGAGCTCCTCCACTCCTGCAGTTCCTGCAACCCTGACGGAATTCCGCCCGGAATCCGGCTTCTGGCAGCCGGAGACGGAGCCGGAGCAGGAATCAAAAATTTCCGCCAGAATCCGCCTGCAGGAGACAGTCTCCTGCAAAATTCTGGCACGACATCTCTATGTCCAGCTTCTTTGAGGGTCGCCTCGTGGTGATGTTTTGGCCCACTAGCCATACTTTGTCCCCTACTTTGTATTTGCGCTTTGGGTCGCTTTCTTTTGATCTGTAAAATTCCATGGAGGCTATGACCTCGTCCCATATTTCTTGCATAGAGTCCGCCATGTCGGCGGCATTAGGGGCATTGACTTCTAGATCTACAAGATCCCATCTGGGGTGTAGTCCATAGATTGTCTCGAAGGCTGTCTTCCCTGTGGCGGAATTGACTTGGTTGTTATGGCAGAATTCTGCTATTGGTAGCCATCTGACCCAATCGTCTTGTCTATAATTGCAAAAGCTTCTTAAGAAGCCTTCTAGCCATTGGTTGGTTCTTTCCGTTCTTCCATCAGTTTCTGGGTGGAAGGCTGTGGAGAATTTGGGGTTGATACCCAGTTTGGCATAGAGGGCTTTCAAAAATTGGCTATTGAAGGTCGGCCCTCTGTCTGACACGGTTGTCTTGGGTAATCCATGTAGTTTCCAGACTTCCTTGATGAAAAGGTCGGCTACTCCCTCTGCATTGGTGCTTTCAAGGCAAGGGATGAAATGCGCGTGCCAAGAGAAGCGATCAATTACTACCAGTATACTATCCATGACCTGTGATTCAGGGAGCTTGACAATGAAGTCATAAGCGATGTCTTCCCAAGGTTTTTGGGGTATTGGTAAAGGTTTTTGGGGTGCGTATTGTTTGTGACCTTTACTCCTTTGACAGATTTCACATGTTTCGACAAATCGGTTGACTTGTTGTTTCATTGCCGGCCAGTAGTATCTTCTGGATATGAGTTCCAAAGTTCTGGCTTGTCCTTGATGACCAGCTATTGGGTTGTCATGGTGCATTTCCAGAATGGCTAGTCGTATCTCTTTGTTTTCAGGGATTACTATTCGTCCCTCGTACCATAGGAGGTCTTCCTTCCATTCATACTTGTCATATTGTTTCCTAATAGAAGGTGGGAGGTCTTCCTTTTTCTTTGTGCTTTTGATAAGGGTTGTTAGGGACTCATCATTGCTGAGGCTTTCCCTAATCATAGAAATGATGTCAATTTCTATATTTGCCTTGAAGCCCTTGAATCGTTCGGCATTGATCATGATTTGCTGGGGATTTGGGACATCCTCATGGTCATGTCTTCTTGACAGGGCGTCTGGTTTATTAGACATTTTACCAGGCCTGTAGTGGATTTCAAAGTTGAAAGAAGCAAGTTCCATATGCCATCTGGCATGCCTTCTGTTGAAGGTTTCTGCATTCTTCCATCTTTCTAGATTTCGGTGGTCGGTGAAGACAGTCACAGGTAATATAGTCCCTTCAAGGTATATGCGCCAATGTTTCAATGATTCCACAATGGCGAGTAATTCCTTGTTGGCGGTATCATAGTTTCTTTGTGCGTCGTTGTAGCTTTTGGATAAGTATGCTACTGGATGGAGGTATCCATCTTTGCCCCGTTGACTAAGTATAGCTCCTATGGCTATTCCTGATGCATCGGTTTCCAAGATAAAAGGTTTATCGGGGTCAGGATGTATTAGTACTGGATCTTGGCTGACCCGTTTCTTGATTTCCTCAAAAGCTTGTTGGCATTCCTGATTCCATTCAAATCTGGTGTCCTTTTTTGTTAGGTCATGTAATGGTCTGGCTATCTTGCTAAATTTGGCTATGAACCTCCTGTAGAAGTTTACAAAGCCAAGGAAGGCCTGGACTTCCTTTATTTTTCTGGGTGCGCCCCATTCCATGATTGCTTTAATTTTTTCTTCTTCCATGGAAATTCCTTCAGGGGTAATTACCAATCCAAGAAAGATGACCCTTTTGACAAAGAATTCGCATTTGGATAGTTTGGCGTAAAGGTTGTTTTCTCTTAGAATCTTGAGTACTTCTTTGACGTGTTTTGCATGGTCCTCTTCCTTTTCTGAGAAGATGAGGATATCATCCATGTAGACTACTACTGTGACACCTAGAAGGTGTCTGAAGATGTCGTTCATCATTCTTTGGAGGACAGCTGGGGCGTTCTTGAGTCCGAAGGGCATGACTAGGTATTCGTATATTCCATAAGCTGTCCTGAAAGCAGTTTTCCATTCATCGCCTTCCTTGATACGGATGTTATTGAATCCCCATCTAAGGTCTAATTTTGAATAGATCTTAGCATTCTTGACCTGGTCGACAAGTTCCACCTGGAGAGGCATAGGAAATTGATCTGGTATAGTAATGTTGTTGATCTTTTGGTAATCCGTCACTAGCCTTAAGGATCCATCCTTCTTTTTGACAAAGAAGCAAGGTGAGGCTATAGGGGATTTGCTAGGCCGGATTTTTCCGTCGGCCAGTTCTTGATCAATGAATTCTTTTATTGTTCTGCTTTCAATTGGTGAGAGGGGATATACTTTTGCTGGTTTTGGAAGATCTGATCCTTCCTCAAAGTCTATGTTGCAATCAAAGGACCGATGTTCTGGGAGCTTCTTGAAGAGTTCCTCACTAAAGACGTCCATGAATTCCATGAATTCTTCTGGTATAGTAGGTAGATCTTTTCCGGCTTTGGCAGTGATGGGCTTTCCTTTCCATGAAATTTCTAGGGTTTTCCAATTTATGTCCGGGTCAGCTTCTTGTAGCCAGTCTAGCCCTAGGATCATATCGGTGTCTCCTAGATCCATCACAAAGAATGTTATGTCAAAGGTCCATCCTTCAATTTCTACTTCTAGGGTTGCTTTATTCTTTATTTTGTTTGGTAGTTCTTTACCGTCTATGGCGATTACTGTTCGTGGATTGACTAGGGGTATCAGCGGAATTTTGTTGTTTTGGGCAAAGTTGATGTCTAGGAAGTTTTTTGAAGATCCAGAGTTGACTAGAGTGGGGATAGGGTCCATGATTCCCTTGACCGTTGTAAAGATAGACGCAGTTTGTTCGGATTTCTTTAGGTATAATACACGTTTCTTTCTTTTCTGATTCTTGGTCAAGGGTTTCTGGGCAGGTACTGACATGGACTCAGCCTGCTGTTCTAGTTTTCCGACTCCGAGTCAGAGGATTTCTCTTCTTCCTTTACTTCTTCAATCTTCGCTTCCTTTCCTTTGACAGCTTGAGTTTCTTGTTGCCATTCCTTGAATTTGCATTCTCTCATGCGGTGTCCCCTTCTTCCGCATTTGATGCATCTTCCTTCTTCTCTTCTCTTTTGGATGACTTCGGACGGCACTATTCCTACTTTGGCTTGGGTCGTTCTTGGTTGGAATTTCCTTTCTTGATTTCCTGAGGAGCCATTATCTCTTAGACTTCTTCCAGTGAATAGAAGATTGTCTATCCTAATAGAGACTTCCATCCATTTTTCTAAGGAGAATGTAGATGTATCTTGGGTGATGGTTGCCTTTAGGAGTTCCTGTTGGACGTTATTCTTAAGGCCTTTCTTGAAGACATCTATGAAGGCATGTTCGTCCCAATCTAATTCCTGCATAAGGGTGCGGAAGGCGGTTACATAGTGTTGTGCCGACCCTGTTTGTTGAAGTTTATGAATGTTCTGGATCGCCCTTTCCTTTTTCATGGGATCTGAGAAGGCGAGAAGGAAGGCGTTCTTTAGAGCATTCCAGTTTGCAAGGTATTCGTGTGGTTCTTCGTCAAGGATTTTCCTAAGCAGGGGCTTGGCCCATTTGGCTGCTTCTCCTTCTCCCATGTTAGTGAGGAAAGTAGCCATTTTCTGGTTGTTGTCAAAGGCAGTACCGTAATCATTGAAGTAGATTTCCATTTTCATGAGGAAGATTTCTGCTTCTTGTCCTCTTTTCCCATTAAATGCTTTGGGTTTCTTGGCTCTAGCTCCTTTTGGGATTTCATCTTTGGTACTTCCTTCCTTTCTAGGAGGTTTTGGGGTCCTAGGAGGGGGTGTATTTCCCCTTGATGGAGGTCCCGATGGGGGTCCTGGAGGATTATCCCCTGGAAATAGTCCTTGAGGCCTTTTTGGGGCTTGAGCTTGAGAGGATTCGGCTTCTGGTTCCCATTTGTGGTCCTGGTCCATGATATCAATGCGTGAGACCCTTTCTTCTACTACTTGTAGTGTCTCTTGGAGGGTTTCTGTGTCGGCCTTAAGTTTCTTGATAGCTTCCTCTTGTTTATTCAGGGCAGCGGATACTTGTTTGCCCATAGCCCCCATGGCTACGACTATGGTGTCCATTTGTCGACTGAGTTTTTCAATGGCATTCTGGGTCTTTATTTGTTTGTTGACTCCTAATTGGGCGCTGTTAGCTGCTGTCCATGCATTCTGGGCCGCACTTTCTACCTGTTGTTTAATATTACCAGTAGATGCTTCCATTTTGGAAATGGAATTAGTCATTTGTTGTAGGGTGGTATTGAGTGTTTGTACCCCTGTATCCTGTCGGTTTTCTTGTACTTGTATTTGAGCAGTAATTCCTTTGAGAAGTTGATCCTTGATATCATCTAGCATCCTGACGAAGAATCCTAATGCAGGGTCTCTTGCTGCTGCTCTTTGGATGTCTTCTATGGGTCCGTTAAGCAGTCTTTCATATTCATCTTTGTTCCCTTCTGGTGGTACTTCTCCAGGTGCTGTTGATGATGAGTGGGGTCTAGGTGGTGTAGGGTTTGCTGGTCTTTCCTCAATCCTAATCTGGGAAGGGGCTTCTATTTGTTCCGTCACTTGTATGGGTCTTTGTGGTATAGGCGCTTCGATAGCATTTGATGTCTGCGACCGGGTTCTTACCCCTGTCAGGGGATGTGCTGAGTACAGGTGTCTTTCTTCCCTTGGGATGTTTGTGGGACCATATCTCCCAGTGGGTAATTCCAAGGGATTTGGTGCGTATGGTGGTACTGGGTCAATCTGGTCTTCTATCCCTGCTGTGGGATCGATTGGTACTCTTCTTCTTACGGAGATTATTCCTCCTGGGGATATGCTAGCCCTCGCATTCCAAAAGTGTTCTGGTCCTGTCATTTGTGCTGTTTCATCTTGTGCTGCTACGGGTTCAGTTGGATCTGGGGTTCGTCCTATATCTTCAGAGAGTCTGGATTCATTGGGGTCTGATACTGATTCCACAGTAGTTCGTGGTATAAATCTTCCACCAATGATATCCGCTGCTGTTGCAGTTGACTCGTTTGGATTTCCTTCACCCACGATAATGGTAGGTTCAGCTTGGATGGTTTTGTCAGGATCCGCGTATGATCCTGGTATGCTGACCCGTGCGTGGATAGCATCGGTTGCTTCCGTTGTCATCTGTAATACTTGTTCCCTTAAAGCAGATAGGGATGTTGCGTTGTCCGATCTAGCTACTGACGGCCGGTCAGGGTTATCTACCGGTGGCACTAGTGGTTCTCCTTGAGCCGACTGGCTCCTGGTTACTCTTGATGAAGGTCGTTGAGACATAGCCACGGATCAGTGTGAAGCTTGCTCTACAATGTCACAACCCTCGTTTCTAAGGGTGTTTACTTTCTGTTCTGGATGCAACGGCATCGGCGTCGAATCCTGGCCTGATGCGTGGCAGCCTCCTGTGGCTGTTCGTAGATGTAGTCGAGTGTGGAAGCGTCGATGACAGCCCTGTGTAGGGTATCAAGCCTCTTAGTCTTAGGAGTATAGTCCTCTGCTCGTCTAGCGAGTAGGACGTCAAAAGCACCGCCTCTTGGAGAGACTGTGATTGACTCGTGGCTTGCAGTGTATTACTAAGTACCTAAGTTATAGGACCTAGTATTGATGGTTGAGTCTTAAGTATATAAGTCTTATTGTGTATCTCTTAGTAGTTATCACCCTTGAGGGGAGATCGACGAGGTAGAGCAAGCTGGTCTGGGAGCAGCTTGCACACCGAGTATTTATACTCATGAGTACATGGTCTGTGCTCACAGTTCCAAGAATACATGAGTTAAAGATAGTACGTGTTTCTAAAAGAAGGTGATCCAGGAATAAGGCATAGCTAAAAATAGTCCAAGAAGACCGTATGCGCGCTAAAGATAGCTTTGATCAGTAAGCATCCATGTGGAGGCTTAGTGATACGCCAATCAGTCTTACTAAGTGGAAGAAAAGAAGTAAGTGGCTTATAAAGCGTATAAGCCACGAGAAAAAAAGATAAGGGTCATGTGCTTGGCTCATGACAGCCAGAGGAGGCAGATTTTTGAGTCAAAAGATGAAGAGGGTTAGAAATAGAAGCATAGCGGGCAATAAAACAGCGATAAAAATTAGTGAAGCCGAGAAAGGATTGAACGTTTTTGACAGACAGAGGCACAGGCCAAGAGCGAATGGTATCAAGCTTAGAAGGGTGCATAGAAATACCAGAAATACCAATAAGAAAACCAAGATATTTGACTTCAGCACGATGGAATTCGCACTTTAGAGCGTTAGCGAACAAGTTATTGGAATGCAAACATTCAAGAACGGAGCAAACATTGCGAATGTGATCAGACTCAGAACAAGAAAAGACCAGAATGTCATCAAGATAAACGACGCAGACAACGTTGAGCAAGTCACGAAGGCAGTCCATAATAAAAGATTGAAAAGTCGAAAGGGCGTTTGTCAGGCCAAAAGGCATAACGCAATACTCGAAGAGACTGAGGTTTGTACGAAACGCGGTCTTCCACTCATCGCCCTCGGCGATGCAAATAAGATTAAATGCGTTTTTGAGGTCGATTTTGGAGAATATCGTACAGCCATTAACGCGATCGAGGAGGTCAGAGACAAGCGGGAGCGGATAGCGGTTTTTCTTCGTGATAGCGTTGAGGCCACGGTAGTTGACGCATAGACGGAGTTCACCGGACTTCCGTTTGACGAACAGGATAGGAGAGGCGGCGGACAAAGTAGATCGCTGGATAAAACCTTTAGCCAGATTCTTATCAATATAATCGACTAGAGCAGCACATTTGTCATGAGAGAGGCTGTAGATTGGGCCGAACGGGGGAGTTTTGCTGTCCTCTAGCTCCATGCGCATGTCGTAAGGCCAATGGGGTGGTAGGGTGTCGACTTCGACTGGGTCAAAGACCGAAGAGAAGTCCCAGTACGGTTCGGGTAAAGAGTCCCAAATTTCAGCCATACGATCAGTCACAGAGGGTGCAGCAGACGAAGCAGAAGCGGCAGAGATAATAGCAGAGGCAGTCAGATGTATGCACCCACAGATGGCTCCTGCACGGCGAGCATACTTGAAAAAGCGAGCCGCACCAATGGTGCAAATGAGAGACGAGCGGTGATCAGCCGCAGGGGAGGCGTTATCCAGACAATGGCCTGAATCAGCCATAGAGACAACAGGCGAAACAGCCTCTACAAGAGACGGTGACGCAGACTCCGCAGAGTCAGTAGCTAGAACAGAGTCGAAGGGGGTGGGTAAATGCGCAGGGGCGGGACTCAGACAACGGCCTGGGTCAGTATCAAAGGTATATGCAGACTGGATGGAATATCGCGAGACTTCATCAACAGAAAGCGAACGGACTACGAGAGGCGACGAATCGGGGATAGAGCAGCAAGATAGAGTGAGAGAACCCAAAACCCAGTCAATAGAGGGATTATGAGACTTGAGCCAATCGAGACCAAGAAGAACAGGGTATGGCATCACAATGACACCAAGAGAAATAGATTCAAAATGAGAATCAGCAAAAGAAAGTGAGGTACAAACTTTGTGTGTGAGCGCACCAGACAAGAGTGGACAATTGTCAATGGTATGGATAAGCTGTGGATTTTCAAGACGAGTTGTGGGTAGAGACAAAGAAGAAACAAAAATATTAGATATATGCGAGAGGGTCGCGCCAGAGTCAAGAAAGGCGTGAGTAGAAATTGAGGCACGGTCAGGCAGAACAAGAGAAACAGGCCCAAAGAAATGTCCATAGGACAAAGACAGAGCCAAAAGTAAAAGAGATGGAGCAGTCAGAGAGGATATAGAGCGACCGAGCATTGAGTGAGCATGCATATGTGCGGGAAACGGAGGAGTCGTGACCACGAGTGACAAATCCGCAGTGTTACGGGTTGGAGTACAGTTGGATATCTGGAGCTTAAGCAATGTAGTTGGTTAGTACTCCAATAGTAAACAATACTTCCTAGATTCAATAGGAAGGCTAATATAAGATCTCAGAGATTATCAAGTAACACTTAGATAGTCTTAACCTTTCACAGTGTAAACTGACTTAATAAAATATATAAAGAGCAAGACTACAGCGGTCATGTTCCCTTAGATATACTTATTACAGTTCAGCCCTAGTCGCTTGGACTATACTATTACTAAACTTAATCTATACTTAAGCGATAGCTTAATATGGATGGATGGGGTGCGCCTAATGCGTATATTTCCTCACACCAAATAGGTACTTAATTCCCACAACTGGCAGGTACTTATTTATACGCTAACTTAAGCACAAGTCTATATATACAGAATCACACAGATGTATCTAATCAGGTACTAGGATTCCCACTTATTAGATACAGTAGATCACACAAGAGATAAGAGATAAGAGAAATACAAACCAAAGCACACAAGACCAATCAGGTGGGTAGTAAGAGGAGGTGGCTCTGCAAGGGTCTCCTGCAGGGTTCTTTTATACCCTGAGGGAAGCCTGGATGAGCCAAATAGAGACAGTCATGCCAAGCCGATCTCTAAGGAGAGTTCTGGCTATATGGGGATCACCCTATCCCCATACAGGATGGTTTAGAGTAATGACTGGGTGTAGATTGGTGGCATCACTGGATCAGTGTATGTTATTGGTTGTTTGATATATTAATAATATGAACTATATACATAGATTGGAGCCAACATCTCAGTGAGTCATAGAGCCTTCTAATTAAGGGTAGCTGGGTCCATTGACTCAGTGTGTGAGTCAGATCAGAACTGATCAGTCAATCAGATCAGTTCTGATCTTCGGCCTGGAGCTCGGCGAGGAGTCCGGGGATCGGGCCGATCTTGGGTGAGAAAATACGCCCGAAGCGTGGCTATCAATCAAGCTATTGATCAGCGTGATAGAGTCAGCCGTCGCTGAGCTATAAGCGGAATATGTTAGTAATAGCTTATGATAAGCGATGCCTGAACTTGTTTAATGAATATCTCGCCGAGTTCTTGCGCTAAAAATGTGAAATAAGGTGCGCAAAGATGATAGAATTTAGTACAATTTATGGAGACATAAAACTGTACCAATTGGCGCATTCACATTCACAAGAAATTGGAAAATATTCATTTAACACCGCATATATGTTGGCAAGGGCAGACTCTATTAAGTAAAGATGTTAGTATCCATAACACGCAGAGCCTAGATTGCTCAAGCTTGCGGGTTGGCTTTTCCCTTGCGGTTAGCCTTGCAAGCATTTTTCTCCTTGAGAAGCTGGCAGTTGTTGGTAGTATGCTGACCACCGCAGTAGACGCAGAGTCCGAGCATCTTACTACGCTCTTTCTCCGAGGGGTCGAGAGGACCGGCAACGCAGGCAGCACCTAGCTCCATAGGGACAGGGCCAGACAAAGAAGAAGAGGCGGGAGCAGACGGTGAAGGGGCAGGGGTAGACGAAGATGGAGTAGATGATTTAGCTTTCGGAGCGGTCCAGGGAGTAGCCTTCAAGGCGGTGGCTGACTGAAATTTGTGGATGCAGTTGTCGCCGCTGATAGCACGCTTGATTAACTGGTCGAGTGTACCTTCTTTGCCGTCAGGCATACCATAAATCCAGGCGCGGACTTCATCCTTGAGCCTGTCAAGAACATCGTCTTGAGGAAGAACTGCTCTTGAGGGAGAGCGGCAGAGAGCTCGCGGAAGCAAGCAGCATAGGTCGCGGCCAAGCCAGACTGCTTTAAAACCTTGAGTTTTTGAAGGGCGTCTTCGACCTTGTTAGCAGAGCCAAAGTGCTTGGCAAAGGCCTCGGTGACACTATCGAAGTGGTTCAAGAGGTCTGGCGTGGTGTTACGGATACCAGAGATCCAGTCACTAGCGCTCTGAGTGTCGCGAAGAAAAGTTGCCATGTAGATAGATTTCTGGTAGCCTGTAGTGAAAGTGAGCGGTCCCTGCAGCTCGATATCATTGCGTAGGTCGGTTAGGAAGCGTTCGACGTCCTGCGCTTTGCTGGAGAACTGGGCAAGCTTTGCCCCTTTAATCGGGCGAGGGATGGCAGCAACGGGGGAAGACGACAAGCTAGATTGAGCGTTGACGATCTGAGTGGGGAACCGACTGAGGAGAGTGGAAAGGTTGGCAGTAATGGTGGCAAGGCTGGCTTCAGCAGCGAGGGAACGGGTCTCAAGCGTGGAGAGACGGGCAGTAGTGGAATTAGCATGGGCATTCAGCTCATTGACAAGGGCAGTATAGCATTCATGTAGTTGATTAACTGCACCAACTGTATCGCCGCCTTTTTCAAGGAAACCCGGAGGAGGGACAACGTCGGGGGGATCACCAATTTCAGACATGGCCAATGTCGAAACTTGGTGAAAAAGCTAGAAAAAAAAATACGAGAAAAATTGTCGGCGGAAAGGGGAGCCGGGGGAGCGAGCACACAAAGGATACTAGCCGACCCGGAGGGTGTATCGTATTCAAACTGTTAGACTCGAGGCGGAGGGCGTTAAGCGCCAAGGGACTTGGTGGCGTTGAGAGGTGTCGAGACGGCGCGGAAGGTCGGATGGACGGCGAACAAGGCCTCAGATGATCAGACGAGTGAATAGGGAGTGAAACTGGTGTTGAATATAGAGATGTCGTGCCAGAATTTTGCAGGAGACTGTCTCCTGCAGGCGGATTCTGGCGGAAATTTTTGATTCCTGCTCCGGCTCCGTCTCCGGCTGCCAGAAGCCGGATTCCGGGCGGAATTCCGTCAGGGTTGCAGGAACTGCAGGAGTGGAGGAGCTCCTGCTACTGACATTTGCCAAAGGTCCTCCAAACAAGATGTTGTATAGCTCAAAATGTGCGCGCTGCCTTTAGCTATCGAATGGTGTATAACACGCTTCATAGATATGCGCAGGGACGGAATCGCGGGCGTTTTAACGCTCCAGAAAGGGGGACTGAAAATTGACCCCCCTCCAAACTCACCACAAACAGTTGGTTAGTAGCTCATAAAATGCGCATAATTCTCAGAAGCCGATTCATATTAGGAAGTATATGCTCAAAAAATCAATCAAGCGCAGCGCAGCGCCATCTTTGTGACAAAAATAATCCCCCACATGCGCTCACCATGCTTCTCATTCAAGGAGGCAAAATCAGCCATTTCTAATGCTGCGAATCGATTTCTGGGTATGAATAACCCTTATCAGTATATGTATCTAATATGTAGAGGGGGCGGAATATGGTTAACTGACTGTGGTGCAGGCAAATGCTGCACACAAACTGCTGAAACAGACCCAGTATAGCTCTGAGACATTTTACCCAACATAACTGGACACTGTAGCCATGCGAAAAGGGGTAATTTGGGTCGCTGAGTTGAGCTGTCTCATGCGATTAAGCTCAAAATGAGTGTCCAAGGCTGGAAATGCGCTGAGTACAGTTTCTTGCTCTCAGGGGGCGTCTACCATGTGTTTCACCCACTAATACTGCTTCAAATTAGCTGATTTTTTGTATATAGCATCTCCTCTATGGTTCGCATCCACAGAAACCAGGGGAGCAAGGTTTACACGGCTAGATTCACTAGTGCTTGTGGCGCTGATCAGGGGTTTCCCCCCCTATTTCACTTATATCTTCACATAGGGAGCGCTGGTGACTTAGCAGGTGGTACCATTAGACTCTCCTGGCTTGTGCGCATCAATTCATATACATATGAGTGCTAATTGGCCAACCCTACCAAAGTGTCTACATGGCCGCTTACCCCTGATTATTTCCTGGATGTATTTGGCTAGCGATTGACCCAAAGAGTTTTTTTACCATAAATGTATTATACCATTCGAAAGCGGCGATTTATGCGCATTTTTCTATGTATTTAGATTTGTGTTGCGGTGGGTTTAGAAATTTGCTTCGCAGCTGCCAGTCGCAGGAACTGCCGGATTCCTGCAGGGTGCCAGAATAGATGGTTTCTTGGCCGGAAACTGGCACCCCAAACTGATTCCTGCTCCGTCTCCTGCTCTGGCATGCCGGAATTTTGACGGAGGCGGAGCAAGAATTCCGTATTTTTCTGGCAGACGGTCTCTGGCACGACATCTCTAGTTGAATACGATGGAGAATACAGGACGTCGCATAGGGCGAGTATATAACACAGACCGTAAGACAAATACCGTATCAAATCTGATCAGGCCATATACATATAAGCAAGCGTGGGCGAGCGGAGTGAAGTATAACACAGGTACGAGAGGAATGAGACAATAAGAGTATAAACTACGAATAAGAGAAAGATATAAGAGAAATAGCCCGAAGGACCAATAGTCAAAGAGCACGAGCCGGGGCGAGCCCTGTAGACAGCAGAGTCACGCATACATCCGTCAGGGGTAAGGCGACGGGTGCGTGGTACCTCGTACGATGTTCAGGAGTGGGTACGAGCCGGCAGGCACAAGCGTGGGCAAAGGAGAAAGGGAGTACAAGCGAGGGTGCGAGAGTGCGGGTGGAGGTGGCTAAGCGCCGGGCGGTTCGGTGTTACGGCCGTGTGGCTGGTTGTAACAATATTTTACTCAAAGTCTTGAGACTTGTGCCTGACAGAAACCGCAGAACAACAAAAGTATTGAGTAAACCCATGCGCATAGGGGATTTAAATTGATTTGTGTGTGGCTGTGCATCAGCACCAGTAGTACAGGTAGCGTGCATATAGTGAGCAATCAATACTGATTTGAAGCCAAGCATATATTTAAGCTGGCAGGATTCTTCAGCAAAGATTCACCTCACTTTGAGTTTACACTGTGTTTCTAGCCTTATCTGCTACCTCTTCATACCTTAAACATGTCCAACATTGCTGATTTGAGTCATGGGATATTGGACAAAGAGCTCCCACCAGTATGCTCATGCAACTTGAGAAATTGCTAGCCTCAAACAAATGCATGGTTCTGCATGAGCAAAACCTGACTTAAATCTAGGTCAGCTTAGGGTCAATTTTTATTTCATTGGGTTGCTGCAACCAATCAAAACCCATCCTGTGACTGTGAAGCAGTTTTTATCAGTCTGAATCAAGTGCCTGAACTTTGGGCAGTTTTGACTGTCTGGTTGGGTTGAAAGCAGTCAAAACTGGTTTTGACCCAAATAGGAAAGATTCAGGCAGTTTAAACTGCTCCAGATCAAAGTTTCCTTTTTTGTTAATTTCCATAAATTGAAATAATTATGATATTCTTGTAATTTTCCTCTCTACCTGACTCCATTTGTGGGAATTACCAAAAAGGAAACTTTGATCTGGAGCAGTTTAAACTGCCTGAAACTTTGCTGTTTGGGTCAAAACTAGTTTTGACTCCTTTCAACCCAACCACACAGTCAAAATCGCCCAAATTCCAGGCACTTGATTCAGACTGGTCAAAACTGCTTCACAGCCACAGGATGGGTTTTGATTAGTTGCAGCAACCCAATGAAATAAAAATTGACCCTAAGCTGACCTAGATTTCAGTCAGGTTTTGCTGATGCAAGACCAACCAGAACATGCCAAGCTGTCTCTGCCAAACCTGGAGGCTGAAGCTATGGAGTGGGAGATGTTGGGTAGCCCAGATAACCAACTTAATGACAACCCTAGTCAACTTGACCTGGATCTATGTGCAGAGTATGATATGGAAGAGCTTACTGGTCAGTTGAGCACACTTTGTGTCATCAACCTGTAGTCCCCAGTCTTGAGGGACATGTTATCAATGTCACTAGTTGTTTTGTCTTTGTCTCAGAGCACAAGTCCATTAGAATCCAGTGCAAAGGCAAAAGGGAAGCAGAAGGAGCATGTTCAGACTGCCAATGAGGTGGCATGGGACAATTAGCTCTATACCACTGCAATGTATGCTTCTTAAGTGCTGATGTAATTCACCTCTTGTCAAAAACCTATGGTAATTTACATGATTTGGTAATTTAATGTAAATTACATGTCAAGAACCATGGAGGAGGCATGTTCCTGTACACTACCCAGCAAAAATTTTGTGTGGTTTCTCCATCTGCTCATCTAAATGGTGTACTGTAAAATTTTGGAGGTTGCTTCCAGTTGTCTTTCCAATGTTATGAATCCCTGAGAGGCTCTGGTCATTTGCAGCTCACTTTCAAACCGCTTTTGTGTGCTTGTATCTGTTGATCAGGAAAATATGGAGTAATGATAAATCAGGATTTATTGGATTATATGTGATTGATATAAATTTTATAAACTCAGATTTAATTTTCCACAAAGTCTCCCAAAATCCATTTTGGAAGCAACTTTAGGGAATTTCAAATTCATAAATCTGATAAACTGGGGTAAATCCACATAAATTCACATAAATCAAGCACCCCGCTTGGTAAATTCAAGTGAATTTGCTGCTATAAAAAGGGGGGGACAAAATTCCCCCAACTGGTTTATTTGCATGAATTTACAGTTATTCACAGTGATAGAAAATCCAGGTCTTCTCTGATGTTCCTCTCCACTCAGCCAATCCCCAAACATCTAGCTAGCACATGATAAAGCCCCACTGTCCAACAATGCTTCTGAGTGCTGACTAGATTCCAGTAGTGCCAGTAGTCTGTGCTACTTTGGGTCTAGTAAGTGCTCAAAAGCATTGTTAGACAGTTCAAGCTGGTGTATGCTAGCTAGATATTTGGGGATTGACTGAGTACTTGCTCTAGCATTGCCTGGTTCATTTCCTTGTCTATTTGTGGATTGCTTTGAATGGTGTCCTTTATTTTGATCCACTGAGGTGTATATGGAAGAACTTGGCATGTGAAATGTGATTGGGCAAATTGTTGTAAGTGGGTAGTCAAGGTAGTGGAACTGGACATCTATTCCATCTATGGAATATAGCACATGTATATGCAATACAACACAATAGGACAATTAGTATAAAGACAGCAATAATAGTAACTAAGTTGATAAGAGACAAAGATACATGTGACACAATAGTGACTGAGTATCATTTATTTATTGTTATAATAATTCCCCCCAAACATGAGGCAAGTTGTCAGAAAAAATGCATTTTTTTATGAATCAGGATTCTGTAAATTTAGGTTAATTTTTTTGACCCTAGGTTTATGCACTGCTGTATCTCCCCAAGTGTTGTTTGCCAGCTGGATTGTTGAATGTCAAATTCACTGATTTCATCAATTGAGGTTAATTCACATTCATTTAGGGAAATCAAGTGCCCCCACCTTTAATTCACCTCAACTCATGTGATTAAATCAGGGGGAGTCTATTACTTTCTCAATTGCTGAATGTAGGTTGATTTACATCAGCAAAACTGGGTTTTTCCTGAAAGGCCCTCAAAGATCTTCCGAAACCCTCAAGACACCAAAGACACCCATTACCAGCCCCCCTTTTGCCTAGCCTTTCACATCCTTGAAAGTGGCCATTATGGGTTTCAACGATTGGAAAACCTAAATCAGGTAAGCAAAGCACTTTCAGCATATTTCATTATACATGGTTAGCCTCAAGAAGCAATTCACACCCATGCAACTCCATCACATGGTCAGGGTCCAAAAATGGTTGGTTCAGTGTTGAGTACCTCATTGCTCTGTCTCCAGGCATATTGTAGTAGTTATGAGGTGGGCAAAGTGTGTATATTATCTATGCAATACATTTAAGCAGAGCAAAAATCTGATTAAATGAGTAGATCTTGAGGATAGAGATGTTGTGCCAGAAAGGTGCCAGTAAGTGCCACTGGCAGCAGGAATCTGGCACATCTTCTTGATTCCTTCAGTGTCACTGTCACTGGCTGCCAGTAGCAGGATACTGCACAGAATTCTGCCGCAGTGCAGGAACTGCTAGTAATGAGGTATTCTGTCATTCTGGGTAGATGGACCAGACATATGAAATGTCAAATGTATTGAAATGATGACATGGGTTATACCATTCAATGCGCGTTGTCTCCCTGATTTTAAATATGCCACTCATATGACGCGGAGATCTGTGTGGCAGAAGATATCAGCAAAATAAAAAATCTTACCCCTGAAAGTGCCACATTCAACAGTAAATCCAGCTGTGCAAAACCTGCTCCTGCATGTGGAATCAATGTATATGACCTATGAGCAGTTACACACAAAATCCCAAAATGATTGGATGACTTTGAAGGGGACAGTGAAACAATCTACACCTTCAGAGGCCTGTTATCCCCCTGTACCAGCTCAGCAGGGGAGAACTCATAGACATGAAAGCATCAAGGTGCAGACATCCATCTGGCTGTCGATGAGAAAGTACAGCACCCATAGCTGTCCCAGAAGCATCAGTCTCCGATTGATAAGGCTCATTCTCATTTGGATGCGCTAGAACAGGCTCCTTGGATATGGACTCCTTGATGGCATCAAATGAGGCCTGTTGCTTGTCTCCCCATCCCCATACCCAAGACTAATCCTGATGTGTAAGAATTTGCAGGGGGTGGGCTATTTGGTTGAAGCTGGCAATGAAGCAACAATAAAAATTGGCAAAGCCTAAAAAACTCTGCACCTGTTTCACTGTGAGTGGAGCAGGCCATTCCATAATTGCTTTGACCTTCTCTTTTTCCATGGAGATGCCTTCCGGGGTGATCACAAGGCCAATATAAGTAACCGTGGTGACGGCAAAATGACACTTGTCAGGGTTGCAGAACAAGTTGTGCTTCTGCAAGTGTGTGAGAACCTCCCTGACATGATGCACATGTTCCTCCCTGTTGTTGGAGAATATCAAGATATCATTCAAGTAAAAAATCACATAGATGTCCAGTATATCCCTAAAGATGTCATTCATGAAGTGCTGGAACACAGCAGGAGCGTGGTCAATCCAAAAGGCATAACCAAGGACTCATACCAGCCATACTTGGTGCGGAAGGCTGTTTTCCACTCGTCCACTTCTTTGATGCGCAGGTTGTTGTACCCTGAGCGCAAATCCAGCTTTGTGAAGATCTTGGCCTGGCAGAGTTTCTCAATCAGCTCATACTGGCGAGGCAGCACACAGCTGTTCTTGATGGTGATATTGTTTAAGCAGTAGTAATCATCCGCTAGGCGTAAGCGGCCATCAGATTTCTTGACAAACATCACAGGGGTGCCAGCAGGGGATGTACTCAGCCTGATTTTGCTGCTGGCTAGCTCCTCATCAATGTGTTCCTTTAAAGCAGCAGTTTCCGCCGGTGCCATGGAATAGATGCGTCCCCAGGGTACCTCCTTGCCTTCTTCCAGAGGAATTGCGCAATCATACAACCTGTGGGGCGGTAATGAAGAAAAGAGCTCCTCCCCAAACACTTTGCTGAACTCAAGATACTCCTGAGTCACCTTGAATATAGGAGCACCCAGCGTGATGTTGGCGGATTTGCCAGACGAGGATTCCAGAATTTTTAATGTCATAGAAGGCCAATCAATGTCAAGGTTGGCCTGCTTCAACCACGGAACACCGATGATGATATCCAGGTCTCCCATAGGCAAACACAAAAAGGCAGACGTACAGGAATGTGTTTCAACGGTTATTTTTATGGTGCATTTGAAGCGCTCTGCATCCCTTACTTCTTTGCCGTTGATACCAAGGACCTGCCGAGGGGAACGAAGCTCAGTGAGCAGCAGAGATAGTTGGCGCGGGTATTGGGGGTCTATAAAATTTTCAGATGATCCAGAGTCAATGAGAGCGGTCTGACAGCCTGTGGTTCCCTCAATGTCAAGCGAGATGAGGAGAGATGATTTGATTGCAAAGCAGCACATATCAAAGGCTCTATAGACGTTGGGGGAGGTGGTGCAGCACTAGAAACAGGCAAGATAGGCTGCATTAGACTTTTCCCAACTCCGCAGGGTCCTCCAGATCAATCAGACTTCCTACTTTGCCAGGGATAGATTTTACACGCTCATCAACCTTCAATCTCCGTCCGTTGGGGCACTGTTCAGATTAATGCGAGGAGTCTCTGCATTTAGGTCACTCTCCTGCCTTCCTGCAATTCTCCCTGATCTCCACAGTGACGAATCCCGCTGATATGCCAGTAGCAGGCTTGTTGCTGGAGCTAGAGGGGGATCTCAACGTCGCCTGGGCTTTCTTGCGTGCTTCAAACAGTGTGTTGTCAATGAGCGATGCAGTATTGATGAGTTCATCAAGAGAAGTGATTGTGCTCCCTATAGTGTGCTCAATGAGCTTGCTGCGGACGTAGGGTTTGAGACCTTGGCGGAAAGCGGCCATGAGAGCGCTGTCAGACCACTCTAACTCCCCGGAGATGACCCTGAACTCTGTGGCATAGTCGCTTGCTGATGCAGTCTGTTTTAGGTTGTTGATCCCACATTCTGCCACTTCTGGGGCTGCAGGATCAGAACAAGTGGCCAGGAACCCGGCCTCAAACGCTTGCCAGCTGTCTATAAGCAGGTCCTGGTCACCAGCAAGTGGTAGCCCGTTGAGGTAGTATTGTCCCTACTGCTTGGGAATTCCCTCCTTCACGTTCATGAGGACGTACATGATCCTGGAGTTATCTGTGGGAAAGCTGGAGAGGTT
Organism: Ceratobasidium sp. AG-Ba; assembly: GCA_016906575.1. NCBI lineage: Eukaryota > Fungi > Basidiomycota > Agaricomycetes > Cantharellales > Ceratobasidiaceae > Ceratobasidium > Ceratobasidium sp. AG-Ba. The sequence continues at coordinate 1,342,021 of CP059614.1, forward strand.
GGCTACAAAGTAGGTTTTGCAGTCCTGGATATATAATTTGGCGGCATTGCCCTTTTTTCCGCTGTACTCCTCAGGCGCAGGGATTTTGCTCTCTGCGCCTGTGGGACCAGGGGTTTGAGATGCTGCGCGCACAGCCTGCTCAAGGGGACTGGAGAAAGCATGCTCGAGAACGCTGGCAATGTTGGTCATAGTGCGCAGCTCCTCCTGCTGCTTTGTTCCCAGTGCTGGCGCTGGAGTCCAGCGCAGTCAAGCGTTACCAATTGTGTAGGATGTAGCGGGATGTGCAGAGCTCCCTCGTTCGGGGATTGGGCTCCCCAGTGCTGGTTGCAGCGTCCTGGCATGTGGATGTTGGGGCTGAGGCAGGAATGCTACCTGACTGGTTGGGCCAGGAGTTGACGTTCCAAGAGGATCAAACTCCATCACGCTCTGATCCAATGGACTTGTTGGCCGGTGGAGGTGACACTTGTCATCCTCCTCACCTGCGGGACCTGACTTGAGCAGCCTGTGTGAGCCTGAGGGACCGTCTGACCCAAAGTTGGTGGGTACCCTGAAGTCCTGGTAATTGGATCCAGTGCCCTGCGTTGGTTCAGAGGTTTCTTGCTACGTTGCTGGTGCCCTGGCGCGCTGGGGAGTTGTCTCCCTGTGAGGGAATTGTGCTGGTGCACCTCGAAGCATTCCGCCTACTGCAGAGTGGATTCTGGTTTCTACAGCGTAAATCTCGTTGAGGAAATGATTTTGTAGGTGTTCCAGAGCTCCGTGGAACGCAGGTGGGGTGCTGCTGTCGACTGTGTTGCTGATAAGATAGCTGTAAACACGACCTAATTTCGTGTGGTCTTCTGGGCCATATAGAAAGGATTGCGCTGTATCTGGTAGAGGTGCATGCCCTAGTTGAGGGGATGGACGCGCAGAGCCTATAACAAAGGCCGTGCAATGTGATGAGGTGGCCATGTCGCCTGTAGAAAAGCGCAAGTGAGATGAATTTAGAGCTGAGCTGGTCTTGTGCAAAGGAGATTTAAACTGGAGCGTGTTTGAGCTGTCTGAAGGCTTGAATGTGTTGCTGGTAGGAGTAGTGGTGTAGAACGTCCAGAATGGCAAGTGGAGGCAGTAGCCTGGTAAAAACACTTCACAATGTCCCAACCCGTCAACGGGTGAGGGAAGTGAGTGGTGAACAGATCTCCAAGTCATCCAATTGAGTGTTAAGTGGGTGAATTGACAGGGTGAACCATTCTGGAGTCCACAAACGCTTCGCAACTTGCTTGAATGCTATTACTACGGACTTATTACAAGGTATCTAAGCGAGAAAACAATTGCACGGCAAGACAAGCAAGCACAAGCGAATACACGCGAGCACAGGCAAGTACACGCGAATATACCACGGAGAATTAAAACACATCAAAGGAAAAAGAGTTGACACGTCACAGATCAATGCACCGATGTACACAGGCAAGGGAGATGGCAACGTGAGCACCACGGACTGCATGTCAGGAGCTGGCTCATGACACATGATCTGGCAGCAAGTTTCTGACTTGACATCTTCAATATGGTCTTCTCAGACTATTTGTAGCTACTCTCATTTTTGTCACACCTTCTTTTAGAAACACGCACTATCTTCAGCTTATCTATTCTTGGAACTGTATGTACAGACCATGTACCCATCAGTATAAACACTCAGTGTGCAAGCTGCTCTCATACCAGCTTGCTCTACCTTGTTGATCTTCCCTCAAGGGTGATAACCACTAAGATATACTCAAGACTTATTTACTCTGACTAGACCATTGGTACTCAGTCCCATTAACTTGTGACATTGTGAGGTGTTTTTACCAGGCTCTTCCCTCTGAATGTTGCTCTGGACATTCTACACCACTACTCTTACCAACAACACCTCATTCAGGTCTACAGATAGCTCAAAAACACCCCAGTCTATATATCATTTGTAGAACATCAACTCAGCTCCCAGTTCATCTCTCTTGGCTCTTCTACAGACAACATGTCTACCACTGCAAAGTACTCCGCCTCAATTGCAGGGTCTGCGCACCAATCACTTCAAACTGGACACAATGCACTACTGGACACCGCCCAGTCCTTTTTATATGGCCCAGAAGACTGCGCAAAATTAGGTCGTCTTTACAGCTATCTTGTTGGCAACACAGTCAACAACAGCACACCCCCTATGTGTTGCAAAGCTCTGGAGTGCCTGCAAAACAATCTCTTTGACAAGGTACATATTTCAGAAACCAGGATTCTCTCAGCAGTCAGCTAGATGCTTCTAGGCGGACCAGCGCAGCCCCCTAGGCAGGAGACAACCCCTCAATGCATCAGTGCACCAGCAATGGAGCAGGAAACCCCCAAACCAGCACAGGGCACTGGATCCAACTACCAGGACTACAGGGTACTCACCAACTTTAGGTCAGACAGTCCCTCAGGGTCACACAGGCCCTCAAGCCAGAACCCACAGGTGAGGAGGATGACAAGCATCATTTCTGCAGGCCAGCAGGTCCATCTGATCAAAGTGTGATGGAGTTTGACCTGCTGGGAACATCAACTCCTGGTCCAACTACCTGGGTCCCCTTTCAGCCTCAGCCTTAAATCCCTCTGCCACAACATTGCAACCAGCCCTGAGGAGACCACTCCTCGACACATGATGTTCTACTCAACCTGCCACCTCCTATCCAATTGGCAATGTTGGACTGCACTGGACTCTGGCACCAGAAAGAGAAACAAAGCAGCAGGAGGAGCTGTGCACTATGACCATCATTGCCAGCATGCTCCAGCATGCTTCATCTGCTCCCCTTGAATAGGCTGTGGATGCAGCATCTCAAACCCCTGGTCCCATGGGCGCAAAAGCAAGATCCCCGCACCTGCGAAGTACAGTGGAAAAAAGGGCAATGTTGCAAAATCATTTATCCTTGATTGTAAAACCTACTTTGTTGCCAACCTCTCTAGTTTCCCCACAGATGCCTCCAGGATTGTGTATGTCTTCATGAACCGAAAAGAGGGCATGCCCCAACAGTGGGGACAGTACTACCTCAACAAGCTCCTTGCAGGTGACCAGGAGCTGCTTATGGATGAGTGGCAAGCATTTAAGACCAGGTTGCTGGCTCATTGGGCTGATCCTGCAGCCCTACAAGTGGCAGAACATTGGATCAATGAGCTGAAACAGACTGCATCAGCAAGCAACTATGCCACAGAGTTCAGGGTCATTGCAAGGGAGCTGAAATAGTCTGACACTGCCTCAATGTCTGCATTCTTTTGGGGACTCAAGCCCTTTGTCTGCAGCAAGCTCATTGAGCACACCATTGGGTGGACAATCACCTCCCTGGATGAGCTCATCAATATTGCATTGCTCATTGACAACATGTTGTTTGAAGCACGCAAGGGAGGCCAGGCAACGTTGCAATTCCCCTCCAGCTCCAGCCAAAAGCCTGCCACTGGCAAACCAGCTGGATTTGTTACTGTGGAGATCAGGGAGAAGCACAGGAAGGCTGGACAATGCCCTAAATGCAAAGACTCCTCCCACAAGTTTGAACAATGACCCAATGGCTGGATATTAAAAGCTGACGAGCGCCAAAAATCCATCCCCGGCAAAGTGGGCAGTCTGATTGATCTGGAGGACCCTGTGGAGTTGGGAAAAGTCTAATGCAGCATACCTTAGCTTTGTCTAGTGCTGCAATACCTCTCCCAATGTCCATGGAGCCTTTGATATGTGCTGCTTTTCAATCAAAATCATCTCTTCTCATCTCACTTGACATTGAGAGGATCACAGGCTCTCACACCACTCTTATCAACTCCGGATTATCTGAAAATTTCATAAACCCTCAATACACGCACTGGCTGTCTCTTCCGCTCACTGAGCTTAGCTCCCCTTGGCAGATCCTTGGGATCAACAGCAAAGAAGTCAGGGATGCAGTGGGCTTCAAATGCACACTGAAAATTACCATTGAAACACATTCTTTTATGTCTACCTTTTTTGGTTTGCCTCTAAGAGACAGGGTCATCATCTTGGGTCTCCCTTGGCTGTAGCAGGCCAACCCTGACTTTGATCAGCCTTCTATAATGCTTACACTTCTGGAACCCTTGTTTGGCAAATCTGCCAACCTTACAAACAATGCCCCTGTGTTCAAAATCCCTGCAGAGTGTCTTGAGTTCAGCAAAGTGTTTGGGGAAGAGCTCTTTTCTTCATTACCTTCCCAGAGGCCATATGATTACACGATCCCTCTGGAAGAAGGCAAGGAGGTACCATGGGGACCCATCTATTCTATGACACCAGCAGAAACAGCTGCACTCAAGGAACATACTGATGCAGAGCTAGCCAATGGGAAAATCAGACCAAGTACATCCCCTGCTGGCGCCCCTGTGATATTCGTCAAGAAATCTGATGGCTGCTTATGTCAGGAGCCTGTTGTTTCCCTGTGTTGTCATACTCAAGTAGTGGCTATGTCCATGAGTTGTCTTATTGTACTTTTATTGGTAGTTTTGTGGTATACACGTCTGAGTCTGGTGGTGGACAAGATAAAGCACACTAGGGCTCCTAGTATTGCTTCACAGTCTTATATACCCTTGCTTAATTAAGTGTGAGTCATGACTGCGGTGCAGTCTGCAGTTTGTTTACTGGTCACATGATCTGTTTGAGCATGTGATGTTAGTGTCATGAGGTCATGTAACATTATTTACTGCTTCGGTAACTTGCTCTTAGGTTTGTGTGGCTCCAAACCTCAGTGGTCGATGCTTTGTCCAAGGGTCATCTGATTTAAGCGCCTGGATCACATGACACCCTGCTCCTTGCATCAAGCTACAACGTAGAGAAGTTGCTTGAGCAAGTTATGTAGCCACAGTAAGTGCTGAGGTAGGCACTGGGGTCACATGACAACTCGCTTCTTGCTCTAAGTTACAAAGGAGAGAGAGATGTTGCTGGAGCAAGTTATGTAATCTGGTTAATTACTGAAGTCATATGGCCTTGTTTATAGCATGTTTGACCTTGAGAAAATGTTATAAATCTGTATTGAATTCTCTTTATGTATTGTGTCTGTTGTGCAGGTCACAACAGCTTATGCCTAGTGGTGGATTACTGCTGCTTAAACAACATTACCATCAAGGAGAGATATGCACTGCCTTGCCTGGATGAACTGACTGAGAAATTCTTCCAGGCCAAAATCTCTACTAAGCTACATTTGCGCTCAGGGTACAACAACCTGCGCATCAAAGAAGTGGACGAGTGGAAAACAGCCTTCCGCACCAAGTATGGCTGGTATGAGTCCTTGGTTATGCCTTTTAGATTGACCAACGCTCCTGCTGTGTTGCAGCACTTCATGAATGACATCTTTAGGGATATACTGGACATCTATGTGATTTTTTACTTGGATGACATCTTGATATTCTCCAACAACAGGGAGGAACATGTGCATCATGTCAGGGAGGTTCTCACACACTTGCAGAAGCACAACTTGTTCTGCAACCCTGACAAGTGTCATTTTGCCGTCACCACGGTTACTTATATTGGCCTTGTGATCACCCCGGAAGGCATCTCCATGGAAAAAGAGAAGGTCAAAGCAATCATGGAATGGCCTGCTCCACTCACAGTGAAACAGGTGCAGAGTTTTTTAGGCTTTGCCAATTTTTATTGTTGCTTCATTGCCAGCTTCAACCAAATAGCCCACCCCCTGCAAATTCTTACACATCAGGATTAGTCTTGGGTATGGGGATGGGGAGACAAGCAACAGGCCTCATTTGATGCCATCAAGGAGTCCATATCCAAGGAGCCTGTTCTAGCGCATCCAAATGAGAATGAGCCTTATCAATCGGAGACTGATGCTTCTGGGACTGCTATGGGTGCTGTGCTCTCTCAGCGCCAGCCAGATGGATGTCTACACCTTGTTGCATTCATGTCTATGAGCTTTTCTCCTACTGAGCTGAGCTATGACACACATGACAAGGAGCTATTGGCTCTTGTGCGGTTGTTTGAACACTGGTGCATTTTCCTGGAGGTAACGGAGCACCCTGTCTTGGTATTTTGTGATCACAAGAACCTGGAGGGCTGGCAACACTCATGTAATTTCAGTTGTTGCCATGCACACTGGCATTTGAGGCTAGCATCTTACAACTTTGTCATTGAACGCTGCTCAGGTAAACAGTCCAAGAAACCTGACAGCTTGTCAGGCCAAGTAGATCATGCGCCTGTGGAGCCAGAACCTCAGATCATGCTTCCTGAGCACCTGTTCCAGGGCTACTCTGCTGAAATGTCCGCTCTGCTCACTGACAGGATCAAAGACATGCTGACAGATGACCCCAGCCTGGACCTGACCCTGGATGCTGCTTCTAGCATGGATAAACTGCCTCACTCCATTGCTGCAAAATTTGAAGACTATTCCATGCAGGATGGGGTTCTCCTTTGTCAAAACAGGGTTGTGGTTCCTGATGAACCAGAAATCAAACAGGAGCTGCTAGCTCATTTCCATGATTTCCCTGCTGCAGGGCATCCAGGACACTGGAGATGTGGTCCCAGCATTACTACTGGCCAGCTTTGAAATTCCAGGTCAAGAGATATGTGGATTCCTGCAAATTTTGCCAACAGAGCAAGGGCCATGAGAAACACTATGCTTTGAAACCATTGCTGGTGCCATCAGGGTCTTGGGAGGACATTTCCTATGCTTTTATTGTCAAGCTTCCAAAATCAAAGGGTTATGATAGTATCTTGACTGTTGTAGATCGTGTTGAAATGGGAATTAGTTGGTTAAATTCCTGAGCTTCTTCAAGCTAATGGAACACTTGTATCTACCTGGTGAACAGATGAGATTTGTAGCATAGACTGGTACAGTACAGAACCCATATACTACAGGTTATATACAAGTAGCAACGTCCATAGAGGCAATGTACAGTAGATAGAGAATAATTGCAAACAGCCTACAAGCAATAAAGCTATACATGCTATACAAATAAGAGCCGTATGCAAACAACTACATATAATATATCAGTACTGCCTTAAGAGGCTGGGTATCAGTCAGTGGTAAAAACAGCTTCTTGGTTGATTAGTTAGTTGTCCTCAACAAATTGCTCCTCCAAGATGCTCCATCTCATCCCTTGCAAGGAGTCTTCCAGTGCAGAAGACGTGGAACAGGTGTTTTTGCAGCATGTTTGGCATCTCCATGGAGTTCCCAGGCATGCAGTCTCAGACAGAGGGCCAACATTCAACACTAAATTCTTCAGGGCTCTCTACAAAGCACTTCAGATTGATCCTAGATTTTCCACAGCCTATCATCCTCAAACAGACAGACAAACAGAGATTGAGAAAAAATGGGTAGAGACTTATTTGTGCGCTTTTGTCAACCACAAGCAGATGGACTGAGTGGATTGGTTACCACTGGCAGAATTTGCTCATCACAATGCACAAAATGAGGCAACAGGGAAATCTCCTTTTCAGATCATCTATGGCTGTTCTCCTGTCATTTCTTTGTCCCTTGAGCCTACTGGCAACTCTGTGGCTGATGATAGAGCTCAGGAGCTTCATGAGACTATACAAGAACTAATGGCTGTGCTGTAATGGAGCCAAGAGTACTACAAACAAGCAGATGGAGGGAGAGCACCACCAGAGTTTATTGTTGGCAATAAAGTTTGGCTACTGAGCCTCAACATCACTACTCAACATCCCAACAAAAAGCTTGGCCATATGTGGTATGGTCCTTTCACTGTTGCTGAACAGATCAGCTTGCACGCTTACAGGCTGTTGCTCCCTGACACCATGAAGATCCATGCTGTTTTCCTGATTTCTTTATTGTCCCCTGTTGTCAAGGACACTGATTTCAACAGGACCTTTGTCCTGCCTCTGTCAATTGTCACAAAGGAGAGAGAGGAACAGTTTGAGGTTGATAAATTCCTGGATTGGAAAATGAAAGACAGAAAATGGCATTACAGGGTCAGATAGAAAGGCTATGGTCCATTGGATGATACCTGGGAGGATGTTGAGGAACTGAAACATCTGGATGATCAAATCAGGGAGTTTTTGGCTAACTTCCCAGATACTCCAGCACCAGGAGACCCTGTGCCTGTCAGCAAACTGCCAGCTAAGAAAGGGGGGGCAAGCCACTGACAGAGCAAGCCAAAATGCTCTCAGTTTGCCATTTTGTGCACTGCCACTGCTTCTTTTGCCAACAAAATTGCTTGTTGTTGTTGTCTACTCTGCTCTCTCTGCCATGTCCCTCCACCTCAAGAAGAACCATATTGTCAGTGTTGATCTTTACTTGTGCACTATCCCCCACACTCTGATCAACTCCCTAAACAACAAGCAGCATCTCCAGGGCTATCTGATGAGTGCGCAAACCTGCAAACTCTGCTCCCATGTTGCAAGGGACACCTACCACCATCCTACATTTGGCTGCATGTATTGGGTCGACACCAATGGCGCTCCTGGCCCTGCAACACTGTAAAATCAAACCTGCTATCACTGGCTTCATTTTATTGCCTCCAAGCCAAATGTGTCTTGGATTGGAACATTAGTCAAGCTTTTAGTTTTGTTTCAGAGTGTTATCTACAGTATCAGAGTGGTTTTGGAATAAATTCTGCATTTTTTTGTTCATTTTACTTATGTGTGATTCCCAGTTCACTTCAATCCCTTGTTATATTTGCATATCTACTTATGCAAATAAATAGGGCCATTAAGAGCTTTCAAACGCGCATAATATTGAACCATATGGACTTAAACTCATAAAGATACATAATGTTTAAGTTTAAGTCAATCTGGTGGCAATGCTCTGTTCCTTGTTTTACTTGTATCTCATGTAATACTTGTCCGTTCATTATGATCTAACGTTTTGCCTATAGCTGCCGAGTTGTTACACCGCCTGACCGAGAATCGCACGATTCCCATCAGCCGTTGCTCCGGTGCGCTGCCATCAATATTTGATGTGTCCCAATATTGATGGAGGCATATCTTGCCAACCATTTATCCAGTTGGGGCGCGCTATACGGCGCTTGATGCGCGTTGACGAGGGCTCTCTAACCATGTATGGTACATAATGTATATACAAGGGTTGGGGTTCTCCAACAGATCTTCTTTTGCCCCAACAGACTGGATGCACAAACAAACTCCGCCCCAATGGCCCTAGAACTGCCTTTCTAGGCCCATAGAACCTTCTGAATAGAAGGATTGCGGCAGTAACCCCAACCAAAGGTCGCGTACCCTTGATTGTGCAACCCAGGCCTTTGCAGGGTATATAAGGAGGCCCTGAGGACCCTCTCCCCCCACCTGCTCAATTCAATATATTCCATTTTCCACAGTTCTAACTGGTGTCACTAAGCTTACATAGCTTAACTTTAGTCCTTAAGTTGTTCTCCCAATAGTACTCCTTGTTTGTTGAGATAAACTCCAAATAAGTAGCAGTTGAGGTAGCAGATATACTTTTAAGTTGAGTCTATTAAGCACTGAGCTACAACACTTCTGTCATGAGCTGTGCACTAAGGAAGCTGCGCCAGATTCCGGCGCGCAGGATTTGCCAGAATCCGGCGCTTAAAATCCGGCAAATTCCGGCAATGCAGGTGCAGGTGCAGGTGCAGGATATGGCTCAGACCTGCCGGAATCCGGCACGGATTCCGGCAATTCCGACATACCTGCACTCCTGCAGAATCCTGCATACCTGCATACCTGCAACCACATATGAGCCAGGTCAGCTAGTACTTGCCATGAACCATTAAATGCGCAAAATTCACGCGAGTTCAGCCATATTCTTAGTGGATTCAGCGACCGAGTATTCAGGGAGATCGTGCCCGATTACTGTCCAAAAAATAATGCTGGCAATGCGCAACCTGCATGGTAACCTTCATACGTATCAAATCGCAATGAAATACATACCATTCGATGCGCATTGCCGTTCCGAGTCGAATGAGCATACTTACATGTCCTGAATCGCGCTGTACCATGAGCAATACCCGATTATAGGGACAAATACCCCTGATCAGCGCCACAGACACGAGTGAAACCAGCCGTGAAAACATCGCTCCCCTGTGCGGATCTGATGCGATTCACCTAGCAGATGCTGTCCTCAAAATTTCAGCTCTATTGAAGGTGTTTTGGGGGGCAAATCCCGCAAAAACACCCCCTGCAAACAGAAAACCCCTTGGTCACTGCTGTACCTCCTTACCCAGACATATTCAAGTGATTCTGAGCACACCACAGTGTTCAGGGAGGTCAATTACTCCTACTTCATGGGCTGTAACCTGTTGTAATACTATGAAACCAACTGCTCACTTACACTCAGCCCTTGCATGGAGTTTCAGTCCAGTGACTGATGGGGTGAGTCTGGTTCATAGCAATGCAAAGCAATGATAAGAAAGCGACACACATATCTAGGGGCTTCATGACCTCAGGAATACATTTGTGATGTTTGGAAGAGCTGAATCATCTGTTTAAGGTGAGTTTGTGAAACTGCGCACTAAGGAAGCTGCCCCAGATTCCGGCACGCAGGATTTGCCAGATTCCGGCGCTTAAAATCTGGCAAATTCCGGCAATGCAGGTGCAGGTGCAGGTGCAGGATATGGCCCAGACGTGCGGGAATCTGGCACGGATTTTGGCAATTCTGGCATACCTGCATTCCTGCAGAATCCTGCATACCTGCATACCTGCAGTCGCATATCAACCGCACAAATGAGTACCTGCAATACATAATTAAATGCGCAAAATTCAGGCGAATTCAACGATATTCTGGGCATCCCGAACGGACCAGTATACAGCGAGTTCGTGTCCATTTACTGCTGAAGAAATAATGATGGCAATGCACAGCCTGCATAGGAAGCTAGATACTTACCTTAATACAATGATATGCATATCAATCGATGCGGTTCGCTCGTGCGAGCCGAATGAGCATACCCACGTACCCTCAATCGCACTCTACAAAGGGCTATAACTGATTATAGGGGTAAATACCCCTGATCAGCGCCACAGACACTAGTTAAACCAACCGTGCAAACACCGCTCCCCTGTGCGGATCTGATGCGATCTACCTAGAAGAAATCACCTGCCAATTTTCAGCATCATTGGAGGTGTTTTGGGGGGGTAAATCGTACTAAAGCACCTCCTGATCATGTAACACCCCCTGGTCATTGCTGTACCTGCTTAACCAGCCAGATTCAAGTGATTCTGGGGTTACCAGTGTGTTCAGAAGGGTTGATTACCCCTCTCTAATGGGCTACAGGATGCTCAAGTGATATGAGAATAATGTTCACTGACACCTCGCCCATTCCAGGGGTTTCAGTGCAGTGAGTGCTCAGGTGAGTATGGTTACCAGTAATGCAAGACAATGGCAGAAAAGCGACAGACATTTCTAATGGTATTTCGGGCCTAGGAACTCACTGGTGGTGCCCATGAGATCTGAATCTCCTGTTTAAGGTGAGTATGTGCATGTGCGCACTTCTGAGAATATTTCTTGAGCATTGCAATGCTGCGATCTTGTGCGCTAGGGCTTGTTATGCCCACACATATACATACCTGTAAAGCGGCGATTTATGTGCATTTTATGAGCTATTCATGAGGAAGTTCTGACATGTTTCAGAGGGGGCTGATTATTGACGCATTATCCTGATTGCAGTAAACGGGCTACGATAGCGCCATCTTTCAGTATAAGATGAAATGAAAGGTACAGTTCAAAAGCGCTGGTTTTTGCGCATTTAATAAGCTACTGAACAATATGATACATGTAGTTTTGGAAGTGTCCAATGCCGGAATTTCTGCATTCCTGGAAAACCTGCACAGTGCCGGAATTCCGCCGGAATTCCGGCATTCCGGCTGCAGGTGCAGGTGCAGGTGCAGGAATGGCCAAAAAGCGCCAGATTCCAGCTGCAGGTGCCGGAATCTGGCAAAATTCTGGCACATCTTCCTTACTGCGCACTTCTGTGAATATTTTCTGGGTACTAACTGCCCGCGATCTCATGCGCTGGGGCCTCCCGCGCTTCCCTGAATATATCAATGGAGAGCTGTGATTTATGCGCATTTTATGATCCATATAACATGTAATTATGTTGTGTTTCACAGGTGGCTGATTATTAATGCTATGTCCTTGAAGCAGTAAACTGGCAGCGATGGCCCTGTTTGTATCTATTAAAAGGAATGGTTGATACGGTTCGAAAGCGCTGAATTTTGCGCATATAATGAGCTACTGCAGGATGTGATACATGCTGGTTTGAAGTTGTCAATTGCCGGAATTCCGGCATTCCGGCAGCAGGTGCAGGTGCAGGTGCAGGAATGGCCAAAAAGCGCCGGAATCCGGCTGCAGGTGCCAGAATCCGGCAGAATTCCGGCGCATCTTCCTTACCGTGCACATGATCCTTATCTTTTCTTGTGGCTTGCACGCTTTATAAGCCACTCACTTCCTTTCTTCCACTCAGTAAGACTGATCGGCATATTTACTAAGCCTCCACATTGATGCTTACTGATCAAGGCTATCTTTAGCATGCATACGGTCTTCTTGGACTATTCTTAGACTCGTCTTATTTTTAGACACACCCTCTTTAGAAACACGCACGATCTTTAGCTCATGTATTCTTGGAACTGTACGCACAGACCATGTACTCATGGGTATAAATATTTGCTGTGCAAGCTGCTCCCAGACCAGCTTGCTCTACCTTGTTGATCTCCCCTCAAGGGTGATAACTACTAAGACACATAATACTTACGTACTTAAGACTCAACTATTGGTACTTGGTCCTATTAATTTAGGTACTTAGTACATTGAACTTGCAAGCCACGAGTCCTTCACAGTCTCCACTGGAGACGGGTGCCTTCAACGTCCTACTTGCCAGACAAGCAGAGGACTATACTCCTAAGACTAAGTGGCTCAATACCCCACACAGGGCTGTCATCGACTCCTCTACACTCAATTACGTCTACGAACAACCACAAGAGACCGCCACACATCAGGCTAAGATCCAACGCCAACACCGTCGTATCCAGAACCAAAAGTAAACACCCTTAGAAACAAGGGTTGTGACAACTTCAAGATCTAAGGATTTAAGAGTATACTGAGTAGTATTGTCACGGCTAGTCTCAAGTAAAATCAGAATATGAAGAGTCAAGACAACAGGAGGTCAAGTTCTTGGGTTATACCCTTCAAACTTGACCCTGTGTATATATTCACCAAAGCACAGCCGAGAATACATGTACGCAAACTACAATTGGTCATTTGATATCAAATGAAGACGCGTCAGCGTATTACAAAGATTCCAGAATGTTCCATGAGTCACATGACATGTAAACTATCAATAATTATAAGAGGAAAAATACAACAAATATTAATTAATGTCTACGACGCCGGTGGGCTCGTGACACTACCCCCTCCTCAAGGTCAGGGTGTCGAAGGGCTCGCGGGTTTTCTCAATGAAACTTTCTAACAGCTCCCATAGCCGTGTTGAGATGTTCTATTGGTTCCCATGTATTTGATTCGGGGCCATAACCCTTCCAGTGGACGAGGTATTGGATCTGATTTTGTTGTTTACGAGAATCTAGAATTTTTTCAACTTCGTATTCTTCTTCACCGTCTGGGGTTACCTCGGCTGGGGGCTGTGGGGGGTCGCGACCAAAAGGGTCTTCTGTTTTGAGCGATATCAAGGAAGTGTGGAACACTAGATGGACTCGAAGCGTGTGAGGTAACTCGAGTCTAAACGCGTGAGTTCCTTCTCGTTTTAAGACCTTGTAGGGACCGATCTTTTTTGCAGAAAGTTTGGCAACGGGCCGTTCTGTTTTAATATTTCGTGCGTCCAACCATACTTTATCTCCTACTTTTATATCGTCAGGTGCTCGGTGCTTAAGGTCATAGTAATGTTTTATCTTCTCGTTGGCCAAGTTCACCGATGCTTGGAGCTCCTCCATACGTGCTTTGAGTTGGTCTGCTCGTTCGTCCGCATGTGGGACCGATTCATCAGTCTGCTCTCCTATTGAGAACCGTGGGTGGAAGCCGTAGCATGCAAAGAAGGGTGTTTGGTTTGTGGACAAGTTGATGCTATTGTTATAAGCAAATTCTGCCATGGGTAGGATTCCAACCCAGTCATCTTGTTTATACGCTACGTAGTGACGAAGATATATTTCTACAACCTGGTTAAGTTGTTCCGCTAGTCCGTCAGTCTGGGGTCTAAAGGCTCTTGATAACGACGGTTTAATGTCGAGCCTCTTATATAGTTGTTTGAGAAAAACCGAATTGAACCGTGGACCTCGGTCGGATATAGTTTTGGATGGTAGGCCATGAAGTTTCCAAACATATGTAACGAACAGGTTTGCAACGTCGATAGCAGATGCGCGAGAGGTTGTAGGGATAAAATGCACCATTTGTGACATCCGGTCTACTACGGTGAGCATAGCATCAAATCCTTCTGATTCAAGGAGACCCGTAATAAGATCATAATTGATGTGGTCCCATGGACGTGAAGGTAGTTCAATTGGGTTTAATAGACCTGGGGGAAGTTGGTTGGAGTGTTTATTGCGTATGCAGGATTCACAGTTAGACACATAGGCATTGACCGACTTCTTCATGGATTTCCAGTAGTACATGCGATTAATCAATTCCAATGTTCTGAACTGGCCCGGATGTCCCGCAACTATGTTATCATGACAACTTGCTAATATATCTTTGCAAATTGAATCATTGTTAGGGACATAGATTTTGTTTTTGAATATAAGGAGTCCGTTTTCCCAGGACCAGTTTTTCACCTTATCATTCTTTTGTAGCGCCTCTACTATGTGATTTAATCGCTTGTCTTGTAGATATGCGTCGCAAATTTGGTCATCGATGACTTTGTTAGGTTCAATTGCAGCTATAAATAGAGCCGGATCGAGTAGAGCTCGGCTCTCACCCCCCCCCAAAGGTCGGTGTTCATCTTTCCTTGACAAGATGTCTGCTTTTCCGTTTGTCTTGCCAGGGCGATACTTGAGTTGGAAGTTAAATTCGGATAAGAAGCCTGCCCAACGGGCTAAGCGGCCTCTCAAGTCTTTTGTAGCCTTAAAAGGCTCAAGGTTTTTGTGGTCCCTTATTCTTGGAGAAAACAAGTATATCGTCCAGATAGATGATTACATAGACGTCCAAAATATCCCTGAAAATGTCGTTCATGAAATGTTGGAAGGTGGCAGGTGCGTTCGTCAGCCCAAACGGCATGACCAGATATTCAAAAAGGCCATAGCGCGTTTTAAAAGCGGTCTTCCACTCATCACCTTCCTTAATCCGAACTAGGTTGTATCCCCATTTAAGGTCAAATTTGGAGAAGATCTTTGCGCCTCTGAGCTTTTCTATGAGGTTGTTGCTCCTGGGAAGGGGATATACGTTTTTTACAGTCATTTCATTGAGTTTCCTGTGGTCTATACACATCCGTAGGCTCCCGTTCTTTTTTTTAACAAATATTACCGGGGAAGCCATAGGGGATTTTGACGGACAGATTAGGCCAGCTTTGAGTTGTTTAGTGACTGTTTTTTGTAGTTCTTTGTCTTCCTTGGGACCGAGGCTATAGATGGGACCGTGACGAGGTACTGTGTCGGGTTTCAGAGTTATTTCGCAGTCATAGGGACGGTGTGGGGGTAATGGTGATATTTCTTCCTCTGTAAATATTGTTGCAAACTCAGAGTATCTTGGGGGGAGTTCCGAAGTAGCGGCAATCTCCAGATCTGATTTGCCGCTTTTAACAATGGGAGAGGCGTGAAGACAATTTTTTGAACAGTAAGGGGATGAGAAGACAAGAGATTTTTTATCCCAATCTATAGAGGGGTTGTGGCATTTAAGCCAAGCCATACCTAGAACGAGGTCGTGGTTTCCTACATTGACAACATAGGCGTCGACTTCTTCCTCGTGTTCGAAAATTTTTAATTTGATCGTTACATAGTGTTCCACTTTCCCCGAATTAATTTCGCGACCATCAATCACTTTTAAGCGGCGGGGTTTGTCAAGTTTCTTTTTAAATAGTTGGAAATCTTGTACGATTTTTTTGTTAATAAATACCGAAGATGCTCCAGAATCAATCATGGCCCATCCTGAGAACGGTTTCCCTTGGATGGCCAAACGTTTTTCTAGGGGGTTTTCACACGGCTGCGCACGAAACATCAACATGAATTGGGATTCATTTGTAAGTGACATAATTTCCAAATCAGGAGTGGATACATGTGCAGCCAAGACATTGTCCATATTTTTTAGAATTTCGCCCAAAACTGACCCCCTAGCCAGGTTCAGGCGGCGTCTTTTACCGACTCATCGTCCGAGTCCGGTTCCTTTAGTTCCTCAATCTTGGCCTTGTACCCAGAGATGGGTTTTGAAGGGCAGTCGCGAGCCATGTGGCCCTTTCCTTGACAGCGCAAACAGATTATTCCGCCAGACCTCCTTTCTCCATCCAATTCCATTGGTCCGGGGCCTTTTCCTTTTGCCAGCGCTGGAGGGGGCGGTGGCGCACGAGTGATGCCAGACGTTGGTCAATCATCTTTTTTTAGAGCGGGGAAGGGTACTTGGACCGTCGAGTTCTGTCCTGCCCATTTGACATTAGGAACGACTTGTCCTCTGTTATTCCTCCCAATGGATTCAATTTTTCCTTTGACCGCCCGTCCGTCAGTACCAATCATATAGACGGCATCTCCCGTGGACAACTTCTCCCGAGTATTGTTGGTAGAAGCGGGGGCGCGGTCTTTGGATGAGGATGTGCTTTTTGTCTCGAAGATAGATCGACCGGAAAATTGTTCCAAGTGCTGATCAATGAGTAAGGCACGGTCGACCACCATTTGACCCGTAGTGGCATTGTCCTTGACGCCGAAGAGCTGCGATAACATAGCCATTTTGATTTCGTCTTTGAGTCCCTCATAGAACATATCACGAAGGGCTAAGTCATCATAATTCACATAGGCTGCCAGGGACTGGAATTCTGTAACATAGTCTTGGACTGATGATTTTTGTTTTAAAGTTTTCAGTTTTTTGAGGGCCTTGGTAGCCCGGTCGATTTCCCCAAAACGTTTCTCAAATTTGGCCCAAAATAGGTTGATGTTGTGTAACCAAGGAACTGCTTGACGTAATATGTCATGTTCAATTTGGGGCTCGATCCATTCCGAGGCTTTCCCATCTAAGTACAAAATAATGAAAGCAATTTTGTCGTCATCAGATATGCCTGGGTACGTGGCGCGCAGGTACTGAGTGATGGCAACTTTGAAGGGGGTGGACTTGTCCTTCTTTCCATCGAATTTATCTGGTTTAGCTAGTTTTACTCGAACTGACGGTACTGGAGCTTGAGGGGTGCAGCTTCCCGGAACGAGAGGGGCTACGGGGACTAAAGGCGGTGGAGGTGGCAGTCGGTTTGTACCCGTCTGCTGGCAAGGGACCCCATGCAGTTGGGTCAGAATAGTTTGCAAGTCTGTTTGGAGCCCGTGGAAGTGACCTCGGGTAAATGTGTTCGATTGGGCATGGCCCTCCAGATAGCTGAGTCGCGCTGTTACATCATCTCTGAAAGTATGAAATTTGTTGATTAGGATATTCAGGAGAATGAGGGGGTTGTCTGATTCAGGGGGTGCATCGGCCATTTGGGGTACAAATGTTTGATCCCCCACGTTGTCGAGCTCAGTTAATCCTGTATCATGAGGTTGTAGCGGGGGAATTTCATTTTGGTTTGGTGGTACATAGGACATATTGGAACCCCAATTTGACATGTTTATTCAGGATACAGTAAAGGAATTGTCCCCGTTTGTTCAGGTTCTGGGTTACTATGGAGAATCCACAGGCTAGAATATTGGTCCGGTACTCCGGGATGGAAAACATTGAAGTAATAATCGGCAATGATTTCAATGGTCTCACGGGGAGTGTGGTTATGATGTGCGTGGTCTCATGTAAATACGAGTTCCTTGTAAAATCTTCGTTGATCGTCCCAAACTTGCTCTGCGCGTCGTTCGAGGGCTTGAATACGTCCTTCTCTCTCGATTGAGGCAATTGGGTTGCAATACAAGATAATTTTATATATGTAGAGGATGGTTTCGAGGAGTAGATTGTACCACGACACTGGAGGGGAATGAATATAATGCTATGCCTCGCGCCGGAGGACTTACTGGATGATAGTGGGTGCTCTTGTAGCCGCCTGGTATTCGCTAGTATATGTGTGAATGCAATGTATCCCACGTCGCTGGTGGAAAGGGGAAGAGACCTCCGTTACCCGACTACTTAAGGGCAAAGGGTAACCCCACCTCGTGTTGAAGGACAAGATTAGCTAGCCGAAGCTTGTTTACGTGTACAAGAACCTAATTCCTAGGAGCTGCCGCGGTCTAAGACCCAGGAAGCGCTACACTAGGTTTCGGGGTGTGGTGACGTAATAGGGCAACAACAAAGCGTAACTGTGGATAGGTGGAGTAGGATTTTTGGAATGAAAATTATGTATTAGCTTGATTTAACGCACACAGCGTATGAGACAGAGAACTGGCGGTGTTTGGCGACGACAAGCCAGTTACCTGCAGTTCCTAAGAACTTGACCTAGTGTCACGGCTAGTCTCAAGTAAAATCAGAATATGAAGAGTCAAGACAACAGGAGGTCAAGTTCTTGGGTTATACCCTTCAAACTTGACCCTGTTTATATATTCACCAAAGCACAGCCGTGAATACATGTACGCAAACTACAATTGGTCATTTGATATCAAATGAAGACGCGTCAGCGTATTACAAAGATTCCAGAATGTTCCATGAGTCACATGACATGTAAACTATCAATAATTATAAGAGGAAAAATACAACAAATATCAATTAATGTCTACGACGCCGGTGGGCTCGTGACAAGTATAGCTTTTGACTCAAGCAGTCAAACTAGACCTACACCATCAGTATCCAAGGGAACCTTCCCATAGCAGCATTGCTCTTATACTGATCTGTAAAGCATAGTTACAAGCTAGAAACTCAGTTTACACTGTTCTTTACCTAGTAGTTAAGCAGCTTTAGTACTTACTGAGAATACTGAATAGTTATTTGCAAGTCTGTGTTTGGTACAGCTTTATTGTATTTAATTAAGCAATTAATTAAGTACTAGTTTAGCCAACCCATAACAAAATGCCTTTGCCTCTGTCATAGAATGGCACAGCAATGGCATAGCCTACTGGTGCACTCCCTCTCCTGTTCAAGTCCCCAACCTTGTGGGGATGTTTGGGCAGACCAGTCTGCAATACCCACTGTTGGAGATTGCTCAACTCACAGAGGTCCAACACAGCGCTCACATCTGCAATCCCTGGGCAGCGCTGGAGTCCAGCAGCAAGGGGAGCTGGGGCGAGGAAGACTGTCAGCAGATGAGCAGGGAAGATTGGGAGAAGATGTTGGCTGAGCTCAGAAAATGCCCCAATTGCTCTGCATTTGTGGCAATAGATGTCATGAGCCGCGCATCTTATATATACGCGCCGTGGAGGGTTGGGTAGGAAGGTAATTGACTACTAGGATGACGGCATAGTCGGTGGCTGAGTGGAGCGTGTATACGTAACTTGAAGACATTGTGAGCCTAGTTAAAGGTACGGCGTGGAGTAGCAGTTCCAAGCATTACTATACATGATATGAGAGAGTACTGTAGTGTCCTGGTCCAAGTACCTGCTGTTCTGCTGGGCAACAATGCGTGAGCGTTGTCTGTCAGAGTAACCAATGCTGGTGACAATAACGGGAATGTATCCAAAGCGATCCACCTCCTGGAGGTCTACAAGTGTCATGCGTGTGCTATGACCAGGCTACCTGGTGTACGTTGGGACTTACCAGGTCTAGTGACATGCCGAGTGACCAACTACCTGAGGGATGTCCGCTTGTGAGATAATGCATAGGAGTCGACCAAGGGTTGATTAGTGTGGGCAGAGCAAAGCTTGACGTAAGACTAGGAGCAGGGCTCAACTAGTGTCTCGGTTGCTGTTAGTAGCAAGCAGGAGAGCAAGTGAAGTGGAGTGGTAAAGTAGATTGCATTCAATGGCTGCCCTACAGGCCTTTATATACATGAGAGACTACGGA
Source organism: Ceratobasidium sp. AG-Ba (assembly GCA_016906575.1). NCBI lineage: Eukaryota > Fungi > Basidiomycota > Agaricomycetes > Cantharellales > Ceratobasidiaceae > Ceratobasidium > Ceratobasidium sp. AG-Ba. The sequence goes on from CP059614.1 coordinate 1,361,967, forward strand.
ATCAAGGGTCCATTCCCAACCGCACAGTGACTGTGCATATAGCTGGAGACTCAGCAGTAGTAACAGTGGACTGTGCTCCAGTGACTGTGGACTGTGCGCACAGTAGCTGCGGGCTGCGTCGCAATGACTGCAGGATACTGCGGCGCAGAGTGCGCAAGTAACTATGGACGCAGCGTAGAACGATACTGCGGCCCGCTGCGGTTAGAAAGAGTACAAGCGAGACCATAATCACTATGTAACCCATGGTATAACATGGTAGTAAGCCTGTGTGGCTAAGAGCTGGGTGGCTATGCTAAGCGCCAAGTCTTCCAACAGTACTATTATAACAGCGCACATGACCTCTCTCACTGTTCTCGTGGCTTGCACATTTAATAAGCCACTTACTTCTTTTCTTCCCCTTACTAAGGATGATTGGCGTATTAACTAAGCCTCCACATGGATGCTTACTGATCTAAAGCTATCTTTAGTGTGCATATGGTCTTCTTGGTCTACTCTTAGCTACGCCTTATTTTTGGATATACTTTCTTTTAGAAACATGCACTATCTTTAGCTCATGTACTCTTGGAACTGTACGCACAGACCATGTACCTATGAGTATAAATACTTAGTGTGCAAGCTGCTCTCAGACCAGCTTGCTCTACCTTGTCAATCTCCCCTCAAGGGTGATAACTACTAAGACACATAAGACTTATATACTTAAGACTCAACCATTGGTAATTGGTCCTATTAATTTAGGTACTTAGCACATTTAATACACAAGCCACAAGTCCTCCACAGTCTCCGCTGGAGACGGGTGCATTTGACGTCCTACTCGCCAGACAAGTCAAGGACTACAATCCTAAGACCAAGAGGCTCAACACCCTACACTGGGCCGTTGTTGACGCTTCAGCTTTAGACTACATATACAAACAGCCACAGGAGGCTGCCACACATCAGGCTAAGATCCAACACCGACACTGTTGTATCCAGAATAGAAAGTAAACACCCTTAAAAACAAGGGTTGTGACAATAGAAGGAGGGCAATGTCATGAGCCAACTCCTGGCATGTTGTTTGTATTGCTCACATTGCTTCCTCCCTAGCCTGTGTATCCTTGCATTGTGTTGCCACGTATCAAGTGTCTTTTCTTTGGTTTGTTTTATTTCTCCATTGCTTGTTTGCTTGTACTTGCCTGTGCTTGCTTGTTCTTTGATTGTTTTGCTTGTCTTGCTGTGCAATTGTTCTCTGGCATAGACACTTTGTAATAAGTCTGTAGTAATAGTATTTAAGCAAGTTGTGTAGCGTTTCTGGACTCCAAAACATTTTACCTCATCAATTCACCCACTTGACACTCAATTGGTTGACTTGAAGATCTGTTCACCACTCACTTCCCTCACAAGTCAACGGGTTGTGACAACAGGTGGCTGCCATGCATCAGGCTAAGATCCAACAACGCTACCATTGCATCAAGAATAGGAAGTAAACACCCTTAAGACAAGGGTTGTGACACCCAGCATTCTTGCTGCAGGTCCAGGCCCAAGTGCCAGTAGAGGGCCTCACCCTGTAGATTCCAGGTGCAGGCACTGGAATTCAGCAGAACTCTTGTGTGACATCTCTCATATCTAATAAGGTGGTTTGTGCCCCAACCAGTCTTAATAAGTGAGAAAAAGAAAGTGGGTGGCTGATAAAGTGTGCAAGCCACAGGAAAAGCAAAATCATGCAGCATGGCTTATGGCAGTACAGCAGCACTTATTTGCAACAATTCTGTCATGAGCTGCACATATGACTTTGCCCTTGGTCTTATGGCTTACATGCTTTATAAGCCACCCACCTCTTTCTTTCCACTTACTAAGACTGATTGGCACATTAAATGAGCCCTCACATGATAGCTTACTGGTCAAAGCTATCTTTAGTGCGCATACAGTCTTCTCAGACTACTCTTAGCTACACTTTATTTTAAGATGCACCTTCTTTTAGAAACATGCACTATCTTTAGCTCATGTATTCTTGGAACTGTATGCACAGACCATGTACTCATGAGTATAAATACTAAGTGTGGAAGCTGCGCTAAGACCAGCTTGCTCTACCTCATCAATCTCCCATCAAAGGTCATAACCATCAAGACATAAAACCTATACACTTAAGACTCAACCTTTGGTACATCAGGGCACTTTGTGTGGGCTTGAGAGACTATTGGAGCCCAGGAAGATGTAGAGGCAAATGCCCCTCTGTGGATTAAGGAAGCTGCGCCAGATTCCAGCACGCCAGATTTGCCAGATTCCGGCGCTTAAATTCCGGCAAATTCCGGCAATGCAGGTGCAGGTGCAGGTGCAGGATTGGGCTCAAACCCGCCGGATTCCGGCGCGGATTCCGGCAATTCCGGCAGCTCGGTATATACCATTAAATGCGCAAAAATCGTGGGAGTCCATCGATGTGCTCAGTATCCCTGATATCTCAAAACGCATCGACATCGCGGCCAATTACTGCTGAAAAAATAATGTCAGTGGTGCGCAACCATCATGGACCCATAAATATACACACAAACGCAATGTTATACCTACCAATCGATGCGCATTGACCGTGCGAGTCGATTGAGCTCACTCACGTTCCGTGAATCTCACTCTACAACCTGCTACAGGTGATTATAGGGGCAAAACCCCCTGATCAGTGCCACAGACACTAGTAAAACTAGCCGTGCAAACATCGCTCCCCTGTGCGGATCCGATGCGATCCACCTAGAAGATACTGTATGCAAATTCCCAGATTCATCGAAGATGTTTTGGGGGGTGAAACATGCAAATACACCCCCTAAGACTGGAGAACCCCCTGGTGACTGCTATACCTGCTCATCCAGACAGAATCAAGCAATTCTGAGGCCACCAGCGTGTTCAGGGAGGGTGTTTACCCCTCCTCAATAGCCTGGAACATGCTAAAATCATATGAACATAAATGTTCACTATACTCAGCTCTTTCCAGGGGTTTCAGTGGTGTGACTACTGAAGTAAGTCTGGTGAACAGCAATGTAAGACAGTGATCAGAAAGCGACACACATATCTGGGGGTTTTCTAACCTCAGGAATAAAATTGTGCAGTTTGTAAGAGCTGAATCCATAGTCTAAGGTGAGTTTGTGCATCTGCGCACTTCTGTGGATATTTTTTGACCAAAGACTGGCCACGATCTCGGGCGCTGGGCTATGTTGCGCTTGCTGAAGTATACGTTTGGAAAGCTGCGATTTATGCGCATTTTATGAGCCACATACAATGAGTTTTTGATGTGTTTTAGAAGGGACCAATCATTTATGCATTATTCTTGTTGCAGTGAATGGGCAGCAATGGCACACCTCGTAAGCATTGAATAACCTCAATGGTATATATCAAAAGCACCGATTTTTGCGCATTTAATAAGCTAATGAACGTTATGATACATGCGGTTTTGAAGTTACTGAATGCCGGAATTCCTGCATTCTAGCAAAAACCTGCACAGTGCCGGAATTCCGCCGGAATTCCGGCATTCCGGCTGCAGGTGCAGGTGCAGGTGCAGGAATGGCCAAAAAGCGCCAGAATCCGGCTGCAGGTGCCGGATTCTGGCAAAATTCTGGCTAGAGATGTCGTGCGAGAATTTTGCCGGATTCTGGCACCTGCACCCGGATTCCGAGGTTTTGGGCCGCTACCGGCGCTCGCGCCCGCACCTGCAGCGGGAATGCCGGAATACCGGCGGAATCCTGCATATTCCATGATTCTCGCGGCGGCGGGATTTCCCTATGTGAGTCCGTCGCACCCACTGTAGTAATAAATATCACAATTCAAAGAAAAATTCTAGCTCTCGAACAGTATCTTCTAAGCCCAGAACGGATGGGTTTTGGGCATGATACGACCGAATCGACAAAATGCCTAAGTCCCCGAAGGGGGGAGGAAATTCTCAGGTCACCACATTCGGATGTTCAGGAGCTCAGAAAATGCAGATAATTCGTGGCTACACGATGATATGCTTCGGCCCACTCAGAAAAATCTGGCTCGTCAGATCGGACCTATTCTTTAGCTGTAGAAAATCCCCTGAAATGCGCATACCCACATTCAGACATATAGAGCAGGAATTGAATCATTCTGATGCTGCGAATCGATTCAGGCGCACTGAGAACCCCCAGAAAGTGACCCATATATTCTACAGATACTCTGTATGTACATGAACTGGACTTGAGGCTGCTGTAGCTGCAGTTAGGTCACATTCTCCCCAGTTTTGAGCACCCGAGCTCCATGCATGTATGAGCACTTCAAGATGATTCTACATATATAATATAGGGTAGTCCTGTGCTCTGAATCGATCTAGCACATCCAAAAAAGCCAGAAACCTCTCTGTTGCTCTGTAGAGGGGTTTCAGACTATTTTGATGCATCAGGGGTAGGTTTCCCCTCATATATCATCTCAAAATCACCCGATCGTTCTGAGATTTTGTACATAGGCTATGTGAGCGACTGCGAATCGATTACGCCCAGGGGAGCGGACATTCCACGGTTGGAATCGCTAGTGCATTTTGCCTGTCAGGGGTAAATCCCCCTGTATATCGGCTATAGCCTCTCCCCCCGAGGTACTGAGGACAGGAGAGTAGTATATTCGAGCTCAGCGCACCGACGCGCATCGAACGGTACATATATGTGCTAGTTAGGGTAAATTTGAGCTTTCCTCAGTGCACTACGCTTTCAGGGGACTATTTCTGTCAGGTATTGCCCTTCGATTCCCATGAAGATGATTTATTATCACTATGATTTTTATATGGTTAGAAAGCTTGTATTTTTATCTATTTAATGACGTATTTTACATGTAATTGTGGTGGGTTTTGTGTCACCCCATTTTCTCTCGCGCAGTCCTTTTCTGCGCTTTCGCCCCCTCTTCAGCGTGCGGGAATGCGCCGGTACGGCGGCGCTTATTTGCGAGAATCCGGCGGATTCTCGCCCGGAATCCAAGTGAGTTTGGCTGATACCGGCGCCGGCGCCGGCGCTCGCACGCCGGAATATGCGGGAATATGACCGGCGGAATGCGGGAATTCTGGCGTTAGGATTCTCGCGCGACATCCTTAATTCTGGCACATCTTCCTTACTGTGGATGCTCCCAGAGCTACAGAGAGCCTAGAAGCTTGAGGTACAAACAAACCATATGTATTTGTGTCCTGTCAAAATACACAACTTTCTATCCAGCCACGATTTATTATTTTACACATCAGAAACTTGGCCAAACCCTGAAAATTTCACTAGCGCTAAGTAGCTCCACAGGTCTAAGGATGCTTTTTAGTGCTCGCTAGATGCGAAGTAGCACGCGCTACCAGCGCTACCAGCATCTACTGAGCACTAAAAAGCACCCTTAGACCCTGTGGTGCTACCACGTGCTAGCTAGATAATTGGGTTTTGGCTGAGAAGTCTAGTGAATGCCATAAAATACTCCTATGTAGGCTAGGGAGGTTAGCTACACATGCTAAGTGGCTGGGGTAAGTGTGCAGGAATACAATTGGCTTAAATCATGTGATGAAGAGTTGTGAGCCTGATTTGTGTGCCTGTATGAGCAAATTTCAAATTTCTGAAAATTTGTCAGTAGGTGTGCAAGGCATTCAACAGTCTATACATCTAATCAGAAGCTTGAATGTTCCAGACATGGGTGAGAAAAATGTGATTTACTGTCCCAAACATGTCACTTTTGAAGAAATCTGCCTGTTCATCATATATTTCAAATGACAGCTTACACATCAGGCTTCTGGGCTCTCTATTGCTCCTGGAGCATCCACAGAGGGGCATTTGCCTCTATGTCCATCAGGAAAAAACGGGTTTATGATAAATCAGGGTTTACTGAATTATATGTAATTTACATAGATTTCATAAACTCGATTTTATAAGCCTCAGATTCTCCTGGGAAGGTATTTGGGAGCAACTTCAACAAATTTCAAATTCATAAATCCCATAAACCAGGGTTTATTCCCATAAATTCACATAAATCAAAGACCCCCTTTGTAAATTTAGCTTAATTGATGTGAATAAAAGGGGGGGAGTCATAAATCCCTGCAACTGGTTTATAACCATAAATTTATAGTAATTTACATGAATAATTCTGGCTGGTTTTCTCTGATGCCTCCCTGGGCTCCAATAGTCTCTCAAGCCCACACAAAATGCCCTGATGTACTTGGCCCTATTCACTTAGGTACTTGGTACATTTTTCATTTGCAAGCCACCAGTCAATCACAGTCCCTGCCAGAAACAGGTGCCTTTGATGTCCTACTTGCTAGACAAGCAGAGGACTACAATCCAAAGACTAAGAGACTCAACGCCACACATCAAGCTCTCATTGATGCTTCAACTTTAGAGTATACATACAATCTGCCACAAGCAGCTGCCATGCTGTTGGAGATTACAAGTGCGTCGGTGCTTATGTGAGTTACATCACGGTAACACAAACGCTTTACTCATCTCTTTTGGTTATATGCATTCTATCTCGTTGTCTTACTCATAGTTATCTCGCTTGTCTTGCTTGTTTTCTCATGCAATATCTCGGCTACATGTATGCTTACTAATCTATTTGTATATAGTGTTGGTTTCTCATGTCTTAGCTAGTCACTTGTTGAATATACTTGTTTCTTTTACTTGTTTTATTTTCACTGTGCTACGCTATGTTCAACAGGTTATGAGCCCCGCCTTGCTCTAACCTACACAATTAGCTATACTCTGATTAACGGTTTATCACATATAAATTCACTTAACTCGATTGTCCAATATGTCCAGACAAGGCGGTACCACTGGTGGAACAACTGCCTCAAACCCCAACTCATCACCCTTGACTGCTACGGCTGTATTGCCTTCTAGCTCTGGGTCGGTCCGCATCCCACCTCTCAGGGGATTGGAGAACTGGCGCATATGGCGCGTTCGGATAGAGGACATACTTGGAGAACTGGAGTTGATGGAGTATGTGGAAGGAACAACAACAAAGCTGTCACCTGGTGCCAAGGAACTGGCTGACTGGCTGAAATCCAACCGTAAGGTGCGAGGCATCCTGCGTCGCTGCGTTGATGATACCGTGATGACCAATATCCTTGCCTGCAAGACGTCCGCTGAGGTCTGGACTCAACTCAAGCAACTCTACAAAGTTTCCGACATAGTGGCTATTGTTGAACTTTGTTGTAATTTCTTCTCCCACTGCATGAACAACGACACCTGCATAGACAACCATGTTCATACTATGCGCTCCTGGTACGATCAGCTCCGTGCTATCAATTCCAACCTAGCCACCGAATTTGACTGGGCTATCGCCCTTATTGCCTCACTTCTGCTGTCATGGGATGTCTTTATCCAGACACTGCGGCTGCTCCTTACCTTTCAGGATAAAACAAGATGGCCGGATATGGCGAAGCAAGTCACAAGCTTGGTTATGGCCGAAGGTCAACAAAAAGAGCAGAGGAGCGTCAAAGCAGGGCCACTAGCAAAGAAGAATGCTGCCGCTGCAGCTACGCTTGGGTCTGGAGGATTGGGTGGAAAGAACAAAGGAGGAGGAAAACAAAAGGGTGAGTGCAACTACTGCCACAAGAAGGGTCACTGGGAGAGGGAGTGCCGTAAGAAAAAGGCTGATCAGGAGAAAAAGAAAGAATCGGCGCATATAGCTAGCACCGCAGAACCGGGCGATTCAAACCAATCCGATCAAGGAGGAGCCATAGCATTTGTGGCGAAAGCTCCTACCTCATTTTTGTCTCACAAATGGATCGCTGACTCTGGAGCCAGCTTGCATATAGTTGGTAATTGTGCCTATTTCAACTCCTACAAACCTGTCTCAGAGATTGTCGAAGGAATTGGCGGCAATGTCCCTATTGTAGGCCGAGGTACCGTTCGTGCTATGATGCGCAACGGGAACCAGACGAATGAACTATTGCTCCAAAATGTCGCTCATGTTCCCTCATTTGCCGGCAACCTACTGTTGTGCAAGGTTATTGATCTGGCTGGAGGAGCGTGCCTCTTCAAGGGAGGACGCTGTACTGTATTTGCACCAGATGGTCGCACTCTAGGCGTTGGACCAAAGATTGGGAACTCAGCAAAGGGCAGTCTATACCTTATGGACATGTCAGTCATTACCCCTGTGAACCAAGTAGCTGTTGCTCAAGGTGACATGGACGGAATAAAAAGCTGGGAAGATTGGCATCATATTATGGGCCACATTAACCAAGGCGCTCTGGAGCGCTTGGTTGACAAAAACATGGTTAATGGAATGAAAGTGGACTGGGACTCCCCACGCAATTACTTTTGCAAGGCTTGTGTTCAAGCTAAACACCATATCGCTTTGTATCCTCAGGAATCGAAGTCTAAATACTATTCCGTTGGCGATCTCACTGTCACGGATGTCTGGGGACCCGCTTGCACTCAATCAAATCAAGGAAATTCCTACTTCGTCACATTTACCAACATGTACTCCCGCTTCACTATCGCTGGCTTTATGAAGTCGACAAAGGACGTCTTTGAGCACTATAAGGCGTGCGAGGCTCTCTTGGTCAATCAGTTTGGCAAGAAACTGAAACACATCCGCTCCAACAACAGAAAGGAGTTTGTTAACAAGACACTTAAAGACCATGCCACCTCGCAAGGCACTATACTAGAGGAGACCGCACCTCACTCATCTGCGCAAAACGGAGTAGCCGAGCGCAAGAATTGTACTTTAGTTGAAGGAGCTCGGGCACAGTTGTTTGCCCAACAGCTGCCTTGCTTTTTATGGCAGGAGGCTGTTTCTTACATGGTCTATATCGCCAATCGATTGCCTACACGCACACTAGGTGATGTCACTCCTTACGAGCGCTTTTATGGTCGTAAACTACATGTCAGCAATCTCCAGGAATTTGGTGCCGAATGATGGGTATTGGACCAAAGCGGCTCTAATGGAAAGCTTGACGTAAAATCCAAGAAGTATCGCTTCACTGGATTCGCCGATAACTCTACGGCCTGGCGGTATTACAAGCAAGAATCACGCCAAATACTTAAGTCACACAATATCATTTTCCCGCCTCATCCAAAGTCAGGGGGAGCAGATTGGACTGAACTCGAGCTCTACGAGCTATTACCGGCGATTTCGCCTGCTGAGGGGGAGTCAAACCCTTCACAAACCTCAAGTTCAGATCTTTTGCAGCAGAAGAAACCGTCTCCAGCTCCTGGTTTATTCACACTGCCACCCAAAAACACTTTACCGCCTGCTTTGGCACCTAAAGCTGAAGAAAAGAAACCTACTCTCGAGCCAATTATGATCCCTAAGTCATCGTCTGTTCCTACGTCTAGGATCCCAACGCCGATACGCACTCTGACTCAGTTCCTGAGTGGAGAGCTGAGGCGTCCTCAACGCAGCTCATCTGCAACGAGACCCAATTATGCGGATCTAGACAGCATCGGTAAACCTACTGCAGACAACGATACATCATACCCAAAGTATGGGAAACCTATCGGAGTAGCGCATATAGAGAGTAAAGAAGATACCTCACTTGAACGCGAATGGCGTGAGTATGTATATGCGGTGTAAAGGCCACGCCGTCACGACTAAGGCCAAACGCTTATGAGGTGATGGCGGACCTATAGGCTATGATGGCCAAAGGTCAAACTGCAACGTCTAAGATGGGACGCGCAGCAAGGAAGGTGGTTGGTGCAATGAGACGCAGGGGTTTAGTTAAGGCGCACTTGATCTGAAGAGATCTGGGCTAAGTACTGCTGGCAAAGCCTAGCAGGTAGATGGCGATGGAGGTAGAACAGGGGGTTGAGTTCTGAGGCTTAAGGCTCTCAGACTCTCCCTTATATATTCATGGCCGAGGCTGTACATATCAAATACCAGGACCAATAAGAAGTAAGCTATGCCACGTCACTACAGAATATTCCGGAGGACATCAACTTGAGTCAACAACAACAAGGTCACATGACAGGATGAATAATCTACGCATATATCTGAATAAATGGGACTTGTCCAAAACTCAGTTGAAACAAGAAATATAAAATAAGAAAAAACGTAATAAAATCGTGCTCATGGTCCAGGCCATGACATGCGGCAATATCTAGAAGACAGGATGACGACCATCCGTCCTATGACAAAACACTATCACGCTGGGATGCGGATAAGTGGTCTATCGCTCGAGATGAAGAAATGGCAGCATTCAAACGAATGGGCACCTTCAAACTAGTTGATCTACCTGACATCTTTAAACCTCTTAAGCCTGGTTGGGTGAACACGATCAAACGGAATGCGGACTCTGAGATCACACGCTATTGAGCATGACTAGTAGTCAAAGGATATGGTCAACGCTTTGGGGTCGACTTTAACGAAGTCGTTGCTCATGTTTTACACGCTGACTCTTGGCGCATACTCATTGCGCTGGCAGCTATCCATGACTGGGACATACACCTGCTCGACGTTATCTCAGCATTCCTCAACGGTCGAGTCGAAGAAGAGATCTATATGGATCAGATACCTGGCTACAAAGATGGCACTAACCGAGTACTTCGTATCAACGGATCTCTCTATGGACTGAAACAAGCTCCTTGCATCTGGATGCTGACATTTGGCAAAGCGGTTAAAACTATTGGCTTTAAACCTATAGCTTCTGAACCCTTGTGCTTCATCCGACAAACTGATAACGGCAATCTCTGTATACTAGCTGTCTATGTCGATGACATCGCACTGTTTGCGACCAAAGGATATGCGTCCAAGGTCAAGAAGGAGCTTATGGCTCTCTTCGAGATGCGGGACATGGGGGAGCTGGGTCACTTTCTAGGTTATCGGGTCACTCGGAATCGTGTGAAGCGCACAATCAACACCTCTCAAGATGCCTACATTAAAAACCTGATTGACCGTGCTGGGCTAGCTGATGCTAACCCAACTACTATCCCACTACCTGCCGGAACTCAGCTTGAACGCTATACTGGCCCTCCTGTCAACTTTCCCTATGCTCGCCACATCAGAGGCATTCTATATGCGACACTTGCTACCCGACCTGATGCAGCTTATGCCAACCAGCACCTATCTCAGTTCAGCTCAAACCCTGGTCCGAAGCACATCGCTGGCCTCAAGTTGCTATTCTGTTCTCTTTGGGGTACGCTTGACTATGGTCTGACTTATACCGGACTTGAGACTTCAGCACAACCTGTCGGTTACTCGGACGCTGACTGGGCTCAGAACATTCTCGATCGGAAGTCGATCTCTGGCGTCGTCTTTACTCTCGCTGGTGCGGCTATATGCTGGATTTCTAAGAAACAGCCGACCGTCGCTCTTTCATCTATGGAAGGCGAATACATGGCTCTGTCACTAGCTGTTCGACATGGTCTCTGGATCAAAATGTTCTTTGAAGAACTGAGGTTTTCACTTGAGTCAACTCTATCTATTTACGCAGACAATACTGCTGCAATTGCTTTGGCCCACAACCCTCAATTTCATGCGCGCTCAAAGCACATCGACACGCGACACCATTTCTTGCGCAAGCACATCACTCACAAAACAGTTGAACTGTCCCATATTCCTGGTGATGAAAACCTTGCGGATCTTCTCACTAAAGCATTACCTTGACCACGTTTTGAGTATCTTACCGGCAAGGTAATGGGACGTTGCACTTGAGGGGGAGTGTTGGAGATTACAAGTGCGTCGGCGCTTATGCGAGTTACATCATGGTAACACGAACACTTTACTCATCTCTTTTGGTTATATGCGTTCTATCTTGTTGTCTTACTCATAGTTATCTCGCTTGTCTTGCTTGTTTTCTCATGCAATATCTTGGCTACATGTATGCTTACTGTTATGGATACTAACATCTTTACTTAATAGAGTCTGCCCTTGCCTACTCTGAATGCGTCCTAAATGAATATTTTCTGAATTTTGCTAAATGTGAATGCGCAGATTTGTACCTTTTATTATCTACATAAATTGTACGAAATCCTATCTCCTTTGCGCACTTTATTCCACATTTTTAGCTTAAGAACTCGGCGAGATATTCATTAAACAAGTTCAGGCATCACTTATCATAAGCTATTACTAACATATTCCGCTTATAGCTCAGCGACGGCTGACTCTATCATGCTGATCAATAGCTTGATCGATAGCCACGCTTCGGGCGCATCTTCTTACCGAAGATCGGCCCGATCCCCAGACTCCTCGCCGAGCTCCAGGCCGAAGATCGAACTGATCTGATTGACTGATCAGTTCTGATCTGACTCACACACTGAGTCAATGGACCCAGTAACCCTTATTTAGAAGGTACTATGACTCACTGAGATGTTGGCTCCGATCCATGTATATAGTTCATATTATTAATATATCAAACAACCAATAGCATACACTGATCCAGTGATGCCACCGATCTACACCCAGTCATTACTCTAAACCATCCTGTATGGGGATAGGGTGATCCCCATATAGCCAGAACTCTCCTTAGAGATTGGCTTGGCATGACTATCTCTATTTGGCTCATCCAGGCTTCCCTCAGGGTATAAAACAACCCTGCAGGAGACCCTTGCAGAGCCACCTCCTCTTACTACCCACCTGATCGGTCTTGTGTGCTTTGGTTTGTATTTCTCTTATCTCTTATCTCTTGTGTGATCTACTGTATCTAATAAGTGGGAATCCTAGTACCTGATTAGATAGTTCTGTGTGATTCTGTATATATAGACTTGTGCTTAAGTTAGCGTATAAATAAGTACCTGCCAGTTGTGGGAATTAAGTACCTATTTAGTGTGAGGAAATATACGCATTAGGCGCACCCCATCCATCCATATTAAGCTATTGCTTAAGTATAGATTCAGTTTAGTAATAGTATAGTCCAAGCGACTAGGGCTGAACTATAATAAGTATATCTAAGGGAACCTGACCGCTGTAGTCTTGCTCTTTATATATTTTATTAAGTCAGTTTACACTGTGAAATAAGCATGTCACGCCAAAATTCGGCATGCGGAAATTATGCTGAAATTCGGCTCCCGCTCCAGCAAATTTTGGCAATGCAGGAGCCGGAGACAGAGCCGAAATCTGCTGAGCCAGCGGAAATTTCGGGCGGAATTTCGGCGAATTCCGGCATACTTCATGCGGACAGAATCGCCGAAACTCGCGCTTTCGAATGAATGTTATTTTGTTGCAAACGGCCCAGAACTGAGCGAGCAATAAATAGGTTGAGTGCACCATCGGGGGGATGAGCTTCCAGGTCAAAAATGTGTGTCCTTAGAAGTCGCGTGGCACTTCCAGAAAAAATACCATAATACGTAGTTAAATTCTGGCATCATAGATATATAATTAACATCCTCATAATAAATTACCTTGAGCCTCCACAGCTTCATCCTGGTCCAGGAGGGGTTTACCCCTGAAAAGCGCCACAAGCACTAGTGAATCAAGCCGAGCAAAACTCGCTCCCGCGTGTGCGCTAGATGCGCACTAGCTACTATATGCTACCTGCAAATTTACAGATCAAAATATGCTGTTCTAGTAGGTGAAATGTCATATATACTGTGTCAAGGGGGTGTATTTCCCTGAAGATCGCGTAAACTGCCTCAATGAGTGATTTCTGGCCTTTAGCCCATTAGTAAAACCTGTTCAGAATAGCTGAAAACCTATGATCGCATGTGTCAGATAGATCCAATATCATCAGGCAGGCTCACATCGCTCACAGTCAACCTGAGGTTAGTTTGACATAACTCTAGAAGTGCCAGATGTTAGTTCTGACACTTCCGGAGCTGCTATATGCGAGATATTCTGCATACAAGGGTAAATGATCATTCTGAAACTGTTCGCACTCACCGTTTTTGCTAATTCTTGCCAATACCAGCTGTGTGAGATATGAAGGGGACAGGGGTAAGTGAGCGACTTTCTCCTGCAATTAATCCACATATATTCATCTATAAGACTTGAAACTTTGTACATAGTCTATTGATGGTATCTAGAGATGATTCGCTAGTACCAGTTCACTTGAATCATGCTTTCTAGGCGATGGTGAAGGGTGCAAAGTACCAGGGCGATTATTTTGTAATTGTACCTGCATTTTCTCAACCATAATAATTTATTTTCGTAACGTTATGTACATATATCGGATCGCAGAATTATGCTCTATTTTCTGAGCTACTTAATGTACGTTTGTGGCGGGTTCTGGGGAACGCCCATATCGACCGCGAGCCTTCGTACATGGGTTTTGCTGCATGTATGCACACGGAGAGCGCGGGAAGCGCTGAGCATCACTGAAATATTGGCAGATGCCAGCATTCCGCCGAAATTTTGGCTTCCCGCATGTGGGAGCGGGAGCGGGAGCGGAAACCACCAAAAAGCGCCAAAATTCGGCGTGCCGGAGCCGAAATTCGGCAAACTTTTGGCGCGACATCTCTACTGTGAAATGTTAAGACTATCTAAGTGTTACTTGATAATCTCTGAGATCTTATATTAGCCTTCCTATTGAACCTAGGAAGTATTGTTTACTATTGGAGTACTAACCAACTACATTGCTTAAGCTCCAGATATCCAACTGTACTCCAACCCATAACACTTACTGATCTATATGTATATAGTGTCAGTTTCTCATGTCTTAGCTAGTCACTCGTTGAATATACTTGTTTCTTTTACTTGTTTTATTTTCACTGTGCTACGCTACGTTCAACACATGCATCAGGCTAAGATCTGACAGTGCTACCTTCATATCAAGAATAGGAAGTAAAACACCCTTAAGACAAGGGTTGCAACAAATTCAGCAGATTCTTGCCTAGAATCCAAGTAGGTTTGGCCAATACTAGCTGCTGCACAATAGAATGTGCAGGAATATGACTGGGAGAATGCTGGAACTCCAGCATTTGTCACAAGCCAGGAGGTGTTGTTGACATTCTGTGTATTTAATAATGTTTTCTCTGGTTTATTATTGTATAGATTACATGTTATGTGACTCATGGAACTTTCTGGAATCTTTGTAACATGCTGACACATGCTCATTTGATATTGAATGACCAATTGTAGTTTCCATACATGTATTCTTGGCTGTGTCTGTACTAATATATAAACAGGGTCAGGTTTGAAGAGGTTTCCTCCATCAGGAAAATATGGATTTATCATAAATCAGGGTTTATTGGATTATATGTAATTTACATAAATTTCATAAACTCAGGTTTATAGACCTCCAATCCTCCCAGGAAGCCCATCAGAGGAAAGTTGCAGGAATTTCAAATTCATAAATCTCATAAATTGGGGTTTATCGGCATAAATTGTCATAAATCAAGGCCCCCCTTCGATAAATTCATGTCAATTCATGTTAATAAAAAGGGGGGGTGAGAAATTCCTGCAACTGGTTTATTTACTTGAATTTACAGCTATAAACCGCAATAATTCTGGGGGGTTTTCTCTGATGTCAAGAACTTGACCTCCTGTCATCAAGTTTTATTTACTTCTTTACTTGATTAAGGTCTAGTTGTGACTGTCACAACCCTCGTTTCTAAGGGTGTTTACTTTCTGTTTTGGATACAACGGCGTCGGCGTCGGATCCTAGCCTGATGCGTGGCAGCCTCCTGTGGCTGTTCGTAGATGTAGTCAAGTGTGGAAGCGTCGATGACAGCCCTGTGTAGGGTATCGAGCCTCTTAGTCTTAGGAGTATAGTCCTCTGCTCGTCTAGCGAGTAGGACGTTGAAGGCACCCGTCTCTTGGAGAGACTGTGATTGACTCGTGGCTTGCTGTGTATTACTAAGTACCTAAGTTAATAGGACCTAGTATCGATAGTTGAGTCTTAAGTGTATAAGTCTTATGTATATCTCTTAGTAGTTATCACCCTTGAGGGGAGATCGACGAGGTAGAGCAAGCTGGTCTTGGAGCAGCTTGCACACCGAGTATTTATACTCATGGGTACATGGTCTGTGTGTACAGTTCCAAGAATACATGAGTTAAAGATAGTACGTGTTTCTAAAAGAATGTGTGTCTAAAAGTAGAGCGTAGCTAAGAATAGTCCAAGAAGACTGTATGCGTGCTACAAATAGCCTTGATCAGTAAGCATCTATGTGGAGGCTTAGTTAATACGCCAATCAGCCTTACTAAGGGGAAGGAAAGAAGTGAGTGGCTTATACAGCGTGTAAGCCACGAGAAAAGATAGAGGTCATGTGCGCGGCTCATGACAGTGACAGTATTAGGATTCTTGCATGGAATCCTTAAGAATAGATCTGATTGGCACCAGAATTCTGGCACAGCACCTCTAGCACAAACTAGAGATGTCGCGCGAGAATTTTGCCGGATTCCGGCGCCTGCACCCAGAATCCGAGGTTTTAGGCCTCTACCGGCGCTCGCGCCCGCACCTGCAGCAGGAATGCCGGAATACCGGCGGAATCCCGCATATTCCGTGATTCTCGCGGCAGCGGGATTTCCCTATGTGAATCCGCCGCATCCACTGTTGTAATAGATACCATAATTTGGAGGAAAGTTCTAGCTCTCGAATGATATCCTCAACGCCCAGAACGGATGGGTCTTGGTTGAGATACGACCGAATCGACAGAAAGCCTAAGTCCCCGAAGGGGGGGGCAAATTTTGAGGTCACCACATTCAGATGTTCAGGGGCTCAAAAAATGTGGATAATTCGTGGCTACACGATGATATGCTTTGGCCCTCTCAGAAAAATCTGGTTCCTCAGATCGGACCCATTCTTTAGCTGTAGAAAACCCCCTGAAATGCGCACATCTGAATTCAGACATATAGAGCAGGAATTGGGCCATTCTGATGCTGCGGATCGATTCAGGCGCACTAAGAACCCCCAAAAAGTGACCTGTATATTCCACAGATACTCTGTATGTACATGAACTGTACCTGAGGCTGCTGTAGCCGCAGTCAGGTCACATTCTCCCCGGTTTTGAGCACCCGTGCTCCATGCATGTATAAGCACTTCAAGATGATTCTACATATATAATATGGGGTATTCCTGTGCTCTGAATCGATCTAGCACATCTAAAAAAGCCAGAAACCTCTCTGTCGCTCTGTGGGGGGTTTCAGACTATTTTGATGTACCAGGGGTAGGTTTCCCGTCATATATCCCCTCAAAATCACCTAATCGTTCTCAAATTTTGTACATAGGCTATATGAGCCACTGCGAATCGATGCCGCGCAGGGGAGCGGACATTGCACGGTCGGAATCGCTAGTGTATTTTAGCCTGTCAGGGGTAAATCCCCCTGTATATCGGCCATAGCATCTCCCCCCGAGGGACTGAAGACAGGAGAGTAGTACATTCAAGCTCAGCGCATCGATGCGGATCGAATGGTATATATATGTGCTGGTTAGGGTAACTTTGACCTTTCCTCAGTGCTCTGCGCTTTCAGGGGATTATTTCTGTCAGATATTTCCCTTCGATTCCCATGAAGATAATTTCTTATCGCTATTATTTATATATTTTTAGAAAGCTTAGATTTTCCTCTATTTAATGATGTATACTACATGTAATTGTGGTGGGTTTTGTGTCACCCCATGTTCTCTCGCGCAGTACTTCGCTGCGCTTTTGCCCCCTCTTCAGCGTGCGGGAATGCGCCGGTACGGCGGCGCTTATTTGGGAGAATCCGGCGCATTCTCGCCCGGAATCCGAGTGAGTTTGGCCAATACCGGCGCCGGCGCCGGCGCTCGCACGCCGGAATATGCGGGAATATGACCGGCGGAATGCCGGAATTCTGGCGTTAGGATTCTGGCGCGACATCCTTAGCACAAACCCTCTCTCATGATGCAGAATTTCACTGAAGCTGATTGGTGTATTACCTGCAGCTGATTTTGATGCATTCCCTACCATTGCCCAATTAAAAAAAACGTTTACAGGAATACCAAATTCATGAGTGGGACAACTCAGAGTACACTCTTTATTGCATGGCCATTAAACCCCAGCAAGTGATCCTTTCCCTCCAACAATCCAGAAAGATGGTAGTGTCAGCTATGTAACAATGGCCAATCTCAGGCAACCCATGGCAGTTGGTTAACTTTTAGTATTGGCATGAATTGGTACATGTCATGTCAGGGTGGCCTGGGTTGCTCAGCAGGCTCATTCAGTGCCCTCTGTCAATGTGACAGGTATTACTGATTGATGGACTCACTATCACAAGACATTTGAAGGTCATTGGGTATGCAATGAAATTCCAGCTGCAAGAGCAAGGTATTTTGATTGTGTCTAGTCATCCAGAGTGCGTATAGGATCAATTATCAGCGGAAACTATCATTATGAGACCAAAAAGATCATGAACGTCTGGAAGCTAACTGTCGCATCAAGAGCTCATATCTGTTTCAAAAGTTAGCGATTGACTCGCAAATGAAAACTCTCGCGGACTTACGTTACTAGAGTCACCGCACTATTGGGTACTGTCCTGATCAGATTGATCGACAGTCCCTTGTACATCCCTTTCCAGCCTTCTCTTCGTACAATTCTGGCGGCAGTTTGCACAAAGCCCCGATAGGTTCGTGTTTCTCCTAGGGCCCCGCTCTGAGGATTCCGCTGGATCTGGAGCCTGGTGCGGATAACTTCATGGGGGTAAGTTGCGATTGACGCCGTCATCTTCGATATAGCCGAGCAGAGCAAGATGGTCCCGCTGGACAATTTGACTGTCGTTGTTCCGCTCCTATCGGCTATTCCTCATCAAGCTCGTGAGCTTAGTCTAATATCCCAGAGGGACCAAGCACACACCAAACCAATGTTTCAGTTGTTCGTACAGCGGAAATTGCACAGCGACATGCGTCACCCCAAGCAAACTCGGGAAAAGACCTCGATAAAACGCGCGCCAACCTTCGCTGTTGTATATCGTTCGAAAGGCGTCCCAAGTGTGTCGGTATTGTTGCTCGTTCTGGGGTTGAGTCTAGAATGAGATCAGATGTAGCTCGGCTTTTGAAGAAGTGAATTGCCAATCTACGGACCATGAAACGCGTCTTGATAACCCACAACGGACTTGTCGCAATAGTGCCAGATGCACCGGCGGTCATAGCAGCGATGATGTGCGCAGTCCACGCCTTTTGCTTGCTCAGGGGCTGGTCTGGGAAGTAACTGTGAGAGTGAGTTGCGTCATAGATGAGCAACCGGACTTGCCTCGGACACGTGGGTCGCCATACTCGTTGTCTCCTAGTCGCTTTTTTGTTTCGTCGTATACAGAAAAGTAGATGGCCCACGTCGGTAGATAGCCGAGAATAGTGGGGCCAAGGCCACGATAGAGACCGCGGAGACCCTGGTGTCTGAGGATATGTGTGATGGTGTCTGGGAGGTGTCAGCGGAAGGCACGATTGTATCATACTCTAGCGCATACCGCGAATTCCAAGATAGCCGTGTCCACCATGAGCGATGCTCTGAGCCTGAAGCTTGGTCTTGATGACGTCGAGGGGGCATGTGACGATGCTGCTGACAAGACCTGGATCAAGTTAGTCGTGGATCTTAGACGTGACAGTCGACTGCACCTGCTCCTGCCCCGGCGATGATTGAGTTTGCTACCACTGGTTTGTGCCATTTCGTCGCAGATTGCATTATCCCGCCCCCAGACTGGGACCTGTCTCGGCTCAGAGTCGTGATCCGAGTGCAGCACGCTCTGATGGCCAGCTCCCGTCGAGGTCGTCTCGGGGACGTGCTGGTCAGACGAGGTCCGCTGAGTCAGCCACCAGCTACTAGCGCCGATCCCACGTGCCCCCGGCGATCACCTGGGAGACCCCAGCAGACCATCCAGGGGACCTCTCCAATTAGTGTTTCATCCACAACCACACTAGAGCCCCGGAACCATGACAGGATCAGATAATTTGGTTGCATTCCACAAGTCGAAAGTGGCTAGAGAAATACAGTCCTGCGAAAAATGCATACGTGGTAAAAAAAAAAACTATTGCGCAGCAGCGATGGACCCGATTGCTTTTGGCATCTTCTTGTCCGTCCCTCCGAGTTGTTCCAAATCTGCAGGCCTGCTCAACGTTGTCAGTCACTTTCATGTTCATTCCATAGATATTGACGTACTTAAAAAAGTGGGGTGCAACTTCCAAAAGCCAAGCCGGCTTAATGTCCATCACTTGCCGCATGTAAGACTTGCTCGTCATGACCAGCTCATAGTACAATGCGAACTTGATGGGTGGCTGGGACTGGAACAAGCTAGATGAAGGGTGAATGTGCACCGTCTGGTTCGTCTTCAAAGTGCGATATGAATCGCCGCTTTTCTGGAGGCGAGCCTACCGACCACCGCATCAGAGAAGCAAGAAATGGAGAGCTGAGATTGTCTCACCGTGTTATAAAAGTACCCAGAAGTGATCGCCTTTTGAATAGGAATAATATCGTTCGAGTTAGGGTTGCTCTGGATTACAACCTCTACTCGATCACACAGTCCTGCCAACTGGTCTCGAATGTCCCGGACTCGAGACAGACTCTTGAATTGTACAAAGTTCTCTACGAACCCTGATAAGTAACTGTCCTGGCCAAAGTTTTAAACCACGCGTACCATAGCACCACTGCTGGGAATAGTTTGTTTCCGACCACTGCTCCCAAATGTTGAGTAGCGTGAAATGATCGCCACCTGATTTCACAAAGTTCTGCCTAGCCTTGTCCGCGTGCATCTTTTTGTCTTTGGGTCGGTAGAACAGAGAAGATGACTCGGACAGCATCGAGATTATCGACAAGACCTACCAACGATCAGTTTGTGGACGCAAAAAGCCAAGAAAGGAGCTTACTTCGTCCGTGCACGCATACTCCTCGCTTGCAATAATAGTCTTGCTCAACATTGGGTCGACGGGAAACTCGGCCATTCGTCGTCCAAGCTTCGTCAGCTCTCCCCTATCGTTTAAGGCTCCGAGGGCATAGAGCAGCTCCAGTGCTCGCATGAGGGTTTCGCCAGGTGGTGGGTCCATGAACTCGAACTCAATCAAGTTATTGATACCAAGAGACTTGAGTAAGAGTACAACCATCCCCAGGTTGGTTCGCTGAATTTCGGGTACAGTGTTCTCTTCGAGCTCGTTTGAATAGGCCCATTTGGTGTACAAACGAAATGCTTTCCCAGGACCAATCCGTCCAGCACGGCCCGCGCGTTGGTTTGCGGAAGCCCTGGAGCACTGGGACAAAGATCTGTGTTAGGATGATCGGTTGGACTACATTAAACACACGCACCGGGACAACAACCAGGGAAGCCATACCTGAACGGGGGTTATACGAATTCTGCTTCACAAACCCTGGGTCGATCACAAACACCACACCGTCGATTGTGATCGAAGTCTCGGCGATGTTGGTGGCTAGTACAACCTGAATGATTGTAAGCTAACCTTGTTTATTCTTTTGGTCTGAACTTACTTTTCGAGCACCTTCTGGAGTAGGCTCGAATATTTTGGCCTGCATCTCACTGGGAAGATTTGCATAGATGGGGCAAACAATCAGTTCGGCAACCTTGTTTCCGAGAGCCCGAGCTGTCTCCTGCAAATTCTCCATGGCAGTATCGATTTCATCTTGCCCCTATACTCTCAATCAGCCCACTAACAGACTTAGAACATGTGCGGATATTTACCGTAAAAAAGACTAGAATGTCACCGCGGGGCTGGGTGGTGTGAATCTGGAATACGGTAGTGATGGCAGCGTGCAAGTAATTGGCCTCCGGCTGAGGGGTATAGTGGATATCGACAGGATAACGCCGACCAGGAACTAGGAGGTACTATCAGTTCATAGGAGGGCCAGCCTTGATTAGTCTGCTCACCGTAAAAAATTGGGGCATCGTCAAAGTATTCGCTAAACTTGTTTGCGTCCATAGTTGCGCTAGAAATCAACAGTCGGAGCTCGGGTCGAAATCGAGCAATGTCCTAAACAATCATGAATTTAAAGCGAAAAAAGCTACTTTTTTGTAACATACCTTAACCAGAGCAAACAAAATATCCGTACTAAGAGTTCGCTCGTGCGCCTCGTCGATGATCAACGCAGAGTATCCGGCCAAATCGGGCTCCGTCAAAAACTCTCTCAAAAGCATGCCATCGGTCATGTACTTGAGTACCGTCTTATCGCTCGTACAATCCTCGAAACGGATCGAGTACCCAACCTCATAGCCAACTTTCGTGCCCATTTCCTCCGCCACGCGAGCCGCAACACTCATGGCAGCCACTCGTCGAGGTTGCGTGCAGCCGACCTTGAGGCCGCCTTTGGTGTAGCCGGCCTCGTGTAGATATTGGGGAAGTTGTGTGGTCTTGCCGGAGCCAGTTTCAGCAACGACTATCAATACTTGATTGCCTTCGATAGCCTCCAGCAGTTTCTCTCGGAAGGCGTAGATAGGAAGAGATTTCCGAGTTTGTTCGATTGTTTGTGCTATATGGACAATGATCAGACAATGTACCAAAATTCACATAACACGCTCACCCTTCCGTTCTGCCTCAGCTATTTGAGCTTTCAACGCCGCATCTTTTTCGTTGACCAAACCCTCCCCGCTCATAACTTTATCCATGACAAACTGAATCGTCTGACTCTCGTCAAAGACGTAGTCATATTCGTCGACAAGCTCAGGTTTGTCTTGCGCTCCAGATTTGAAGGTACTGTTTTTTGCTTGCGCCTCCTCCCACTGGTCGACGTCGGTAACAAACTGGCCCTCCTTTGCTTCTTCGTAGCGCTGGTAAAGCACGTTCTCCTTTTTTTTCCTATCAATCTTCCCCTGCTCGGTAATGTAGTCCTCCGGGAGTTGATAGCCATCGTACTTGTCGTCTATCCGCATACGAGCTTCTGCCAGGCGTAGAACCTCCTTCTTGTAGTCGAGGTCACGCTGCTCCCGTTTCGTTATGCGCATGCCCCGGAAAAGCGCCTCGTCATCTGCGATCTCCTTCCGTAGCAGTTCGATCTGCTGAAGTTCTCGCTTCGTGAGATACTCCTGCCTAGAGCGTTCCCGAAGTCCCGGCATGGCTGCAACCCGAGCGGTCGTGTCGTCCGCGAGAGCTCGCCGCTGTGCTGCCTCCGCCGTGTTGCCAGAGGTCCTGGACGACTTGTCCTCCACCATTTTTTTCGTTCGATCCTTGTCGCGATCTCGAACACGTTTCGCAAACTCGTCCCGCTCCTTTGCGTCCCTCAGCCTCTCCTCTTCCTTGAGCGCCTCCTCATCCACAAAGTCCAGGTCCTCGTCTTCACCGCCAACTGATCGTGCTCGTGGGCTGCGCTCCGTTTCTTCCAATTCCCGGCGGCGTTTCCGTTCCTTCTCTTCTTCATCGCTCTCCCAGTCTCGGCCATCTGCGTCACGTTTCCGAGTGTGCCGATCTTTTTTCCCATGAGTCTTGGGCGCGGCTGTGATCGACTCGGTGGCTTTTTTCTTGGAATGACTTGTTATGGGCACTGCAGAAGTAGCATCATCCTCGAGCAAGAATCCAAAGTTCTTGTTCCTCATCTCTACAATCTTTTTTTCGGCATCTCGGCGGGAATCTACGGCGTGATGTTTGTTCTTGGACTTGCGTGGCGCGCGAGCGTAGACCTCTGTGACGAAACGATGAGCGTCAGGGGTATCGGGTAGGCCTAGTACACCATGGAGTGCCTCGACTGATTTTGCTTTCGAAGCTGCCATGTACTTTACTAATCAGTGAATTGTTCGCACAGTCGGGGCGTAGGAAACATACCTGAAGCAAGAACAAAATCAACGGTCGTCTGGTCGGCAAGTCCAAACAGCTAAAAAAATGTGCTGTCAGTATAGCTGGATTGGTGGAGGCCAGCGAGCTTACGCTAAGAGACTGGTCGCTGATGTACCGTTCAAGCTCAGACATGGAGGGGAAGAAGGTTGGGCGAGCCACGTGATATGCCACCAAGTTTCATAACAAGAATATGATTATGTTACATCTGTATCAAACCGCAGAGCGTCACACACTCCTTTGCCAGCTTTTGTACATCCGTGCCCTTGGCAGATTTGACCACCGAATCCAGTATCTTTTTCGCCTCCAAAACTTCCAGAAGCGGGCCACTCTGCTCAGAATACCAAGGCGACAACAACACGATGAAGCCGAATGCTGAAACAAGTCTGTGCACTGCATATGCCCGCTTGAGCGCTTGAGCGAACCGCAAGCAGCAACCAACTCACCTACTCCTGCATCGGACTCTTTGGAAAGGCTCTCCAGCACCGCAGTCAACACCTCTACCTCCCAGTCCCCATCCTCGACTGGGTCCGGATTGCTTGCAGATTGCCTTCTTGACCGTTGTAAATATGCTCCAACATTGAATGCTAGCGTCGACGCTGCAGTTCTCACACTGCTATCCTCATGCAGTAAACCGGACACCATAATCTGGGTAAAGCTTGAGCGGCTTTCCGCTGTTTGCAACAGTTGCCTGAATAGTGCAGAGTTGGCCGAGATGTTTGACTGGAGTCGCAAACAGGTGAGCGGAAGCGCTTTCGGAGGCGACGGACCGAGCTGGTGTAGATGGGCTGAAACCTTCTCGATTAGATTGGCAAGACCGACGATATCTAGATTGCATCGTGTAGCAAACCCTTCAATCAGGAGAGCCAGCCTCCACAAGTCAAGAAGCGGAAACAGGTCGTGTGGCCGCGCGCCATCAAGGAATGCATTCGATGCTTTGATAAATTGTTCAAAAACCTGGTTCGAAGGAATTTCTTTGCTTTTTCTCCGAACAGCATCCGCTATAACGTTGAAAGGCGTGTCGGCACCAGCGATGTTGAGTTGCTGGCATGTAGATTGTAATTTGGCAAGCAATTTCGATGTTTCTGGTACTTGATCGTAGACCGTTGGCTGCGTGGACAATCTCTTCAACCCGGGCAACTCCAACGACACGTGGGCATGTGCTGTAAGTTCATGATTCAGGCCGTCAACGGCTTGAGGGTGTCCAAGCACTTACGAGGAAAGACTTGATACAGGAGCAGATCTATCTTGTTCTTTAACTCGTGCCGGTCCACACCTTTCAGTTCGTCCGTCTGTAAAAGAGGATCGTATGTCATTCTGATTTCACCGACTTCACATGTATCAAGCATACCTTTTTTCCGTTGGAGAAAAACAAGAAGGTGGGCGTTGCCCGAACTTGGTAGTGTGCTGCCACGCCCTGCCCTCCCATACCATCTAGGCTAACCTTTACAAAAGCGACGTCCGCACCTCCTTTTTCTTTGGCATTGTCCTCAAATGCAGGTTCTATTACACGACATGGCCCGCAGTTTGTCAATGTGAAAAAGACTATGGTCGCCTTGTGGGTGTTGATGAGCGAGTTCAGGGATGCAAGATTCGTCGATATATGAACTGGGCCTGCCACTGCAGACGCGGCCGAGGCAGTTGCAGGTGGTGCTTGACTTGGAGCTCCAGACCCCGTGGCGGCACGTTGAGCGACGGCTTGAAGCAAAAGCTCAGAAATGTCGGTGGGCGGAGGGACTTGAGTAGGAGTTTGGGTGATAGGTGGTGTTGTACCAGGCGTGGGTCGCCTGAACATGTTATCGATTGTAGGTCTAAGTGATGCACCAAACGGAGTCGATAAAAAATCGGCTGGAAGGTCTGCCAGCAAGGGCTAAGCGGAGACCAGGTGAATCGCGAAATACTTGCCTCGTATCCATGAGGGTATATGCTGCCCGGTAAGAAAGCCAATAACATCGTTTGTGAATGAATTGCAATTGAAATCTAAAATCGTGCTGAGAGCGCATTATGGGAGCGTGCTTGTGTTCCTACCTAAGAGGTGATACTGCCGTTTTATAAGTGGTCAATAGCGGCAGAGGAAATCCAGTAGACTCTCACCTTGTCCGCGGTGTATTGTTGTCTGATCTCGGTTAGATACTCGTTGAATGTTTCTTCGTCAATAGCGGTATCGCCAAACTCGATGATTTGGAGCGGTTGCCCGTGCTATGCATGGTAAAAAAAATCTACTCGATCACTGTGTCATACTTACATGAGAGCGGCCGGGTAGTGTGATGGCAATGCCCTGGGCGTGCACAAGCTATTGGGCTTGGGGCTAACTAGCCGGTCTCAGTGCGCTCACCTGCCCGTAAAATATTTCCTTTCCAAAGACGACGACCGAGGTGTGCCTGAGGGCCGGTGTGAAACTCGTGACACAAGCTCATTGTACTCGACTTACCAGATGCCATCGATTTGTTTCCCGGTCATCTGCACGTGGGTATGAGTACTAGGTAGCTCTTGTTGGGATCCGGCCCACCTGCAAAGACAATGCCTTGGCGAGGCCGCCTGACAAGTCATAGACGTAGAGCTGCACTTTGGACATTGCGAAAAACAGGCCTGCAAAGAGTCACACCGATGCGGTATATAAAGCTGCACCGGCCGAAGCTGACGCGTTATGGACGTCTCTGGCACGTTCCCGATCATGCTTACGTCATTCCCAGGCTCCATGCCCAAAATGGCGTATTGACGTACAACGTGCTTCACGAATTGATTAATTTACTACAATCAGGATACATCCAGGGCACAGACATCAACCACACGTCTAGGCTTCGAGCTTCTTGCGGATCACCGACTTGAGAGTCTCCCCGTCCTCGGCAAACTTGTAGATGCCCTCGTGCAGTTTCTCGAAAGCCATCGGCTCGGCCAGGAGCGCCCACCGGAACTCGGGCTCGTTGTCAACATACGAAACCTTCGCAATGGGGGCACCGGTGGCAGCTATATCGAACGCAGGGCCTCAGTTCTCCATCAAACGCTAAACTGACACAATCATACCAGTCTCGGCGTTAAGAACCTTGGGAACAGGCTCGGTAGAGTTCTTGAGCTCCTCAAGTAGGTTGGGTGAGATGGTCAAGAAGTCCACACCAGCCAAAGCCTTGATTTCTCCCGTGTTGCGGAAAGAAGCTCCCATCACGATCGTATTGTAGCCGTGTTGTTTATAGTAGTTGAAGATTTTGGTAACCGACTGGACACCAGGGTCTTCAGAGCCCTGGTAGTCCTTACCAGTCTTTTTCTTGTACCAGTCAAGGATACGGCCGACGAAAGGGGAGATGAGGGTTACGCCAGCCTATCCCGACCATTTGTGAACAATCCTACGTATACCTAACATCATACCACCCACCTCGGCACATGCAACGGCCTGTCCGAAACCAAAGAGCAGAGTCAGGTTACAGTGAATGCCCTCATCGCGTTCAAGCTCGCGGGCGGCCTGGATGCCCTCCCAGGTCGATGCAATCTTGATGAGAACACGGTTCTTGTCGATGCCCTTGGCCTTGTAGAGCTCGATAAGCTTCTTTGCCTTGGCCTTTGTCGCTTCCTTGTCGAAAGACAAGCGGGCATCGACTTCGGTCGAGACACGGCCGGGAACTATCTTGAGGATTTCCGTGCCAAAGGCAACAAGCTGCAAGTGTAGCGTTAGCGCACTAGATCACCTGTTCACTCCATAGCATCGGCTGACCAAGTTATCCATGGCCGCCTCGACGGCCTCCTCGGCCTGGTACTTTTCCTTTGCCTCTGCAACGGCCTGGTCGATGAGCTTGGCATAGGCAGGCTTGCCAGCGGCAGCAAGGATCACTGTATGCTCATCAGAAAGTGACCATGATTTGTCACCCACGAGTACATACAAGAAGGATTAGTAGTCGCATCCTGGGGCTTGTAAACAGCAATGCCTGGACAGTGTCAGCCAAACATTCGAGTTGTTGGCCATGCACTCACTCTCGAAATCACCCGAGTCAGAGACGACAACGGTGCCAGACGCTTTGAGCTGATCGAGGGAGGAAGACATACTAGACAGGTAGGACGTGGGTAGGTGCGGGTTACGGACTCGCGTCCGCTCAGCTGCATATATATACCCATAACCAAAAGCCGTGGGAATCCCATCTCCCATCGGATCTCTCAGAGCAGCACTCTCCTGGGTCCCCAGTCTACAAGTGTCCCGGGTCCAGTCGGACATCTGCCTCAAATGAGGCGGTCCGGAAAGCGCCGCCGCAATCCTATCTTCTTGTTCTCACACTCCAGCTGCGTTCCGGCTCCAGAGACGCGCATATATCCCTGTATGATGGAGCCATATAGATGATACGCCTACCAGTAACTCGTGACGCAATACTCACTTCGACTCGCCAACACACCTCGAACTAGGACTCGCTTGCTGACGTACATGTGTCCACACTGATGTGTTCGCCATTCTGGCACACTTTAGCACTTTCTCACGCTGCTAAAAGATCCCTCTCGCAGCGTAGTGTTTTACCCAAACAGGTCACCGCTGCAAGCTTGATGTTGTGATAGGCCATGATCTTCACACCTGATCGCCTGGATTATTCGAATTACGCGAGGAAATTTTTTATTTAGATTTGTCTAATTCATGACTTCACGGTCTGGAGTCTCAGGGGCGCAGTTTTAAACCCCATCTATCCTTATGTAGCATACTGACAGTATGATGCTCCAACGAGATGCTTTATGTAAATGCCCGCTTTGCTTGGCGCCCTTGGTACACTGTCGTTCAAACGCTTGCATTTTTTGTATCAGACAATCTAAGTCTGCACATATAGCCATAGCTGGGACGACTATTTTGAAAGACAACCCAAGGCCTCAATCGTTCCCTAAAATATCTGGTGATGGAAGCGCCTGTCTCGGAGAGCACAGGTCTCGCTCACCACTTGGCTGGTGTTCCAAGTGCTGTTGTGGCTGAACGATCTTGGGAATCAATTAGCCTGAGGCGTGGCCGTTCGACATGTGCTGAGGTGCTGGAAATTGAGGCTAGAAGAAAATGGCGCCACCTGCCTTCCCAGAGGTCCAGGCTTTTTTTCGCCTCTGAGGTTGCAACAAAGCAAACACGCGTGTTGAGGATTACACGCCTAATCTGGGGGCTCCCTGGTTTTGAGCATCCTCGGCTCGGCGGCCAGTCATGTTGCCCCACAATGTTCGCTTACCACGTGCATAAACGCGAAGGAGTGTATGCGCAAGCTGTCATTGTGTTGTGAATTGGGATTTGTTCTTGGGGCGAGTTTTGGCTACAGACCCTGAGTGCTTCCTCGCGAAGTACACGTGACTCAGGGGAGGTGGAACGATCGCCCCAGCATACCGACTCTGGTTCTGTGCGACGACCGACGACCGACGACGACTGACGACAACCGCCTAGATGGCGACGTTCGAGACACGGCCCTACAGTGGAGACTACTCCGGCCTCGTGACGCAAGCAGCGATTGCGAGTGTTGCGCTTGGACTTTCCGTCACCGCGTTTGAGCTGATGCGCCGAAAACGGAGGAAAATTCCGAGCGAGACCAACAGGCCTGGTGTGCTTGGTAGCGTCGACGGCTGGGAGTGGGGCTAGTGAGTGGCCTGTTTGCATGTTGACATCGCTGACATCACCCCAGTCTCTACCAGGCCCGCTGCTGGGCAAGGTAAGTTGCTGAGCCTTTTTCGCCGCACTTTTGGCTAATGGGTGAGATAGAGTGCCGGCTCCCGCACTCCCATCGATCCCTCTTGCATGGGTCCGGCAAGTTCTGCTTATTCGCGAACCCGATCTTTTTCGCCTGGTCGGCGCCGACGCAACAGTCTACACTCGCTTCTTGCTCGGCTGCGTGTGTTTTGTTGCCCTTCATGGTTTTACGACGCTTCCCATTCTGCTCCCCCTTCATGTCACTCATGCGCCTCCCTCTGTCTCCCGTCGCTCCATGATCAGGGCCTCTCTTTCTAGCCTCACCGATGCCAGAGCGTTCAAGGACGACCACGACACCTGGCGGGCAAACTTACGCCTGCTAAGCGTACACTGTGCGCTGATGTGGTGGCTCAGCATCACCTGGATAGGCACCTTGCTATGGATCTGCCGCGGAGCATTCAGGCTTAGAGATGCCATGGTCCAGGACGCCAAGGCATCGAGAGAACAGTACCTCGCGGAACACAACGGCATCGAGCACCCCCACCAGGGCTGGCGGCTACGTACAGTGATGGTCTCCGATATTCCGACAGGTCTACGTGACGAACAAGGGCTAGCAGAGTATTTCAGGGTGCGTTTTTTCGGCAGCTTTTTGCTCCACTGGCTTCTTAAACCTTCTTTGCTTCTAGTACTACATGTCCAAAGGTCTCGACATTGCTCCGTTTGCAACTGTCGTTGCTCCATCGCCAGGTTTGCTTTCTTTTGCGGTCAACCGACTTTGGCGCTGGGGAAAGTCAGCAACTGCTGCGTCGCCAACATCGACCTCGTCATGTGAAGGAGACAAGCCGATTGAGAAGGCTCCTGTTGTAGAAATTGAAAAGGTTGTACTGGTTCGAAAGACCACCGAGCTGGCATCCCTGTTGGAACGGCGAGAAGAAGTCCTCAGGCGACTGGAACATGCACACATCAAGGTCAGCTTGATAAGTGGGATCCTACCCAATTATCTTAAACTCCCGTGAAGTCTAGACTGACTTCTTTCGTCAATAGCTGGCTTCTAAAGTTCTACTCGCCGTCAAACACAAAATGCAGAACCCAACATCGCGTCGGTCGCCGCTGAGTACCCCTCCTGGCATGGTGGCCTCGTCTAGCTCCCGTTCTAAATCGAAACAAGCGACCGACAATCGTGTGTCTGCAGACTCGCCGGTGGAAGAAGCCCCCAGCCGACCCGCAACTGCTGTTCCATATACACTTGCGAGCCCTCGAGTCCGCCAAAATATTCCAATGGTCACCGTCAAGTTAGCTACACCTCCGACTACCCCGTCTCGCAGAGCTATCGCCCGCTCATCGACACCAGCCGACGAGATGGGGAACAATCTTGGCGCGCCTTCCTCCACTCAGGCTACCCTCCACCAGTCAACTCGCACGAGTGGTGCGACTGAGTACTACACTCCTGTCACACCAACTAGATCTTCGGTCCCCCCTCCTTTGCCTCCTCGCCCTCAGACTAGTAACAGCCAGTACGGCATCAAACTATTGCCCCCCACCCCTTCTATACCGCTGACGAGTTCACAATCCAACGCTGCGCTTGACTCCATGGAGCTCGAAGACGTTTTGGCGCATGATTCCAGCACAGCGCTCTCTACCCCCAAGTTCAAAACACCGCCCGTCAGTCCCCGTACAGGCGCGGCAGAGCTTGGTTACAATGTCGAGACCGGAGGGAGCGGCTCTATGGGTGCTTATGGTGAAGGCCTTGGTCTTGGTCTACCGAGCTTGGGACGAGGGGCCAGGGGAAGCGTAGGATCAAAGTTTGGAAGGGGCAGCAAAGGATTTGGAAATGCTAGTTTTCAAGGCAACGCAGGAGACGACCCTCTTGGGTTGGCCCGTCGGACGGAGCAACCAACTGCGAAACCCCCGCATCAACGACGTCCTTCCGAGCGACCTTTGATGGAGGAACAGCAAGACACAGAGATGGACGAGGTTCTCGTTGACCGTCGCGGGTCTAGGCCGTTACGTGATGTATTTTTTAGTGTAGCGGAGGAGTCCGAGGTTGCCCGCGATGAAGCTATGGAACGGAACAAGAGATTGGTCAATGCCATCGGTCCGTTTGTTTACGAGTTTGGGCTTTTGAATCGACCCAAGTCCAAATCGCCCAGCAATCCTCAGAGCCGTGCAAACTCTACCGACCTACTCAATGTGAAAGGGGAAGACGACCAGGACTTGGCCCTTCGTCCTCCTTCGGTGCCACTGTTCAAACGTCTGTCCTCTGGAAGTAGTTGGTTTTCGGCACTTAGCTCGAACACGAACTCGCGCACTCCATCCCAGTCTACTGGTCAAACTCTAGTCAATCCTCCAGCTTTTGGTTTCTCCGCTCAAGTCTTGCGCACGCATACTATGGCCAGCGAACCCAGTGCAGTTGGTCCCGCCGAAATACGCGAACTACAATCGGGAGAAACCTTGTGGGATGCCTTGCACTCATTGCCTAGGGAGGACCTTGATCGATACCAGCCTCTCATCCACCTCTCTACCCTGTTCAAAGGCAGGACTGTCCCAGCGATCGATTTCTTGACAACAAAGTTGGCGTTACTCAGTGCTTTGATCGACGAATCTCGCAGCGGCAGTGGGGATGCGATGGGAGGTGCCCCAGCAAGCACTGCGTTTGTCACCTTCAAGGATCCTCGAGATGCGAGGAGGGCCCTAAAAGAACTCGCAGCTCATCCGAAGAACGCCCTCGCGTGTGTTACGACTCCTGCTCCGGACGTGAGAGATATTGACTGGGGGCGGGCTATGAAAAGTACTTATACGGGCGAGTTCCTCAAAGACTGGGTAGTTAATCTCGGAGTTTGGTGAGTCTCGACTATGTTTTGGCACTTCTCTAAAGTTGAACCCAAATGCGACAGGGGGTTTACGGTTCTTTGGATCTTTCCTGTGTCATTATTCGTTGGTCTAGTATCTATCGACAACTTGTCACAGTTTGTCCGGGGCCTGGTATGTTGAAAATAAGAACCTGCAGCTATATTCTTATTTTTCGTTTTAGTCATCCTATCTCAGCACCCATCGAATTGAGAAAGAGCTTTTATCATCCTTTCTACCGACCTTACTAGTCGCACTGCTCGCCATTTTGATCCCACTCCTGCTACTCCTTATCGCGAAGAAGGCCCATAACATCATTACATTTTCCAGGTTGCACGATCGGATTCTGACTCGGTATTACAAATTTCTGGTCTGCAAGTAAGTATTTCATTCAATTCTCGAGGTGCACATCTGACATGTCTTTGTAGCGTCATCATCTTCTTTTGTTTCGGTGTCTCCGCCCTCCAGTCGTTTCTTACCTCCTTCGGGCAGCAACTTACGAACGTAGTGCCGCTGGTTGCAAGTTATATCCCAGTGTGCGCGCCGTTCTTCGTGGGATGGTGTAGGTGTCCGTTTGCTACCCGGTATGACATTGCCCTGACAATTGAATTCGCAGTAATCTTCCAAACGGGAATTCATGCTGGACTTGAGCTGGGTTTATGTAAGAATCGCATTTTCCTTTTGCTCCGGATCATAATTGACTTTCTATCTGCTTTAGTTGGTGTACGTGTTGAACTAGTAATTAGTTGGCCGGGACCTAAAAATTGATGTATTCACCTCAAGCTTCCACTCATCGTCTACCCTGCCATGGTTCGCGGAGCAACGACACCTCGACGACGCGAGTTTGGGACCAGAGCCCGAACCTTCAATTATTATTGTATGCATTTAGTTCGTAGTTTGACTGCGAAGTTGACTTTCACCGCTAGACTGGTTGCCGAATCATTTGCTTGTCGTGATAATCACACTGAGTAAGCATGAGGAATATTGATTGCTCGGGAAAGTATTGACGATCTCAAAGGCTTCTCGATCCTGAATCCATTGATTTTGCCTTTCGCATTGCTTTATTTCTCGGTTGCACTAGGTCAGTTATTCGCGCCAGATCATTTAATCGAACACTAACCTTCGATCACATCTGCACAGCTGTTTTCAAGCATCAGGTGAAAAACTTTGATGACCCCTATGACGACCATCTAACGCCCCTGTAGTTTGTTCACGTCTACCGCAAAATCTATGACGGGAATGCGGAAAACATCGTGATACGAATTGTAGGTGTGCTGAGGCTAGAAAAGAAACATAAGACTAACATGACCGAGCAGCTTCGATACTCCCTAGATGGGCTCATGTTTTCTCAAAGTACGTTCTATAATTGATAGCATTGACCGCCGACTGAGCAGATCAAACAGTTGTGCTTATGGCCGTGATGGTCCTTTTACAACAATCGATACAGGCTGGGCTTGTTGGAACCGCACTTGTGCTTACTGCACTCACCAAGCTTTAGTATGTCTTATCCTTCCAGAGTCCATATCAGCCATTTATCATTGTATTCCAGCCTGACTCGTTTTACTCGCTCTAAATTCGACGCTGCGAATATTGCCGAGGCCAATGCAGCGTGTGGTATCGAGGATGTTGGTTGCGAGAGGCAAGGAGGCCAAAATTACCAGCAAAACAACGAGGATGAGAGGGCGAGCCAAATAGGGAGAATAACTCATCGCGTTGTCACATGGCATTCCGCACCCGACGCGTTTGCGTATTCTACTGTTCGTCGGCCTCAAGAACGTCGCCCCAATAATCCTTTCAAGCCGCCACCACCGCCTGTCCCTCCTCGTCACGGTGTGGCAGAGAGTCCTATTCGGCCGCTTCACCTGGCAATCCCCCCAACTCCTACCCCTCGGCTCACCCGGCTGGCTTCTTGGGAAACTATTCGTGCAGACACCCCACTCGTCGTTTCACATACTCGACGGGAACCCTGGGACGATGCACCTGACCACACAGCCACTTACGACAACCCTTACTACACCCAGGATGTTCCGGAATATTTATGGCTCCCAAAGAATCCGTTATCTGAGCTGGATTTGAATGATACGGTGAATCTGCATCGTGCGTTGACCTCGGTAGCAGAGGGTGGAGATATGGCCGAATCGATTTTCACCGACGAGGAGGCAGCAATTGGTAGCTATTACGGAGGCGGTGATGTGGACCCGTTTGCGGAATCGGTCACTGGGCGCGAGGACATCGCTTTATCTGCCGTGATTCTGGAACGAGTTGATCATGGCGATCCTGGTGACGACTCGGACCTTGGCGATGCAGAGTCCACCGGGACCATTTTTTCCAGGCGTCCTTCATCTGGCACGCATGTATCAAGGCGGATACCATCCACCGCATTCCGTTCTTTCTCTGCGGGAGTGCGACGCTCTGGCACTACTCAAGCCCCAATGTCCCCTAACCGCCTTCGTTCCCACTCGGTTGGAGTAGGCGTTGACCCCGCGCTTCAACCAGATCTGAATGTTCAAGCACAATTCCTTCCCTCTCCCACTACTCCCGGGCTTGCACCTCCTACATTGAGACGCCTGGCATCGCAGCTTTCAATCGGCCGGAGCAATGATGGACGGAGGAGCAACGAGGCGACGCCAATCCGGCCGAACCGCCCAAGAGCCAACACCGGCGCCAGCGCGGCTCTCTCGGTTCGGGAAGCCCTGTTGCGTGAAGTTTGCGAAGAAGAGCGTACCGCGGCCGAGGAACGCATTCGTCAAGAACTGCACGAGTCTGAGCACCTTACTGCGCCACGCAAGTGGACAAAATGGATGTATTCGAAGCCAGCTTCTGACGAACAAGCCGGATCTCACTGAGCAGGAATCTCATAATGTTATTATCCCCTGATGCACACATATGTTACATGATCACGCCATTTCCTGCTTTGTGTCTTTATGGATGTACAATTATAATAGAGCAATAACATAGTACATAGTTCAACCTTGCCTTCGCCGCTTCGAGCTTCTCTCGGCGCTATCCTGAGACGCTCGCTTGACTTTTTGGCCGGCGATTCGCATGTACTCCTTGCGTTCCTCTCTGCGTTTATCAGTCTTTTTCGCTTCTGCCGCCTCAACCTTCCTTCTATGCCCGGCCTTCCGCTCATTTTGTTTCTCTCGCCTACGAGCTACCTGATCCTTGCGGACAGCACGAATCTGTTGGATGACGCTAAGTGCTTTCTTTTCTTCCGGCTCAAGCACAATAGCTCGTTTCTGCATATAAGTCGGGTGATTCTGGGGTCGAGTGGTTTTAATCTTGGATGCGTAGGGCAGCTCGGCTTGCAATTTTTTCGGAATCTTGAGTGGATTGAATCGCCTAGACGGGCGATCTACAGCCTAATGACGGACTTCAGTGCAAGCTAGCCTCGTAGTCATTATGACTTTTTACCTTGTACGTTGAATTGACATTCAGGGGTGTTTTGATATTCTCCGTCCTGCGAACCTGTCCCGTCAGGCGCATTCCCTGCCACCGGCTCTTGTCGGCCAACAAGAGTGAGGTGACCGGGTTATAGAATTTCCGGGGCATAATGGAATACCAGGCTCGCAGAAATATTATGTCTAGCGAAACGCAGAGTCAGCCGAGGCTGTATCGTCAACTTGCACGCTACGAACCGCTCATCAAAACCTTGTCCTCGAATGTGGCTCGGAATGCTCCATCTGGCTTGGCTTGAGCCTTTTTGATTTGCCCCCTAATCCCACTCACGGTCCGGATATTTGCACCTTCGAACTTGGCAACCTCGAGAGCCGAGTTGAACATGTCCTTCACAAACGCCGTGTTCTTGAATATCTTGTATGGCACGCCTGTCAACTTGAGTTTTTTGACAATCTTTACGGACCGATCGATGTCGAGGACTACACCACTTGCGGAGACACGAAAGCCCGGGGTAGAGCCCTCGAGCGAATTGAAGGCGCAAAACCCGGTACCAGGAAGAGAAACCGGTCCGTAGAATGTTGCATAGCAATGCATGTGCTCGGGGGTGTACTTGAGCATACGCATTCGAATGCTGTGATCGTCAAGGGAATATATGGGCAGTGTTTGGAACCTCCGCCATCCGATCGAGAAGATGAGTGGGTCATTGGTTTTCAGTGTGCGAGTGTACCACCGGTGCCGTTTCAGCCGAACCTGCACGAACCCAACACGCTCCTCGGCGGGAAGGAGGCCGCCTACGATGATAGGGAATGCGGGATCGAAATTCTCGATCAACTCGCACGGAACGTTCTCTAGCTCAACCCGCACATATGTTCCTGCACGGTGGCCTTCGACCAGAGTCCTTGTCTCTTCATCCATGCCTTCCAGCTCTGCTTGGTTCAGTTGCAGCTGGCGTGCGAGTTTGTCCTTCTCTTGGTCGTAAAAGTCCATGCCAGCGGTCGGGTCATCGTCAGGATCGTCGTACTGCTCGTCAAACTTGCGTTTCAGTAGCGCCTTCTTCGCAGCCAAGTCCCCTTCGAGTTTAGTGGAGGGCGTGCCGTTGGGTAGTGCTTCAAGATCTTCAAACCCGCCGTCGGCATCATGCTCATACGGCTCTCCATCCGCCGTGGTGTCAGTGACTTTGTGTTCGCCAGTGATGAATAAATGCCGAATAGAATCAAGCATGTCTTCGTCCTCCCAGATCGCCACAGCTCGAATATCGATCGGTTCTTTGTCTTGATCAAACGTTTCCAGAGTCGAGCCAGCTGGGCGCTTTATTTTGAACAGCTCGTCGTCTCCATCGTCAACTGTTTCCTGAGCCGGGTCGATGGATCGAAGACCTTGGCCAAACACCACCTCATGCGCGGTGCATTCCGATGCATAGACAAGTTTCGTCCAGTCTTTTCTCCGTGAGCTTTTGGAGAACGATCGAGAAGCCCGAGCGGAGAGATCCGATTTCCATTGTGGGGCATCTTCATCCTCGTCCTCACTGCCACCACCATTCCACCCCTCTCCTTCACTCCCCAGTTCCGAATCCGCACCACGATCATGATCGGCTTCCGACTGGCCAAATTCGTCCTCTCCCATATCAGAGTCGCTTTCAGCATACTCCACTCCCCCCTGTGATCCCAAGCCATGGCTGGGCAGTTCGCTTGGCAAGCGTGGGTTTCGAGGTACCGTTCGCCCACGGTCCCCCTTTGAAGTTGATCCTAGAGCCGCAGAGTCGACGTCGGACTCGCGATCGGATTCCCCTAGTAGTTCTCCCTCCTCGTTTTCGCTATCCTCTTGGTCCGTTTCATTTTCGGATTCATCGTAGTCTGAATTCTTCTCAGAATCCAATTCAGTATCATCGACCTTGAGCAAAGCGGAGGAATTGTCGAATAGACGAATGTGAGACTGGGATAGTTTCTCTGCCAGGGTAGATGTAGCGTCTTGAAGATCCATAACCATTCGTTCTCCTTCGCCCTGAGGGACTATGAAAATATGAGAGCAAAGCTTAGTGAAGTCCAAGCCGATCTCACCGATAGCCTGACCGTCTGCCCCCTGTCTCGTGAAGCTGCCTGGCACGTTGATGTAGACGGCATCCTTGTCATACATAACACCGCCTACGTCGCTCATCGGGGCATGGATGAGCTTCTGCTTTTCGCTCAATTTGCGGCGCTTTTCGCTATCCGCAGTAGGTAATGGGCACGGGTCGGCAAGTTTTGTGACGGTCTTGATGGTTAAATCACCAGCGCCTGGTACGTGCACCTTGGTTGTCTCCCTTAAATTGGTCCCACGCAAGTATCCATAGAGCGTAACGGTTCGGTCGACGGTCGGTTGCTGCCGCACTAGCTCCTTTGAAGTCATATCCTGGATGCGATCCGCCAACAAATAGGGATGCGAGTTTCGGAAGACCAAAGGACGAAATTTCATGACTGAAATAAATCTAGATAGGTTTTGGATCTCGGTGTCGGGATATCGACCGTTGAGTACGCCAGAGAGATAGAATAGCTTGGCTCCCTGGTAAATCTCGGACCAGAAACGCTTCTTGAGCTGTTTCTTCGTCTCCCGCTGGGTGGACAACTTCTTGATAAGATCGAGATGGGTGAGTACGCCAATCACCTTGGGAAAGCCATGAGACTGGAGGATATTGAGGAACTCGAATGTTTCCTGAGGA
Organism: Ceratobasidium sp. AG-Ba; assembly: GCA_016906575.1. NCBI lineage: Eukaryota > Fungi > Basidiomycota > Agaricomycetes > Cantharellales > Ceratobasidiaceae > Ceratobasidium > Ceratobasidium sp. AG-Ba. The sequence continues at coordinate 1,400,049 of CP059614.1, forward strand.
TGTGTGAATACAAGATAGTCGGCGTAGTGGGGGGAAATACCATTTCGAACCCAAAACTCCCGTCGATCATGAGCAAGACCAGATCAGCTATTTTTCCTATGTCGATCATGGAGTTCAAATCGTTGTTGCACTCGACAAACGTGAGACGCCGCTTCTTTCCTTGGGGACACATGGGCATTTAATCCAAGATTCCAAAGTTCAGGGCACTCACCAGCGACGACAGTGATTGGACCTTTCACCTCCGAAAGAGTGTGCTTCGTATACCGTTTGACTAGGCTCTTGACGAGAGTTGTTTTTCCAACCTATAGGCAGCTGGGTGAACGATATCGACGAAGAGAGTGGAGTATACGCACCCCGGGAGGCCCGACCATGGCCACGATCACCGGTGGGGGCTCGTCGTCTGGGGTCCTGTTGACGAGTGGGACATGCAGTCTTGTTTGGTCTTTCTCGGCTGCCCTTCTGCCCTGGCGGTCGGCGTTGCGGCCCGACCTGGGCGCGAATGCCTGGGGGAGGGTGAGCGGGCGGAGAGCGAGTGGAAGGGTGGGGGTGCACCTTTTCATTGTATCCCTTGCCGTGCTCTCTGGTCTTTCTCTTTGCTTTCTTTTCGGCCTTGGCTCCGGACTGGGCGGGGTGGTGTGCCTTCTGCGGTTGGTCCTCCATCAGGCACAAGTCGAGGTCAAGTCCCAAGCCAAAATTTGACACAGCCACAGATCACCATCACGTGATACATCAGCATCCATTCATAACAGTACGTGCTTTCTACATGAATCGGACAGGTCAAACCTGATATCTCCACCTCACATGCCTGTCCCCTTGCTCGACCCGCTCATCTGAGTCGTCTTGCTCATCATGCTTCTCATTTTGCTCAAGCAGTGCCTGCCGTCGACTGTTCTCTTTGCTCATCCATAACCAAAGGTACAGTGTCACCAGAAGCGCAAAGCACAGATAGCCGATGGAAATGATGTGAGGCTTTCGGAATTTATGACCTGCCCATTCAGGTCGGTAGACTAGCACTCCAGCGATGGCCCCAAGGTCGCCGATACTAATTTGCAATGCGACAGCCACGGCTCGTTTTGTTTGGGATGCGACGTTCTGGCTGGGGTTTAAGACCACCGTCTGTGTAACTTGGAGTCGGCGATATGCTCACCTCGCCCGGCCAACTCAGCAAGAGTGCATTACCAACGTAGACACCGGCCTGAAAATTCGTTTTAGAGCGTGGCTGCCTCTGACCCGGTGTTACTTACGCATGCCAAATGAACTCCAACGTACTGGCGCCCAGCTGGAATGATTCTTCAATCACGGGTATACATGTCCATCAACCTGACACGTACCAGAATGAGTTGCGAGAAGGAGAATGTAACCTGCAATTTCTTCAGCCCAATATCCTGAAGATTGGTTCATCCTACGAACCAATAATCCCGATGACTGCCGCACCAGCAATGAGAATAGCACGCCGGTTGAGTATCGACGCCAACCATGCTGCTACCCCAATACTATGAATAAAATCGGCTCAGCCTTACAAACACCTCACATGTACAATCATACTCGCCTGACCGCGCTCAAAGCATAGGGGGGAACCGTAAGCAGTTGTGCTTGCCACGAAGCATAACCAAGTCCAGCAATAATGGTTGGCTAGAAGAGAAGATAAAATGGAACCAGGTAAGAACAAGCGATTACTGTAGCGTACCAGGAAAAGCGATAGCGAATACAGCACAAAGCTGTTGCACACAACCAACCTCAGCAGTCGTCAAACAGATCCACCTCGGCTTACGCATATCCATGAAAAAGTAGCGCATATCCCCACACCAAATGATCACCCAGTGCCTGGCGAACATATCTCCTGAGATGTATGTTATTCACGTTTCTTCAAAGTTTTAATGAAAGCCAATCACATACCATTGAAATTCCTCAGTAACCCCTGCCGAGTCGTATTTCGATCTTTCCAGCAACCTCGTACGTTCCTCTTGCGTGAGAAACGAGGCGCGCTCCGGCCAGTTCGGAACAATCCAGTAAGCAGCAAAGGCTACGATCACTGTCAACAGGCCCTCCAGGATGAAGATCCTCCAGGGTGCACAGTATCAGTCTCAAATTTGCACAAATAGTGTAGTAGTACCAAGCCCAGCCCGGTTTTCCACCAACACCCTTCATCTTGGATATAGCCCAAGCAAGTATCCCTATCGTATAAATGGGCTGATGCACATTTTATCGGGTAAAACGCACCCACCTCCGAAAGCTCCGGAAACAGCTGCACCTCCAAAAAATATGGCTACTCGCCAATGTCTCTCCCGACTGAGATGTATACCATCAAGTGAGTATCATATCGACGCTGATAAAACGATGACACCTGCCGTCTATAATATACAGAAAATACGTATATCACCCCAGGGAATCTGGGAAAGGTTGGTCAGTTTCAGACTTGTGTGGCAATCTTCAAACATACAATCCTGCCTCCGTGGTTCCAAGGAAGAAGCGAATAGCGAACCTGCCCCAAAAGTGTCAAAGCTGGGGGATTGTCGCAATCAAACTAAGACTTACAACCCAGCTTGATTAGTTACAAATCCTTGGCAAATCGATACAATACCCCACGCGAAAGTAAGAGTTGGCAACCTGTCAATCCATCAGCAGGATGCGGGCGTTGATGGTACTACTACCTGCCAGATTTTGGGATTGAAGCGCTTTAGAACAATATTTGCGGGTACTTCCCAGAAAACATATCCAACGAAGTACAAGGCTGAATTAGATGAAGCGATTAGGCACTAAATGTCGACATCCTGTTGGTACTCACCGAGGGACGTATTATAATTAGCTCCCACTACATGTATGTCCTGTAACAGAAAATTCAATATTATAGAATATTTTGCCCTCAGTCATCCTCACCGTCGTCAGTCCGTCCAGCCTATGCTCGATTAATCCAGTCAGCGGGACCTTTCTTATCAAGAGGGTCTCTTACTTGGCATTACCAATGTTGGCCCTATCATACTACTCAGTCCTAGTTTATGAAGCAAATCGCTCGAGTCTCACTTACCGATCCAAAAATGACAAAAGATACAAAAGCGTTAGGATTGGAAGCAAACTAGATTGAGTACTAAGACCGCCTTATCAAGACATGAAAAAACACCAGACGCACTGGAGATCAATTTTCCTCAAAAGAGCGCGATCGTCGGCCTCGCGAGATGCATGACGAGCTTCGCTATCGTACGAGTCGATTTCAGTGTTCTTATCCGACGCGCGTGCCATAGTCACTCGGCAAAGGTGCGTATCCACTCCCACCAATGCAGGGTGTTGTTATATGCGGAAGCAGTCTTGGGACGGAACGTCATGGCTCGAAATCATTTCGTAGAACGTTCAATGTCGCAAAAAGGCCTTTAGATGGCGTGATCCTGATTAGAAGCTCGTCATCGAGCCGTAGAGAGGAACATCTGGCATGATGATCGCCAGTTCTTAGACACCAGTGGCACCATATGGCGCCGTATCAAAGACTGTAGACTGATAAGTTGGAGATTACACCTATGACACTCCTGTGCATGTCTGATCGGCCGGGCAAGTCCTAGTAGAAAAGATAATGCGATGCATTAAAAGTCCAGTAAATTGAAGATCATTTGTTTGTATCTGTCAGCTGATGGAGCCATGCAGCCCCAAGGTTCTGGCCGCCAGTAGGTCGTGCATAAGCCATGGTCGTTGCTTACTGCAGGCGCAAGAGAACAATGTCGCTTACATAAAGGCGACGGGCGCCTAGCATTGTCTGGTCTTACTTGGTATACCTGTCCCGCTGCGTCGTACCCGCTGGGGACTTGGGACAACCCTGTAGCTGCGTCAGTAGCTATGTCATCCCTTGCGAGCTCTGAAGAATTAATCAACTATGCTCATCCGTAGCAATGAAATAGTTGTCATTCTTGGAAATTTATGAACGGCTCTTACAGGTTTCAAGTGCAACATGTATGTCCCGGCTGTATGCTCTAATATATTCCAATAACGCTGTACTTTTCAACAGTTGTTCCCTCAGAGTTGTAAGATAATTCCTTCTCATGGGACTTGGGCGGATCTATAACGTTTCTAGACGCTGACGCCGTTCAGGACGCTCTACAGCCTGTGAACGGTATAGCAGCTTGAGGAGAGGAAACCGCGCGAGGCTGGAGAAAGTGCCCGAGTCCTCCATCGAATAGGATTTCTATGACATGAGGCAAATATCTACGCTGATCATCTCGCTGCACAAACGCTCGGTGGAGAACCAATCACATATAGACTAGTTTATATATTTCTCCTATTTTAACTAAATTCAATTAAATGAGATGTTATGTGACGTCATCTTACCAAGCATTGTCCCACCACGTCTATAGCTCCTGGGACATGGGACATTGGAAATTCTGAACGTCGCGTCGGAGTCAGGTGGGACCAGGACCGACGTTCTTCTCTTGCGCCTACAGTATTCTCCTATCATCCACGTGACTGGTGGGATACCATTTCGTAACTTCACGCAACAGAATATCACAAGCCTATACATCACGAGTACACAAAACCAAAAAAGAACCACCGTCACCTAAGTGCGCGACATGCAGATCCATTCATCCAAACTATCACATCATCTTCTCACGACTTATTGGGCCATGTGAACTGGCCAGGAGACGGCTAGGAAACGGAAAGTCAGAGTGTAGAGGGATGTATAATTAACGAGGTGTCATGTCTTTAGATTTCTTACTTTAGGACTGGAGCGTCGTGGGGGGGCTTTGAGTTACTCGGGTCATGTGATGACACGAAGCCCATTCCGTGTCTTTCGCTGACTAAATGCGGTCATTTGATTTATCGCTCCGGTACTTGACACTCGAATAGCCCGGAAGCGGTGTAAAAAGACAGCAAAATCGCGACATCACACCTTCTCAATATTGCTTTGCTACATTCTCCAGCACTCTGTTTTCCCAAAGACACTCTGGCCGTCTCTCGGCCAGTTCACATGGCCCAATAATTCGTGGGAAGATTATGTGATTGTTTGCTTAGATGGATCTGCATGTCGCGTAGGCTCGTGACCAGCCGTTCTCGCTTACGTGTGTAAGACGACACACCAAACAAACACAGAAGACACGACGTGAGAACGGTTGGTACAATTTACCTATGGACTTCGCCCGAGTAAGTCCGGCGATTGTTTTGGGAGTGACTTAGCGGTTCTGCCTGCCAGCGCCCGAGGCAGGACCACCTCTCTGCCCGCCACAACTCATCTAATTGGTCTAAAATGTGTACATACGGCACTAGCCTACTCATGTAAACGTCTAGGGGCATTGAGTGGGATGGTCTCGACATAGGGCGTGGTTGGGTCGGGTTTTTGGCAGCCGTGAGTTATTGTTCGGTGCTGGAGCCGGGTTTCGTTTAGAACCTCATCTCAAACCGTCCCAGCATGCGCTCTACATCCTATATGCGTGGAAAATCCGCGTTAGACAGCGCTAAAATCCCTGTTTTGTTGGCATTCGATGTCACCTGACTGGTTTTATCGACGCTCGCCGCAATGTCCGACGCCTGCCGCACGATACATCGATTCGACCAGTCTAGTTTTTGCTACACGGACTTGCCGAAGAGGTATCATCATTATGCCCAACGGAAGAGGGGTGGTCAGTAAGAGAGTCTTATGATTTTGTCAATTTCAGTGTTTTATGAGCCCACCACCATTCAAGAAAGCGAGCCCCATTTGCACGGATGGCAATAGCAAAGTTTGACGTGTCTTCGAACTTAGAGTCTATAAAATCATTACAATGGGGGGGTAATCAGGACTAATCAAAAATCGGACGCGAAACGATTAGCCCGATTGTACCAGCCACGAAACTGGACCTTGCCCACAAATTCCTCCAAACATCGACCAAGCAAACAGCCGGAAATGGACGATCACATGATAGCGATAAAACAGATGTTCTTAATACGTCGATAAACCTAGCCGCCCTCGTACAGCGACGAGACGCATAGCGAGGATCAAGTGGAGTGCGACGGCCGTGTTATGAGCCTAATGTCGCGCACTTTACCAACAACCATCGAGTCGTCATTATTTGCAGAATTATACAAGCTAAGTCGTAGTCTGCTGATCAGTTGACCACAGCTGGGGTATAACGCAGACAATCTCAATTGTCAGGGTCAAAACAAGAACCATCATTCTGTTCAACCTCCTCGATCAATCATTTTTATTAAATTTATGACTCTACCACTCAACTCTGAAGCGTTCAACCTACTACAACATCACTGTTCCTTCAATGCGAACATGAACTTCACCTCCCACCCATATCTCTCCGCCTTCCTCTCCGCCTTCAGCTAATTTATGATCAACCGAGATATAAATACGACCCGCCCGCCCTAAGCAGGTTCCTTGGCTTGCGATGTAATTCTGGGGTGCCATCCCCTCTGATATAAGCCATTTTGCCATCCCGGCACTACAGCCGAACGGGCCATGAACGTCAAAGCTCCATGTCCTCGGGCAAACCACTTACTTCAAGCTACCAGTGACTGGATCCTCCACAAACGTTTCTGAGGGACAGAACGCACGTAGTTCGAAGTGAGGGGAGTCATCGTCTTCACCCTCCTCAATCACAACGGATTCGCCCCCCATTTTGTAGATGTATTTCTGCGCTTTACTGTATGCACCTATAACTCCCCAATTGATCCCGCGGCCTTGGTTGATGTGACTGGTTTTGATGTCGAGGACATCCTGGGCCGACTTCAGGATCAACCCGGCCCACCCAGGGCCGTTATCAATCCATCTGCTTGCCAAAACGTCACCGGTCGATATCCTCATTGCGTGGCAGATGTTCTCGAGATCAGAGGCTGGTATTTCACCTTCCCGAATGAATTCAGGGGCAGCAAAACTCAATCTGCCAGTTGTCTCTTCTAACTTGATGGAGACCAAACCAATTCCGCATTCTTGCACGATATTCCCCGATTTTCTAGGTTTTCCTCCCTGTTGGAGCCAAGCTTTACAACTTCCCAGAGTGGGGTGCCCAGCAAATGGTAGTTCCCGAGCAACAGTAAATATACGGACTTTGTAATCGGCCTTGCTTGCATCCGAAGGGGGCAGTAAGAAAGTAGTCTCGGAAAGGTTCGTCCAAGATGCAAATTTTTGCATGTCTTCGGTGGATAGCCCCTGTGAAGACACGACCACAGCTAGAGGGTTGCCAGACAAGGGTACATGCTCGGAAGGGAATACGTCGACCTGCATAAACGGCCGGGCTTGTGGGGCCATGTTGTCTTTTTGTGAGTAAGCACAAAGATCAAAAGTTCTAGTCGAACTATTGGATCAACTTCCATTATCACACATGCGCCGGGCCTACTTGCCTGTGGTTGCAAACGGAGAGAGCCTCGGCATCATGACTCACGTGCACCGGAAGCATCACCACGCATGACACTATTGGGGGGAAACTCGAGTGATACACGAGCTCTCTCATTGGCTATACTTTAGGTATGTCCAGCAAAATTGAAGCGCCATCAAGGCTATTTATAGTAAATATTGACTGTGTCAGCGAATAGCTAAAGGCCTGGCTACTTGACTCGTGATCAATCATAAAAACACCTCCCCTTTCACGCATACATGTGTCTCTCCTTCCACCCAAACGTTTCCTTGTTGAGCCATAGCCTCCTCGGTGGAGAAATAAACTCTTCCTGACCGCTCTAGACATGTTCCTTGGCTTGCGACGTGATGCTGCGGCGTCAACCCAGCCGAAATCAACCACTTTGCAAGCCCAGCACTCGGAGCGCATAGAGCATAGGTCAAAATCGACTACATTGGCCATTGAAATCGACTCACTTTAGGCTACCAGTGACTGGATCCTCCAAGCTTGGGATTCTGGTAGCAAAGGCCCGAACTTCAAAATGCGGGGAATCATCCACGTTCGCATCAAGGCTAACAGTATGCCCCAGCCCTTTCAATCCACTTTGAACCTGTTCTTGAGCCTTCTCGTACGCTCCTACTACTCCCCAGTTGTAGATCGTCGAGGTTCGAATATGATCCTTTTTCATAGCCAGCACATCTTGAGCTGATTTCAACAGGATTCCAGCCCATCCAGGACCATTGTCAACCCATCGACAGGTGAGAACTTGATCAGTTTCGACCCCCATAGCGTCGCAAACTGTCTTCAATTCATTTTTCGTCATTTCATTATCTCGAAGGAATGCTGTAGCCGCAAAGCTCAAGCGTCCGCTTGACGGGTCTTTTTTGATCGTAACGAGCCCGATACCACACTCCTGTATTATTTCACCTCGATTCTTCGGTTGGCCACCATTCTCAAGCCATGCTCGACAACTTCCCAGAGTGGGATGACCGGCAAACTTCATTTCTCGGTAAGTTGAGAAAATGCGAAGCCTGTAGTCTGCCTTGTCGGGGTTGGTTGGTGGGAGGATAAAGGTAGTCTCCGAAAGATTGGTCCATACTGCAAACTTTTGCATTTGCTCTGTGGACAAGTCGTCCGAGGAGAGTACCACAGCAACTGGATTTCCGGAAAGGGGAGTAGATGCTGAATTGAATACATCAATCTGCATAAATTGACGGGCGCGCGGTACCATGCTGAGCCTCTGGATTAATGATGGTCTAAGAGCTTAACAAGGTTGAGAGGTGGCTTATTTTGGATAATAAACGTATCTAAATCATTCGGAACCCGCTCTGGATGAGGTCAGAAACACCTGTTGACTCGGGTGGCTCAATGACTCATCCTGTTTTTCTGGCCATTTTGGTACTTGCCCGTTCCAACTCCATCCACGTGACGGGTCATCTAAATGGGGTTGTGGACTATCTATTGGCGAATTTATCATTACAGCGTGCCGAGGACAGTCCACAAATCGTTTTGTAAATCATAATACCTATTTCTCCAATGTAGGGAGCTTGTATGCTAGGGAATATTTTCATAGGGTACGCCCGACGCGCACCAGCAATTTGAGAGCGTTTGTAGAGCGAGATGGTTTATTTGAATTGTGCATTATACATTGGTGCGCATGCGGCGATTGGTTGACTCTAGTGCACCTGGGCTAGCCACACAGTCGTTCCAGTCAAGGTATCACGTGACAAAGTGTCCGCTGCAGTTCGTCCACCACCGCAGCCAAATGGAGGCTCTCTTCTTCAACGCAAGTCGACTCGAGTTGCTAAACATACAAATACATAATAAAGCTGATCATGTAGGTTTCCGGCGGATTTCTCGAGGGAGTCCTACGTGGATACAAGGCCGGACTGCTCACCCAAAGTCACTACGCAAACCTGACGCAATGCGAGTCGCTGGAAGGTATGCCCAAAGTTATTTTAGTAGGATATACTTGATGTTGAATTCGCCAAGACTTTCGGATGCAGCTTGCCGCCACGGACTATGGCAACTTTTTGGCTAACGAACCTCTTCCAATTTCGACATCGACGATTGCCGAGAAGGCTACTCAGGTTCTCGTAGACCAATTCAACTATATTCGCAGTAATGCTGTCGAGCCACTGAGCAAGTTTCTGGAATACATGACGTACGTCTCATGCTGGATGGGGGAATAGCCTGTAATGCTAATTCTAATATATTAGCTACGCGTACATGATCGACAACGTTGTGCTGCTCATTACCGGAACGTTGCACGAACGAAACACGAACGAGCTGCTACAGAGATGCCACCCTCTAGGCGTATTTGATACGATGCCCGCGTTGTGTGTTGCTACCACTGTTGATGAATTGTATCAAACCGTCCTGGTGGAGACTCCACTTGGTATGATCAAACTGTTTCCCCTATGGCACATTAGCTCATCCTGACCCCACTCAGCGCCGTATTTCCGAGACTGCCTCTCAGCCTCGGACCTGGACGACTTGAACATTGAAATCATCCGCAACACGCTCTATAAAGCCTACCTTGAAGATTTCCACGCCTATACACAAACTATTGGGGGACCCACGGCCGAGGTCATGGATCGCATTCTCTCTTTTGAGGCTGACCGCCGAACCATCAACATCACAATCAATTCGTTTGGCACCGACCTCTCCAAAGAACAGCGTGCCAAGTTGTTCCCAAGTATCGGCAGACTGTACCCAGCTGGAAATAACCAACTGGCTAAGGCGGACGAGATCGAGGCTGTCAAAGCTGTTTGTGACGTTGTTCCCGAGTACCGCGCGTTTTTCGATCCTTCGGGCGCCAATGGACGAGCTGGCGGAGATGGGGACGAGGCTTCGAGTCTAGAGGACCGATTCTTCGCGACCGAAGTTCACCTGAATAAACTGTCCTTCCTCCAACAGTTCCAGTACGGAGTGTTCTACAGCTATGTCAAACTCAAAGAACAGGAGATCAGGAGTCTGACATGGATAGCCGAATGCATCGCCCAGGACGCTCGTGATAGGATCCAAGACTTTATTCCTACTTTCTAGTCCATGTGCATTGATAGCTTATGACATAATGAGACGACAGCGCTTTTGTTAGTTTGCGTATTACTAGTTAGGCGAACGGGCAAGGGCAACTACGGCCAAGCCATCAATTCTAGCCAAGTCCAAAAAAAAAAAATAGGCTAGTCCATGGTACCAAACAAACACCCCTACGACGGCTATGATTGTACAACTGTCTCTCGAGCAAAAGCGGCCCTCTCTGGGGCCTCAGTCGAACATTTGCTTTCCCTTCGCTTAGAGTCCAGCATCGCGAACCACTGTAACAAGTTGTGAGTCGATATCCCACCAGTGTGCTTGAGCAAACTTACTTTTCCAAACACGCGTTCTGGATCGTATTTGAGTTTGGCCTCCACCAAGCGCGTATAGTTTGGCCCAAACTTGACTCGTGCCTTGCTCGCGCCTGCTCGAGAGTCCTCATCAAGATAGTTGACGTATGCTTCTCCAACGTTTTGAGTGGCTGAAAAGGCAAGAGCGCGAGCCTTTTTGAAGGCCTCGTCGACTTGGACTGATGCCGTGCTCGCTCGAGGTGTGAACGAGGGATCGCTCCAGTGAATAGTCATTAGCATAGCGTAGTTCTGTTAAGATGTACATTCGGTTGAACTCATCAGCATTTTGTTTGATAGATTTCCTGATGACTTACAGGCAAGCGGGATGCAAATGCTGTGGCCGTGGCTGGAACACTGGCCACCTTGTCCGGATGATACAGCTCAATGAGCACTGTAGATTTGGAAGCCAACGGATTTGTGCAAACAAAGTCTAGCCAGCTATCGAATAGTGTCTTGATGAGTTGGAGCGGGAAACCAATAGGAGTTGCAGGAATAAAGTTTCCTCGGAGTAGCTTGTTTTGCCCATGGGCCGATTGAACATCCTATTGATGCGATTCAACATCATCGTTTTGGGCGGGGGGTTTGGCCAAGGCATACCTGCAACTGGTTGAGCTTAATATACGCTACAGCGAGTGTTAGAATAATCGATGAGAACTTGTTTTGGGGGGAGCTCACGAATTGTTTCCGGTTTATGCATCATCGGACCTACGTCAACAAACCGCTGGAATCTTTGTCGCCCCTCCAGTGAATCGCCGTTGTAGATCATCTGCAATACGACTACAGGCTATTTTGAGCCATTTTGAGTACCAACTTATCACTCGTAAACACCGAGCGACGAACCGTGCCTGCTGGGCACAAGGCAAACGCCAGGCTGCCGTTTTCCGTATCATCTCTGCTTTTGGTCCAGGCATTTATCTCTTCTATCAAAGGATGAAGGGACCTCGGTGCAAACACAAAGACTAGGAACGTGTTAGTTCCAGATCATGCCAATAGTCCGAGCACGCTCACAGTGATGGAACACAGTTGGCCGTTGGGGGTGGAGCCTGAAGACAAACTCGGTTACTACGCCGAAATTTCCGCCCCCACCTCGGAGCGCCCAATACAAGTCGTTGTTCTCAGCTTCTGAGGCAGTAAGAATAGCACCCGACGCGGTTACCACTGTGGCTTGCACGAGGTTATCAATAACTAGTCCATGTTGTCCAGTGAGCCAACCGCGACCACCACCCAATGTGAGACTGGGACCGGTGGGAATGTCAGCCGTGCCTGCTGCCCGGGTACAACGTATTGCTTACCCGCCTGTTGGCGACAAACTTATTAGGGCCAGGTATTTAAGAGCCTATTACCACTTACCTACGCCTGTATGGCTCACGACGCCAGCAACCGGCGCAAGTCCTGAATAGGTTGTTAGTGAAAACGAGGAGCGACAAAGCATTTCTCACCATGCTCAGTCGCCGCTTGATCGACATGCTTCCACAATGCACCCCCGCTCACATAGGCTAGTCGGTTTTTGGGGTCAACCCTGACGGCCTGCATTTGGGGCTCCAGGTCGAGGACGAGTCCACCGTCCGAACTGGAAGCCCCAGACGCACTATGCCCGCCTCCCTGTGGCCAGGTCAGATGAGTGGGATGTCCATTCGGCATACATACCTTGACTGCTATGTCGAGCCGGGGCTGGCGAGCGTACATGCCTTTCCCTTGGGCAAACGCGAGGAATTCTACGATGTCATCTGCGGTGGCGGGATATGCCACCGCGGCGGCTGGCTTTTCGGCATTCTCTGCCCACCGCCTCACGTCGTACCCAGGCTCATCTTTGAGGTGCACCGAGCTGCCAAGTGATAGTCGGCTTCGGAGGGTAGCAAGAGCGTTGGGGTCGATAGCGAACATGGTCGAGAGGTTGGGGTGTATGGTGTTGCTGTCAAAACCTCTGCCGTCATTTTGCGACTCTATTACGATCCGCAACGTGGGACCTGTTGTTGGCTTGCCCCATGCTCCTGGCTGGACCGAACAAGTTCGGAAACGGGATTGATTACCTGCCTGCCATCAATTGCAAATTATAGTAGCGGCCAAATGCCACATCATTGCAAAACACAGTCGGGTTAAGGCCACGAACCACGTTGTGGAGGATACAGACTAGTCATTTCGACATTCAAGAGTAGCATATGGTAGTTGCGTTCTTTAAAAGAGTGCTTAAGACTATTGTCATTGCGTACATCGGGAAGTGGTGAAATTAGCCCGATCCAAAGTAGATTTAGCCTGAAATAACTGGGGGTTACACGCATACAATCAAAACCATCAATTTCGTCTCGTGGACAAGATCTTACCAGAGCCGCTAGACTGGAGGAAATGAAAGGACCCGCGGATGTCGCAATACAGCAGTCAATTATTTAAAATAACAGAAATCAATTCACTTGAACCCCTAACCAATGCTGTAAGTTGAAGCGCTAGATGGAGCACCATGAATAGCAGCTAATTGTGTACGACTCTACTGTTCTCGAACGCCAGTGCCTTAGAGCCCGTATTTAGTAGCGAATGCGGGCAAAGTCCGTGTTCAACCCACCTCATTTGACATTCCCGACTGCAATAAATCGCTCGGCAACACTTTTCACAGGCCAGACCAGAAGCTGGAGTCCGCATTGTCATCTTTCCCATCGGGCACCGTGGGTTGGAGCAAAGTTTACAAGTCACATCCAGAGCGGAAGCTGGACCTAACAAAGTCCAACTTCCAATTGCTTCAAGAAGATACTTGCTCGGGATTCGGCTTGGTGCTACTCCTGTAGAGAGCATCGTAAGGTGGATCATCAATTTGACCCGGTCCGCCGTGTTGGTAAGAGCAGCTTCGTCTTTCATGTATGTCACGCCTGACATTGCCTCAGCAGTGTTTTTAAATTCGTTCCTAAAGTACTGCCATCTGTTGGGCTCGTCCTCTACGTGCTGGTGAGTGGGCTGGGTTCTTGAATTATTGGACTAATACCTTCTCTTGAAACCATCAACATAACCCGACGGATTATCCCAAGTATGTTCATTTCAACTAGCATGCGAGAGAACGCCTGCACATCTGCTCTTGATCGAAGTCTCTCTTTCATATCGCTCAAATAACACGTCAGTGGACTCCAACTCCACCAGAGTGTTTGAAACCTACAGAATGAAAGGTTCCTATATGTAACGTACAAGGTGTAGCTAGTAATATAGTAATCCTATCAGCGCACCTATTAAACCGTGTGAACGATAAGTAAGATGATAGGGTGTCGTAGCGTGAGCTACGAGCTGAACAGCTTAAGTATCGTGTATTTGTGGGTAAACTAAGTACAGTGAATACGGACACTACAATGAGTCTTTTGTACTAAAACAATCCCGAGAGTACCCGGTACTCTAGCGAGTACACACGAGGTACGTGTATTCGATGGTTGGGCAGCGTATATGCGTACCCTCGCTAACTAACAATCCATACGGTCCGCAGACCCTCTTTTTATCTAGGCGAGTCGCTAGAATACTCTAGCGATTTGTTCTATCTATAGCGTTCATCGTACTCTTTATTCTTATTTTATTTTTACTTTATGCGGCGCTTCTTGTTTATACATGTATAGATTTTATATTTTATGTTATGTAATACAATCGTTGCACACAAGGTGATGGAGAATATCGCCAGTGTACTTTCGAGTGAATCTGCGCCGAGGTGCGGCCATCGGGCCATCACGTTCTCGATCAATCTCTAGCCACAGCCGTTCGAGTCCCGCGCGTGTAATATTGGTTATACAGTCCGCCAGTCTTGGAGTCAAAAGAATATTAACATACTCGAATAATATGTAAGACATATCGAGCAGCATGATCGGCACAAGGGAGTTGCCACGGTTCCATAATGGATGGAACACGTCGATGTATCTATCTAACACAGTTCGGGCATCTTCCTCATCGGTAGTTGAGTCTAGCTCAAGGCGCTGGTCAAGTATCCGATCAGATGAGCATAGAGCACAAGTTACAGCAAAGTCTTTCGCTCTTCCCTGGTCCCAACTATGTATTCGTGAAGTAGGATTTCTTGAAGCTTGTCCCATTGTTTGAGAGAGCTTTCATATAGAATTAACCAAACTTATCTCTTTCAGTGAGTAATCTACTTACTCGAGTACTTTGGGCAGTGGGTAATCGTGCACCGGAGCCGGCGGAGGAGCACGATGTGTACTGACACAGGGAAATGCACGGCGCTAGATATTAGCGCCATCACCGCGGGTCCTCTTAGCATACCAGCTCCTGGACCCGCGCCTTCCTTCTGACCGCATCGTTAGTCTAGTTTCGCGCGTCATTTATCGCATCTTTTCGTCCCACCCGCCATTCCCCGCACTATCTAGTGCGCATATGCGAGGACTCACGTCCTGCTGTTTTGGTCCCACCTCGACCCAGCGAGTCTTGCTCGCTGCTCGAGATGGCCGGTCACGCTGGCGCGCCTACGGCGCGCGCGTCTCCCGCCCTTACCGGTAGACCTTCCAGTATGCCGTTTGTACTCATATATGCGCCCATCGAATATATTATACTTGACTTATATATCATAGTTACAACGCGTGAGAGCGCCGGCCCCAGAGTCAGTATGGTCATCTCAGTGAATACAAACAACAAGACAGGGAACCTGGGTACCAGCCCACATTCAATCAACGTGATAAGCTGACGCTGATTTTTCCAAAGCGCCAAGATCAAGAACTGCACATCGTCAAAATTCAGTCCCCCCCCCCCCACACAAGTGAATACATGGTCCCAATTCGGGCTCTGGAGTCCCATTCCAACGACAATATACAAAACACCGTTCTTGAAGAGGTAATCGCTCAACTGATTAAAGGCTTCTTCTGCGGGAGCTGTTGTCGCCTCCACAATGTGTATTTTCGGGTCAATCAGGTTCAAAAAGTCTTCTAGTGCTCCACTCCCTAGAAGTGTGCCGATACAGATCGTACGCATGATGTGTCTCATACGCAAGTAGCCGTAGTAGTAGCCGAATATCTGCTTGTACGTCAGTTGATTGACGTCGTAGCGCACACGACCTCTGACGTACGCCAAAGCTATCATTCAACTCTGTATATCGTCTAACTATGTCCATCAGTACAGGCAGGGATCTATCTCCGTGCTGATACTGGAGCTTGTGCATGTTGTCACCAATGCTGAGCATCGTTTCAAGGACAGCGAGGGGGATTAAACCGTCGTGAGTAACGCTAGTTACTTCCCGAGATGCCGAAGAGCTTGATCAAATCTTCTTTCGAAGACCTCCAGATACGTATCAAAGCCTGGCTCTTTGCATTCATTAGCTTTATCGGCAACAATGGAGTCAAAATGTAACAGATCAACAGCTTATTCACATGTGGCAATGGAGCAGTGAGCACCGAAATACTACATTTTATCTATAAGGTGGCCAAGCAAAAGGACTATAGCCCATGCGTAACCCGGTATCACCGACGTGACCACGGCCGAAGTTACTGTGCCGAACCTTCTAAGGTTTTTAACGAGACACGAACCACTAATGAATTATGTATCTTAAGCTGCTGGATTCATCTCGATTAGATAAAGCAATTACCTCTCCAAACAGCCCGCTCGGGTCAAACTTGTTCTTGACCTCAACGAGCCGCTGATAGTTGTCTCCGAATCGTGCTTCGATTTCGGCGGACGTAAAAAGATTCTCGTCCAAGTGACTGCACAAGTGTGTATTGATAACCTCTGAAGTGAAGTGTTTTTCCTGAGCCTCATTGAACACATCGGAGAGACGTTCAAGGGCGTCCTGAGCTTCCCAAGTGAATTTTGGGTCCGTCCATTGTATCATAAATTTAAGGTCGTAAACCTAAATTAAAACCATCTCAGAAAATGAGGGTATACTCCGGAGGTTAAAGTAGGACTGTACACGCTGGCGGTTCGGATAAGCCGTTGCATCGGATGCGACGGAGCACCGCTTATCGGGGTGATGAAATTGAATCAACGTAACCAAGTTTTCGATGGCTGGATGCTGTTGCATGAACTTAAGCCAACTTGAAAAGGTGGATGTAATGAATTCGGTCGGGATGCCGCTCGAAACCGCTGGAATAGCACTTGCATGGATTAATCCAAACTTCCCAGGTTTCGTATGTGCGTTCTTGCCGAGATATTTTGAGTGAATTACGTAGCTAACTAAAAAAACACCAATACGTACTTGCAGCGTATTGAGTTTGGTAAAAGCTGACAAAAACAATGAGTTCCGCCAGCCGTAAGACAACTGGCTACTCACGTATAGAACCAGATGTGTCCCTTACGGGGCATAACTTTTTGAATCGCTCGAACTTTTTTTCGCCTTCTTCTGGGTCTCCATTGTATACCAGATGGAGGACCATCACAGGCTTCAAATAAAATAGCTCTATTAGCGCTACGAAGGATCATTAGCGAATGTATGCGCACCTGTGATGTGACTCCTTTCGTATAGATCACTAGCGCGTTTTCTGAACATGTTCTCTCAGACAACCATGCATTAAGTTCGGCAGTGACTGGGCCGGCCATTGGCGGAGGGAAAACTAGGGCTATGAAGGACCTAAACAACGCGCATGAAATCTTCGTTAGTCGTACTTACCACTTGAATAAACCTGAGGGCGTTGTTCATAGAGCCGGTAGGCAAATTGAGTAACAATCCCAAAATTACCCCCACCCCCTCGCAACGCCCAGAACAAATCGGAATTTTCCGATTGAGATGCTATGAGAATATCTCCCCATGAGGTTACCACAGTCATTTGAACCACATTGTCAATGACCATCCCGTGCTGGCCGGTCAGCCAGCCTAGGCCAGCGTCGAGAGTGAGCCTAAGGTAACATTCAGATAAGTTTAGGTGATTTGAGCAATACAAACCCGCCTGTGTAATCCCTCCGTTAGTCGTGGTTTAACGTTTGCATGATGAGTATAGTAACTCACCGACACCGATATTGTTTAGCATCCCAGAAACGGTAGCCAGTCCTAGCGTAATAACATCAGAGATAGGATCTTATCAGGCATCTGAGACTAACCAAAATCAATTGCTGCTGCATCAACTTGACCCCATGTACAACCGCCACCAGCGTAGACCAGCTTCGCTGTCGGATCTACTCGGATATCATGCATCTTGGCGCCCAGGTCTATCACGATACCACCTTCACTGCTCGAGGTACCAGATGGGCTATATCCCCCACTCTAATTGTGTAATGATTATTAGTTTCGTTTGCTAACCAGTAAGTCTCTATATTTACCTTCACGGCGAATCCAATTTTTTCTTGAGCTGCATATGGACCTTTACTTTGGGTGAAAGTGAGGATCTGAACGACATCCTCAGATGTAACGGGGCAAGCGACGAGGGCCGCTGGCTTCTCTGCATTGACAGCCCATCGCTTTGTCGAGTACCCGTCTTCTTCGGGTAGATAGACTGCTGCAGAGGGAGAAAGAGCAGCTCGGAGAGTGGCCAACGCGGTTGGGCTGATGGAGGGCATTTACAAAACGCGTTCCATCATCATCGCTGGGTGGTTACTTTATACCACAGCGCTCAATTGAGGATGTAGTCGCATTACTACAACGTCATGAGCTCCATAAACTTCCAACCGTGGAAGAATACAGTAGCGAGTCTAGAACGGCTTCTGCACCCTTGAAGCAGCTCCAAGCCCAAGCAGCACTTAACGGGGCGACCTGTTTGAAGCCCTTGTACCAAATTGAAGTCTAGACCAAAGTGCTTCGTGAGCATTGGAAATGCCAGTAACGCCGAAGGGTTAAAAAGTTATTGGTTAGACATACTTAGGGCATTATCTTACTACACTATATACGATTGGTGTTAGAACGATTGTTAGGGTAGTGCTACAGCTCATTCGAGAGTTAGTTAGGTGCATGATGAAACAACGATAATCGAGAAGCGCCAGTTCTTTAATTCTGGTTATTATTGATTGATAATTTGGTCCCAATTGCAGTCCAATAAGGACCACCTCGTAGTCATCTCGTTTCTGCAGCGTCACTCCCCCCCCTTAATTTGAAATGAGACACACAGTCATGTACCCCATGGTTTTGGGCGCTTATATGCGTGTATGCACGACAAAGTCGGTCTCGACTTTTGAATTTAAAAACCTAGTGACTCGTTGTAAGACTGATCCGATATGCGACAAGGATATACGCCAATCTTGGATCGCCTCACAGGTTTTCCTATCGCCGGTCCTAGTTCGGCCGGGGTCCAGGTCACAGACCTATGTTCAGCACACTCAGCAGGAGCTCTTAGTACAGTGGCCAGGCGCGGTACAGTTCCCCTTAGTTCCAGTTTTACGTGAGCCTTAAATCCTGGTGAGTCAACCAGAGAGCGCACGAAGCGAGACAAGTTAAACCAAGACAAAAGCGAGGCGAGTGATCAAGGGAGTACGGCATTGGATTATGAGTACTAGGGAAGCATCCACACATGGGCTTAGAAGGCCGGCTGATCAGCACCCCCAGACGGACACAAACGGGCGCGCGTATCCAGCTAAACAGAATGAAATGGGATGTGGTCAGTAATAAGCTTGAGGATCGAAGGTATCTCCCTTGATACTTAATACGATCGAAAAGTGTTGGAAGACTAGTCTGAGACAATGTATTCGCTACAAAATCGACTGTCTAAATACATGAATGACACAATAAGAGGAACGCATAAAGGACCATACAAACAATAAGAAACCACGCATAAAGGTGTCGCTAACCTTTCCGCGCTTGTTCTGCAACAAAAAGCTCAAGGACATTGGGTTCGTGTAACGAGCAGAGTGGAGAAAGGTATACGAGGGGGACTTAGCGAGCCCAACGCATACATAATCGATTACGAACATTGCGCTGTAAATACCAGGAATTCGACGATCCACAGTTGCACAAGAAATCCATGCGTTTGTATATATGCAACGTCCAGAGTTCAACGCGTGGCAGAAGCTTCGAGTAATTGCCTCTCAATATGAGCGAGGCACGACGTCAGCTCCTTGGACCACTCTACCAGGATTTATATAGGCACCGTCCAATCAAGAGTGGGGGCAGCTATTTAGGACACTGAGCACGGGGCCGGACGCTTGCGCCGGTACGGCCTATAGGCCGGTATCCGCCTCCGACAAGGTTGGGGACGCAAGTTCTGGCGGCGCGAGCGTGGCCGGATCCCCGACCCGCGAGAACGACTCGCAGGTCGGGTGGACCCCAACCGGCCGATGAGCCGTACCTGGGGAATGTTGGGCGGCCAAAAAGCCCGACGCGCAACATTCGAGCGCTGTCACGACATGATCGTGGACAAGCGCAAGAGGAAGCGCGTTCGCGCGGGGGCACGTGACCGGCGCGCTGCGCCGGCGATTCCCTCATTCAGTATTCGCCGTGCATCTCCACCGGCTCCGTTGCACCGCTCCACAGTGGTTCAAGTCGATACAGTGGAAAACGCTCAGTGGGATATGTCATGCCTATCTATGAGCATAGGTAAATCCCTCCTTGTTAGACCGGCTCATCACATCTCAGCGCATGCGAGTCAAAAGTGCGCATTCGCCAATGCCTATAAATAGCCACATAACGTCAACTGTCTGAGTAGAGGAATGTTTGTACGTACATCTGTTGGCACCTTGGACTACAATACACCGCCCCAAAACACTTTCCACGAACATAATTTGTATCTGGCGCCTTCAGTGAGATCTTCATTATTGCGCATCGGGGATTTGAGCACGGCTCCCATGGAACTTCCTTATGAGGGGGCCCAAACATCTCCCAGCTCTTTCCTGCCTCGAGAGGATGTCGCTTTAGCACTCTGCTAGGTGCAGTCCCCACAGTCAGCATGTCTAACCGACTTCGCACTTTGACCCAGTTGGCAACATTTGGATATGCAAGCTCGTCTGGAGCCTGACCCGTGCCGGTCATTGCACCACACAAGTACACTAGATCATCTCGAAAGTTTTGCCATTCGTCAGGATCACTACCTGTCACTCAGATCAGCAAGAGGTTGTAACGTGCAAGGTTCTCGTAAGATCTGTAACAAACGTTAGTAAATAAAACGATAGTCCTAGCGCACCTTAGTCAGACAATAAACAAGTAAGATAGATAAAAGATATCATGTAAGATCTTTAAGAAACCGGCAAGTGGCTATCGAAATCGTACGTGTTCAAGGTAAAACCAAGATACAGGAATGGGTCGAAACTACAGGCTTATTTATACTAACTATATGCGCAGTCCTGGGGGACGCGTATATGCCTTCTAAGGCCGCGTGCGTCGCCTCCGCAGTTGTAAGAGGCGATGCCAAATCATTCCAGTGAGTTCTTTCGTTCTCTCGCGCATACGTGTATGCGCGAGAGAACCTTCTCGATAAACCTTTATGATTTTCTCGTGTTTTTGGTTTTATCATTTCCTCATTCATTCCATTCGTTTCTAATTCATTCTCGCGCTGCGCGCGGTTCATTCTATTCTGTTTGTTTCTATTTACTGGTTCCGCCACTCAACCCTTACATAACGGTAGTACTCACTCACCTTCTCTAGAAACCATGAGAAGGACGCGACCAGCTAGGCCAAGGATATCAACTTCTAATAGCATATTCGAAAAGGCTTGATCATCCCCCACGTTGGTCAAAAGCCTATTTCTCATATCACTTCATAGTTCTTTAGCTGCCAAAGCATCTGGATTCCAGACTCACTTACGGAAGGAAACGAAAAATGTCAGCAGCATACTTCCGAGTGAAACCTCCCCGAGGTGCTGGCATGAATCCATCAGTTTCCCAGTCAACCTCGAGCCATATCCTCTCAAGAGCTGACTTTGCGACGTCAGGTATACAGTCCGCTAACTCCGAGGTCACAAGGCTATCAACAAACCGGAAAAGGATGTTGGCAATATCGAGGAGCATGATGGGACAAGAGATTTATCATAGTTCCAGAAGGGATTGAACATGTCCACATATGCGCGGACTACGGTGCGTGCATCCTCTTCATCAGTAGTTGAATCCAGTACTATGTTCTGCTCCAAGATTCGATGATGAGCATATAGCGCAAGCTGGCGCATTGTCTTTCGCTCCTCTCTACTTCCTACTAGGAATGCGCGCAGAATGATTTCTTGTAGCTGCCCCCATGGTTTGGTTGACCTGCGAGAAGGGCTTCATCAGCGAAGGAGTGCCACCAAGCCAAAATACATACTGAGGTATCTTGGAGAGCAATGTCATTTCGGACAAGGTGAACAAAAACGCAGGAAACACAGGCAACATTCCGTGTTCAATTAGTGTGATTAGCTGAGATCGGTTCTTCCATAAAATGGAGATCAAGAATCGGGCGTCGTCGAAATCGAGTCCGCCAACACAAGTGAATGCGCGATCCCAGTTTGGGCTTTGGAGTCCAATGCCCACAGCAATTGCTGAAATATTGTTTTCAAAGAGATAATCAGATAGGATGCCGAATGCTTCCTCAGCGAGCGCTTCAGTGACCTCCACCGTTTCCTCATCAGAACTAAGGCTATTCAAAAAGTCTTCAAATGTTTCACTTTCGATCAAAGTTCCAATACAGATGGTGCGCATAATATGTCTCATGCATAAGTAGCCATAGTAATAATCGAATATCTCCTTGGATTAAGCGTAAGCCATATAGAACTCCCAATGGACACGTATTAGGACACACTCCGCCGTTGTTTAGTTCAGTATACCGTCGAACTGTATCCATAAGTACGGAAAGTGACTTGTTGCCGTGCTGGTATTGCACTTTATGCATATTATCTCCGACAGTCAGCATGGTCTCAAAGACAGCCAGAGGAATCAGTCCATCGTAGGCAATGCTAGTGGTTTCCCGAGAGGCTAGATAGTTGTCAAACGCCTTGTCGAGACTTTTATCGAATGTTTCAAAGTAAGTATCAAAGTCCGGCCCCCATTTTGTACGTTCCCTGTCTATTACGCTTTCGGGAACACGGCGGGCAAGGGCCATCGCGTGATGTAGCTAAGTGCAAGCCCGAATTCAGACCGTGTGTTCTGGGTAATGATGGTTGTCCCAGAACCGGTTGAGCATACAGAGTCGGGTTAAATCAACCAGCGTATGTTGCACGTAGTCGAGTCAACCTGGGTGAGAAAAGGGAGGACACAGCAATCACGTGGGTCATGGATGGTCATGTATATGAATTGCTTTTTGGGGCCATGCTGTACTTGGAGGTTTTTGATGTTACGGAAATTCCTCCCACTGCAACTCGCATTTTCAAAATTAAGATAGATTCACCTTTCCACAATAAACTAGTATAGTCTAGGAAGCTTGTGAAAATCTGACCTCTCTTTTAGTGTGGAAACCGGAACGTCGAACTGAAAGAAGAACCGTCTGGGCTCAACCCCCCTTTTCAATACCTCTGAACTGGATAGTTTCAGGGGAACGCAAACACGGCCATGTGATTCAGGTGTTTCCGTCATCCAGTGTCTACATTTGCGCATTAACCAAGTTGGTCCTGAAAAGTGAATTTGAATCAAGCGACCTACTGGAATTGACATCTCGCGCTACAGTACTTTGTAACGCAGCATCTTGAGCATACGAACCTAGAGTCTTGTGACTTGTTTTCGATAAATACTACTGAGCATCGAGGGTATGCACAGAGTTCTGTATCCTGTCGGATCGGCCCAAGCGGTTGCCACATCTCAATGGCCTTTTCGATATAGAGCATCGGCACTTTTACGGGGGCATTGCCGTTATATATATCGAGCAAATGGTGCCAAACCTTGTTCCATTCGCTAGCCGTAGCGCCACTGATGTTATTTGGAATGCCAGCAGAGAACACTGCCGCAATAAGCTCGTACAAGTCCTCTAGCCCTTGAACCATGGTGTCCCAAAAGTCTGGCTCCCTATCTGCAAAGGTGTAAGCGCTCTTGCCTTAAATCGTGTATGCAAGGATTACCATCCATCGTCATCATAAGCAATACTCGACCAGCGAGGCTGATTATATTACTTTCTCCCACTATAGCTTCTCCAAATGCCATTCGACCTGTTTTAGTTCGTAAGCCTTCACGAATAAGCCTTGTAGAATAGTATTAGATAAGAAATACGATAACAGGTTCCAAACTTACCTGAGACGGAAGAACATAAAGTGGGTAAACTGTCTCGTGAACCCACGGCGATTGGCAGGCATAAACCCATGCCTTTCACGGTCGCATTCGAGCCATATCCTCTCTAGGCCAGCACAAACGGCCATAGGTATTGAATCCTCCACTCTAGGGGTGCATAAACTATGAACGAACTGAAACAAAACGTAGGCCATATCCAGAAGCATAATCTGAGCTAAATCTGGGTCGTCGGGCGAGAACATCATGTCGGAATAGGTTTGGATGACTTCGCGTGCATCTTCTTGATACCTGGGGTACTGTACGTCTCGGCCGGCATGTAGTAAAGTTTGGTCGATAAACCGAGTCAATTGTCGAAGTATGGACCGCTCGGAGCCTGACGCTACCATGTAGTACCTGACCATGAGCTCTTGCATTTCTGACCAGCATTCAAACATTCTAATACTTCATACATTAGTTCTGCTCGGAATAACCAATGATAAGAGCTTACCGCTGGTTCGGATTATGTGTCAGCATCTCGCAAAGAACAAAGAGAAGTACACCAAGGCCCGGGAGTAGGCCTCGATCGCCAACAGTAATGATAGAGCGACGGCCGTTCCAGAGAGTGGTGACTAGGAACTCGGCATCCTTGAAACTAAGGCCTCCAAGCATGGGAAACGCGTTGAGGTTCTCGTTTGATAGCATGCCGAGCGTCCTAACGATTTCCATCCCGTCCCGGGTTATCAAAGCATGGTGCATCACGTCGAGCGCTCGGTCTGCTAGCTCAGTCGTGACCCGTATGGGACTGTCGCGTGGGTCCAGGTTATCTAGAAAATCCTCCAGCACCGAGTTTTGCATCAAGGTTCCGATGCAGACCATCCGCATCAGGTGGCGAATGCACAAAAACCCATAATAATAACTGAAAATCTGAAAAAGCATGTTAGTTTGCGAACGACGTGTCCGCACATCACTTACTCCATGCTCTTGAAGCTCCGTGTACCTCCTAATCGCAGTCATAATAACTGGAATTGAGTTTTCTCCGTGTTGAAATCCGCCCTTGTGCATGTTTTCGCTGATGGCCAAAGCGGTTTCGAGTAAAGGCAGCGGGGCGAGACCTTCGTGTGCAATGCTAGTTATCTCTTTTCCCCCAGTATAGTCCTCGTAAGCCCGATGTATCCGAGTTTCGTAAGTATTGACATAGTGGGAGATATTCGGTCCCCATCTGGCGTGATCCTTTTTCATGCTGGAATAATCAGAACAAATTGTATATTAGGAGCAAGATATGATTGGCGCAGAGTCACCCAACTGAAGAGGGATAGGAAGTTGGAAGCTGAAGAGTCTATATTATTGGGAACTAAATTATCTCGTTAGGTGGATGATGAGGTTGAGACGAAACAGAAGCCCGACGTATGACGATAGTGTGGTTTGGTTTTGCTTGCCAGCCTTCGTCAGCGCTAAAGCCAATGGGTCGTTTCAACGCCTTGTCTCCTTGCAAGTAGTTATTCTGTCAAGGGCGGACAAGTGATGTAGAAAAAGAAAGAGGGTGTGTATATGTTGGATGGATGATCGAGGTTGCTATTGCTGGGTCGAATCGGATGTAATGCGGCGCCAATGAGGGATTCGAACGACAGTCAGAGTGCTTTCTCATTCGGAGGATTGAATCCCCCAAATGATAATAGCGACATGACTGCTGGGTAAAGCTATACCTAACAACCTCCGACCGAATGGTCCTTCCAAGCAAAAACGTCGTAGCCGAATACCGGGACAATCGAGCCTAGCGTTTGGGATAGGTTGAGTTTGACAATTAGGATTATATGGACCTTTCCAGTTTGTTTGAGTTGATTATTCTATGAACCATTTGTCGCATCTCGCTGCAATAATCGGGTTATTGATAAACAAGAGTCATGATTCCAACATATTAAGTTCTTCTCTACGTACAAACGGACAGTATACGGTCTTCATAGCACTATAAAGCCTAGAGAGCAAACACAACCACTGCCCTAGTCCTCGTCAATATCTGAATCGTCTGACGACCCTGCGTTCTTTTCCGCTCGCCTCTGGGCTGCAATGGCCTTTTTCTGAATCCCTCGATCGAGTTTGAGAACGGCCATGGATATTTTGGCATTGCATCCTATTCAAGAACCTCGGCCGTCTTTCACTCAGCAGCAGAACATCGTTTGCTTACCAGTGCCAGGGCAAGTATCGTTGTTTTTAAGATACTCTCGAATGCCCTCGGCCGAAAAAGTATGCCCGCACGTTGTACTATGCAAGAGTTTTGATGAGAAAAGGGGGCAATCGGATAGACGGATCAAACCTACGATGTGAGTGGGTTGACGTAGATCTGGAGGGTTAGAGGGCACTTGTAGTCTTGTGTCACGCCTCCAACTTCGAGGTCGTCGTCTGAGTCTTCTGGGTCTCCGGCCTCTGTTGAAAAGCGCGTCAGTATGTGCGAGAAGGGAATGCAGGAGAAATCGACCTCGGGGCAGGAACTGCGTCGTAGGTGGGATTGCCTCCGAGTGGCCAGTTTCCTAAAGCCCAAGGCAAAAATCAAATCGAGTCGAACATTAGGTACCAAGGCACGAACCCAAATTCCACCAACAAATGCTTTGAACGTCTTCGACTTGGCGTACTTTTGTCGAGCAGTTTGAGACTTGTAATCCGCAATCTTTTTCTCGAGGCTCGTGTTGAACACAGAGGCAGGGTCAACCTGAGCAAAACGGTTAGACTGGGAGCGGCCACAGGAAACTCACGCACGATTTGCCGACCGGCTCCAACAGGCCTCCGAACATCATTGTCCAGCGCGTCGAGATGCAGGGCCGAGATGTGCTGCATATCCAACAGCTCCATTAGAGATTCCTTGATCTTTAATATTTCCTACAGTCACTCTGTTAGTAAAGCAACAGGCACCTAGAGCCACAAGACACACCTCGTTCTCAAAAGGATCCTCGCCTCCGGGCAACGCATCTGCCAACATGACAGCCGTGTCAACCATGGCTTCTAGTGACTGGTTGTACAGCTGGTCATATGCTCTGGCTTCGGACCCTAGAATCCGAATCTTGTCCTCTTGCACGCTCTCGATTGGTTGGTCCGGATAGTTGGCAATCGACGCAAGCACGCGTTCGAGTCTTGCCTCTTCATCTTCTTGCTGAGTCCGCTGCGGTTCCATTTCAGCATCTTCTTGCGGCTCTTGGCGTCGTGCGCCTCTTTCGGCCTTGATGCGTCTGGGGGGCATGGTGGTGGCGGGAAGCAAAGAGCGGTGGCGTCGAAGGGATGATCACCGAGATTTGTCATCCGGGCGCTTGGCGGTGCCTCTATCCCATCCACCATGGCTTCTCTGGCCGCTCGCCTGGGAGCACTGTCCCTCCGTCAGTCACCGAGAATCACTCGAAACGCACCGCACATCTCGATCGCCTCTCGACTTGGTGCGCTAAACTATCCTCGCTCGTTGCATACGACTTCGCCCGCACTGGCTACCCTCAACCAAGTCATGCGTGGTGCTCGCAAAACGACCAAACCTCGCACCAAATCCCCAGCTCTAAACAACTGCCCGCAACGCAAGGGCGTGTGTGCCGCGGTCGGAGTCATGAAACCGAAAAAACCAAACTCGGCCAAACGCAAGTTTGCGCGGGTCAAGCTCACAAACGGCAAGACGACGCTGGCGTACATCCAGGGAGAGGGACACAATCTCCAAGAGCATAGTGTCGTGCTGCTTAGGGGTGGCCGAACCCAGGATTTGCCGGGTGTCAGGTGAGTAGAAACTAGGCTCAGGAGCGATTGATTAATGTCAGGAATAGGTACAAAATTGTTCGAGGTGCCTTGGACTTTGGTGGTGTGCCCAATAGGCGGGTGTCCAGGAGTAAATATGGAAGTGAGTGTCTCGATCATATCTTTGGGCCTGTCTCATCCGTGGTACTAGCCAAGAAACCAAAATCATAGGCGAGATCATTGTCCACCATTATCCTGGCACTAGCGCTTTAGTACATTATGAAAATCATCCTACGTGTCTATCTCGCCAGACCGAAAGAAAGTCACGACGCTGTTGAGGCCAATCCATACGAGGATCAAGCACGAGATTGCGTTGTGTACTATCGACACATGAGAGAACAATACTGTATAGAAAATCACTTCTCCAACATCCTTGTCCAATCAAACTTTTCAAACTTTTCCCTAAACATCTCCACCCGCCTCTCGTTCACCCTAAAGTCCTCTCTTCTGGGCCGCCTCCACCTTCTCGGCTCAATATCCAATATATTTCCAATAATCTCCGCCGCGAAATACCTGTTCCTTCGTCAAAACTTTGCTTACCATTCTCAAATGAAGCGACTCACCGAGGAAACTGACCACCTCCCTTGTCACCCTCGTCCACATTCCCATCCGGGTCGTCTTCCGCATCCCGTCCTTCGATGACATGTCCATATCCTTGTTCGCCCTTGTAGTCCCACTGAACTGCAAAGTACGGCAGATTCGGAACGAGCGAGCGTCGGAACCCGCCTGGACGTTTTGAGAAATCAATCAGTTTTTTGTGTTGCGACCACTCGGACTCGGAAGCCAAGATCGATTCCTACAACAGCAGACCGAAATTAGACATGAAGCATAGCGAAACTTGCGAGCAGACACATGAGGTGTTGGATGGGCAAGAGGGCTGATACGTACCCGAAAATACGCAGGAAGCTCGGTAAACTGTTCCCTCGGAACAGGCACACACTCGATATAGGTGTGTCGCTGCTGCCTCAACGAGATCACGGTCTCGTAGAATACAACACCTCGATCTTCCTCCGCAAACATGCGCATCAGGCATTTCATAAAGTTCTGCCAAATCCATCAGCATACGTTGACTCAAACAATTAACCCTATCAATTCACCTTGATCTCCTCCCAAACATCATCGTCCGCCTCTAGCGAACTCAGCATGTGTTGTAATGGCACGATATGGCAGTGCCCAGGAACCAACTCCTCGTGAGGCGTACACGCGAGGTAGACCCGAGTGCCCATAGCAATCACGGCCGCACGAGGTGGGGCCATTTCGTCTGTAGCATTGCCGGGGCAGTGAATGCAAGAAGCCAGAACTTTTTGCGTCCTGGCGTAATCTGCCATACCGTCAATCTTGGATTGGTTAGTCCACAAAAGACAGATGAAATACCGTTGATAGCAAACTGTCTCTTCATTGCATCGCTCTTCATCTTTCGCCTCGCAAGCCTCTCGGCGTTTTCGTCCACATATTCCAAATCATCTTCGTACTTTCCATCACGAGCAATCGCACTCGCAAGAGCCGCATCGAGGTTCTTTTGATCTGACGCCCCACCTCCGAGCTTTTCTTGTCGTAGCAAGTCGGCGAGCGATTGAGTGTCGTCATCTGCATTTATACGCAAGAGCTCGCCGGTTTTGGGATCGCGTGTTTCGAACTGCGGCGCTCTGTTAGCAAAGACCAGGCAAAACGGAGATAAAGACCTACGTTGTCCTGCTTTTTCTTCCTGTTTCCTGGCAATACGGGCACGTCCCCCTCGCCAGGCCGGCCAGTCCCAACGTCGTACAACCTCCCGTGTCCGTCCATGGTGGGTAACACTTCGACTCTCGTCTCATCTTCATCTTCATCCTCACTTCCTCCTCCAGCACCCGCCCTCAACGCAGCATCGTATTCTGCCTGCAATGCGTCTGCATCCGCCCCGCCCATAAGTTTGGCACGAAGAACCTTGGCCTGGAGTTTATTCAACTCGCTGGGAGAAAGACCCTTTTTCTTTTCCTTGCTCTTTGGCAAATTGGTCGGAGCGAGCACGCTCGGGATCGGTGTGCTTGGTTTGGGCGAACCAAGACCAGGTCGAGGACTTCCAGCATCTCGCCCACCGAGAGAAGGCTTCGGAGCACCCTTGAGCTCGTCTACACGTCCTTTGAAGGCGGCGGATGCAGCGTTTGCGCCCGTCCCAGGCCCTCCACCAGGTGTCTGAGGCGCACTGTCGGGTCCGCCTGGTCGACGGAACGAACCGCGTGAAGAGGAACGGGAGAGCTCGGCAGGAGGGGTGTTGAACATGTATCGTTCGCCTCTGCCCCCGGGAGCAGACTGCTGGGGTGTACGGGAGGAGCTCGAGCCGGAGCGCTCATCCAACCATTTCCGTTCAGCGAGCGCGGCCTCCCAGTGGTCTTGGCTGTCCCAACGGTCGCGAATAACCTAATTTACATGAACCCTTGAGATTGAGTTGAACATGCAAGGTTGGGGACGCTCACCTCTTCAAGTGGCTTGCCCTCGTCTTCTGCTTCTTGATAAGTTCGCTTCAATTTGAGCATCCGCCACTGGGAACCTGGTGCGCCTGGTGGTGGAGGGCCTTTGGATTGGGTTTCTGGTTCAGGTTCGCCGCGATTAATCTCGCGAGCTGATATTTTGGGCTGATACCATACAGGTACCGTAAGTAAAAGGCCAACACGCAGGTGTGCGAGTAAAGCGTACCTTTTCGTTCGGATCCTTGGGCGGAGGTTTCTTCCTCAGCTCGGTTCCTAGCGAGCTGAAGAAGTCTACGCCGCCGCCGAGTGTCCGAGAGTCTGTCACTTCGTCTCCAAATCCATCGGTCATTTCGTCCGCCGTTTGCACGATTGCGCGAGGTGGAGGACGAGAGGGAGTGCCGACCGGTACGGTAGGCTCACTCGGGTCGAGGAGCATCCATTCATCGCGTTGAAGCTTGGTCTCGCCTGATGATAGGGGAGGAGGTGAGATAGCGTTTGGTGGGACAGTGGCAACATTCGATGTGAGTTTGAGAGACTCGGCCGTGGGGATACCAGAGACAACCGCCTGATAGATTTTTAATAGCCCAATGATAGTTCATGAAGGTGCAAGGACTTACTCCGTCGCCCTCTCCATCCACGTTCTTCTCTACCCACACGTCGTCTCCACTGTCGTCGTCAACAACATTGATCCCAGACTTGGACTTTTCCTTTTTGGGCTTGTCCTTTTTATGCTCTCTGTCTTTTTCCTTCCTCTCTTTCTTCTCCTTTTTTCGTTTCTTGTGCCTGTGCTCGTCGTCCGAGTCAGCGTGGTGCCGGGACTTGTGTTTGTGTGTGGTGGTGTCCATGAGGTGGCGACTGATGACGTCAGCTGAGGAGCATTGCAAGCGCCGAGCTCTCATCAAACCGTTCGAGATGTTCGGTTTCGCCATCAGCCGAACGCATACACGCGTTGGACGGCACGTGCGCAGCGTTGACCGTTGCTGCAGCGGGTGATTAGTACAAGGCCTCGCAATCCTCGGAGCTGCTCAGCCGACCGTCCTCTTGACCCAACATGTTGAATTTCACCGCGCAGCATTAAACCAATCTATATAAACAGGCTTGATTCTGACTAGAACACCCATCTCCAATCGGTAGCTTCAACATGACTCTCATCGAACATTCTGCTCTTGCCAGGCTTCGTGCGAATCTCTCAGCTGGCGCAAGTGTCAACCTGCCTGGCGAGCCCAATTATTCGATAAAACGTTGGGCTCTCAATGCCGAAAAGCCGGCTGCAGTTGTCGCCTGTCCAGCTACGCCCGAAGACGTTGCCCATATCCTAGCATTTGCACAAGGTAAAACGCCATACCAAGGCCAACCGAAGCTGCACCTGGCTGTCAAAGTATGTGGGCCCCCCTGCCTATATGTGAAACAACTCATTTCTTACACCTTGCTTAGGGAGGCGGACACACTCCATCAGGCGCATCCAGCTCGGATGGCGGACTCGTCGTTGATTTGCAGCCCAACATGAACAAAATTAAAGTTGATCCTGAAGCGAAGGTTGCATACGTCTCTGGGGGATGCCTCTGGGGAGATGTGGACAGCGCCACTGTCACGCATGGTACATGATTAGATTTCGCTTGATTCCGGAAGGATAACTGACGTTGATTGAAGGCTTGGCATCGGTGTCTGGCGTCGTTAGTCACACCGGCGTCGGTAAATATGTCTCATTGAGTTTGCAAGAATAGACAGTAATCGCTATCCTCACAGGTGGACTCACACTGGGTGGCGGATTTGGATGGCTTTGCAGTCAATATGGTCTCGTAATCGACAACGTCGTCGGATACACCATTGTCACTGGCTCAGGCGATATACTCAAAGTGTCCTCGTCTGAAAACGCAGACCTCTATTGGGCCTTGCGAGGTGGTGGGGGAAACTTTGGAGTCGTTACGGAGTTCGTGCTGCGGCTACACGATCAACGACCAGACTTGTATTCTAGCAGTAAGCTATCTTATTTATTCATCATTGATGATTTGAATCACAAACCTGCAATTTAGCTATGATATTCCCGCCTTCAGTTATGGAAAGGCTCATCCCAGAGGTCAATGCTTGGCTTAAGGATCGGACGCCCGAAGAAAATATCCACATTATAATGGCTAATGGACCGACCGGGCAGGTAAGTCACACATAATTCCGATTAACATGCATATATAAAGGTTTTGGTTGTAGCCTGGCATAATGCTCCAAGGAGTTTACAACGGAGACTCAGAAGAAGGCGCGAAAAAGTTTGAACGGTTTGTGAAACTAGAACCCGTGGTAAACGCGTCGCATAAAATTCGTAAGTTCAGCCGGCTCAATTCCATCATTCACGCTGATAGCATAAAATCTAGCATATATCCAGCTGAACCGCATGCAGGTAAATCTTCTTTTTTTAAGGTTCTTTTCTCGTTCCTCTACCCTCTTTTATTGCAATTCGTAGGATCAGTTATCCGAACATGGAAAAAATCGTCTTTTGCAAGGAAACTTCCTCCCCATTACCTCAGACGGAATTCCGCTCGCGCTCTTTGCTAGCATATTCGAAATTTGGCACAAGTTTGTGGCGGAAAACCCCGTGGCCGCTCGGTCGGTTTTTGCTCTTGAGCTGTACGACGCCAAGGTATGGAGCGCTGTTCCGGTCGACGCAACTGCCTATGTGCATCGCAGCCCTGTGAGATTATCAATGCCTTACTAATTATGAAGCACCCAAACTGACTACTAAGGACTGAAATAGACTTGGAATTTAGCATATATCATGACTTGGGACGACTCTTCCTTCACGCCTCGAGCCGGACCTCTCACTATGGTCCTTGATAACGCCTACACCGAAGCACGCGATAGATTTTTCCCGCAAGAACTCACTCGTGAAGGGGGCTATATGAACTACCTGGATGAAGAGAGTCGGCTTGCCAACAAAGAGTTCGTCTACAAGCGCTTCGGTCAGAACTTCAAGAGGTTGGTAGAGGTGAAGAATAAGTACGATAACGGAAACCTGTTTGGTAGATGGTTCGCTTCCCCGAGGAATTAGTAGAGGAACCCTGTATTTAGTCTGTCTAAGATTCGGTTGTAAATTTAAATCTCAACTCATTGATCAGCAGGGCTCGGTTGCTTCTCCTGGTTATTCATAACCACATTCTAAATAATTTTTTCCTTGTGTTTTTCCCCCCACGAAACAGCTCCAGGCGCGGGAACTCCCCGTAGTATTCAATAGAAAAGGTGAAGGTGTATGTGACAAACAGGTTATTGTGTATACAGACTATTTGTGCATAGAGTTTCAATTATTTTAGACTGGCTCAGAAGTGAGGCTTGTCCTACTATTAGGGCGAGCCACATAGTAGCATATAATCAATTTAACAGAGAAGGTGCGATTTATGTCTATCTACAATCTATTTGGAAACAAGACTTTGGTCACAAATCAGTGGAAAAAGCTCTACATTTATGCAGCTTCATACAGACGGGAAAATATACCGCTTCTAATGGCTTAATTGCTAATATCATACAAGCTCTGGAGTCCAGGGCGTGGTACTAAGACTAGCGTTTGTTGTAGGAATGGTGGGGCTGATGGTGCCGCGAAGCACGTGATTCACAAGCGCCAACCTCCGTTCTCGGCGATTCCATTGGCTCATCACTTGCTCGAGACCGATTGGTTCCGTCATCATCCTTGCGCACGCACACTGAGCAGCATACCTCCAGAATTGGCCCCCCTCACACCGGTTGACCAATACTACGCCTCACGGCTTTCGGGGATATCCCACCAACGTCGGTCTACGGTCAAACCTAGCCCACGCCAACACAAAGTATCTGTTAGGTCTATATAAAGAGGCTCGACTCTGACTAGAACACCTAAATCCAACTAGTATCTCTGAGATGGCCTCTATCGACGAGTCTGCTCTCGCCAAGCTTCGTGCTAACCTCTCGGTTGACGCTTGCGTCAACCTCCCAGGCGAGCCTAACTACTCCATCAAGCGTTGGGCAGTGAATGCCGAAAAGCCAGCCGCTGCTGTTGCTTGCCCAGCGATACCCGAAGATGTCGCCCATATCCTTGCATTTGTACAGGGCAAAGCGCCATACGAAGGCCAGCAGAAGCTGAATCTCGCCGTCAAGGTACGCATGTTGGTCCGCTTGTATGCACTCCAACATTTAGATAGTTCATACACAGGGCGGAGGACATGCTCCATCAGGCGCATCCAGCTCGGACGGTGGACTTGTTATCGATTTGCAGCCCAATATGAACAAAGTCAGGGTCGATCCTGAGGCTAGGCTCGCTTACGTCTCTGGCGGATGTCTCTGGGGAGATGTAGATGAAGCATCCACGAAGCATGGTGCGTAGCACTACTTTTACGTAATTTCGAATCCGTAGCCAACCCTCACGGCAGGGCTGGCATCCGTCTCTGGTGTCGTCAGTCATACTGGAGTCGGTAAGTGCGCTTTACACGCCTTCTCAGGCTTAGTCTCAATTTTCCTAAAAGGTGGACTCACGCTTGGCGGTGGATTCGGATGGCTTTGCGGCCAATATGGCCTAGTCATTGACAACGTCGTCGAGTATACTATCGTTACTAGCTCTGGTAATATCCTCAAGGTCTCCTCCTCGAAAAACACAGATCTCTACTGGGCCTTGCGAGGCGGCGGAGGAAATTTTGGAGTTGTGACTGAATTTGTGCTGCAGCTGCACAGGCAGCGACCAGATTTATATTGCAGTGGTAAGCACCTTGCTATCCGCAACAACCTACATGACCAACTCAGGATCTAGTTTTAATGTTCTCCCCACTGGCCATGGAAAGCGTCATTTTAGAAGTCAATGCTTGGCTCAAGGAGCGTACGCCTGAGGAGAGTATACATGTCATTATAGGGAACGGGCCGAGTGGACAAGTAAGCTTCACTATCATTCAACTCAATAACTGAGTTTTGATGTTTTCATTATAGCCCGGCGTAATGCTCCAAGCAGTCTATAATGGTGATCCTGAAGAAGGCCTGAAGAAGTTCGAGCGGTTTGTTAAACTTGAGCCTGTGATAAACATATCGAGCACCATCCGTATGTTCTCCAGTAACTCTGCTCCTTGGTGGTATTTATGATATAATCATAGCATATATCCAACTCAATCGCACGCAGGTAAGCGCTATTCTCTCGGCATGTTGCGTTTGCTTGTGGGTTTTAACATCTCCTGCAGGACCATTTATCGGAACATGGCACGAACCGACTCTTTCAAGGAAACTTTCTTCCTATCACTTCAGAAGGAATCCCACCTAAACTCTTTTCCGATCTTTTCAAACTTTGGCAAAAATTTGTGACCGATAATCCGACGGCCTCTCCCTCAGCATTTGTTCTCGAGCTCTACGACCCCAAGGTATGGACTGCTGTCCCCCCTGATTCGACCGCTTATGTGCACCGGAGCCCCGTAAGACGTATTCTGTTCTACCCATAATCAAAGAAACTAACTACCACGGGTTGAACTAGACTTGGAACATTGTCTACATCATGACCTGGGCTGACCCTTCATTTACACCTCGAGTCGGACCTCTTACTTTTGCTATTGACAAGGCTTATACCGAAGCCAGGGACAAACTGTTCCCGCCAGAGCTCACAGGTCCAGGAGGCTATATAAACTATCTCGACGAAGAGAGTCGGCTTGCCAACAAAGAGTTTGTCTACAAGCGCTTCGGTCAAAACTTCAAGAGGTTGGTCGAGGTGAAGAACAAGTATGACAGTAGAAACCTGTTTGGCAGATGGTTCGCTGCCCCAAGGAGCGAATAGGGGAACCATGTTTCCCTATAATTGAGAATCGCTAACAACTGAAATTCCACCTCGACCGACTTCGGCCCTTCAATGCATTTTGTTTGTCTGTTCTTTTGTTCCTATTTTTGGTGACGTCAATCAGTAAACAAAATGGAAATAGCATGCAAGGAACATTTGTAACTCAAAATGAGCTCAGTACCGCGTTTCATCTAGGGGCCGTCCACATTTCTCACGGTGCGCTGGCTTGCCGCTGCCCGTCCCGACCCGGGATAATCATCCTGGATATGGTGGTATCTCGCTGGAAACAGACACTAACGATTATGCACTCGCGAAGACGCACTTCCTCGTCGTATGTTGCCTTCTGGCCAGGGTAGCCGGAGTACTCCAATTCTACCCATGTGGACATGCGAGTCCACGGAAGGGTGAAGAACGCCTAATACCACATACCCG
This sequence comes from Ceratobasidium sp. AG-Ba, assembly GCA_016906575.1. Lineage (NCBI taxonomy): Eukaryota > Fungi > Basidiomycota > Agaricomycetes > Cantharellales > Ceratobasidiaceae > Ceratobasidium > Ceratobasidium sp. AG-Ba. The sequence continues at coordinate 1,436,113 of CP059614.1, forward strand.
GAACAGCCCGGCAGGGACGCGTTCGGCTGCTGGCCGGTGATCAAGCTCTTGATTGACGTCATACGTGGCTGAATTTAGCGGGGTCAGGGCGGCAACGTAGGATGCCGGTAGTATAAATCAGAGCATTGGCAATCACTTACTTTGGGCGGCCTCTGCATTCAATGGTGCTATTGACCATATGGTCTATCGCACGGTGATGTAATGACGCGGATTTGGCGCTCAGAGCATTAGAATCATGCGGTGATGTATCAGCGCCATCACTGGAAGCCGCGGAGGCCAGCAGGCGACTAGCTTGGGGCAATGTTATGCTCTAGACGATCAGACGAGAGCGGTCGAAGAAGGCTAAATTATAAGGGTTGGATCCCAGCCTTGAACCAACCATGTGCATTAGGTACCGAGGACTAATCCTGATAAGTAGGCTGAAGTTAGATTGACAATTTTGGCGAGTATTGTCATATTTTGCTTCGGGCGCGGTCAGCCACTTCCGTCGCTTGATGTCGTGACTTGTTCATGCCGGAAATGCTAGTTTTGTGATTAACCGAATTAACCTTGTCTGATTCGGGATAGCTCACCTTCGCTGGCGTAGACAGAGTCATGTTTCACGTACCTACCGGTTTAAACACACTCAGCCGAATCCCTCGGAGATCCCGAGCACTCATCGCGATCCGTAGAATCCAGATCAGTCATGAGCCACACTCATGACCAATTTTGATTCTACGGATCGCCTAGCTCGCTCTTGAGCGCTTGGGATCTCCGGCGGATTTGCCTGAGCAGAGTAGTTTACTGTTGATCCAATTTTTGCACCGCCGAAATAGACTTGGATCAGGGGCACACAGTCTGATATGATGACACAGGAGGCTGCAAGACCGGAATCGAGGCTGAAGAGAGGGTATGGCCTTGTCTCTGCCGGTCGGATATTCTATTTATCGCTATGATAGCTGTGATAACTGTCCCTGCAAAAAATGTTGGAAGTAGGCTGACAAGTACGACTGCATCAGGTCCATCCAAAATTATGTTTTAGGCCTGAATCAATCCTCAAGAGCTCTCCTAGTGTATCGTCGATGAATATGAGAAGGGGTGTTGGAACATGTTAGAGAAATTATTGTGGATAGCGATATACGAGTCGTAGTCTGAATGTAACAAAGTGTAAATGGAGCACTGATGATCAGGTTTACGGAGGCGCCAGACGCATCATTTGAAATCATGATCATCCGTATGCTTCGTTTGATTGATCTTACTGGGGTCAACGATGTGATTCACTCGCGTACTTTTCTTGTCACCGGAGATCTCACGGAGGTATAATAGCTGCAGAAATTTAGCACTGCTAATAACAATTAGTGTGAGAGAAAAATATTGTAAAAGGTCAAATCCAGCTTAGCGTCCGGATGTCTAAAAATACCCCACTGCGGCGGTAGCAGCGTACCCTTATATGCGACGCTATCTCGATGAACTGTGCATGTGGAAGACTTTCAGGTGAGACCGGCTTCGATCTCCATGGATCTATGTGGCCCTAATCCCGGCCATCAAAGTTGAGCAACCCCTGCTCATACGAAGCGGAGGCGTCAAGCCGAGCCCAGAATACGTCCAACGCAGCGCGTGAGAGCGAGCGCGTACAGAGAGCGCCCTGGCTATCTTTAGCTCGCTCTCGCAAAACGAGCGCCTCCATCCACGCATTATGTGCTCAGATTAGCTTAGTACTGGGGAGGATTTATTGGAAAATAGAGGAAATGCGATGAGTATAAGAGTATGGTGCAGAGCATCAGTTATGAGTATCTCTCGACAGCCTTTCGTCTCTGGCTACAGTCGTTCAACACACCATCGATGTATTACACTGCACTTCCTCTACTAGGCATCGCAGGATCGCTGCTCCCAGCTGCGATGGCTGCGGTTGTCAATGTCAACCTTGACGTGGGTCAGCGACCAAATCCGAGTGCCGCAATCTAACTATTAGTTCGCAGGTAACATATGGCACCACAAACCAAGATGGGGCGAGCAAACCCTCGTGGCTCATCAACGGTCAGACTCCCGGGCCCCATCTAGTCTGGGATGAAGGCGACACTATATTGGCGAACGTGACTAACAATGGTAACGCTCCTATCACCATCCATTGGCACGGGTGAGCACTTATCTAGCTAAGATAATTCTTCAAGCTCTAAGAATATTGATACAGTATTGAACAAACCGGAACACCTTGGTCTGATGGAGTGCCTGGTTTGGCACAATATCCAATCCCTGTCGGGGGAAACTTCTTGTACAACTTTACCCTTCATCAATCAGGCTTCCATTGGTTCCACTCGCATTACGTATGTGCAAAATTTTCAAAGAGTTATCAGACGACTGACGCCTAGTGGATTTAGAAAATGCAACTTGACGATGGACTGAAAGGCACAATTTATATCCGTCCCAACCCCAACAAGCCACGACCATTCAGCCAGATCAGCACCGACGCAACTGTTCTAACAACCTTACAGAATGCCGAACAAAATGCCAATCTCCTCAATGTGTATGATTATAAGCACTACACGGCCGACTTCTGGATGTCTGAATGGGAACGGACCGACGTAGAGCAATTGTGCATTGACAACATCATCAGTGAGACTTTTGAAATAATCTGGATTTCTTTGAGGTTCTGACTATTTGCTAGCGAGTGGTATGGGTCAATCGATTTGTCCGAACACGACTCTAGTAAACCAACTGGCTACTTCGCAACAAAAGCCGATGACTAAGAAGGGGTGAGTCCTTTTTGGCGGCTGAATTGGATAACGACTGAAACCAACTTTCTCCAGATGCATGTATCCGAACAACACTCTCATGTTCCCTTACCCCGACTCGAAGCCAAGCACAGTTGATCCCAACATGTGGTTCAATTGCAACAACACCAAAACGCCCTTGAAAGTTTTCACTGTCAAGCAATCCGATGGTTGGACTGCATTCAACCTAGTAGTACGCATATACCCCTTGAACAGTCGCTGAATACCAATGATGTTGGAAATAGAACAGCGGTGCTCTCTGGGATCTCCGCGTTTCGATCGATTCTCACAAGATGTATTTCTGTATGTGGTGTCAATGCTGACTTTAGCACAGTATAGACTAATATAGCTTGCAGTCGCCGCTGATGGTGAATATACCAACATCCAGACCGCGACTTCTATCACTATCCCCATCGGTGAACGCTACCAGTTCTTCGTCAAGCTTGATCAGACCCCCGGTGATTATGTCATTCGTACGGCAGCTGTAGTGTTGCCACAGATTCTCACCGGTTACGCGATCCTCTCATACAACACTGCCAAGGCCGACCCAACCACTCTGCCAACTTCAAAGAGCCCGGTATGTGATTTTTCCAATTCCTAACGTAGAGCAGATGACTGAACTGAGTCATATAGTGGATCGATTATGCTGGCAACATTATCAATGGCGGCACAGACCTTGTTCCGGCCAACCTGGCCCCTTATCCTGCGAACCCGCCTCCCCAAGGTGCCGCAGACTTGACGCTGGCAATGAACGTAACCCGGACGAGCGAGTTTGGATGGGTCCTGAATGGTGTGTACATGTCGACTCTTCTTTATCCCTTTTCCATTGTTTATACCTCAATGTATCGTCAGGTAACTCGTGGTCCGAGCCGGCGGACAACTTCACGCCTTTATTGATGCAGCCCAGCGAGATTTCGACGCTCAACTCGAATGTTTACAAGACTTACAAGAATGGCACCCTTGTGGACGTCATTTTTACCATCACAGCTGGGAATCCTGCCGTGCACCCTCCTCACCCAGTGAGTTGACTACAAGCTTTTCTCATCAAATATTAAATGATGTTATTCGTGGTACATCACAGATGCACAAACATGGTGTCAAGGGTTGGTTCCTTGGTTCAGGTACTGGTAACTTTCCATATGCTACCATTCAAGACGCTGTGAACGCCGGCTACAAGGGCATTAACATGAATAATCCTCCGTTCCGCGATGACTTTGTTACGGTGAGTCAAACTGTTATGTTCTTTTTTCACGACCGATTACTGACTAGTCGCTTGGCCTACTAGCCCGTTGACTTGTCAGGGAAGGCATGGGCCGCAATGCGATTCCGATCCGTCGACCCCGGCCCGTGGATCATGCACTGTCACATTGATGCCCATCTCGCCACCGGAATGGCTGTTGGTGAGTTCAAGCATGTGCATTTAGTATGTATAGCATGTACTTACGCGTGTATCACGTTAGTCCTTCTTGAGGGACCGGAGAAGCTCGTTCCTGGATACGTTCCGCAATATTATGTCAACAAGAACAAGCCTTCCTCTTAAGGGCAACATGACTCAATAGGATCTCACGGACGTTTTCATTCTCGTTTGATCTCTATTGCGTTCAGATCTGTAGATTTTCTATTTCGGGTTCTTAAATACAAATGTGGTATTGTGCGTCAATTGGCCAGCCATACTGGGTCATACTGGAACGTGCCCCTGATTCACGTGACCGTGCCTCGGCTTCATTCAGCCAAGAGACCACTTCCCTTTTGCAAGAGGCTATGAGATCTTTGCACGCCTGGTGATGGAAGTCTCAATTGGCTGATATGAAATCGCACTATGCCCATCCACCAAAACAACAGACACGTGAGCAGAACTGCACGAAAAGCTCGCCGTCACTCGACATACGCAACAACACGAACGCGTATCCGCAATCGCGGGTGGGCGATTGCTCCGTTCACGGTTCCCTTTAGGCCGTTTCGCCTTTCTTTGGTCTGACAGCACGCTGCGAGGGTCTGGTCAACGCTGGGACTCCCCGACCTCTCCAGAGACTGGGCTGAGCGATCGGCCACGCACTCATTGATATAACAGCAACCCGTGAGTTCTTCAGCCAGCACTCGATTAGTCGGGAGTCGGAGACCGAAACCCTTCCACCCCTGAGAGCGATCTGAGTGGGTCCTCAATAAATCGGTCAATCGTACTGCCTCGTCTAGCTGTGCATGCCCGAAAATCCCTATAAAGCTTCACCACAGGGAGCTACCTCTCCTGTAAGAGTTTCCCCTCCTACGGTTCAAATTATGACTTCTCTCAACCTATCCGCTCTCGCCGCTCTCCGGGACGCTCTTTCTCCGTCCTCAAGCATTAATCTGCCCGGGGACGCGTCGTTTTCTACTAAACGCTGGGCTCTCAATGCCGAAAAGCCTGCCGCCATCGTTGTCTGCCCTGCAACCCCACAGGATGTCGCTCAGATTCTCGCGTTCGTTCAGGGTCAGGGTCCGTACTCTGCTCAAGCAAAGCTGGATTTCTCCGTCAAGGTACATACGCCGTTGTGCTGAACTCGTGAGTAGCGCTGACCAGATATGTCTGCATAGGGTGGAGGACATAACCCTTCTGGGGCATCAAGCTCAGATGGGGGCTTGGTGATCGACTTACAGCCCAACATGCACGGTGTTCGGGTCGATGCAGAAGCGAGGCTGGCGTACGTGAAAGGAGGGTCTATATGGGGAGAAGTAGACGAGGCCGCGATCAAACACGGTCTGCATATTTTACTGAGTGATCTTCTGTCTGAACTATCTCATGCACCCACTCTAGGCCTCGCTACTGTCGCTGGGACTGTGAATCATACGGGTGTCGGTGAGTAGGCGATGGTCGACATTTAAATCTATATTCACACATTCTCTCATATGTCTAGGCGGGTTCGTATGTTTAGGGTACATTCGTGGCTGGTTTTGATCGTTCCCGACAGTCTCACCCTAGGGGGCGGGTTTGGTTGGCTTTCTAGCTCCCACGGCCTTGTCATCGACAACCTCGTTCAAGCAACCGTCGTCACTGCCTCGGCTAGCATTCTTGCTGTTTCCGACAAGGAGAACCAGGATCTGTACTGGGCGATCCGGGGTGGAGGAGGAAACTTTGGGGTTGTGACTGAGTTTGTCTATCGGCTTCACGAACAGCGCCCGGACGTTTACACAGCTAGTAAGTTATCTTTGGGGGACAATGAAGATAGGAGCGCTAAAACTAGTGTGATTAGCTTTCGTCTATCCTCCGCCGCTTATTGAAACCGTGGTCAATGAGCTCAACTCTTGGATGTCCGAGCGAACCCCGCTTGAAAACGCTTTCGCCATGTGTGTCGTAGGCCCTGGTGATCATGTTAGTGCATTTTACCTCGTTTGTGACGTATCTCATTTATCTTTTTATAGCCTGCTTTCGTGGTTCAGTTAGTGTATAATGGCGATAGTGAGGAAGGTGCTAGGAAGTATGAGCGCTTCTCTAAGCTCGGCCATGTTATGACAAAGTCGGAGACACTTCGTGAGTCTTGAGCGCTAGCACTAGCACACTTAATTAGTGACTCAATCTGCTTTTAGCTTATGAGAAGCTCAACGCTATGTTTGTGAGTCTAGCGAGAAACTCGTTGCTTGCTCTACTTATAGCCGCGCTAGAACGATCTGGCCGGACACGGCCAAAACCGACTTTTCCGTGGCAATTTCGTTCCCGAGGCGCCGGAAGGCATTCCTACCTCTCTTATACTCGGCACTTTTGGATCGTATGTGGATATGATCACCAAGTATCCCACCGCGAAAAAGACAGTTGTTGCGTTCGAGCTGCACCACCCCACAAAGTGGGCTTCTGTTCCCAGCGATGGAACTGCATATGTGCATCGCGATCCGGTAATTAAAAATACCCTAATAATATCCAAACGTAATCTAACCTCTGTTCTATACAGACATACAACATCATGTGCCTCATGTGTTGGGAAGACCCTGCGTTCACGCAACAAGCGGCCAACGTAGCTCGGGCCTTCGATGAGGAGTTTATGGGCCATCGCGACAAGCACTTCCCTCCTCATCTTATCGCACAAGGAGGATACACGAATTATCTAGATGAAGACAGTCAAATGGCAAGCAAAGTCGTCGTGAATCGTCGTTTCGGAAGCAATTTCCCTCGGCTGGCTGAACTGAAGCGCAAGTACGATCCCGACAATCTGTTTGGAAAGGTATGTTAGCTACGTTGAATGTGAGATAGGTATCGCGCTCATGTAAACCAGTGGTTCCCTATCGCGACTAGACAGAGCGCTTAAAGTGGAACGTAGTGGAATCAACAGGGTTTGCATGTATGCGCGTACACACAGTAGATCTCAATCAATTTGAATAACATGATACGATCGCACACACCTGTCGCCATAGAGTTGCTCACTAGATTACACTTCCCCAAGGGTAGTTCAAGGTCGGCCACAGGTATGCTGACTACTCGATCCATCGCTTGGAGCGATGATTTTTTGTTTTGCAAACTCACTGTCGAGGTGTATCTGTATTATACGGGCAATATCCCGGACTGATGAGTAAGTGTTGCTATATAGGCCGTAAAGGATATCCTTAGCATTTTCTCGGTTTTTCAATCAACCAGACGGCTATTAGGGATCTAGAAGCTGTTTTATGTATTCAATATTATTGGCTAGAGCAAGGAACCCCCTTCAAGCATGCATAACGATTGGGACGGCACTGATGGACTTCTAGGAAGTTCATCCAGTGTCTTTTTTGACCCTTGAACTCTGGGGTCATAACTCCCATCTTATTCGTAGATTCTAGGCAGTTCACAGGCAGGCTCATAAAACACAGGGATATTGTGCGAGGTCTTGGGCATCGTGAGGTCGTGGTACGGAGCCGGCGGAGCTGCACGGCAAGTACTGATGTAGGAAAAGCCGGCACTTGCCCTTATCACGTGAGGCACCCAAGGCGTACCACCTTGTGTTCGACCGCGACTAGCACCACCATGCGTTGAGCCTTACGTTCTTCGAGTCCCACCCGCCATCCCCTGTTTACCCGTAGCTGAATAGCTTTCATTGTTTCGTTTGCCAGCTCAGCCCAGCAAGTCGTTCTCGCGGTTTGGGCGTCCAGTCACACCCACACGCGCCTTCGGCGCGCGGGCTTCCTCCACACTCACTGGAAGGCAAATCAGCATAAGCTGCCAATTCACAGGCTATATGCGCGATTGTACATACCATTCGTCGAATGCAAACATCGCGCCTCACCCGAAACGCCGTCACCACATCAGTACAATGCCACCACGGCGGAGGAGATAACAATGGCTAGGATAAGGAGTCCCTAGAAGTAGATGCATACACGCGATGTATACATAAAAACTAAGAAGAGAAAAAAAAAGAAGAAACAACGAACACAAGTGACAGAACCGGTTGCCGATCACGACATCCCCTCAATTAAATGACGAAGGGGATGTATACTTACCCAAATTCGCGGGTTATCTGGGTAAGACGACTTTTTCGGTTAGCAGCCAAGTGCCAAGTGCTCTTAAGCTGGCCCCGCGATTATCTTTGGGTTTCTATTACGCATACGGTCGCGGTCGATAAGCTATTATTTGATACCGTGCTATGGAACAACTATTCAAGACAATCGAATATACATTAAGACGAACAAATATCCTGCGATGTTAACTATAGGCCCCTTGAGGGTCAAGCCCTCGCCTATTCCGACCCTTGAGGTCGAGGAGTCGTAGCTCCTGGCTTAATCATGAGTTTCAGTCGTTTCAGGCATAAAAAGTGACCAGAAAAAACGGGTATCCCGAGTTGCCGGTCGTGCTCTGCTGGAGCAGGCAAGCGGCGATCTGGTATTTGTAGCTGGGGTTGTCTGGGATTGGATATATGGTATCGCGCCGTTTCAATCATGATACGTTAGCTACCGGACAATGGTTAGATATTCCGTAGCTCGGACGCTGGTTCGCGTACAACTCACAAGAGTTTCAGCAAGAGGAAGCTAATCCTTCTGCACGGATCCCTGTCGGCGACCACGCCCAATGTTAGGCGGGGATGGGGCTTGTCCTGGCTTCGCCAGGTGATGGAAGAGAAAGGATGGATTCTGATCATTATCGTTAATTTCGTGATACGGACGAAGAAAATAACCTCACCCGACTTGTGTTAATGTAAAAACACGGATCTTGCTTGGAAGGAATATTTCGTAGCTCCATCATAGTCAGGCAGAATAAATCCTTCCAGCTATCGAGGGTAGAGCCTGACGCCTCTGCTGTTGTGAGGGCTTGAAGAAGTGAGAACAAGAAGTAGCTTCCTTTATACCTGTCCGCTTGGGCTTTCCTATACTCCGCGCCTGCCATCAAGACCAGTTCGATAGGTGACGATGTATTCCTGTGTTCGGTGACCATTGACAAACCATCATGGGAAGCACAGCAGTCCAAAATAACTACGGTGACGACGTTTGGTGGCGGCGCGTGGAGATAATTTTTGAGACGAGACCAGCGGCATGTCATTCCCGTGCTGTTCTTGATCTGCAGCCTTGCAAGATCATGATTAGTGTGCGCGGACAAAATAAGGAAGCGAACTTGTGGCGCGGCATCTGCCTAAAAATGTCTATTTGTTATTTTAACTTGTCGTGATGATAAAATCGAAGATCTTACAGAGTGATCGTCGGCTCGTTGCTGAATATATACATTGATCTCGTCCTCCAGGACGGATGATAATTTTACCGGCTCCCTATAGCTAGCATCACGTGGGACTTCGTGAAAACCGCGCTGGAGAAGATAATTATGAAGCATCTCGAGGTCTTCTTCAAGGTGTCGGAAATCGCCCGGTCTCAGATCGTTTTCTTGAATGGGTTCACCACCAGAAGCTACGGGTGTACGGCCAGCAGGAGACCGACGGTGTTCAGTATCATGGACATAGGTCCTCAGCCCGTGGTACGTCGCGATGGCAATCTGCGTCAACGGCGGGACGCTGGTTCGATCTAGAGTCGGTGTTGGAGATAATTCAATGGCGGCCCGTCTACCGCGTCCAACGTTATGGCCCATATCGAGTGGTTGAACGCATCACGAAAACTGGCCTCCACCAGCTAAGTGCTCACGAGAGCGTTGAGAGCGTTGAGGCCGTTGAAATTAATGGCCCCGTCGGGAGCACTCACGAGCACCGTTGAGCGTTGCAAATAGCCCAGCCATCACGTGGTGGACTACCTCTGCCCTTCGTGCGCCATCCATTAGGCTTTGCAAAGATGTGTCGATCTACCTGGCTGAGGTGAATTTTGACGCAGAATCGAATGGCGATATCTGTTTTCAGAAAGAACGGTGAAGTTGTACCCTGCTATCAATTCCCAAATTCAGCGCTTGTCACGGCCGCCATTTGCAACGCCCAACGGTGCTCGTGAGTGCTCCCGACGGGGCCATTAATTTCAACGGCCTCAACGCTCTCATCGCTCTCGTGAGCACTTAGCTGGTGGAAACCAGTTTTCGTGATGCGCGCTCGGGAGAGGAAGAAAATGACGGCTGCGGGAGCCACGTCGCGAGTCGCTGTACAAGCGACGGTCCCTCCAAGTCAACTGCACGGAACCACTGGGCGTCCACTGATCGGGGGCGGGGGAAGTTGTGTAGTATTATGAGCAAAGTCACCCTCGAAATTGAACAGCACCACCTACTGGGAGAAATAGCATACACTTATTGATACGATTAATTCGAACGGAGATTATATAGGTGCAACGGCGACGAGATTGTGGTGGATGAGATCACAAGAATGTCTATTAAGCGCAATTTATCTCAAAACGTCATTGCCGAGAAGGGGCGTCGGTATGTCATTCGTTGGGGGAAAACGCAAACAGAGACCAGTCGCCTGTGTGTTGGGTTTCTGTCCCAGACACCGCTTTGGCAATATTTGAACACAACAAACAAGAATATTCATGCGTTGACTCAAACCACCTCAGTGCAATCAAAAGAAATATGGCCGATAACGCATATCAGTTTGAACTATCGCATTCTGCGCACTACGATTGTTGCAAGTGAGAAGGTACGGTGTACAAAATCAAGTACGTGGAGGGAGAGAATTCGTCAAGCGCTCGCCTGTCAGACATGTCAAGCACCACGAGGCGCCGGCTTATTGTCTCCTATTGTGCATCACGCAGGTACAGTAGTACGACACTGCCTGGCAGTTCACCTTGTGAAATCAATGAAAACCTCCTCTGCTATGATCCATTCCGTAGATTTTGAATCACGAACCTGTGACAAAACTGCAGCGGTAACTCGGCAAACCCCGGATGTTCGGGTTTTTGGGAGAACATAGTGGGCCCATTTTGAGGTCAAAGATGTTATTTGGTCCCTGTGTCAGCTGTCAAAAACGGGACAGATGGTGTGGAGCACTCCGTCATCGTGTTTTGGCAGTGGAGTGTCGGCGCCGACCGCGAATTTGAGCATCACATTTGGGCCTGTTTTAGTATAGGTGACCCTAATCTCGCTCCACTGTCAAAAAACAGTACGTCATGGTGCCATAGAGTAATATGCTCTGAATATGCGTCTCACACAGTGAGTGTGGCTTTTTTAAAGTTTTTACCAACGATGAGATCGAACGATTCAAACATCATGTAGATCATGCGAATATTTATATTTATAATTGCCGTCTTTATTGTGTGACCGGTGGCTTGAGCCTTAGAGCAATGAAAACGTGGGTTAACAACAATGACGGAATATTGCGTCGCGTACAAACCATAGAACCAAGTGTAACCATTCCGTGATTCCCATAATCCAGATAATAGAAAGTAAGTAAGCACTGGGATTAACCAAAAGACAAGTCGCTCAATGTCCCGAAAACTCGGTTTCCGTAGCGTTCGATATACCATGATTTTGGCTTTTATATAAAATCACTCGATGATGTAGCTTGAGATCTAGCTAATTTCTGTGTCACTCATATTGACCTCCCTGCTCATTAGCCCTTGCTTTGTGACTCCATTCATCTATCGAACAGTTGAGTAACCACCCATGCCCCCAAATAGCATTCTACATACTATAGATTTTGCTTGATCTGCACTTGGTTGCGTTCTGGGATCACTGTCCCAACAGCTCTCCAAAAGTAACCAGAGCGTGTCTCCATGCTCGGAATATGTCGGTATATGCACCTCTGGACGCTCAGGGCGTGCCTTTTTGATCGTCACCGCGAACATGACCAAACGTTCGCTTAGTTCGTGCCAGGGCACATCTCCGGTGATCGCTTCCTACCCGAACCGATAGTGAGTACGAAAAGGTTGGTCGGCGCAAAAAGTAGAATAAAAAATATACCAATATTGTCTGGCGAAGTAATATCAGCCAACAATAATATAAATTAGCGTGTTCTCTCACCATTCCGAGTGCATACACGTCAGACTCGAAGCTACACCATCCTCCTTCAAACAGTTCTGGGGCCTACATGTGAAACATCAATCATTCTGTCTATTATGGTGCAAGCTTGGATCCTACCGCCCAACGAGACAACACCGTCTCTTTTGTCGACGTTTTCGTGAACTTCATCGTGTACTCTTGCAGGTTGGCGTTCCCAAAGTCGGCCAGTCGAGGTATACCGTCTCGAGATACAAGTACGTTCGCCTAGGTCTATAGCCTCAACGCCACAATGTAGAAATCAAATATATATAAATTTGTATACAAAGCGTTAGGGTGAAAAGAGTGTAAGTGAGTGAAGAGTATGGTGATGCTCAGAGGGCTCGGAGAGACCTCTTATTTATACCCTGCACTTCACTGTGAGTCATATGTAAGTCCTACTGCGCATATACTGCGCATTCAGCACTCAACTTGATTACATGACTCTTTCTTCTAGCGCATTCTAGCATACATGAGCGGTTTCTACAGTTGGCACTAAAAAGCTTAGTTAGACAGTGAGGTCATAGTGGGCGCTAGTAAGATATTTGGCTTTTTGCTGAGTGGAACGTAGCAACTGGGCACTAAATTTTCAACAGAGGTGGCCATACCGAGTGCCTTGTAAGAGCCTGATTTGCGTGGAATCAGATCCAATAACATTCTATTAGGCGGTTGTCTTATGCCCGATATACCTCGAGAATTTGACAAGATTAGAGTGTGCAACAACCCTCAAATGTGGGCCTGCCATAACTTCGCCATTTAATACGAATGCCAGTCTATTTCTGATGTCGGTCTGACTAAAACAATTCTCTAGACAATTGCCATAGCTCAATTGCGGTTTACAATTACATTGTAAATTATGGTTCCTCAAAAGCATGAACGTCGCACACCCCCCTCCCGTCATGGTAATGTTGGGGTTCAGTGCCTTTCGTATCCTGGCCGGTTCGATCAGCTATTATATGAAAGGCTGATTTGACCACTGGCAGCTCTACATTACCGACTTGAACCTCCTGGCACCTTATTAAGAGTGGAAACGCTGGTTCGGTTGAGTTGTTTGAGTTTTGTGTGTTTGTTTGCTGACCAAATCTCTGATAGGGGTATAAAAATCGGTCGGCGCCCGACCCACTTTCCCTCCCAAGCCTGAACTCGACTACGTCCGTCACAACTCCCTAATTGCGTTACTCATACTTTGAGCTGAACTAATATGGAACCTTTCCTTCTCCCTAACTATGTCACGCTATATCATCGCTCTCCTTACGGTCCTGGTCACGAGTTACCTGGCCGTAACACATATGGTCCCCCTATATCTCCTTTCCCCTATCCTCTTCTTGTCGACTCTTGTTGTCCTTGGGCACACCTATGTCTACTTCACCGAATTCATACGTCATATCGTATCCATCTACGACTGTTATGAGACTCTCAACACTTGAAAACTGTTTATTCTGGAAATTGGGGATGGGTGAATCGCATCCGTGCTGGGTAAATGCGCCAGCATTTGGAGGAATTACAGGGTGGGTAGTTCTGAAACGGGGCCACTAACATAGCCAGGAATTTTCACATTTTGATGATACCCGATGGAAGTTAAAAAGTATGCGCACTGATCTTTTACCCACTTTGAAACTTGCTCTTGAATCTGAGGAAATGTGTAAAAATTTAACCTATGCTCGGGAATGTGAAACTTTCTGATCATTATCTGAAAATTGCACATGAAACGGGCGTACAGTGCAAGTAAGTACCTCTATCTAGACTCGTGGCTGAACACAAGGCTCACCACTCGCGTAGCTTCTATGATCCTGGCTACAAGCCATACAGCGACTAATATATGTGCGCGCTCTGTCAAATTGCCATAGACCTACTATTACAAAAGATCCAAAACCTGTTCGAAACTGACCTTCAGACACCGGCACATGGTATGATTTTGATGAGGCTACAGATACAGGAATGCTGATACAAGGCCCGTAGATAACCTAAACGGCCCTCCGGGTGCAAATATTTCCTCTGAATGGCTGAAAATGCGCCTGGAACGCACGATCATATACCTAATCGCGCTGCTCTGCTCTCTGCTATTCTTCGCATTTCGCCTCGCCATGCATGCGCTTTATTTCTTCGCTGCCTTGCTCACCAACAAACTTTTGAGCTTACTTGGATTGGTAGAATTGTCATCTATCATGATCCACGTAACTTTCGTTCTTACACTGGCCTGGATGCTAGGCCTACTTCCGGGACGGAATACTGGTGAGTAACTAAGTCTTAGATTAGATGTGCCAAGCCTAATTCCATTTCCCCCAGCGTGTATTCGACACCTCGTTTCAAATATCAAAAATAATTTAGGCGGTTCTCCTGGCGCAAAGCAACGGCTTGGTGCTTGGCGTCCTGTTATTGTCGAGCTCGCTTGCTTTGGTTACGTTGTTCCGTACCTGTCCTGGTTGGCCGGCATAGTAGTGTCCGTATGCCACAAGTATAATCCTCTTGTTGTTTCCCTTTCCATCTTGCTGGCCTATTTAGTCCGTAGGCAGCTGATCAAATTTGCCAGTACGTCATGATCTGCGCTTCTTTGATCGACGTGATGAGTTGATCCTGATTGACATTTGACAGCGTCGATCATCCATCAAATCTGGATTCATGCATTTGAACGACGCGAGACGCCAATTCCCGAGCACGAAAATACTATGAAGGCCGAAATCAACAAGCCGCTCGAGAACCGTCACCGACAAGTGCTCGCTAATACGCAGGCGTCACCCTACCCTATCAACACGGTTAAAAAGGGAGTAAGTGGTTGTGGGGTCGTATATGTACAAGTGCTCACTTGTTTAACGGTGCTAGACCTTTCGAGTTCCAGCCCCGAGTCTACGGTCACTCTTCGTGATAAACGCCGAGATGGGCCCTAGCAATAACATATTAGGCCATCAAGTAAGTCCGCCTATACGACTGCCATTTGAGTACTAATTTTATATAGACCAAATCCCACTTGGAGTTCAGAGACCCTGAAATTTGCGAATATGGCTCGCTAGACGCTGAAGCTGGTACACCAGCTTACCAATACCAGGAGCCCAACTTGATTAGGCCGGAAGTCACCCACATCGTTGGCACGCCTGCAGCTAGATCTGCGTCGCTCTTTTCCATTCCCTTCTCCGACCTTCCCAGCACCCCATCAGTACCGGTCACTCCATCAGCCTCCTCTTCCCCCACGACTTCCGTTGGATCCCTCCCTTAGCTATCTCTCGATATATCCTCCGACGTAGCCACTCCGACCCCTTTCCTTGAAACCCCCCCTCCTGTGATTGACTTTTTACCGCTCAACTCCCTGGAGAGAAGTTCTCTATACGTGGAACGTCCTACCATCCGGGCCCACCTCAAGAGCCGACCTCGCACCGCGCTCAAGAATCTGGGGAAGGTCTGTGCGACTAATGGAGAGGATAGAGCTGCTACCTGGATCCACCGATCGGAGTGGAGGCAGAGGACCAAGTTCAGCAAGGAGAAACAACGCCCAAATTCCGCGAAGGAGATTACCACCCCCAACGACATTTGCCCCGGGACCCCGGCAAGCCTCGTTCCCATTGTAGAATCTAGCCCAGTCGTGGAAATGAGCATTTCACCTACACTGCCTCACAAAAGAAATGCAGCACGTGACTGTTGCAAATCACAACCGCCATTGCTCGTCAACAGTAGGAGATGAGCGTTTGGTGTATTATTACTTTATGTAGATAAGAGGCTTTAGTACGTATATACGAGTTCTCGAATTGATCCGATATCTATTTGCAGAGAACAAGGTCATTTAGTGTACAAGGGGGCTGCAATACATTTGGAAATTGGATATCCCGCTGAACTTGCACCATATTTTTCGCTATTCTGCATCGATTTTGACGTTCTAAAGTACGCTATCCGGCTTAGAAGCACCTCATACGCTATTGAAAACAACAAGAAGGCGTTCTGTGCGCTCCTTGGTAGCAATATGGGTGGGTGTCTACAGGTACATCACAGCGACCCTATTCTCCTTACTAGGCGGCGTTAGGAGGCACTGCTCAGTATACAGGACCTTGTGCGCTACAAGGGAGAGTGAAAAAGTAGAATGAACCCATTTTTTAAGAATTTGACCTTGGGATGGATAGCACAGAAACGTTTATACTGAAGGTCCGCATACACCCACCTTTTTGTTTCACATCACAGCACCTCATTCTCTCATCGGATCAGGCTATAATTTTATATACTGAAGCGCCGTATGCTGCTTGTATGATGGGTAGATTATCAGCACCTCAGTCCCAAAGCTTCAAAATCTCTGGACCACTCAGTGCTGTTATTGGCATAAAGCCTAAATTCCTTTAAGTAAAGATCCTAAAAACCTGCAATTTCCAAGAGGCACTCTCCAGAGATTTTGAAGCTTTGGGACTGAGGTGCTAATCTACCCATCATACAAGCAGCATACGGCGCTTCAGTATATAAAATTATAGCCTGATCCGATGAGAGAATGAGGTGCTGTGATGTGAAACAAAAAGGTGGGTGTATGCGGACCTTCAGTATAAACGTTTCTGTGCTATCCATCCCAAGGTCAAATTCTTAAAAAATGGGTTCATTCTACTTTTTCACTCTCCCTTGTAGCGCACAAGGTCCTGTATACTGAGCAGTGCCTCCTAACGCCGCCTAGTAAGGAGAATAGGGTCGCTGTGATGTACCTGTAGACACCCACCCATATTGCTACCAAGGAGCGCACAGAACGCCTTCTTGTTGTTTTCAATAGCGTATGAGGTGCTTCTAAGCCGGATAGCGTACTTTAGAACGTCAAAATCGATGCAGAATAGCGAAAAATATGGTGCAAGTTCAGCGGGATATCCAATTTCCAAATGTATTGCAGCCCCCTTGTACACTAAATGACCTTGTTCTCTGCAAATAGATATCGGATCAATTCGAGAACTCGTATATACGTACTAAAGCCTCTTATCTACATAAAGTAATAATACACCAAACGCTCATCTCCTACTGTTGACGAGCAATGGCGGTTGTGATTTGCAACAGTCACGTGCTGCATTTCTTTTGTGAGGCAGTGTAGTATGCCTATAGTCCTTTTGTGAGGCAGTGTAGTATGCCTATAGTCGCCCCTCGTGTTGAACGCACAGAGACCCAAATCTCTTCGATCTCACCGACTGCTGCTTGTCAGGACCCTGTCGTCTCTCTCCTTTGTTGTCCTTAAGTAGTGGCTACGTTCGGTTGTTGTATGGTAGTTTGTTTATTTGGTGGTCTATCTGTAGTTTACACGTACGAGTCCGGTGGTGGACGAGATAAAGCAAACTAGGGCTCCTAGCTTTGCTTCATCGTCTTATATACCCTGTGCGAGGGTATGAGTCATTGCTGCGGCGCAGTCCGCAGTTGTTTACTGGTCACATGACCTTGTTTGAGTGTTTGTCAGTGGTGTCAGGAGGTCATGTGACATTATTTACACATTATGTAACTCGCTCTTAGGTTTGTGCGGCTCCGAATCTTATAGAGCCGCGCTGAGTCCGAAGGTCACGTGATTTAAGCGCCGGGATCACGTGATAACTCGCTCCTCGCTCCAAGTTACAAGGTAGAGAAGTTGCTGGAGCGAGTTATGTAACCACGATAAGCGCCGAGCGCTGATTAAGCGCCGGGGTCACGTGACAACTCGCTCCTCGCTCCAAGTTACAAGGCAGAGAAGTTGCTGGAGCGAGTTATGTAACCACGATAAGCGCCGAGCGCTGATTAAGCGCCGGGATCACGTGATAACTCGCTCCTTGCTCCAAGTTACAAGGCAGAGAAGTTGCTGGAGCGAGTTATGTAACCACGGTAAGCGCCGAGCGCTGATTAAGCGCCGGGGTCACGTGACAACTCGCTCCTCGCTCCAAGTTACAAGGCAGAGATGTTGCTGGAGCGAGTTAGGTAATCATAATAAGCGCCGAGGTCACGTGACCTTGTTTATAGCATATTCGACCTTGGAGAAAATGCTATAAATCCGTATTATATTCTCCCTATGTAATGTGTCCGTTGTGCGGGTCACAACATTATCCCCCCCTTTGGACATGTCTTGGAGGATTTCAAGACATGTTGCTTGCTTGGTGCAAAAAGAGATCCCATGCATCGACAGGGGTAAGGGCGCTGGACTCGAACTGACAACCTGCGATCTGACTAATCAGTCGGTGGTGTTGCTTAAGTCAGGCTAGACCCCTTATCCCTTACGCTACATGGGATTGGTAGCTAATTGGTCTAGTGGGCGATACCCCTGTGACGTGGTCGTTTGGGTGATGATTTTGACCAATAAATTACGTTTCTATGGGAATACAAAGAAGGGTCTTCCACCCGAGTATACCCATTCCACGTTCCTTGCTACCCATGCCTCTCCTTCTTCCCCTTCTATGTCCGACCAGCATTTTGTGATCGCCGCCCGGCTATTACCCAGGATCACTGTTGGTCGTACCTTCATAGTTTTCACCCGCTGGTAGCGGCCGGTGAAATCCGCTTCGTACTGGCTCAGGGCCTTGAGCGAGTACTTGCCGTTCGTGGATACCATATCATCCAGTATCCATATATCGGCATCTTCTGACAGGGCCGCCACGTTCCATACGTTGCACATCCTGCTGTGCTTCCCTTTTGATCGGGCGTAGGCGGTTTTCCCTGTGCCTGTTTCACCCTCAATCACCAGGATGCGGTGTCGCATGCCTGGGCCTTTTGGTCGGACCTCCTCGGCAAACCACTTGTCCGCCTGCTCCACATGGTCCCTGTACTCAGGGATCTCGAGTTCCACTGGGATTGCCGGTAGTAGGCCGGCGTCCGCCTTGTAGGTGTATTCGGCGTACGCTCGTATGGAGTTCCATGACTTCGTCATGTCGAGGGGCCTTAGGCGTTTGTAGGCTTGGTAGAACTCCTCCTTTGTGGCCGATCCTACAATCTCCTCCCCATCCTCCAATTCTGCCTCCTGCCTCGACCTTTTCCCCCCTCGGCCCTTCGTCAGGATCTCCTCCAGCTGTTCCAGGGTCAGCTCCCCTGCCATCAGTTCCTCCACTTCTTCGCCTCCTTCCCCCACGTGCTTCCACAGATAGTGGAAGGCGTCTCGCGCTGGGTTCCCTCCTGGGCCGTCCCTGAGGTCCTTCTGCAAGATGTTGGGGTGGTTCCCCTCGAAGTCCCAGAACCGGGCGTTTTGGGTGTTCCACCCGCCTTTGCGCTCGTGGCTGATGGTGAGGGCATGGACATGGAGGGGCCGGTCCGGGTCGAAATTCGGTTCTTCCGGGTCGTGCCGTTCTACCACTGCCAAGGTGGCCCAGTGGTTGGGCCGGTTCCGGCAGAAGGCCTCGTATCTGCTCATTCTTTTTAGTGTTGCAGATGAGGCATCCTAGGAGTGTCCTTACCGAGCCACTAGGCCGGACGTGGGCTCCTCCGCTAACTTCGACCAGGTCAGGAAAGCAGCTCTGGACTGCACCCTGAACCTTCCATTCGGCCCGGTACCTGTCGGCTCTTTGGACCCTCGACCCATCGGCGTATGCCGCGAAGAACTTGGCTCGGGGGCTGCGCTCACCTCCGATGGTGCTGGTGACGGCGAAGCCTGCCGCTGCGCTGCCTCCCGAGCCGCCCGGATCCGCGCTGCGCCGCTGAGTCCGATTCCGAATGAGGGCATTCTTGGTTTGTCTAGTGTGTGTGGCGTGGGATGGGGGCATGGATTTGATCTTGCTCCTTCTCCTGATGCCACCTGATATACCCGTTGTGTTTGTTTTTCTAGTCATGTGATGACGCATCTCCGAGGGGTGCCCTTCCTTCGTTCCATCGCGTCGGCCTTGTCCTCGCTAACGCTCGGGGCCTCCGCTCCTTCACTCCGGTCGGTGCCCCCTCTCCGACCCCTCCGGTATAACGAGATAACGGAGGGTCATGTGACTTTAGAGGTCACGTGACTGGCTCTTGTTTGTTGTTTTTCTTGGTTCAGTCATGTGACCATTGTTTATTGGTCGCGTGATGTATGCGTGTCATGTGACTCCACTATTTACTTGTTTGAATGGGTTTGGTCCTTCTTTTAATTGTTAAAGATAGAGTGACTTGCGGCAATTCCGTATCTCCTGTCCTCCTTTAACATGCGCGTCATTACTCTTAACTACGACCCTCTGGACTGTACCTGTTGGTTTCCTGGTGGCAGTCTTTATTGCGAGTACTGTGACTCCGTTTGTGATGCCGCACTCGCCGACTTTGAGGCCGGTGTCGGCGATTGGACCATTGTGGGTGCTTCAGGTAAGCGTGGTGTGTCTTATTGTGTTCCCTCCGCTTATCTTTGTCCTTCAGACAAGCACTCCGAGGCTGAGGAAGCGGCCCATGCTGCTGCCCTTGCCGAGTTCTTTGAAGAGGGTAGTCCTCCTGAGGAGTTCTGGGATACCCCTGAGTCGGGGTTGTCGGCTCTGACCAATTATATGTCCTCATTCCCTGAGGGGGAGGCGCCCTGGAGGAGTGTCCGCCCGTCTTGGTCCTCTGCTTCCAAGACCAATAGGAAGCAAAAAAAGCCTTATACCCGCTCTACCGTTCGTAAAAGATAGATTTCGTGTAATTTCTTTAGAAATAAATCTTTCTTTTGGTTTTCCCTTGAGTGTATCTGATGTTTAATCACGTGAGAGTGGACGATGTTTGTTTACTGTGGGAGCATTCGTCACGTGATGTTGTTTTGATGGGGAGCGTGTTGTACGTTGTTATATAAGGGCGGGTTCCGCAAGATTTGTTTGTCCCACCCAATGCCTCTTATCTTTCACAACTACGATCCTTTGGAGTGTTCTTGCTCCTCCATCTCCTCTGAGCTCTACTGCGCCTACTGCAATATTGTCTGTGACCATGCGCTTTTTGACTTTGAGGCGGACATTGGTCAGTGGGTCTTTTTCGGTCGATCTGGTATGTTCTTCTTGTGGCTGCCTTACAGTGTGCATTCATGCTCATGTTTTCCAGATTTCTCCGTCTCTGAGGAGGCGCGGTGTTGGGTTGCTCTTGACCAACTTTACCGTGAAGAGCGTCCTATCACACCTCCCCCAGTCCCACCACGTTCCCCTTCTCCAGATCCGTTTCAGGCTCTTCTGGATGATCCTCCCGAGGTAGATATTCCTTGGTCGGTGCCAAGACCCCGGTTTGTGAGGGCACCTGTGTTCGCGGTTTCTAGGGTTAAGAAGCCTTATGACCGGCCTGTTTCCCGTAAGCGGAAGGGGTGGTGAATTTGTATTATATCATAGTAGAATATGATTTTTTACAGTAAAGAAGTTATATCCGGGGTGTGATACAGCCTATTAGTTGTTTGTTCCCAACTCCTCAAGCAGGGGAACCATATCTTCAGTCATGGCTTCTTCCAGCTCGTCTGGTTTTTCCTGTCCCTCCCACTCTTCAAAATTGAAGTGGCTTTCCTGATCGATGTCTGCCTTCGTGGTCGTTACGTCTTCCTGAATTTCATCCCTGATTAGTAGGGTTTCCATGCTGCTGGCCAGGCTCTTCCTTCCCTCACCCTCTGGAGGCCGTACTTCCAACCATCTTTTGAAGTCTGCCATGTTAGCCTCCTTTCTCATGATGAGGACGTACATTTCCTCCATTAAGGTTGCTTCTAGGAGTCCCGTATAGGGTGCCGCTGGCAGCTCCTTCCAGTCCTCCAAGAGGGCATGGGCCCTTGCTTCCACGTTCCAGTCCCCTATTTCTGCTTCTTTTGCCGCTTCAGGGCTACTGGTCCTTCTTTTTTGTTTGGCAGCCTTGGCAACGGCGTCGACGGTAGACCCTATAAGCCCATCAATTACGTACATTTTTGTCCGCATCAGGGCCCCTCGTGTCCTAGGTGCTCCCCCATGACACCAGGTTAGCAAGCCCCTTTTTGGATCCAGGTATTCGTTAGGGCCTATCCAATTTTGGTCGTTACGCTCCCTCTTTGGAATGTATTGCAGGTTAGCTCCTGGTAGAATCCTCTCTGCGTACCTCTGTGCTTCCTCTACTGTATAGCAGTGGACCTCCGCCCATTGATGGCTTCCCTTGTCAATATAGGGTTGCCCTCCCTTCTTCTTTTGGGGTTGTCGTCGTACTGCACCTGCATAGGTATCATTCAGGAGTGCGTACCTGTTTCCAGTTTTGGCTAGAGTTGGCGGGCGGTGTTGGAATGTTACGTGTTGTCTGGTTTGTTGATTTAGGGTTGGTTGGTACGACATATTTGGGTAACTGGTGATCCGTAAGTGTATGCGTTGGATGGGATGCGGTGGTTCACTGGGGTGTTGATGTCTCTACTTTCCTTCGTTGGCCTCTTGTTTTATAGATCTGCCCTCCTTCTGCTTGCTACTCTTTGTCTTGCCCTTCGAGTCATTCGGCATTGGTGCGCCAGGTAAGCGCTTGCGTAAGTCTGCTAGCAAGTCATGCATTTCGGCAAACTTTTCGGCACGTTCCATTGTGTCCTCTATGGGGTCATACCCTTTCCACCTGATTTGGTAGTAGAGTCTGCCATTCTGCCATTCCGAGTTTACCACATGGTCCACCTCGTATTCCTCTTCCCCTTCTTCGGTGATGATTGGCGGGGGCTTTACTTGTTTCCGATGGAAGTCCTTGTCCTCTGTCACCGGTGACAGTAGGTTGATGTGGAATACATTGTGGACCCTTATGGTTTTTGGTAGATCCAGACGATAGGCGTGTGATGATATTTTCTCTGTGATTGTAAAGGGTCCCCCTTTCCTATTGTCTAGCTTCTTGGTCGGTCGTTTTGATGACAAGTTTGTCAGTAGTAACCATACTTTGTCTCCAACCTTGAGTTCCTTGCTTGGCTTCTCTAAGGTTCTGTGGAGCTCCATTGATGCCTTTGCTTCGTCCCAGATCCTCTTCATTTTTTCTTTCATGGAGTATGCCGCTGGTGTATCCCTCTCTTCCTGGTCTCCTTTTAGCATATTCCACCTTGGCGTTGTTCCATAGACCGTTTCAAAGGCTGTTTGGCCTGTGGCTGAGTTTACGTGGTTATTATGGCAAAATTCTGCAATTGGTAACCACTTTGTCCAGTCGTCTTGCCTGTAATTGCAGAAGGTTCTTAAGAACCCTTCTACCCATTGGTTTGTTCTCTCTGATATTCCATCTGTTTCCGGATGGTAGGCTGTGGAAAATCTAGGTTCAATCTTCAGTCCTTTGTATAGGGCTCGGAGGAATTGGCTGTTGAAGGTTGGACCCCGATCAGATACTGTTGTCTTTGGGGTGCCGTGTAATTTCCATATCTCCCTGATGAAGATCTCCGCTAGCTCCTCCGCGTTTGTTGATTCCAGGCAAGGGATGAAGTGGGCTTGTCTGGAGAATCGGTCAATTACCGTCAGGATGCTGTCATACCCGTTTGACTTGGGTAATTTTACTATGAAGTCGTATGCTATGTCCTCCCATGGCTTTTCTGGGATTGGTAACGGTCTGTGCGGTATTGACTGTTTATGTCCCTTACTTCTTTGGCATATTTCGCAAGTGTCTACATATCTGTTGACTTGCGCCTTGATGCCTGGCCAATAGTATTCCCTTGATATTAGTTCTAGGGTTCTGGCGTGACCCTGATGTCCTGCAATTGGTGAATCATGGAATCTTTGGAGTATTTCTAATCTGAGGTCCCTGTCGTCTGGGATATAGATCTTTCCATCGTATTCCAGTATTCCATTCTTGATGTCATATCTTCTGAACTCCTTCCTTACCGAGGGTGGTAGTTCCTCTTTGTTGGAAACGCTTTCCCATAGCACCCGAATGGTTTCATCTTCCTTCTGTGCTTCCCTTACCTCGTCCAGGAAACTGCTGCTGATGTCTGCCATGAAGCCTATGAACTTGTCCGGTGCTATCATGATCTGGGGTTCTACTGGTATGTCCCCATGGTCATGTCGTCTGGATAGCGCATCTGGCTTTTCTGACATCTTTCCTGGTCGATATACTATCTGGTAGTTAAATGATGCCAACAGTAAATACCATCGGGCGTGCCTTCTATTCCATACCTTGGCTTCTTGCCAATATTGGAGGTTCCGGTGATCGGTATATACTGTTATTGGTATTTTGGTTCCTTCCAGCAGTAGCCTCCAGTGCTCTAAGGCATGTACTATGGCTAGTAGTTCTTTATCGTATGTGTCGTAATTCCTTTGAGGTGGGGTGAAGCTCTGTGATAGGTAAGCTATAGGATGTAGCCTTCCATCGTCTCCTTTCTGGCTTAGGACCGCTCCTAAGGCCACTCCTGATGCGTCTGTTTCCAGGATATAGGGTTCGTCTGGTTTTGGGTGTATGAGTACCGGTTCCTTTGTGATGGCTTCCTTGATGTCTTGGAACGCCTTCTCTTCCCTGTCTGTCCATTTGAATTTGATACCTTTTCTGGTTAGTTCGGTTAACGGCTTTGCTTTGGTGCTAAAGTTTTCTACCCATCGCCTGTAGAAGCCTGCCAACCCCAGAAATGCCTGTACTTGCTTAACTGTGGTTGGGGCTTTCCATTCCAGAATGGCCTTTACCTTTTCCTTTTCCATGGATATTCCTTCCGGGGAAATGACGATCCCAATGAAAGAGGTTTCTGTTGTGAAAAAGTGACATTTGTGCGGTTTTAAGAATAAGTGGTTCGCCCTTAGCCTTTTCAAAACTTCCCGTACATGTTTTATGTGGTCTTCTCTATTTCTGGAAAAGACCAGTATATCATCCATGTAGACGACTACATTGACCCCAATGAGGTCTTTGAATATATCGTTCACGTAGGCTTGGAAGTAAGCTGGCCCGTTTATTATCCCAAAGGGCATGACAAGGGTTTCGTAAGTGCCCCACCTTGTTCTGAACGCGGTTTTCCATTCATCACCTTCTCTAATGCGGATGTTATTGAATCCCCATCTAATATCCATTTTACTAAAGATCTTAGCATCTTTTAACTGTTCTAGAAGCTCAGTCTGTACTGGCATGGGAAACCTGTATGGTTTGGTGATGGCATTCAGTTTCCGGTAGTCTACTACCAATCTGAGACCTCCGTCTGCCTTATTTACGTAAAAGCAAGGTGCCGCCATACTGGATTGGCTTCTCCGTATTTTCCCATCCTTTAGTTCTTGCTCTATGTATTTCTCCAGAGCTTCCGATTCAGCTGGTGTCATAGGATAGGTCTTGGCCGGTTTTGGTAGCTCTGCTCCTTCTATTAGGTCGATTGCGCAGTCAAACTCTTCTCTGTGTGGGGGTAATTCCCTGAAACCCTCTTCTTGGAAGAGGTCCAGGAAGTCCGCAAATTCCTTTGGTATCACTGGTTCATCTGTTGCTGCCTTTCCTGAAGTATGATCCTTATATGTTATGGTTAAATCTTTCCACGCAATGATTGGTTCTGCTTCGTCTAGCCAGTCTTTGCCTAATATGATCTCCGTATCCCCTAGGGGCATCACATATAGATCACATCTTAGTGTTTTACCTTCTACTTCAATCTGTAGCTCTGTCTTTTCCGATATCACGTCTTCAATTTCTTTGCCATCTATGGCTATTACTGACTTCTTGTTGGCGAGCTCTGTGGTTGGTATATTCTTTTCTCTCACATAATCCTTGTCGATGAAGTTACGTGATGACCCTGAGTCAATGAGTGTTTTGGCTGGTTCCATGATTCCTCTGACTGATGTATATATTATGGATTGATTATTTGACTTCTTAAGGTAATATACATCAGTCGGAGTCCTTTTCTTTGGGTCTTCTGACACGGATTCAGTTGACCCTTCTAGTTTTCCGACTCGGATTCGGAACCCTGCTCATTTGACTCCTTTTCGGTACTCGCCTTTCCTTGCACCTTGGTTTTGTTATAGGTCCATTGACCCCGACAGTCTTTCATGACGTGTCCTGCTTTACCGCACTTGATGCAGAGCCTTTCTTTCCTGCGTCGGTCCTTTTCCTCTTTTGGTATCCGTACCATTGTCGTTTGTTTAGCTTCGGACCTATTCTTCTGAGTATTGATTGGATTTTTGTTCCCTTGTGTGTTTGCCCTTGAGGGGTTCCATGTTGATGACCAAGATCCAGGATTGGGCTGGTTAAGTTTCTGATTTGCATATATCATGTCATCGAGCTTGCACACTACCTTGTATAATGCCTCCAGATTGAGTTTTTCGTCATCCATCAGCATTGTAATTCTCAGAAGTTCCTTCCTGACTTCCGGCTTGAGACCTTCTTTGAAACGATCCATAAGCGCTTCTTCATTCCAGTCTACTTCTTGTTGCAAGGTCCTGAATTGGGTTACGTAGGCTTGTGCGCTTTTTGTTTGTGTAAGCTTGCTTAGTTCCCGGATGGCTCTTTCCTTCTTTACTGGGTCTGAGAAGTCATCCAAAAAGGACTTTTTGAAACTGGTCCAAGATTTCAAGGTAGGGTGTCTTTCATTTGAAGATAGTTTGTGCAGGAATGGTTGTGCCCAATTTGCGGCATCTCCATTCGACATGTTCATTAGTACGTTAGTAATCTTCCTTCGGTCATCAAAGGTCCCTTCTTCGTAATCATTGAAGTAGATTTCCATTTTCATAATGAAATTTTCTGCTTCCTTGCCTTTCCTACCGTTGAAGGCCTCTGGTTTCTTTGTTCGGGCTTCCTTGGGAATTGTGTTTCCAGCTGTAGTTGTTTGATTCAAGAAAGATGGTCTCTCTGGTTCAGGTTCCTCTTGGTCCGATTCCGATTCCTCTTTCCCTTTTCTTTCCGGCCTTGCGGTTGGCTGAACCGTAGATTCCCTTTGGAATGACCTATAGGCAAAGGGTTCTAGGGACGGTGATCGTGACCTGGATGGAGGGTTTTGTGGTTCTCTTTGCGGTCCTTGTGTTCCAGAATAAGGGGTTCTTTGAGGTTTGGGTCCCTGATCGGGCTTTCCTTCCTGTTTGTTGACCAGGTCTGTGATTCGTTGTTCTATCGTCTCCCCTAATTCTTCCAAATGTATGAGCCGATTGTTTGAGTTATTGTTCACTCCCATTTGAGCTTGCAGTGTCCGGTTTAGCTCCTTGAGTGTTGCTTCCATCCCTTCTACTTGCCCAGTTAGGTTCTTTGTGATGTGCTCTATCTTGCTAGCCCTTTCTGCCGCCACATATGCGTTGTTTACTGCCTTGGTGGCCTCCCCTTGGGTTACTTCGCATAATTCCCTTTGCGCTTCAATCAGTCTTTTGTTGGATTCTGTTGCTTCAATAGATTTTTGTACCTCCCTTAGGACATTACTCTTAAGAGTGGACAGTCCTTGTTGTAGTGCAACTGCAATAGTTCGTATAGGGTTATTTGCTAGGGGCACCAGGATTCGTTCCCCGGGCGCTTGCTGGGTTACGTTACCTTCCTGATCTCCAAAGCTAAGGGGTGGTTGTGTTTGTTGGTCCGAGAGGACTTCCTCCCCTTGTTCCTGTAATATACGAGTCATTTCATCCACTTCGTCAACTGAGTCATCCCGTGTGGGAATTGAGGGTGCGCTATCTGGGATGTGGATAGTCCATTGGGGACGGGGGTGTATTATCTGTGGTTGATCTTGAGGCATTCCTCCAGGCATCCCTGGCAGCGTGATGTCTGCTGGATCTGCGGAAAGGGGTACAGTAGTTGGCTGTGTCAGTGGTGGTGCGTTTGATGCTCGGCTCATAGCTCTTGTTATTCTTCCTGTGTTCTGCTGCGCCATAGTTTCCTATTGTTCTCTTATGTAACGCAGAGGTTGGTCGGTATCTCCTTGTACTCGGCCCTTAGTATTTGTGCAAAATACTTGTGTTACGCCACTAGTTAAGTAGTAAGTTTGCTTTATAATGTCAGGACCCTGTCGTCTCTCTCCTTTGTTGTCCTTAAGTAGTGGCTACGTTCGGTTGTTGTATAGTAGTTTGTTTATTTGGTGGTCTATCTGTAGTTTACACGTACGAGTCCGGTGGTGGACGAGATAAAGCAAACTAGGGCTCCTAGCTTTGCTTCATCGTCTTATATACCCTGTGCGAGGGTATGAGTCATTGCTGCGGCGCAGTCCGCAGTTGTTTACTGGTCACATGACCTTGTTTGAGTGTTTGTCAGTGGTGTCAGGAGGTCATGTGACATTATTTACACATTATGTAACTCGCTCTTAGGTTTGTGCGGCTCCGAATCTTATAGAGCCGCGCTGAGTCCGAAGGTCACGTGATTTAAGCGCCGGGATCACGTGATAACTCGCTCCTCGCTCCAAGTTACAAGGTAGAGAAGTTGCTGGAGCGAGTTATGTAACCACGATAAGCGCCGAGCGCTGATTAAGCGCCGGGGTCACGTGACAACTCGCTCCTCGCTCCAAGTTACAAGGCAGAGAAGTTGCTGGAGCGAGTTATGTAACCACGATAAGCGCCGAGCGCTGATTAAGCGCCGGGATCACGTGATAACTCGCTCCTTGCTCCAAGTTACAAGGCAGAGAAGTTGCTGGAGCGAGTTATGTAACCACGGTAAGCGCCGAGCGCTGATTAAGCGCCGGGGTCACGTGACAACTCGCTCCTCGCTCCAAGTTACAAGGCAGAGATGTTGCTGGAGCGAGTTAGGTAATCATAATAAGCGCCGAGGTCACGTGACCTTGTTTATAGCATATTCGACCTTGGAGAAAATGCTATAAATCCGTATTATATTCTCCCTATGTAATGTGTCCGTTGTGCGGGTCACAACACTGCTTTGGCAAGATGTTGTATTGAGACCCCTGTTTCCGCGCAGGTCCAGCCAACATGTATTATGTCGACAAAAGTTCCTAAGATGAAGGCAACGTGGGATTTTATGGGTGCTCGGAAGGTGAAGAAGCTACCCCAACGTGGGAAGGCAGCTCGTTCCTCTGGAAGCGACGCGCCGCCTGCAACTAACGGGGAAGGCTTGACCCAACCAACACCCATTGCCTCCGAACACGTACCAGCCCACTCTACCCTCGTGACTCATACACCCTCAATCAGAGAATCGGATGCCTGGACCTCAAACCTCTCTCCTACTCCAACTCTAACATCTACTCAGACTTTGGCCTTGTCTCCCGTCACGGCCCCAACTCCCACTTTGGCTCCTGCCATCATCCCCACTCCTACCCAAACCATTCCGCAAGCTCAAATCCAAACACCATCCCCAGTCGCGCTTCCCGTTGCCGCGTTGGTCTTTTCTTCCTCCACGCCAAAAAGGGTGCGCAATGACTCACCCGAACGGCCGACCAAACAAAGCAAAACTTGAATCGTGCCAGCGGACGACAGACCTGCGCCAACCGCCCGACCGGAAACCTTGAGCAGGATGCTCAAATTGGCGCTCTACGAACCAGGATTGATCAAACATATCGAGCCCTCCGCCGCTGGATTGGATGTCCCCAAGGCTACCGCGCGCCCTGTAGCCGTCAACACGCGGCCTGCCTTGGTTTACACGCTGTTGGAACTGGATGGGACAAAACGGGTTATGCAAATGGGGGACGTGATCCCACCTCGTCGACAGTACACCGTGAAAGACGCAAAAGGGACGAAGATGCCGAACACAGGCTCAAAGCCGCTGAAGGTCTAAAGCGGATAGTTGCCATATGTAGTTCGTGCTCGACGGGTTCTTATCATTATTTTTGTTCATTTCTTTGTTTTGTTGGCTGATTGGTTATAACCACAGGAACTCGTGGGTCCATAAAATAGCAATAATTCCTGCATTACACCGAAACTATCTAGCCACAATAATAGGTATTTTATGGGGGGAAAATAGCGAGGATTACGGTATTATGTCTCGCAAATCCTACAGGTGTTTTATCTGCTTGTTACTTTTTGGCCCAGTCAGTAAACGCTAGTCGCAACCAAAGAGAGCGCTAACATTATTCAAGATAACTTCAAGTTCAGATGTTTGCACGAGGACATAGAAACAGGTCGATCTAGGTCCCGCCGAGAAGGCTGAAGGTCGATCGCGCCGAGTAACCACAAGGGACGAATGGGCTGAAAACGAGTATTGAATAATACGCAATGCCGTGAACAAACTAGTATCAAGTTGGCCTACATCACAGTGTTGGCACGGGAGGATATCAACGCATGCTAAACGCCGGAGCCGATCCCTGCGTTGTTACGATCTGTGCATCTCCTCTGGATCTAATCACTGTAGATAGTAGCTGGTTTTCCCTAAAGTCCCCTGGACTCAATAGGACTTTCTGACAGTTCGAACAGGAGTTTGCCAGATCCTGTCAAAAAAAGGTACCTTTTTCCGTTCAATTTGGGCTCGGCCCTTCAAGAATTTTGGATTTAGAAGGAATCCTTGGACTTAAAGAAGTCCTGTGCATCAAACAAAGTCCTGTCGGTTTCACGAAAGAGTCTGAAGGCCCGCTTTGATACTGCACACTTCTCGAACTCTGTCCCATCTCTTCGGTTACTAACCTGGGCGTGTTAACTGACTGTCAACACTTGACTTTTTTGATACTCACGTGCTGCCTTTGGCCTTGGCCAAGGAGGAGCAGCCTAGCGCCTGGCTGGGTTGTTCCAACACGACCACGACGTGCCGCCTCCCAGTACCATTGCCATCCCTCCTCTTCCTTGGGTGACATGAACCACCGCTTGCGCATCAAAGTCCGGGCCTCCAACACACCCATCAATGCTGCGTCGCTCCTTTGGCCGCGTGTCGTACCTGCAATCTAACCCAACCGCTCGGACTTGCCGCCACCCACCTACCAGTGAGCAACCTGCTCAACAACCGACAAGCTCCATAGGCTTTATTGCTGTTACCGTAGCACAGACTGCTATGATTACACGCGCTTGCATACCAGGTGAGTATCTGATCAACATCAACTTGAAGGCTGGGCTGACTTCACCGGCTGAATAGAATACGTCGCCCCAATCGAGCGCTTCAGTTCAGCCGTTCAACAAGGCGCCATGTTCGTGATGGGTCCGCCGCCTTTGCCGAGTCCATTACTAAGCTGCAGCACGTCCTAGACGTGCCGCCCGAGCTGCCATCAAAACAGAGTGCCTGACCAAAGGCAAGTCCTGCATCTCCCCCATTGATTCCACAGCACACACGACCCTAACCCAACTGTTGCAGTACCTACTCCATGAGAACCACGAGCTTGAGTGCCGGCGCCGAGGTCATTCCCGGTGCTTCCCTCATTCTTCGTCAAACCGCACCGGAGTTGTCTCCTATTGGCGTACCTGCGACGTCGCTAGGCTGTTGAGTGTACTGAAAGTAGACAGTGGATTAAACGACGCCCGGCCGCTATTTTCGACCAACCCGACTATTGTGTGCGCCGGCCAACCCCCACACCTGCTGATGGTGGCCGTGGATTGCATTCGGGCGTACACTATTGTAAAACACCGGTCGTATCTAGGTCCGTATAGGTCTAGTTACGACATTACTTTACTCACGCGCTCATTACAGGTATTGACCGTTGTCAAACTACCTGCTGTCGGCTCCTATCGCTCCGCTCCCAAGCACGTGCAATTGGCTCCACTTCCACTACGACTATTTCCATCTCTTGATTTCATTTCCTTAAATGACGCGGCTCCTGACATTGCGGAACTGATGTGGCAATCTTGATGTTTACTACGTTCATGCCCCAGTTTAATATACTTTTATTGTAAAGTGCATATAGTCAGTAGATACGTGAAAACCGAGCGGTTTCGGCAAGTAAGTG
Source organism: Ceratobasidium sp. AG-Ba (assembly GCA_016906575.1). Lineage (NCBI taxonomy): Eukaryota > Fungi > Basidiomycota > Agaricomycetes > Cantharellales > Ceratobasidiaceae > Ceratobasidium > Ceratobasidium sp. AG-Ba. The sequence continues at coordinate 1,467,689 of CP059614.1, forward strand.
AATGTTCGGCGCGGATCCAGCAGCGATCCTGTGGATTGGCTCGAAGTCCGTAGTGGATTGACTTGAAATCCGCGATGGCTTGACCGGAAGTCCCGTCGGATAGGCTGCAAGTCCAGACGCCTTTGGGAAAGTCCACCGAAAGGACTTTTTTGGTCAAAATTGGACTTTATTTTGTTACGTCATACGTTTCGGCCCAAAATCGGGCTCCTCAATTTGCATTTCAGGCAAGTCCAAGCGGGACCGATTGAACGTCCCTTACGGGATTACGGAGTATTCCGGCAGTGGGACAAAGCTTTAATCCCGTGACTTGTCACAGTGTAATGTATCTGTATTCGTCGTCGGAGATTAGCGAGACGTCTTATAAAGAAGAAAAGAAAACAACCCCTCGAACCTTTAGATGGCAACGCTGCACTCAACGTCCTGAACAGGTCTATCTAAAAGAGCTTTAGTACCTCACTATCAGGTAGAACAAGGGTTGCCTCAATACCTTTATACAAGGTCGTGCCCAACCGGTACTCAACTGCAAAATAGGGGACCTTGATTTCTCAAGACCGGTTATCAAAGTGGGGTGGTGGAAAAGAGTAAATTGGATGGTGTGCACAGACCGCCTGTATGTTTAAGACCGAAAGTAACACAAACATAGAGATATTTGTGGGCGAGAAGGTGATAAAACTGTGCGCACGAAGAATGGTTTAAATCATATGTCGCATTTATGTCGGCTTAATTGTACTTGACGGCATTTCTGTGAGCACGAGCGTAGAATGTGCACTTATCGCAACATAATCCTGTTATTATTGGTATTTTACGGGCCCACGAGTTCCTGTGAACGTGATTTGATTTCTGTATTTGCTTCTTGACTTTTGGATTCGTTTGTTGGACTGGCTTCTCGTTATTGTGTATCCCGTACTGGATTCGTCTCATGTAGGATGTGATAGAAAATAATCAAACCTTTGCTGCCAACGCCGGTCGCTGGTAGTCTTTCCACAACTTGTTGGTGCCGCGACTGAAAACGTGAAAGGGCTTTTGAACCAATTTCAGACTGTAAGTGGCATGTGTATTTCCGCCAAATTCAAATATCGATTCAAGAATAACTGTTGCATCACATACAAACCAAAGCCCAGGATAGCGCCATGATCCCAACACATCCAAAATCAACTACTTAAAATACCTCACACCTTGTCAACAATCTCACTCTCAACCCCGTCTCGCTTCTCCTCGCCTGGGTCAGTGAGATCAAGAGTGCTTAGACTGTATGCGCTTCCGTATTTGGCGTCAGGATCCCTTGGTAGAGTGAGCCTCAGATCATCCTGGCTCGCTGTGTTTACGGAACGTTGACTGGGCAAGTCGACGATGGTATGCGTGGATGTCGAGGCATGCACAAGGATCGACTTTTTATCTGAAACCATCGGATTCTGGGTCGATGAAGCAAATTTTGGTCGCATCGGGGACATCGGAGACATGGGAACCACGTGTCCAGAGCTATGTTGAGTGCCCTGATCGTCTGAGCGGTATGTACGTATCTGATATGATCATGAATATCCAAAGACACTGGTTTTGCGCCAGAAATTTACGCACCAAGATGAACACATTGACCAAACAACCAACGACAACAAAGATCCATACGTTGAACAAGATGGCAAACGCGTGTAGGGTAGGCCTACTCAGAAATCAGAAAAAGAGAGCTCACGATGGCAACCGAAATACGCACGTTACGATGACCTCGGACGCGTCAATGCAGACCCACAACCATGACCCCGCGGTAGCCGTCATACAGAACAGTGTGACAGCAGATTGCAATCCGACAGTGTCTGAAAACGTTCGTTTTAGATCCCAGCAAACAAATATTCGCATGCTACTCACAAAAAGCACGTCGAAGCTCCTTTGTGCTAGTATCCTGTTGAGCACCCTCCGTCCCAGTCTCAGACGAGCCATTCAATATAGCGGGAGGCTTCATCCCAGAGCGGAAGCTCATGCGGTTGGGCGAGGGTGGTGGGAACGTGCCATTTCTCGGAGTTTCGAGACGAGGGGTTGTCGGAACAGGACAAGCCAGAGATGAACGTGTTGGCGATGAACCTAGAGGGTGAGGATTAGGGATCGTGCGGCTAGTTCGTATTTTGATTGCGTGGCGAATAACAAGGAGCAACCAGATAGCCGTCGGAGCGAACAACAAGATGCATAAAAGGTACCATCCTGCGCCTGAAATGACAGTCAGCACAAACTCCAGTGGCACTAAACGGTACTCACATGTGCCAGCATTCCTTTGAAACGCAGTCTGGCTAATCTCCTTTTGCTCCAGAAACAGATTGCCCAATTCGATCGCTTCTTTATGCAAAGGTTTTTGCAAACCAGCTTCGCCACCGACACCCCACTGGACACCCAAAGACTTCAGGTCACCGATGAGCTTGAACTGGGTGTGTACAATATTGCTCCAAGCGGCCGAGGAGTATATCGAGGTGGCGATTTGAGTGATTGCGAGGCCCAAAGGCGGCAGGAAACAGAGTGTGTTAAGAGTTATCGGATGGAGCAAAAGGTTCTTCATGGGGTTTCGATTCGAAGGAGTGACGGTGCAGAGTTTTGGTAAAAGCGTCGCATAGAGTGTCCCAAACGCGCTTGTCCACATCCCGACAGAGTCCCAAATAAAGACAAAGCCGTACCAGAAATACATCCGGCTACGCTTCATGTCAGCATACAGGCTAGTCTCCGGGTCAAGAAAGGATCTTGCCTCAGAATGTTGGGATTAAGCGAATGATAGGCAAAGTAGTTTAGCCAGACGTAAGGCTGAAAGTCAACAAGTCAGACAAGTCGATCTGCACAAGGTTGTTCAGCCTACCTGCATCAAAAGCATGAATATCAGGTTCCAAAACAGAAACATCGTTAAGGCGTTGGGTACAATGTAAGGGATGCCGCTGTTTGGTGTTAGCTTCTGACGAACGAGAAGAATGCCCATTGGCTGACCTGGAATGACCATGCCTTTGGTGGAGGGATCAGCGCTTATGTAACCAGGACTCCACTCGGCCAACTCACTGGGTCTTGAAAAACCAAAGGCCTACGCCTGTCCCGGCTCGAGAGCGTCTCCACATCACAATGAGCGAGACGATGGTCGAGATGAGGTTTCTTTGCGCGCGTTAGCGTAAGAAAAAAAACTGCAGATTATACGCTCACATGGCAGCAATGATCCCCACGGCGATAACGCAAGAAAAATACCAATCCGGTTTGGGAGGTACAATCGTAGCTGCAAACAGAGTCTTGTGAGCACACGATTCTGGTCATCCCAAGGGCATTCGACTCGCCGACATATTCAGCAGCGAACGCGTATGGATTAGATCCTTGGGGTCTGAATGGTGCGAAAAAATCAGCGTCCGTAATTAATCCGCGCGACGAGCGGAGACACTTACGCGGATTGGACAATATGATCAACGAATGACATCACAAGAAAATAGGGGGACAGAAGGAGAACGAACCGGGCGAGCACGCCAACGGGTCTCATGCTTTATCTCGAACCGAGAATTGCTAAACGGGCTAGCATGCTTCGACGGCATCGTTATCGAACCGACGCCCGAATACGACAAGACACAATGTGGAGTCGGCTTCTGCTGATCGATTTAGCGTGCCACGCCGAAGGTCCGAAGTCAAATTGATGTGCCAGATTTTATAGTCGAGTTGTTCCCCCGGAAAATCGAAGACATAGTCTTCTAGCTACGCGTTCGGTCCCGTCTGCGGCGATTGATTGGTTGAGAGCCAACAAACCTGTGATTAGAACCTGGGTCGAGAAGGTTAACCACGAGTTTTGGGGCATGGATCGTCGCAGAATGTTTCTAGGTCATGATACAGGAGATTTGCGTTTGGCTCGTGTCGTGAAGGATATCGATGACAAATCTGATGAAGGTGCTCGATAAATCGGGAAAAGCGTCTCTTGCCGGACCCGAGCTGGCCTTAGCCCACCTCAATTCATGAGCTGCTGGGGGCTCTGGGAGGGGATTTTTAGTGTGGGGTAGCGTTTGGGACTAATTCTGATAGGATAGGGTCTGTCCGCACCCAGCTCATGGTAGAGAGACCCTGATAAGGCGTCCGAGACTGGGCCGAGAGCCGAGCGCTTACCTGTACTTGTGCAGCTTATGTCATACACATGAGATGGCTGTGCTCGTATATCGTGCCGGTGCATACATTTGAAATCAGGCAGGCAGCCATACTGCCGGTCTCCGCGTTGAAAACCTTTCCCCGGTGGACCGGCATATCTTCCGGCTCGGTGCTTATTGGCGCTTATCCGGTCGTAGAGATTTTGTGCCGATATTTGTATTTAGCGCGCATATATTCCGAAAATTCGATTTTTGACGATTTCTTTTCCCTCGCTCGTACGCCATACGCGCTCACGGGGCGTACCAACCGTTGCACGCGCAAGAAGTCTGCTAAAAGAGTGCATATAATTCGCTAGAAGGATGGTCATACATATTGTTTACGGATAGGGAGAGATTCAAGCGTCGTAGACCCGGTCGCTGCTGTACAGCGAGTACAAGCGACGGTACAGCGGGTACAAGCGACAGTATCGGGCGTTGATAGTCGGGGGCAGTTGGCGGTTAGGGTGTGAACTACAACATTGGGGGTATCCACCTCTGCGGGACGCCCCGGTCAGCCCCTTGAGTCAACAGAGGGGTTAGCGAACGAACGCACCGTGTCGCACATCTGCAGGAAGCCGGCGCAGGTGGTTGGCCTTGAGGTCGCAAGCGTTGTTGCTCTTGGTAGCGACGGATTTCACGAAGAGCGACGGTACCCGGGCGGAAGCGATGGGGCATCTTGACACCACCCGCGGGTCTAGCAGAGCGCGTGAGGCATAGCGGTCAACCGAGTCAACTGCCACTTACCGGTATGCGACTTGGCGGACTTGCATGCTTGCTTGATGGCGAGCTGCTCGAGGCGGGAGTCAGTAGACGGCATCGATAGGGAGGGGCCCCGTACCGTGTTGGCGTCGGTCGCTCTTGGTAGCGACGGATTTCACGAAGAGCGACGGTACCCGGGCGGAAGCGATGGGGCATCTTGACACCACCTGCAAGACCCAGCAGGGAATGATGTGAGCGATGCAACGAGTTACAGCAACTGGGGACTTACCAGCTTGAGGTACTTGTGAACTACTTTTTGTTTGCCTCACCCACATACATCCTACCAGAATCACGGGTTGGCTGGGTAATGCAAGGCACAACAAGGGGCTTACCGGTAGCAACTTGTTTGGATGGGGGCTTGTCAACTTGCTGTCCTGAAGAAAAAGCGTCGTGTTGTTATCACAGGGGAGCAAGCAAGCGAAGTGGGGATGTGACGCACCGCGGTGGCGGAGCAGCTCCAACATGGTGGGCAACGGTACATGTTGTCGCACTGAATACTAGCTGATGCAAACACAACAGCCTGTCTTGTTTTACAACACCCTCGTCTCCGACGCTCTCCTTTTTTCTCGCTTTGAACGGCTCGACACCATGTCGTTCTTCTGCCCGCTCTGCCTTGTCGCAAGCCGATTGTGGACAAACTGCGTAGAGACCGGCGTAGGAAGTTAGTCGGGTGATGAGCAGGAGGGGGGACGTACTGTGGTTGAACTGCCCACTCAGCGTCTGGACGCTAGCCAATATACAGAGCACCGAAATATGAGATGACGCAGCGTGAGTCCAAGCTATAGAAAAAAAGAGGACGTACCACCTAAGAGTCAAGTAGCAAGGCGCAAGCCGTTTAGTTGAGTGAAGAGGGGACGTGATCTAGTTTGTATTTGCTCGGTTGTGTTCGCTCTGCCAATACACATGTAAGCACTCATTTTGTAGTTTTATGTGCATCATTTGGACTCTTGCTGACTCGCCTTTGGAACTGAATCACCACGGGACTGCTGGGCGAGAGCCAAGGACGCGTTTGTATGGGATGGTACTTGAACGAGGCGGTTAAGGTTGCTCATCAACAGCCAATTGGCACGTGACCTTTCAACACGAGTCGCCCAGTTGGCTCAGCGCTTGCACTTGGCACAATTCTCGGCCGTGTCCTCCCTTCATCCTATCTTCCTCTGTCGTTTCCCACTACTCTCCCACTTCCACTCGCAAAACCAAAGTACGCCTCTAGTATTTCATTCTTTGTTTTCTTCCTTTCCTTTTGAATTTATCTACTCTTTAATTGATTCTCACAATGGACTACTCCTGGTGCGCATTCCTTCCGCAGTTCGTTGATCCCCAAATTGACCGTTTCTTCTAGCTATGGTATCCAGGTCTGTTAAGACAACTGTTCGCGCAAAATTATCGCTAATCGTACTGCACGCTCACCGCTTATTAACCAATTACCCGTCGGACTTTTAGCCCGAGCATACTCGTTACGAGCCCGCCCATATAGAAGGACTCCAAGTGGCACCAGTATGTTTCGTATATCTTTTTATGTTTCGATGCTGCTTTAACCACCATTTTTATAGTACGTGCACGTGGATCACACGAAGGGATCAACTACTCGCTTGGTCTCAAATACGGTTCCAGGTATGTCATTTCAGTCTTTTGCTTTTGAGTACAGCTATCTGATACCCCCGCGACTTGTCTACTAAACGCTTAGAACATAGTGCCCATATCACTAGTCAGAACTCGATTGGACCTCAACCCGGTCTGGCTGCCCCCAACCAGCGAACGCCCTTTCAGCCGAACACTACTCCTGTCCATCCATATACCCACCACTATCCCCAGTACGTAGGAGCGCGGAATTCTGCCGCAGAGAAAAGTGTTTCCCGTGTACCCACACCCTTTCCTATCTCTCAAGCTTCACCCTCGAATTCGGGAGCTCTCGACTCAGCAGCTCGCTGCGTGTCCCTCGCCGCCAACAACGTTGACCTGTATCGCCGCGCCCCCACCGTTGAGCACCGCCCCTCGCACAATTATCCAATGGACTATATGGCACACGAGCAAGGTCAAGGACCTACCGTCGACGCCCGGACTCAACACCCGTCCCATCAAGTAGGCCAAAACGCTTTTGCAGCACCGGTCGCGTCCCAGCTTGCCAACCTCACCCTCGCCCGAAATGAGGAGATCTCTCGTATGAGCCTACAACCCTCTCAGGCTCTCGGTCGCCAGCATCAGCGCGCTGCGTCGCCCCCAGAGTTCGCGTTCGTGGATACCGACTCCGAAATGCCGGATGTGGCTACTGTCATCTGTTCAACGACGGCTGGAGCTGCGAAGGGGGGGCCAGTGGCTGATACTCCTTCAGCCCCCAAGCAAAATTCAAAGCCTGTCACGGGAGCTCGCCGGGAGACGGATTCGAAACCCAATCGCAAGAACAAGTCGAAGGACAAAACGACTGGAACAAAAGCCGAGGAGAAGGCTGCGACCACCACCTGGACGTCGGAAGAGTTCGACACTTTGGTTCGACACATCGCAGGATCTGATGATCTCTTCAAGCACTCACAACAGAAGGGCCCGAACCTCGATTTTTGGAACCGCGTAAGTCTCTCCCAATAGCAATTTTTTAAAACTATATCTAACAAATTGCAGGTGACCGAAGAACTCTTTGGCAGCAAGAAAAAGGGCGAATCAACTCGTGCCCAGTGGAAGAAGGCTGAGAAGATCTATGTCGCTGTCAAGGCCTTTGAGTTGTTTACGGGCGGTGATGGTGATGGCGATGACCACTGGGTGGTTGGAGAGAGCGACGACGAGGAAGCCGCTGTGCTGAAACTTACCGGTCGACTGGCATATATTCGCCAATGCAAGCCCAATATTGACCAAAATCGCGAAATCAAGACCGGGGAAATGTACAGGGAATGGACCCGGGGTGGCGATGACAGCTTGTACCGGATTTTGCATGAGAGGTATGGTATAATACTTCGCTCTTGTGTGCTCACTACTCATACAAGTTTTCAGGTTTAAAGACATTGAGACTTTCGAGCGCGAAATTCCTCGCCATAGTGGGATGATATCCGATCCAGATACCGACTCCAAATCCGATACAAATGGTTCAACTCAAAACTCCAACGGCAAGAAACACAAATCTGATTTGGCAACCACCGCGAGCACTACCGAGAAATTCTTTGCAGCAAAGGACGCGTCTGCAAAGGCAAAGCACGAAGTAGCGTTGCAGCGTTTAGAGCTCGAACGCTCTCACATGCAAGTTGCTAACATGATTGCCCTTGATACTCACAAGCTCAGGAAGGAAAGCCAGAAACGCAAGTGGTCAAACGACAAGCGAATGGCTCGGCTGAAGGAAGAAGAAGCTAAGCGCCGTCGGATGCTTGAGGATACAACCGCACGGGAGAAGCATGTCATGGACCGCATCCGGAGTTTGCAGGAGCTGGTGAACACTACGACAAACCCCACGCTTATTGAGATGTACCAGAAACGGATCGACCTTGCTCTCGCGGAGCTCCCACAGGTCCTGCCGGTCCGTGAGCCGTCTGCTGATGCCCCATCTACCGATTAGGTGAGTTTTTTCAAGCCTCAGTCCATATCATAACCGTGCAAATAATCCTTAGCGCACATTTTATCCAGTTCAAATCGTCTTTTGTATATATCAGAAACCTCCAAATCGATCCGCTTCACTTTGTACAGACTAGTCCTTAGTATCGGCCCAGTGTTGAGAGACTACTCGTAGCTCCTCTCTCACCCGTCTTCCCTCAGTTATTAGCCATTCATTACTCTCGTGCCCATCCCAGCCTCCCTCGCGCAAAGGTTGCCCAACGTCTATATGTCCGGGGAATCGATGGAGGATAGCCAGCAGTTCAACATCCTCCTCGATGTTGTACCACTTTGGTGCGTTACCATCTTCGTAATCAATACAAAGATTGTGCAAGACTATCAACGCTTCAAGGGCTTTAAAGTTTGTTTGGATGTTCTGGGATGTGCCCATTAATTTAACACCCGGGAATCGTTCTTTGATCATGCCGAACGCATGTTCAACGACTATCCGGCCTTTGGAAAAACGCTTGTTAAACTTGCGTTTTAATGCTTGTTCCTCTCTCGTCCCCGTCTGGACCTCCCTTCGATCGTATGGCCGGCAGGTGTATGGCGACGTGAAGAAGCCTGCAGTACCGTCTGGTGAGAATTCATCAACCAATGATACGGTTGACACACCTTTATCAACGAGTAAAATTTCCCCTTTCTTTATTAATTCCCCTCGACATTCCCATATGTTTGCCCCGCGAAAGGTAGTCCGGTCGGACTTACATCCAGCCCATCCTCCATCGTGCGCAATGAACCTCCTGTCAGCATCAACGACACAAAATGTGTTTATCTAGGCCGTTTGTAAGTGCACAATCACAGGATATATTCAACTGCTAACCGCCAAGGAACCTTTATAAGTAACATAGCTATCTCCTTCCACAAGGGGTTTGGATGTCAGCCCAAACAACGAACCATCCCCTGCACCAATCACCCCAGGTATGCCCGTCAGTGCCTCAAACCGAACTGCCAACTCATGCTTCCTCTCATCGTTCGGCCATGCTACACACTCCAACCCAGCCATTCGCAACGCCCGGATCACCCTCTTACAGTAGAGGAATACCGTGCCCACGCCGAGCGAGATAGTCGAGTTCGAGTCGAACGCCGGGGAGCCGTATCTACCGTAGCGATAGAGGAAACAGGCAAACTGTACGTGTGCCGGTTGCTGAGGTTTACGCCCCATTGACTGAAAAATTGGATTCTCCTTTATGAGCGTTGCAGCACGCCAAAATGTGCGCGATTTAATTCCACGGGGGGATTAGTGAGCCAAAACTAAAATAAATCAAAATTATCACTTACCGGTACGCATCTTCAAACCAACTCGTAGGCCATCTCATCGAGACATCGAACCAGTCCTTGGACTTGGGGAACTGCCCATACGGCCCCCGTCCAGTCCTCTCGTACTCATGTGCGAGGAGGAGAAACTGCAGGCCCATCAACTCATCTGCCGCTCTGTCTCCCTCGTCGTCCTCGTCGTCCTCGTCGTCCCTGGCTCCTGGCCAGTTACGATCTAATTGGCCAAGTGCAGCCGGTAAAACGAGGTGGTCCAGGATGTCGTCGCTGTCTTCGCCTTCGCGATCAAAAGGCGGGAAGGGTTCGTCGCCCGCGTCACTGAACGGCTCAAACAGCGCAGGATCTTCGTGGCCGCCAAGCCATAGTCCGTTGTCGGCGTCATCGGCGTCGTCGTCATACGGCTCGAACCCTTGGAGTGGTGCATCGAGGTCTTGAACCAGGAACCGACGCAGGTCATCAACCTGGAAAAAGGGAGCAGGTTCGTGCGGACGTGGCGGCAGCGGCACGGGGAGAGGGGCTGCGGGTAAGTGGAGGTCGTGCGCTCCTGCGAGAGCCGCGGGGTGAGGGTGAGGGTGAGGGTGAGCCGGTGCAGGGGGGATAAGCGCTGCAGCATGTCGACGCGGGCGGTCCTCCTCGTCTGAACCTGACTCAGAGCTGTCTAGGAGAGTTAACCCTGCTACTAAGAGCTCCTCGACGACCTCAGAACGCGTTTTTTTTCTCTGACGAGGCATGGCGAGGAAAGCGGAAGTGCATACACGTGTTTGCTTGCATACAGATGTACTTCCCTCAAATCACGTGCACAGCTCGTGTTCCTCAACAACCCCAACCAGCTTGGCCAACTTGACCCTCCAGAGGCGCACTCTCCGTGCTTGCGTATACGAGCCCCGCGGCTGTCACGGTAGCTTAGGTGAGTGACGGCCAGCTAGATGTAGTATGGAGGATTGCGCTTACCTGGATAGCAGTGCGAGCACGGTGGCGAACCTGAACACGCGGCCTCGTCGACCAATTCAACAAGTCACCATAACCCCCAGTCTCTACAGCAAACTTCATAGCCTATATCAGGTACGTTCTCCTCCCCCTTTGCATTGTGGTATCTACTAATTGTTGAGTTTTGTTTCCATCTAGCTCAAATGCGGATGGTTGGCCGGGAACAAGGTGAGACGCCCTGCGGGCATTTTCATGCGGTATGCCGGCTCCTCCTTTATTGCGTGCCACGACTTCGTCCGTGACCTGTTCTCTTGTCAGGCCAACGGCAGGCAAGGACCCTTGCAAGTGGCTCGCTACATGGTACGTCCCCCTCCTCAGCACGATCTGTTGCTTATGATGCCGGTTGTTGCTTTATGCCAACAAGTGACAAGGCACTGCGTAAGCAGCTGGCCACACAGGTATGTTATTCCTCAACCTACCTTCACTATGTAACTAACTCCATTATCCGCTCCCTTACAGGTCAACAGTCGGTCCGCGGCAAATCAACCTGCAGGCCACATGGTAAGTGGTGTTGATTTGGTCAACCTCATGGCTCACATCCCCTGCTAGACCCGCGGGTGGTGTCAAGATGCCCCATCGCTTCCGCCCGGGTACCGTCGCTCTTCGTGAAATCCGTCGCTACCAAGAGCAACAACGCTTGCGACCTCAAGGCCAACCACCTGCGCCGGCTTCCTGCAGACGTGCGACACGGTGCGTTCGTTCGCTAACCCCTCTGTTGACTCAAGGGGCTGACCGGGGCGTCCCGCAGAGGTGGATACCCCCAATGTTGTAGTTCACACCCTAACCGCCAACTGCCCCCGACTATCAACGCCCGATACTGTCGCTTGTACCCGCTGTACCGTCGCTTGTACCCGCTGTACCGTCGCTTGTACTCGCTGTACAGCAGCGACCGGGTCTACGACGCTTGAATCTCTCCCTATCCGTAAACAATATGTATGACCATCCTTCTAGCGAATTATATGCACTCTTTTAGCAGACTTCTTGCGCGTGCAACGGTTGGTACGCCCCGTGAGCGCGTATGGCGTACGAGCGAGGGAAAAGAAATCGTCAAAAATCGAATTTTCGGAATATATGCGCGCTAAATACAAATATCGGCACAAAATCTCTACGACCGGATAAGCGCCAATAAGCACCGAGCCGGAAGATATGCCGGTCCACCGGGGAAAGGTTTTCAACGCGGAGACCGGCAGTATGGCTGCCTGCCTGATTTCAAATGTATGCACCGGCACGATATACGAGCACAGCCATCTCATGTGTATGACATAAGCTGCACAAGTACAGGTAAGCGCTCGGCTCTCGGCCCAGTCTCGGACGCCTTATCAGGGTCTCTCTACCATGAGCTGGGTGCGGACAGACCCTATCCTATCAGAATTAGTCCCAAACGCTACCCCACACTAAAAATCCCCTCCCAGAGCCCCCAGCAGCTCAAGAATTGAGGTGGGCTCTTGAGAGTGGACACGAGCGCTCACGGCGATCACGAGCAAGCCCATCACGTGTCGCGGGCACATCTTGGGCGGCGACCACGTCCGTCAGATTTGTGTGGGTGTGGCTGAATGCAAATCAGAACAAGGTGGCGCATCACGCTCCTGTGGATTTCAAATTATTCTGACAACTCGCATTCAACAGCCGGACTGCGGCGTTGTTTGTGAGAAAACTCGTATTCACCCCTGCCCGCATACAATCATTGTAATAGGGCAAACTGTTTTACGGGCCTGCTATACCGATAATTGATGTTCAGTTGATTCCGGGCTAGCTCTGACACCGCTTGACCTCCACGGGGTTTGATTGTGGGGTTTAGCGAATCTGGACCTAAAGGCCAAAGCTTGGGCAACGAACGCCTTCAAGTCAAGGCGCTACTGACAAGCAGTTATGAAGAGGGCTGTAACGGATGATATCGGAGGAAAACCGGATAGGAAGAACAATATCACGAATGAATGGAATCGGTGACATCCGTATGGCCGTCTGGAACAACTATGGCCTATTTCAAAGATCTCTGACAGGTGTAATATCGCCTCAAATAACCTTGAGACGCCCTCCTGTATTCCGCTGTCAATATGGTGGGTCTATTCTGGACACTACAGCTTAGAGCGACACAAGTGGCCGAGTGAAGGGATGTCGTTTTAGCTATTATGCCGACCGGAAGCGAGCGGGCCGCGCGGGAGTGTTTCTGGCACGAACAAAGTCAAATGCGTGAATACTCAAACCACTTCTTGTCCAGTATCATGCGAATCTGGACCTCGCTTGTTAGTTGTTGAGAATCATATGAAAGATAGGCTGAATATACCACTGGATTGTACAACTTCGCCGCCCGCAGAAACGTATGTTGGATGTAGAGGCCGTAGTTAACGATGACAATTAATTTCTAAACGCTCGATTGGATCCCAATTGATTATTCCTGTTAAAACATACAAAGATGTGGTTGTAGCGTTTTCTCGTATCGCGATGTAATGATACTTGTGGGCTCATGATATGGAAATATCTTAGTCACGATCCTACGTCATTGAGGACAAACGAGCGTTTTGACGCATAACAACTCGCGGACAATGCGCGCGGATACTTCACCGGTAGAAACCATCACTATTGTTAAAGCGCTCAACTTGTGTAAGTCTCGGAAACCAACGATGATAAAAATTTCAGTCAGCTTCCATGTCGTTCATATCAACTTCTATATTTCTCAGCCCCTCTTTCGTCACAGTTTTCATCTACAAACGACCCAAGTGAGTGCCAGACGCTAAAAAACCAGGTCCTGGGAACGTACTATGCTCCTTACTTGCTCCACATCCGGTCGGCTCTCGGGATCGCTCTCCCAGCACTGCTTCAGTAACGACCATAGTATGTCCCCACGCTCTGAATATGTCGGTATATGCGCCTCTGGGCGCTCGGGATGAGCCTTTTTGATTGTTACCGCGAACATGACGGAGCGTTCACTGAGGTCTGGCCAAGGCATATTCCCAGTGATTGCCTCCTATACCAAAGAACCTCTGGTGTCATGAAGCGAGCATGATTAAAACCTTGGCGAGCGTACCAATATTGTCTGAATTTGTCGATCAAATAAATAGAAAAACACGTGAGCGTTAACTCACCATGCCGAGCGCATATACATCCGTTTCAAACGTACACCATCCTCCTTCGAATAACTCCGGAGCCTGTTGGTCTCAGAAAAATCAATATATGAGTCAGAGCAGAGGACAAAGTTAATAGTACCGCCCAACGTGACGAGACTGTTTCTTTCGTGGAAGACTTTGCGAACTTCATCGTGTACTCTTGCAGCTTGGCGTTCCCAAAATCTGCCAGCCGAGGTACCCCCTCTTTGGATATTAATACATTTGCCTGTATATACTTGTTCCGTAAATACCATCTGGGAGTTTGATACCTCTTACATACGCCTTTCAAATCACCGTGCACCTTGCAAGATGTTGAGTATGAATACAAAAAGTGCGTCTAGAAGGAAAAGGTAGACTCACGACACCCGATTTATGGAGGTACAATAAGCCTTCAGTAATGCAAGTGCTCTATATATTAGTTAGACCCCCTGGAACCCACTAGATGAATAACTTCCTATCGTACCAGAATACATCTGTCTGCCCCAGGATGCCGCTCTATGTATTCCGGCATACTTCCGTTTGATTCCCACTCTGCTATCATTCCTATCTGCCCTCGAAACATCGCCAGCCCCAACAGCGGCTGTACATTGACGTGCTTGCACTTTGACCATACATACAGCTCTTGCGCAGCGTGCTGTCTGATGCTTAGAACTGCAGCCCTGAACAAGAAAAAGAGCTGACCTTGAGATGCTTCTTGTCCTGGTCCACCGATCCAACGTACAGCCTAACCGTTTTAATGGCCACCTCAGTGCCACTAGTGAGCTTGCATCGGTATATATCGCCAAAACCTCCAGACGATATCGGATATTCGCCCCCCGTCGAAGGGTCGAGTTGAGTCGTCATGTCAGGACAGCCTCAAAGACGGAGATGAGATATTACGTCCTGGAGGGTCTAAACACGATTGATGTAAGGTTGTTGACTATTTGGTAGTGCTATGAATGATCAATGGATTTACCTTGATGACTATACTCTCAGGCTCAGGTTTCTGTGATTGTATTTGGGGCTGTAGGTACTCATTATCGCCTTGCACCTCCCAGATTTGAACAGTCCCATCAGTTGACCCAGCAATGAGACGCCGCCCGTCGGGAAAGTGCCAAACCCATTTATAGCCCATAGGACTATCTATGGGATTATAACGCAAAGCTCCAGTCCTGACGTCCCAGATCCGGATTGTTCCTCCTACAACACCAGCGACGACATGGCTATCAGGGGAGAAGGATAATGATCCAATATTCCCTTCTGCTGTGGTATCTAACTGCGTATCCTGTTTCTCGGCCGTCGTGCTATCCCAGACTGTAACCTTTTTATTGTCCGAGATGGAGTTTATGAACACGTAGCGGCTATTTGGTGAGAACGATGCGAAGCTATGATAGGAGCCGTCTTCGAGCGAATGTAGTTTTTGCCAGTTGCTTGTGTCGTATTTTTCGGTCATGTCTTTACCGCATGAAACAGCGAGTTTTGTCCCATCGGGTGAACACAATATGCTCCAAATTCTTTTTCCGACGTTTACTGGGCTGGCTGTCGTCTGCTTTCCTGTATTGGTGTCCCACAGTCGTAGCACCCTTTCATAGCCTCCAGATATGAGGAGGCAACTATCATACGAGAACGTAGCACTAAAAACATATTCCCCATGACTTAGATCAAAACGTTTTCGCCCTGTCTCAGCGTCCCAGATTTCGACGTTGGTTGCTGGTGCCGTTCTCCCCTCTGCAGCTGTTCCGATCAGACGGTTGTTGGGTGAGAACCCCAAGATAATAAGGTATAGACCCGATACAAGCATAGTATTGAGCAGCTGCCTACCAGTCTCCGTGCTATACACAGTGAGACGACCTTCGCCGTGCCCTATTGCAAGTCTAGTACCATCAGGTGAGAGAGCAGCAAGAGTAACCTCATCAGCAGTTTTCCAGCTGGTCGCTGAAAGGCTTGTATCAGAATAGTCCATCGAGAGCACAAGACTTCTTCGCAAGGTGGCGTTCAGTTTGAGGTCAAGTGAAGAAGATGGCCCAGGTCGGCCTGATGACATAAGCAGGAACAGACAACCAATCACATGCGATCAACCATCGTTCACTCAGTCCCTTGGCCTGCTAGCAGCCAACCAAAAAAGGGCCTGTATGGAGCCGACTGCTACAGAAAACCTCCAGCTAGGTCTTTCAGCAACAACCTTGCCTTTGCCAACCTGGAACATCGACCATGAGGTTTGGTGCCTAGCCGTCTCGCCCAACGGTGCGCGTGTCGCAGTAGGACACAAATATTCTCTGGCGATGTACGACTCGTACACTGGAGACAAGATATTTGATTGGGATGTCTATGTATCCTATATAACGAGCGTTGCGTTCTCGCCCAACGGCCAACTGATCGCATCTTGCGGGATAGCTGGCATCGTGGTCTAGGATCCTGTCACAGGACAGGGCAAAACATCAAGGGGAGGACATACCGAACAAACTATGGAAATCAAGTTCTCACATAATGGTCGCCTTCTTATATCTTGTGGGCATGATAGAACTATTCGACTGTGGGATCCAGTCGAGGTCAAGGAAACTGCCAACAGCCCAATACATACTCAGGATAAAGCCTCATTTATAGCACCCTCTCCTGACGGGACAAAGGTAGTCTCAGGCTGCTGCGGTGGGCTCGTCGAAATATACAGCACTGGCGCATGGCAAAGGCTATATACATGGAACGTCGGAGCTATCAGCGGATCAGAGGTTATATTCTTGCCAGACAGCCAGCGTATATTCGTGATGGGTGAGCATTCGGTTTCCGTGTGGGGCATAATGGCGACACCAACGATCGTTCTGAGTATCGATCTACCCAATCCACGACCATATGTGAATTATGCCTTGTCCCTTGATGGTAAACACCTTGCCTCTGGCAGCAGCAAGGTAATAGACATACAGATACAACTACGGGTCTTCTACACAAGCGTTTTTTGCATGGCTACCAGGGAGCAGAATTCTGTGAACTTGCGTATTTTCCCAATGGAAAATACCTCATCTCCGGAACTTCAAATGACAAGACAATCAAGATCTGGGACGTCAGCCATAGTGGAGAGCAGGTTGAACCGCCAAACGTGGAGAGCGAAAGTATAAGTATAGTGGTACGGCATTATCTTGGGTTGTAATATGAAGATGTTGACATTGCCTGAATTTTTTACAGATACTTGTGGACGTGATCTCCAGTTTGCGTCTCAGAGGCTGTAGGGATATGACCAGTCAAATCGACACGACGACTGGCGGCGATTATCCAATCTCATCTGGCGGGTTTGGAGACATATACCGATGCAAGTTGAGAAACGGTACTGAAGTCGCCGTCAAGACTGTTCGACTATACGTCGGATCGAACGATCAGGACAAGAAGCACCTCAAGGTTCGTGCTTCGGCTGGGCTTGGAACCTGACCTCTGACAGTCGGATAGCATGCTGCACAAGAGCTGTACGCGTGGTCGAAGTGCAAGCGCCCAAACGTGCAGCCGCTGCTTGGACTAGCGATGTCTCGAGGCCAGGTGGGGATGGTGGCAGAGTGGGAGTCGAACGGGAGCATGCCAGAGTACATCGAACGGCATCCAAAGGTCGATCGGGTCGTCATAGTGGGTCTGCCGCGCTTATGGTATACTGCTGGATGCCTAATTGACCTACGATCAAAACAGAGTAGCCAGATATCGGAAGGACTGGCGTACCTTCACGCATCTGGAGTGGTAATTAACGCTATTTTTCTGCTTTTACTGCAGCTTAATTGGGTTCCTGTCAGGTACACGGTGATCTCAAAGGCGTACGCTCTTCTTCTGAAACCATCAGCGACGGTTAGCAGAATTGATGAAGGAATACGTAGGCGAATGTACTCGTATCCAGAGACGGCGTGCCTCGACTCGCTGATTTCGGAAACGCCAAGCTTCAAGAGTATACACTAAAGTTTACAAAAACGTCGACGAAGGAGACTATGTCGTCGCGTTGGGCGGTAAGGTGCCATTCATATTATGAATCCTCTAACGAACAGGATGTTGGCAGGCGCCTGAGCTCTACGAGGGTGCACTATGTTGTTTTAAGACCGACATATATGCACTTGGTATGGTAAGCAGCATCCAATATTCAAATTTCAATTAGTGCTAAAAATTTTGATAGACTATACTGGTATGTTGCCTTTAAAAATTTATAACCCTGTCGACGAGCGTGTTGTAGGAAGCGATCACAGGCGAGGTTCCCTGGCCGCGCCAGACCGAGCGGTTCGTTTTTTTTGCCGTGTCCATCAGAAAGGAGCATTCTGAGCGCCCGGAGATGCATATACCAACGTACTCCGAACATGGTGATGCGCTATGGAATCTGCTAAAGGGATGCTGGGAGACATCACGAAAACTGGCCTCCACCAGCTAAGTGCTCACGAGAGCGTTGAGAGCGTTGAGGCCGTTGAAATTAATGGCCCCGTCGGGAGCACTCACGAGCACCGTTGAGCGTTGCAAATAGCCCAGCCATCACGTGGTGGACTACCTCTGCCCTTCGTGCGCCATCCATTAGGCTTTGCAAAGATGTGTCGATCTACCTGGCTGAGGTGAATTTTGACGCAGAATCGAATGGCGATATCTGTTTTCAGAAAGAACGGTGAAGTTGTACCCTGCTATCAATTCCCAAATTCAGCGCTTGTCACGGCCGCCATTTGCAACGCCCAACGGTGCTCGTGAGTGCTCCCGACGGGGCCATTAATTTCAACAGCCTCAACGCTCTCATCGCTCTCGTGAGCACTTAGCTGGTGGAAACCAGTTTTCGTGATGGAGCGAGGCAGGCAAACGGCCGACGGCGGAAGAGGTCAAGTCGACTGTAGGTCTTATATGTTCTTTGTTAACGACAGCTAAGAGGGCGTTTAGATGGGCCATATAACGAGGGCCGGTCTCAGGAGTATAGAGGTAGAGATAGCTGATGTGGAGATGATCTAAAGGTCAAGCTGTTCGTACTGCCGTGTGGTACGCTCGCGTCAAAAATATCTAGGATCACAAATGTTGCAATTAATTTATTACACCGATTTGCAAATGTATTTTCCAAGCGCCGAAAAATGTTTGTGTTCTGCGTTTTCGGTCCAGCAAAGAAAACCGCCATACCTCCACAGTTTCTGGGTCCAATGCTTTATAAACCAGCTCAAATTGATCACAAAAAATGTGCGATTCGAATGATGTAAGATAACCATGAATGGAACCACTCGGCAGGAGTTCTCAGGAAAAAATTGAGGTTGTAATAGCATATAATTAGTTGTAATAACCACCTCTGACCTTAATCTTTCCCCCCAATTGTAATACATCTCATGATCCATAATTATCCCATAGTTATAACATATGCTCCAAACCTCGCTCATGACTCCAAATAACACTGAGTCTTGACACTTTGTCATTACAGCCCTTTATAACCTCTGTATTTCACCCCTGTATTTGACCTTCACTTATAACACTGTGTCATGGTCGTGATCGGCATTTCAGCATCAAACATAATTTTGATGTGATCGATATTTCTGATTGATCAAATCTCTTATGAAAGGTTGCTTGGATTTGTGTTGTATGGAAATTTAATTTCTGATAGTTTTTATTTACATGTGTATTCGTGATATACAAGCAGTGTCTAAACAAGCCGAGCCCCCATAGATGCATGCCCAAATACAAACAAACCGGGCTCTACAAAACGTTGGTCAGTAGCAGGTAGAGAGACGATTTAGTATGTAATCAAGTTCAAAAACAGAGCGGACACTTACCAATAGCACGTGAACCAACAAAGCAACTTGGAGCAGAGGGGATGAGCCAAGCCAAGCAGGTGATAGAGGCCGATGAGTGTAGAGGGGTTTATATACTGCGAGGGAAAGCAGCTATTGGACAGAAAGAAAACGCTCGATGCCGGAAGCGCACGGTTGATGAAAAAATATCGGCAATGCGTGGAAAATGCCCACGCCGAAAGTGAACGGCTTTGCTCATATGGAGCTGCGTATCGGCTGCAGGCATTGTATTGGGGAATGAGTGAGCAAGCAACTCGCCAGGGGGCGGACTATCCACTCACTGGTTGTACTAGCTGGCCCGAACAATGACACGTTACATGCCCTGAGCCGACGCGTTCAGGAGCCAACATCCCACCCATCTGCGGTGTGTTCCAGCACCTCTGAGTGTCGAAACCGACATACGTTGCGATTGCTCTAACTGCCGGCACAAGGGGGTGAATGGTAATCAGGGGAGGAGTCGTTGGCCAGAGTCGGGAGTTGTTGGACCAGACCCTCGGATTTCAAGGTCCAACGGGTGTGCTGTTGATCAATGATTGTCCACACGGCGTTGTGATCTATCTGTGACGTCCACACTCTCCATCACAACTAATCTGACTAGTCTAACGTATTGTTGATGATATTGGTCGGACTCTATAAGCCTAGAGCAACTTCTGAGTGCTCATCGACACGTCAGGACCTCATGTTGTATAAGTGGCCGTAACCCATCTGGCTAACCTCGCTCATCCGTCTTTAGTCCCTTTGAAAACTCGGCCGCCCTGCTCATTGTACGAGTTTTATAACACACCATTTACCGCTTCGTCGTGTTTTCTCACCAACAGTGGTTAGCTCCCAATGCCATACACTGTTTCCACATCCACGACTGCTCTAGCACTTCCATCTACCAAGGGTGCGTCGACTTGACTTGCTTCTTCTCTTATTCGTAGCCGGTCTACTGTGTTCTGTGCACTCCCTCGCGTACAACGTCGCCACTCGACCCACTGATAGTATGCACAAACGCGCCAAGCTCAAATCAAGACGTGTACAACTTTCCGCTAGCTCCATTCAACCAGTATCTCCGAGGTATGAGCTCATACCTAAGCACAACGTGTAATACTAATGCCCCAACGTGTCTCTTAACGGGCCGTGCCTTATCTCAGAAACCTGTGCATATTTAGCTACTGTTCGGCCTGTTGCGCAATCGGGCTTGCTGAATCAACCGCCCGCTTGGCAACGGTCTCACCGCCAGCACACGGCGTCGGCAATCGGCTTCTGATCCGGTCCACGCCAACCTTTCGAATATAAAAAAAGCGGCCTGTATCGATCCAGGTCGCTCCCCGCTCGCTACTTTCAACGGTATGTTCGTCTCACCGCAGCAATACATGAAGCTGAGCAGTTACTAAGAGCTATTGTATAATATCGACCAGTATATTTCTTATAAAGCTGTATCTATAGAGTTGATAAATATGGAGATACCTTTTTGTGATAGACCTACACGATGCTCGTTAGTATCTAAACCTGGCGGCTTTGGTACAGACATACATAAATAAGCACAAATTGTGTATTTTCCGAACAGGCTGTCAATAACATACTATCATTAGGAGTGCGTAATGACACTGGGCGATGAGGGTATAGTCATGACACCGGGTTATTAGGGATTATGAGTGCCTATAACCCCTTAATCTTTCCTCGAGTTATATTACACCTACGGTTTTTCCTGAGTTCGGGTTTCTGGAGCTCTTTCGTCTCTCAGTACCGGAGACCATCAGTTGCAGGTTAGCTACTTTGCGAAATATCTCTAACATAGTATATGATAAGTCTTAAATTGAAAAACAAACCTCGTATGGCCCTAAGGCCCCCTACTCGAGGTGGTGGCTTCACCGGTTGGATGAAACTGCCATAAGAGCCTGCTATACTTAGGCAGTGAGGTATCTCTCATGGTTCAAGTATCGCTCTTAAGGTGTTTCTGGTCTTCACAACGCAACTCGGCAGCACGCCGTGGAAGAATCCACCAAAAACCCATGGAACAGTATCCTCTAGTGAAGTGGTTGTATTCGCAAGCAGCTTATACTATTTGAACCGCACATTTTTTGCAGTCAATTTGAGGTCATTCTAAAAGAACTTAACCCCGAAATCTTGGTGGTACGACGGTTTTCTTCGTTGGGCCGAAAACGCAAAACACAAACAGCTTTCGGCGCTTGGAAAATACATTTGCAAACGGCTATAAGCTCCAATTCTACTTCAATCAAACTTGAGCCTTGAAATGCACGGCTTTGGGTTGGTGTACTTCGGATCCGTCGACGGGATACAATGGCATATGTAATCCAGAGCGTCTGGGTTTTTGAGAAACGGACAGTGAAATTTTCAGATGAGGATGTCTGAATCTTCACTCGTGGTAAACCTACACCAGAACCGGAAAACTAGACGCTTGGGCTTGGCCGAAGGTGCGCATCCGGCCGGAGTGGTTTCCTAAACTACGCTGAGCGCCTTTCCCTAATATAGAATATACCCCAGGCTTCATATTGCGCAGCAGTTGATGTGGATATCAATAAGGCCTAGCCAGCCAGCACCCTGGGTGACTACACGCTCATACTGCGCTACTGTATTGCTGACGTTTGTGCGTTCAATCGACACCCGCTCTCGTTTGTCTGTTCTGTTACGCCACGGGGTAAATGAGAGGAGGTACTGCAGGAATATTTATAACCTAGTCTTGAGAATATATTCTCATGTCTGCCCGCCCTGTAAGCTCCATGTGCAAGTCTGGATTGATTACGGATCCTATGTTTGAGTGTAGGTAACTAATTAGTAAAATCGTAGTCTGAAACATGGTGCTCCAATTGCTGGTTCAAGGAGAAATCGGCAACGTAGGAAGATAACCAAAAATTAGGCCAAAACATAAGGTTAAGGAAATGCAAAAGAGCCGGCGGAGGCGCAACTGGACGCGCGCTGGAAGCCTAGGTCCGCCACTCACGTGCTCATGCACCACCTACCTGTCACAATGATATCGCGGCATCGCCTGATATTGCTCGTCACGATGTTCTTTTGGTAGCGCAACACCCCTTTGAACTTTGATCCATTCAATGGCCGCGGCCCACCCAAACCGCGAAACTACGAGGCTTTAGGTGAGGCTCGCTTCAACCAATTTCCGAATTCTCGGCCAACCTTCCCAAGCCATCGGGGGATGTGCCGTTCTGTCTTCTCGGTTACTGACACCGAATACCCCTAACAGCGTATTGTTATCACTAAGCAAAGTAAAATAATTTCAGGGGTCCGCGTCTTAGCTTCCATTTCATTGTCAAGAAGTACTGACGTTATCGGTCTACGATGTCACCGGTCAGGCTTCCCGTTTGGGCGAAGCTTGCTTCTGTCCGTATCCTAAGTTTAGAGCTCACGGCCATGCCGGTGTGGAGCTCTCCATACTAAACGGCGCCCGTATAGCCATGCTGCCGGCGCCAAACTTCGCTCCTACTTGTTCAAAAGGCATCCTTGCGCAATCATGGTTTCTCTAAGGACACCGTCTCATGGATACCCTTGTCATACCAGTCGCTCTCATAACCGGTGTTGCTGTTCTTCTATATTCGTCGTACAGGCCGCGTCACTCTGTACCCCTCCCTCCTGGTCCCAAGGGACATTGGTTATTCGGAAATGCACTGGAAGTCAGTCCAAGATACGACTTGACTAGGATCCCCACTGAAGTTGTTTTAGATAGGTAAAGCTGATGCTTTCTGGAGAAAGCTTGCTGAATACTCGGATCAGTACGGTGAGTATGGTTGCGAATTGGGATGTTCACCCAGTAACGCATTCGGGGTTGGAGGACCAATCTTCTCCGTTAGGTTTCCGAGTCGAACTATAGTCGTCTTGTCCGATCCCAACCTAATCCTCCAGTTGTTTGAAAAGCGCGCTGCCAACTATTCAGACAGGAACGAGCTCGAGATGATGAAACTGTGCGTCCTACCCATGATACTGGCTTTATATGTTGTTGAGCCTTCCCCCCTCGTCTAGAACGGGATGGAACACGGATATCGTATTCCTTCAGTATGGGCCGACTCTCAAGCTTTATCGCTCTATGCTCAATCGGGCCCTCAATAACCGAGTTGCCGCTGATTATGTACCCTTGCAACAACATGAGGTTCAACGGTTCATGCTAAGGCTGATCGATAAACCTACCGAGTTTATGTCTCACGTCCGACTGTGAGTGTCAATTATTAAGCCTACTGTGGATGTGTTGTTCACCAACGCATGTATTGTATTTCTCAGTCTTGTATCAGCAATCACGGTGCGATTGGCATACGGCTACAAAGTTGACTCTTATCAAGATGAGTTTATTCAAACTGCGGAAAAGCACATGCAAGGTTTTGCCGATTGTGAGTTGTGTTTGAATCGCAAATACCGGGCTCATCGTTCTCGCAGTGTCGAAATGGTGGGGGTGGATGGTGAACATATTTCCAGCGTGTGAGTACCGGCGACCGATAAAATTGCATTGGCATTGACAGAAACTATGCCAGTGAAATACGGTCCAAATTGGCCATCTATCATACCTTTCCGACGCCGGGCTCAGGAATTGATACAAATCATGAATGATAATCGAGAGAAGCCATTCGCATACGTGAAGAGCCAAATAGTAAGCTATATCGCCGGCTTCCAAGGTGGCCGTTCAATTTGCATGTAATAGGCAGCTGGAACAGCAGAGGATTCTTTCACGGCAAAGCTATTACAAACAGAAGACGGTAGCCCCGTAGACAATGAGGCGGCCGAGCATATCAAGGTGGGTACCTCGGTCTCGTATTATTCTGGGCTACTGAACATTTGGTTTCATAGCGCGTTGCCGCGACGCTCTACTCGGGGGGATCTGATACTACCGTGTCTGCCATTCAATCCTTTTTCTTGGCCATGACGCTTTACCCAGACGCCCAGGCAAAAGCAAAGTTGGAGGTCATCTCATATCTCGAACAGCGATCAACTACCAATGGATCCCGTGATATCATCCTTCCCGCTGACCGGCCTCACCTTCCATACACAAGCGCACTACTTCAAGAGGTACTCCGATGGCATCCCGTCATTCCTGTTCTTTCGCATCGGTCGAGCCACGAGGATGACAATCATGTGGTTTCGGGAGACAAGACGTACCGGATCCCCGCTCGCACAGTAGTTTTTGCCAACGTTTGGTAGGTCATTCCGTCGGACTAAATCTATCAGCCATTCAACCAAGAAATGTCAGGCAAGTACTTCATGACCCCAAAGTTTACGAACACCCCGACCGCTTTATGCCAGAACGCTTCTTGGTTCCGAACCCACCACCCGACCCAGAGACGTTTGCGTTTGGATCTGGCCGGAGGTACGTGCGCCGTGAACGATATTCGAGTCAGAAATACCAATGCGGCTGTAGGAGTTGCCCCGGCGTTCATATTGCGCAACAATCCATGTGGACCACAATCAGGTATACTTGAATCAGCATGGTTTCGTATGTATGCTTATGATGCTTCAGTAATATACTCGCAAACTTTACGATCACCAAGGTCAAAGATGAAAATGGAGTCGAAATCACTCCAGAAGAGCTATATGTGAATGCTGGCATTAGGTAAGCATATTTTGTGGAGGCTGGTGGCAAAGGTTGGCTCACTGGCGGACACGCATATAGTCGCCCGCAGCCGTTTCAATGCTCGATCACGCCCCGGGAAGGGTGCAAGGAATGGCTAGAGTTGATAACGGATTAGAATTGATTGATTCGGAGCGCCTTTTTGTAGCTTTTTGTAAAAGTCCTAAGTAAATTAAAGTCCAAAATAAACTTGGTTTCACGTCATGCTGCTATGGGAAACAGTATTTGGATCTCCAATCATCTTGAGACGTTTGTGGGTAAAGCAAATATCGCTCCAGAAGTACGCGTCCCTGATTCTACACTAGTCAAGCTGGCTTTTGAGAGATTCGAGTGGGAGCTCAACTACACTTCTGTATTTGTATGGGTCGGGACGTCCATGGTGTAATATGAAAGACGTGTGCACTTATGCGCCGTGGTTCTTCCCACCTGCCAGCGGCTTTAACCTTGCCCCTTCTGCCAAATGATAGAACGGCCATGGTCAAAATATGTCCTGTTACGCTCGTATGACTTGCGATGAGGCGCGAAAAGAAGGCACCGGCTGGTGGTGGGATAAAAGTCCAATTCGAGACGCTGAAGTAGCAGTCTCACATTGGGGCACCATGAGAATATTGGCTATCAAGAAGGAGCAAAAGCGACCATAGATGCATTGAAGGATGTTGTGTATACATCTCAGAAGGTCCTTAGCGTAAGCCCTGATCGACAAAATTGAACATCTCGCCGAGAATCTTGAACACATGTTGAAATAAGCCCTCTCATCGGCTTCCTGCGAGATCGACGCCTCTCGGATCTGTCGTTGGGATACAATATACATATGTAATACTTGGGGTCCGGGCTACCTCAGCCACCGAAGGAGCTGGTTTGTTGCTAAACTTACGTCCAAGGAAGATAGGAACTGTATTTCGATGAGATCGGAATGTGCTCACATTCTATGGACCCTTTCTCTATGTGCTAATCGGCACGAGGTTCTTCGGTTCGGGCTCGCCACCCGCCTAGACCGAAAGCGCCGGGTGCTTGAGACCGGGCCACATAGCACGACTTGCTGAGCAGAAAATGAAAGGAATAGATTGGGCGGATGTATGCCTGGACCGATAAGGATTGATGATGACGCATGTCACGTGCCTCAGTTGAGCCATTTGAAGAGAGCGGGGATGGAACCGCCATGTCCGAGCCCTCCCATCAAATAGTCCCGTTCCCCTGTTGGTTGCTGCAGCCATGGCCGACGCGAACCCCAAGCCCAAGGCAAAGAACAAGGTCCTGTGCAAGCTCAAGCGGTTCAGGAAGTTTGTCGTTAGCCGGCGCGCTATTCCTGTCTTGAAGGGTGCGCACCACGTTCTCTGCTCCTACGCGCGCTGACCACACCCACAGGCACTCTGGCCTACATCCTCGCCTATGTAGTTGTCTTTCTGCGAGGGTGAGTGCTCCCCACCCACCCATGTCCTCGTTTCGCTCACGTTTCGTCAGATTCGAGGATCTCTCCCAAGTCCCGATTGCCTTGACTGGCACCATCCTCATTGCTATCGCAGGAACCCCTGGCAAGGTAAGCCTATTCGCGTCTTTCTGTTCATGGCTAACAATCCATTCTAGTCGGTTGGAGCGTGCCTCACCGCAACATTTTATGCCGTTCTCGGCGTCTGTATCGGTGCACTCAACTTTCTTATCCTCGCTAAACTCGGCCATGTACCCGTCGCACAAGCCGTCGTTTTCGCCGTCATGGTCTACCTCTTGGCGCTCATCAAAGCCCAAGGACTCAAGTACTTTGGATTCTCGCTCCTGGCCATCTTGATGAGCTTCAACGGCGTGAGTGGCGATTAATTGGCTTTGATACGATACCTGATGCTGACGCCGGCTCCAGATATACACTTCTATACTCCTCGGGCACGGCTTCAATCCTTCGTATCTCAAGGCGTACATCGAAGCTTACTTGTGAGTCTAGCCCTGGCTGGCGAGCTCATTGAGCTAACAATCACTCCAGATGGGGATCCGCGACAGTGCTATTTGTCAACATCTTTGTCTTTCCCCTCTCCTCCGAACGAGAACTCCGCCAACTTCTCGTCATGTCCCTCGAACATGTCGCGACCTACTCGCACCTCTTATCCAAAAGTGACGTCCGTTCCACTATCCGGTTGACTCCGACGACTTAGCCCTGTTCTGTTTGCAGCCTACACCCTGACGATCACTGACGAAGAACGTGATGCACGCGCGCGTCTCGCTCAAACCATTCGTGCCGATTTTGGACTATTGACGATGAAAATGGCCGAGACGAGTGCGGAGATCAACTGGAGTCGGTGGAGCATGGGGGACTATTTGGTGTTTGTCGGCAAGACACGGGCTGTTCAACTTGTACGTCTGGTGCCTCGTCCTACATTCATTTGCTGATTGTTTTTGGTTTCGGTAGGCGTTGATCACGGCTCATACAAGCATCTCCAACATTCATCCACGCAACACAACCCTATTCAAGGAATACTTCCTCCCCTCGACACTAAAACCGTTCCAACGGCTCCGACGTGACATTGACATCACCATCCAAGAAATCAGTCAAGCGCTTGGAGGACCTCCGCCCGACCTCTTGCGCACGACCGAACATGACGTCGAGCAAGGAGTTGACAACCCAGGGAACGCGCTCGATACTAAGTCTCGAGGCGAAACTAGCACCAGTACCCGATCGACCGAGTCGGGAGTCGATACACCCGCACGAGTCCAAGACCCAGACGAACAAGACGAGATTCGCGAACGGCTAAAACGCGTCGCGGCGAAACTCGCGCAAGAAGTTGAACACGAAGGCATGAGTCCTGCACCTCGATCCACTTCGTTGGTTACTTCTCCTACATCCACGACCGCTGTGCCAGCCTCGCCTAATCATGACGAGTCGCTACCGTGTCCACCGACCACGATGACGGGAAAATGTACATGTGGGAGTTCATCCCTGATGAACGATTTCGAGTCGTTTCGGACGGTTCAGCAAGACTTGTTAGGTCGTGCATTGCTCTGCGGGAAACTCCATGGCGGGAACAACGGTCTGCGGTTATACGAGGATCGGAAGAGCATGGCGCAGGAGGAAGGAAGGGATTGGGTCCGGGGTGATGAGATTCGACAGCGTCGAACCAAGTCTCGTGCCGAGAGCACCAAAACTGGAACTGGGACCGCGACGCCCAAGAGCCCGGTGACGCCTCGTCCGGAGAGTATCGTCGGACGCGAGATTGAAGAAGGTCGGTTGGAGCCGGTGGATGATGTGAAAAAGGCGGGCGAGGACGAGGTGATGGTCGAGACGCGGCAGTGTCTGGTTCGGGTCTATTCGTTGTTGTATGCTTTGAAGTGAGTTTATTTTTTTTTCGTCTTTTTTTGATTGGGTGCTGATGCTTTGGGTGGTGATAGCCAATTCACGTACGAGCTGAGCACGTTTCACCATGCGGTCATGTCTCGCCAAAAACAATCCAAGCGGATTCATGTACATTTGTTCGAGACTCTGGCCGGAAAAGTGCGCAAGGCGGAAAAGAAGCGCAAGGAACGGGCTGATCGGGCACGAGCGTCGACTAAAGAGGGCGAGCAGACGGGTGATATGGAGATTGATGATGCGAGCCAGGTCGAGGATCGGGAACTGAATGTTCGCGAGGCATTGGTATGTCTTTTTATATATTTTCTTTGAGACGGGTATTGATATATGGTTACAGGCGATACTCGAACAAAAAGAGTATGTTCCGAAAAAGATGAATATCTGGCAAAAGCTCGAAAGGGCCGAAAGGCTGTTGGAAAGCCCGACGAGTATATATGCTGCCAAGACTGCGGCTGCTACACTCATATTTGCTGTTCTCATCGTACGTTCTTGCTATGCAGTTAAGGGATTCGGCTAATGTTGGTACTTTAGTGGGCTCCCGCAACCCGACAGTGGTTCATCAGCTATGGTCTGACGGGTGGATTGATTACGGTAGTCGTCGCTCTGACGCCTACGCTTGGTATGTTGAATATATGTTGGCGGTTTGGCGGGATTATTAACAGGGCGGTATCCAGGTCAAACACTGTTTACCTTTGTGATGCAAATCGTGGGATCTGCGTTGGGGTACATCTGGGCTATCGTCGTCCTCGAGGCCAGTACATTTCCAAGCATTGTCGAGTGCAGTTGATGCTGAAATGACATGGTACTAGGCCTTCAAAGATGTGGGAGGATACAGGTTCAACCCTTATGGCATCATATGCCTCATCGCAATATACGCACTTCCATTCCAGTATCTCATTTACGAAAAGCCCATGTTCTGTGCGTATCGCAAACCATCACGTTTTATATTTCCCTCACGCCCGCATGATGTGTAGTCACCCTCGCCTTGCTCGCGCTCAACGCTACGGGTGTAGTTGTGGTCACGGAGTGGATATACCAGCAATACCAAGGTCGTCACACTTTTGATTCGCCCCCATATCGGGCTGGTAAGCAAATTTTGTCTCACGAAATTCATTACTCTCGTTGACAATGTATGGGATTGCAGGTAAAGCATTGTCAGCGTTGGCTGTAGCTCTTGCCATTGTGGGCACGTTCCAGTTGATTGTCCTGCGTAATCCGGCGAGGAGGCAACTCCGAGAGTCTACGGCGAGGATCGTTTATGGATTGCTTGGGTTTGTCAGACCGTATGGAAAAGCAATTCTAGCTTGCTGATGTAAGGGGCTATATAGATATAACACCATCCTCCAGGCCTATGTGCGTGCCACTATGCCGGCAGATCCCGCGTTCCGTGCGCCCCAGGCAGCACTCGAGAGGGTTGAGCATGATTTGAGACACAGGGAGATGAAGGTATGCACGTTCCCTTGTCATGACAAATCAAAGCTGACTAACCGTTGGGTACAGCTTCAGACGGCATTGATCGAGGTTATGCCATTGCTTATGTGCGAATGAGCTTTCGCCTTGCAATTGAGTGGTTCTAATCATGGTTGATCTAGGTACGCGAACTCGGAACCCCAGCTCGCCAAACGTGAGTGATACGCCACAAACACTCGGTGCTGTGAAAGTATCTAACCGTCTGGCAGCGTTCCGGGGTGATATCGTCAACAAAATCTTGAAGAGCTGTCGGGTTATTCTAGGTGCGGCTATACATATTGTGGTTTGTATCCGCGCTGACGTTGGCTGCTAGACCGATATCGAGAAGCACGAGCAGCAATCGGCACCGAACCTTTCGACGAGTTTATCATCGAAGAGTTCATCTCAGTGTTGTCTCCCTACAGACGTCGCTTTACGAGGACCATCAAGACGAGTTTTTACTTGGTTGCCTCGAGTTTAGCAAATAAGGTGCAAGAAACATATCCTTTTTGAAACATACCACTTGGTGTTAATTATTGGCCTAGTTCCCCCTTCCACATGATATCCAAGGCACCGTCGATATGCTTCCTGATTTTGTGCATGATGCACTGGTTCTTTCTACACGTATGGCTCGCACCGAGATGGGAGCTGGAAGCGTTCGCGGAGGAGAGTTTTCGCGATACTGGTACTACTTGTTGAGTGTGTCGACCATTGGGGAGCAGCTGAAGGTAAGGCCTTTCCTGCAATCACAGGATATGTTCGTATTGAATGGGATTCTTCGCAGGAAATGGAGATGGCGTGCAAGGAGCTGTTTGGAGAGTTGGAAGATCATCCGAAGGTCATGTATTGATTTTCAGCTATCTGTACGATAGGTCTATTTTCTGGGATGATATTTTCGTATTCGGATCAGCCGAGTAAACAGCATCAATGAGCTCAGAAGCCTGTCTGAAGAGCGAATGTTCTTCACTAATGGACTTGGCGCTTGTGCCGACCTGTCAGCGATCAACGTCGTGAGGTTGGCCACATTCCGTCCCCAACCAGATCAACTGCCTTCGTTGTTCGAGCTGCCCAACGCTTTGAGCATCTTTTTCTGCTAAATTCATCCCGAACGATCTTCAAATCCGTTTAGGCCAGTTGATGGGGCTTTGGGAAGGCTGCAAAAGTTCAGACGAGGGTTATGCGCAAGGGATACTAGGCCAGTCGCAAGCTCGTGGCAATGTTCCTGGCAGGTGGTGACGAGATATATCGTGGACTATAACTCCCATGCCGACGAGGCGTTCAAAGAGTCGTTTGGGGCTGGTTAGATTGGGACGCGAGAGTGGGAGCCCAGGTGGGGTTTCTGGCAGGAAGCACGTGGTGAGTGAGATGTGACTGACAGCGGAGAGGTGTTTGATATTGGTTCAAGTCTGAGCGTCAAGCAACGAATCTATTCGATTCTGAGGACGTAGGATCCGCCTAGTATCATCGTTGGGTCTCGTCTGAAATTGAATACATATCTGTTGAATAAACTTCGGAGCTAACGGGTCAATACGGGCGGGAGGAGTAGTTGACACGATGCTGTAGAAGGGCTGACCGGGGAAATTGGAGCTATGTTGAATGATAGGCAGGCTCGCGGTGTCATTTATGACTGTGTGTGCTCCGTTTTGGATACAGCGACTATGCTACCATATTCCCCTTTGTTGTTATGTAGTTAGTTAAGTTGCAAGTACAGCTTGCAAGCGGGATGAGCGATGTGTCTCCTGAACAAGTTCCATAATAAACCAAACGGATATTGGGTTTTTTTTATAGACGATGTGGTATCTAGTCTTCAACTATCATGGTTTTTGCAGCCCGATCAAGCACTTAGATCGGCCGGCCCGATACCTCGGACTATTCCGTGAACGTGGTGTCCACGCGTAGACGCCCGTCTCCACCAACCCTTACCACCACATCTCACCGTGACAACTGACAAACTGAATGCTGGTAGGGTATGTCGGACAGAAGAGATGTATCAAAAGGTCTAAACATACTTGTGCTAGGTAAGTAGTTGCCTTTAGCGTCAACTGTGTGCTAAACCTGCCCCAACAATCCGTAGAGGGAGGCGGGGCCCGAGGTCTGTCGTCGCTCATCATCCTCGATGAGGTCATGAGCAGGCTGCAGTACCATATGAAGCTAGACATTCAACCGAGTGTGCGGGACTGTTTCGATGTAGTAGCAGGCACTGGTACAGGAGCGTGAGTTCAAGCGCCGATAATTGTAGTATTTTTATAGACTGATAGACTGGGCAACCAAGTGTGATCGCATGCTTGGTCGGACGTCTCGATGTGTCTGTCAAGAGATCGATCGAGTGCTATGTGAAGCTAGCCGATGTGTTTTCCGAGCAAAAGCTGATAGGCACGACAACATACAAAACCACCAAGCTTCAGAACGTGCTCAAAGAGATCGTGAAAGATGTGACCGGGAACGAGGATACTCACATGATGGACACGACATCACTGGGTCGGTCATGCAGGACGTGAGTACGTGCCTCAAGTTCAGGATTCACGAAATCAAACTTCGTTTGCAGTATGGTATTCGCGATGTCAAGGGACAACCTCAACGCCAACATACCATGCATCTTTCGCTCCTATCAAGGCGCCGCAAATCAGATGCCAGACTGTCCTATCTGGCAAGTTCTGAGCGCGACTATGGCCCATCCCGAGATGTTCAAGCCCACCCAGATTGGTCCGGACCACCTGCCTCAGTCGTTTGTCGACGGTGGGCTCGGTTGTAACAACCCGGCCGCTCATGTGCTATCAGAGGTCAAGACGATGTTTTCTGATAGACACGTATCAACCGTGTTGAGCATCGGAACCGGTCATCCCGACACGATTCGGCTTCCAAGCAGGCTATCGTACATTGGATTTGTGCCAGCGAGCACGCTCGGTCTCACGAAGCAGATCGCACTCGACGCCGAGCGGGTAGCCGAAGAGATGGAGTCGCGGTTTCGATCCATACGAGGAGTGTACTTTCGGTTTAGTGTCAGTCAAGGGATGCAAAGCGTGAAACTGAGTGAATGGGAGAAGCTCGAACAAGTGGCTGCAGACGCACGAGCGTATATGCGTGGAGCGAGAGTGGCTCAAAGCGTGGATAGCGTAGTGAGCGCGATCAAAGAGAGGAGACTTGCAATCGAAGGCAGGCGAATAGGTATGAGTGGGTTCACTCAATCGTTTCTGCTCGTGCTGAACGTCCCGCGATTTACAGATGGCGAGCTACAACCCCCAAGCGCCCCAATCCCGTCTATAGAATATACATCGTGTCCTAATCCGACGGCAGTGTTTACAGGTCGCCAAGACATCATCCAGCAGATTACCCACTGTATATCAAACGGGGATAGCCAGCGCTGCGTGTTCGTTCTGCACGGGCTCGGAGGCGCAGGAAAGACGCAGCTGGCGCTAAAAACAGCAGAGCAGACGGCCACCATGTGGACGGACGTGGTTTTTGTTGACGCGACATCCAACGAGACCGCCGAAAGCGCTCTGGCCGGATTCGCAAAGGAGAAGGGGATCGGCGAGACCGCCAAGAGCGCTAGACAATGGCTGAGGACTCATCGACAGCGTTGGCTCATGATTATCGATAACTTAGACGACCCAGCGGTCCGGCTTAACGATATTATATCAGAAGGCAACCACGGGAGTGTCATCATCACCACTCGTATACCCGGAATGGCGGTGCTCGGGCGAGGCGGTATATCGGAGTGCGGTGTGGGAAATATGGAAGCGGGCGACGGACTAGAACTTTTCTCCAAAGCGGCAGGAATTGACATCATAACATCAGACAAGGGCGAGATCGATGCAGCTGTTGAGCTGCTACAGGTGATTGGTTATTGATGCTATTCGTATTGATTCTAACACTAATCATGGTCTACAGGGCTTCGGATATCTAGCGCTCGCCATCGTCCAGGCAGGCGCATACATTCGGTGTTCCCAGTGTACGATCAGCTGGTACCGAGACATGTTTGTTACCCACCATCGAAGCACTCTGGAGAAACAGATACCAGCCCTAGTCAGAGTGGACGACTATCAGAAAACGGTATACACCACCTGGCATATGAGCTATGACCGACTTGGGATTCGGGCACAACAACTCTTGCACCTGATGGCCTTTATGCATAACACTGGCATCACCGAAGAGATCTTCCGCCGCTCAGCTGGGAGATTAGAGCGTAAGCCCAGTATCCCGTTCACAGCCGCGGAGAAAGAAGTGCAAGCATATGTTTCTGAGTGTCTGTGGCCCTATCTCGACTCCTCTGGCGCCTGGGACTCTAGTACATTTCGGAATACCTTAGCCGAGTTACTGTCATTTTCGCTGGTCGGCCATGATAGGATCAACAATTGGTATAGCCTTCACGTACTGGTCCATGACTGGGCTAGTACTGTCATCAATCACCCAATAAATATAGCTATTGAGCATACTGCAACATTGCTTGCGGTATCGATTGAATGGTCCTCCACGATGGAAAGCCTAGCGTACAAGCGTGCTGTCGAAGTCCATGTGAGTAGGGTGCTGGAGCGCTGCATGCAACCGACAGGAAACAATGCGGCCAGATTTTCAGAGGTATATCTTCGGGCGGGAAGGTACCAGAAAGCGCTAGGGCAGAGCGAGGTTGCGCTTACCACCCAACGAGAAAAGCTGGGAGGGGATCACGATGAAACACTCACAACCATGAACGACGTTGCGTACTGCTACCGCAGGCTGGGGCAGTACAAAAAGGCAGAGATGCTACAAGAGCAGCTGGTTGAGACCCGGAAGCGGGTGTCAGGACACGAACACCGCCGAACCCTCCGGGCCATGTGGGGCCTTGCAGGCACATACTACGACCTTGGTCGATACACCGACGCACAGTCCCTCTACCTACGCATAGTCGATACACGCAAGCGAGTTTGCGGTCACGAAGATTCGAGCACACTCACCACTATGTGCTCACTTGCAGTCACGTACAAAGCCCAGGGTCGATACGACGAAGCACAGGCGCTGCTCGTCCAGGTAGTAGATGCCATGAAGCGAGTTAAAGGCGACGAGCATCCCAACACCCTGGCTTCGATGTACGAACTCGCATCTACATACTACTCTCAGGGTCGATACGATGAAGCAGAGTCGATGCAGGTGCATGTGATGGAAGTGAGGAGACGCAGGCAAGGGGACGAGCATCCTGATACGCTGACCACGATGAGCGACCTGGCACTCACCTACTACGCCAGGGGTCGATATGGCGAGGCAGAGGAGCTGCAGGTGAAGGTGCTGGAGGCGAGGAAACGAGCACACGGCGAAGACCATCCGTCTACGTTGACGTGCATGAACAACCTCGCAAACACATATCGTGCTCTAAGTCGATACGAACAAGCAGAAGAACTCGGGAAGAGTGCGGTAGATGGTCGAGAAAGTGTGTTTGGCGCAACTCATCCAAAGACGCTGAGGTCCAAGCGCAATCTGCTGGCGACCTACAAAGCAATGGGCGAGAGGCGTAAACGGGAATACAGGGCACTGGCAAAGCGGATAGCAGAGATCGAGAATAGTGCAAGCTGAGGTCCCGTCTCCATAGTGGGTTCTAAGCCTGTGGGTCCAGTAGTACGGTGGTTCAAGGCGGCCGAGTGCAGATACTCGGCCCGCAAAGACTCGGTTGCCTTTGTACCGGAACGCGGCCCCAGTTTAGCTCCAACACCGGAAGGGTTCCCAGGTATTTATATTGAATTTTTATATATTCAAGGCGCCAGTTCGTGAGTAAATCCGCCGAAAGCAATGGACGATGTGAGGCAGGTTGAGCAACAATCTGCTTGTTCCACGGACAAGTGTAGCAGATGAGGTAATATCGAACTACAGACATATAGCTGAAGTGAGAGCCAGAGGTCGTGTCAAGGCGTGCATTTGATTGAGCGAGACCGTTGGCAATTGAATTTGCAAACGCGCAGCGTGATCGACCCCGATCAAACATACGAGTCCCAGCGACCACGACAAGTCGAGGCGTCTGGCTGCCCGGAGACCATGGACGTGCCAGCAGCGATATGCGATAATGCTCACTTGTATTTTCGTAGGACAACCGATGGCACATGGATTGGTTCATCTCCCCGGCGGCTGTTTGGTGCGTCCGCTCCTAGCCGACTGTGCCAGGGCAGCCCTCCCGTTTGTCCCTTGCGCCCACCAGCCTGTTGCCTCGGTATCCCTTGGCTTGCAGGTGTTCGAGAGCGACATGCTGTCGGGCAATTGGACACCTCAAACATCCATCGGCAGTGCCTCTCGGAGGACTACATCGCGAACGGTTCTCCATATCTACACGCGTGCGGTTCTTCTTAGCAACATGATGTCCTCTTGATCTTGACTCCATGTTCTCCGTCCATGCATGGTTATCGGGTCGGCGGTTGGGTTTCATGGATAGGGCGATGTGGGTTCGGGCAGGTAACTGATACATTCTAACCAAATGCCGAGAGTGTGCCCAGGTCAGCGGCGGTATCCCTGTTACCAAAACTCGCTCAGGTCCTGCTCCGTTTGCTTTTGGTGAGTGAATCTACTACGTCTGAACACGTCAATGCTCACAGCCCAACCAAGCCGTTGATGCCAAGACACAACACATGCGCCAGACTATTCTTCCAAGCATCCCGTACTATGTCCAACCGGGCCATGCCTCTACACGACCCTAGCATCATCGTTTTTCGCTCGTGTTCTGCACCATTGAGACGACCAGACGACCTACGATCAACCAATTAATCATGCAGACGCCACATGACACCTCCAGATCTCCGAACCCGCCCCGAGAACAGCAGTCTCCCGCATACTTGGATCATCTACCAATCCCCCGATTATTTCATCTACCTAGGCATCAACAGACCGCAACCTGTCTCGGGGGCCCGTTTGATTCTCTACCAAGCTTGACTGGCGCCGTTTGACCAGGTTTTTGGATCGAAGGATGCGGCCGAGTGCGACGGGTGATGTGGTTCGAAGCGATCAGATTTGGAAACTGGTGGATATCAACTACTAGGTGTGGGCAACCATATAATACGACTGAGAGCGGGAGGATGAGCGGTCAACGTATGATGGGCGATGTAGTTTGCAGGCTACGGAGTAGAGGATGAGCTATCGAATGCTCGAGGAGTGTCCACTGGGCTAGGCATTACCCAGCACGCCAAACATGTATGCTAGGTATATAATATATTCCATAGCGAGGTGCTACCTTTGTTCAACCTTTCGAGTGCTCACGGCAGTTGGTGTGCTTGGTGAGCAGGTATCGAAAACTGGCGCTATGACAGTATTAAACGATACAACCCGGTCATCATATGAATGAATGATCGTAATCAGTTCATGGCTTCCCGGATTTAACATGCCAGAATTCAAAAGCTGTACTTCAAAGATCTTGAAGATTAGTCATACACAGCGAATTTCACAGCTAAGGAGTTATTCAGTCGAGCCTATTTGACCGGGCCATTTTAGGATCAACACAAACTGACTAGGATCACCATCAATGCCTCAAAATTTACGAAGGACCATTGCATATATACAAGATTCTTCGGTGACTGATGATATGGACACGCGTCAAACGGTCGATGCTTACGCCAGATCAATCTCTATGCTCGAGCTATCAAGGAAAATAATTTCATGATGTATGCTTCGCGCATCGACTATCCTTTTCTATTCGCTCGACAATATGCTTGGCTACGGTCTACTGAATTTCGTTCCGAAAACTACAATAAGGGCCAGTTTGGAGAGCCTCTGGCGAGACTTTGACCAGGGTCATGTATGCGGTGATATGGTTGGTCGCTTCCTGACGTAGCTGGTGTGTGTATCTCGTATGTTAAAGTAAGTGCCACTGCTTTATGTATAAAAAAACGTCTGATTTTGAATCCACAGAAACGTTCTTAGAGTACTAGGCGCATAGTATTGTAAATGCTTATCAAAAAAAATGCTGGGCGTAGACATTTATAGACTGGATTGGTCGTATTCTCTTGATGATTATTACCAGAGAAGGCTCGTAGTGATGGTCACCTTGCTCGCCAAGGTCTCTCCCACCCCCCCCCGGAATTGTGGCATCAAAAAAATGAGGGGTCCAAGGGTTTATATTCGTCAGCAGACCCTTGGCCGCAGGCCAGCGCTTGCCTACTTGTCATAAGTATCCAGCTCGTTTCTTCGTGCAACGGAGTAGCCAAAGCAAGACGGTAGGCAATCTTATCTCCAGATAGTATATCGTCCAGTACATTGATCTACGAACAACCCTTGTCGAGCTCCCTCTTCCAGCAAACGGTTGGTTTATGATAGCACAGTGGCAGGGAGGTTGCATATAACGAAGCGCAAATCATAAACGAAACGCATGTATGCTCGGGGAGTGGTGGAATAATTACCCAAACGTGGGATAAGCCGAGTGATTAGAAGATCCAAAACTATTGGTATACTCAAACATATCGACTTGAGACCGGGTACATGCAGGTACGTAAGATGTCTAGCGTTGTTTCATGCGGAGAGCATCAGACCCTTCAAGATGTGTCAAGAGTATATTCGAACTCGATAACGACATGTATAGTATATGTGGCTCTCGTATGATAAAATGGCAGAAAACAGTACAATAGCGAGGTGAGAGCTTCACCGCAGCTCGCAGCTCGCAAATGGTTGCAAGCTTAGATGATACATGCCGGGAGCCCTACAAAACCCTGCACAACGCATAAATACAGAGTTCAACTGCTGAAAATCGTTGTAGTGGGATGGTGCACAAGATTCAAACTGTACAGTGGCTCGGCTGGCAAAAAGCACGAGTTTGGTGAAGAACAAGAAAACGAAAGAAGTTGCGCCGGAAACTGAAGTGTTATGGCGACGCGCTTCAGTAAGCGACCTTTCCCTTTTGGATTGTTACTACATTTTCATGAGTTCCTGACGACTCTCGAAGCAAGACCTTTCCGCTTACAGGTTGCTCTCGTAGAATCACACCAGCTGTCACAGCTCAATTCCTCACTTTGAGAGCGCCTGGATCTCTCAAACATGTTGGTAACTGAGCCAATCATCTAGGTATTTGCATACAAACAGTGAACCTGAGGATCGACGCACCAGGATCAGCAGGTTTGGATTTCACGCCCCCTAAATAGCTCGAAAGGCGGGTGCTGCGAGGTCTGCATGGCGGGGTCGCCACAGTAAGCGCTTAAAAACTTATTTCGACGAAATGTGTGGGCTCAACAAAGCCGATCCGTTCAATTGTTGAACGCGGGCAAGGTGTCCGGTCCGGTCACGGGCCCTTTGTAGTTTTTCATCCTGCTGGGAAAACCGATACTATCCAACAGAGAAGATGGCTGATTGTGGAAATTCCCCTGGCATTGGCGAGAGCATTCACCGATAAGTCGTGAACAAGATGGGACCCAGGGATGAAGGTGTGGTGCATAGCATTTGAAAGAACTGCGGTGATACACGAGAATAGTGGTGGCGGTGATAGAAAGAAAAGGCTTGGCAGAAACCAGGAAGTAAATAAATGACGTGAACAGCTAAGACACAAAAGATGTGGGAGGAAGTGAGGATCGAGCACCGCCCCGCATGGATATTCGAAGGTCGAGCAGTCGCGTTGAATTTTAGGATCTTCGCGACGCAGCACGCAATAGGGTGGGAGGAAGGAAGCTGGACGGCTGATCAAGAGGATTGGAAACCGACAATAGATCACACAAGGACTCAAATGACCGAAGACTTTTGACGAGATGAGAAAGCCCAGAGAGGATTAGGCTCGAACACACTAGCCAGCCCCACAACGATGTGAGATGAATATCACAGCGCGAGTGACCGCCCGTCACGGTCTTGGCGTTCAGGGTGGCGTTAGACGTGAATCCAGGGACCAGACCAGCTGGGCGGAGTGAGGGATCATGACATCACCTCCCAGAGAACCGTCATCTGAGCTTAATCAGACATCCGCAAGGCCTCCTGTCAAGAAGCCGGCGGCCTGACGCCGAATCGGTCCTAATCAGTCCGCCCAAAACGGCCTCCCATATCGACTCGAACGGGAAAGAAGCATGCATCTGGGTCGTCGTCGACTGGTCTATGCGTGTCGCGAGCATAGTCCAAGACGACCGGTGGGCCTCGTAGACCGCGAGCAAAGACCGAGTCGCGCGTGCGTCGTGGCCTCACCGTCAACTGCGGAGACCGAGCGCTCGGCCGCCCCGGATCACTGTCCCCAGCCGAAACGAAACAAATGAAAAAAACTTGGTATTGGTGAGAATCGACTGGAATAGGTGGCACTCAGCCTGCGACGACGACGTCCGCGCCAAGACTCCGCCAAGACCTCGCCGCGCGTGGTCCGTACGGTAGTCTCGGTTTGACCGGGCGGGAGAATGGTGGAGCCGCACTGTGCGGGGGAGCGATCGCCGGATCGACGCGGGTTTCGCGTGCGTTGGACGGCTGGTGTCAGACGTGTTTGACCTGTCATCCCAGAGCGAGACAGCCTGACGGGGCTAGCCCGAGTGCGGGAGTGATTTGCGTATCGAGCGAGCGTCGCCGCTGGGCGGTGGAGTCGCGCCGGGTGGAGAGCGACTATGACCGACCTTTGACGAGATGCACAGCGGCATGTCGGTATATGCGCGTCGCTCGTGACTGTCGACCGTATATTGACGATCCGAATTCAGGATAGTTCGCTCGAATCACTCTCTGCGCTCCAGGGGCGACGCGCACTAGCATGGGAGCGACCCAGCGACGCCAAGAGTGCGCCGACCACCGTCCCAGCCTCCTTCCGGTGCCGCAGAGGATCGCTGGAGCACGTTACGCAACGCTCGGTCTTGGCGACCTCTGCAAAGGTATGGACCGGCGAACGCGCTGGGCTTGGCGTCCGCTAGCATGAGAACCGGCGTTGGGCCGGACGAAAACCAGGCCGACGGTGACCGGATTCGATATCGAGCCTGGATTGAGCCATATGTCGCACCGCGACGACGGATGTGCCTCTGAATGGGATGTGGCGAAGCGAGATCAGGGGTCGAGTGACCGCTTGAGACTGGCGAGATGACATGAGGTGAGCCGTCGGGTCCAAGCGCCGGGCGTGTGTTTGGGTTGGTTGATGATGGCGTTGCTTCTGTCTGATCCCGGCCACCACATCGGAATGCGCACGCGTTGGTAAACTCGCTCATTAATCTCGTTGCCGGAAGTGGGGAGGCTGACGGATATCGACGTAATTGCTGGAGGAGTTTTGTCTCTCGTCGAGGACTACGACTGGACTTTACACTCGATGCCGGACGCCGAGGCGAGCTTGGATCGAACCGGGACCTGATTTGCTCTCGTCGCGAACGCGCACGATCTGGACTCTGAGCTTACAGCTCGATGAAATCTGACCAACGACGTTGAGGCTGCGTCGGCCGAACGCGATCGCTGTGGCCCCAACGCGAGATGAAATACCGGCCATCAACAGCGCGGGCGCGGAGGTGACACCCCGAGTTCAGGGGACCGTCGCTCGACGCGGCCTGACTCGTGGGACGGATGCGGCTGTGACCGCGCGCGGCTGCCTCGTTTGGTGCGATCTCGCTCAATCGGCGTCTCCGGTGGCCGCGTTATTCGCTCACAGGCCGCGGAGTGCAGAGTGCGACCAGGAAACTCTTGGCGCGACTGTCGTACAAAAGCGAGGCGAGCGCCGTCCCAGCTGCGGCACCGTTCCTCGGGTTCTCTCCTCTTCTCTTCTCGCACTCTCATTCGATCGTCTGCGATGGCTCTCCGCGGCCTTCCTCTGCTTCTCGCGGGGGCTCTGCTCCCCGTCGCCCAAGCGGCGACTCGCAACGTCAACCTCGTGGTGCGTGTTTACGGCTGTCCGAGATGCGATATGCGGTACGATTGGATTCTTGCAGATCTCGTACGGCTCGGCGAACCCAGACGGCGTGAGCAAGCCTTCGTGGCTCATCAACGGCCAGACTCCCGGACCTCATCTGGTCTGGGACGAAGGCGACACCATCTTGGCGAACGTGACCAACAACGGACCTGAGCCGATGACCATGCACTGGCACGGGTGAGTGACGAGGCGTCGAACGTATCTCGTACGGGCTTTGACGAGCTTCGGGTTTGCAGAATGCAGCAGATCGGGACGCCTTGGTCGGACGGAGTGCCGGGGTTGTCGCAGTACCCGATCCCGGTGGGCGGGAACTTCCTGTACAACTTTACGCTCCACGAATCGGGACTTCAATGTGAGTGCGGTCTGGAAACGGTTGAGTGTGCTGGGATGTTTACGTGTGTTTTGTTCTCGATGCCAGGGTACCACTCGCACTACGTAAGCCGGTGGCGCATGGAAGCCGTGTACGATGTCCTAGATCTGACCTCTCGCGATACAGAAAACGCAACTGGACGACGGTCTCAAAGGCACGATATATATCCGGCCCAACCCGAACAAACCCAAGCCGTTCGGCCAGATCACCAACGACACCGCCGCTCTCAACACCCTCAAGACGCTCGAGAACAACGGCCACTTGCTGAACGTCTACGACCACAAACACTACACATCCGCCCACTGGGAGGAAGAATGGGAGCGAACCGACATCGAGCAGCTGTGCATCGACAACATCATCAGTGAGTGGCCGCCTCTGCTCTTTCGTTCGATCCGGAACGTCGGGCTGACGACGTCTCAGCCAGCGGCAAGGGACAGGTGATGTGCCCGAACATGACGGTGATCGACGCGCTGGCCACGCCCGAGCAAAAGCCGGTGACCAAGAAAGGGTGGGTCCGAAGAGAGAGAGAGATCGCTTTCGCTTCGGTGTCGCTGACGGGGCGCTGCGACCAGATGCATGCACCCGAACAACACGCTCATGTTCCCGTATCCCGAGTCGAAGCCGGACATCGTCAGCCCGGAGATGTGGTACAACTGCACGAACACGAACACGCCGTTCCAGGTGTACGTCGTTAAGCAGTCGGACGGATGGGCCGCGTTCAACTTGCTCGTGAGTCGACGGCGCTTCTCAGGGGCCGTCTGAAACTAACGTGGACATCGACGCGACGCAGAACAGCGGTGCTCTCTGGGACTTGCGCGTCTCCATCGACTCCCACACCATGTACTACTGTGAGTTTGCTTTCTCCGTCGACGAATCGTTCCCTCGGCTTGACGTCCCTCGTTCCGTCCAGACGCGGCCGACGGACACTACACCAACATACAAAAGGCGACGTCGATCCTGATCCCGATCGGCGAGCGCTACCAGTTCTTCGTCAAGCTCGACCAGACTCCAGGCGACTACGTCATCCGCACGGCGGCCGTGGTGCTGCCTCAACTTATCACGGGCTACGCGATCATGTCCTACAACACCGCGACCAAGACGCCGGCCAAGCTCCCCGCTGCTAAGAAGCCCGTAAGTGAACATTTGGCTGGCGTATGCGTCGGTGCTAGAGCAGCGAGCTGAAAACGCGGCGCATACAGTGGATCGACTACGCCGGCAACATCATCAACGGCGGCTACGACCTCGTGATGCCCAACCTCGCTCCCTTCCCCGCCACTCCTCCACCCCAAGGCAAGGCCGACAAGACTTTCGTCCTGAACGTGACCCGCACCGACGAGTTCGGCTGGGTGCTCAACGGTGCGGCTCGGGATTTTCTTCTTGTCCTGGGGCTCCCGTGTTCTGACGCTCCAGAATTCCAGGCAAGAAATGGCTCCCTACCCCGGACAACTTCACGCCTCTGCTTTTCGATCCCAGTCAAATCTCTAGCCTCGATCCTGCGATTTACCTCACCTACCCGCAAAACTCGACCGTCGACATGATCTTCCAGGTCACCGCCGGCAACCCGGCCGTGCACCCTCCTCACCCGGTCGGTTCTTTACTCGTTGCGTCGCACGCTCGGTTCTGACATTTCGATCGACCTTCTCAGATGCACAAGCACGGCGTCAAGGCGTGGCTGCTCGGGTCCGGCACCGGCAAGTTCCCGTACGCGAGCATCCAGGACGCGGTGAACGCCGGGTTCAAGGGCATCAACATGGTCAACCCGCCGTACCGCGACGATTTTGTCACGGTGAGTATCCGTTTTCCCGGAGCGATGGCCGAAGAATCGAACGGACGCTGACATCGTCTCTGCAGCCCGTCGCGATGACCGGTCAGGCTTGGACCGCGATGCGCTTCCGCGCCGTCGACCCCGGAGCGAGCATTCTGCATTGCCACATCGACGCTCACTTGGCGACCGGCATGGTCATCGGTACGTCGTGTCTTTTATTGGGTATATGCGTGGTTCTCACCTCGCGCTTCGTACAGTTATGCTCGAGGGCCCGGAGAAACTTGTTCCAGGATACGTTCCGAGCCAGTATCTGACGAAGAACAAGCCATGAACCAACGAAGATGGTCCGGTCGACCTGGGTCCGCCGCTCTGAGCAACATTCATTTGCTCCCCCCCCCCCCTTTCTCTCGCTCTCTCGCTTTGCTGGGTTCGTTTGAGTTCGTTTCAGGGTTAATATAATCAACTTTTCATCTCGTTGCGTCGTGTGAAGTTCTATGCGTGCGTCGATCGGTCGGGATAGTTGATCATACACGGCCCAACTCCTTTTCTCCGCGTTCCTACTACTTACATCGCGGCTGGGTGAGTGGGTGTACGGATCCCCGAAGGAATCTCGCTCGATTTCGAACATCAAGGGACTCGTTTCGACATTGTATTCTGTTTCCTGGACTCTGCCCCAGCACTATCAACCCAGTTCCTCAACGCAGCCTCGTTGACGTCGTCCATTCAGTAGGACGTGTTTCCTTTATTCTTGCGTTCAGCATTATCTCCACTTTTGTTTACCGCTAGAGCAGAGACGCAGGTCGCGGCGACCTGTCTCACGGCTACTATCACTTAGTTGTGGTGCGCTACACCTAATCTCTGAAGAGCTCTTCGCGAGATATTCTTACATCGCAAGCAACCGCACGCAACTCGAACTGGCCGGCTTCGGCTGGTAAATAGTCCCACAATAGTTTACTATCGCATGACTCCTCAATTGCTCCCATGATACAATGGGATTCCTATCGACTCATCATATCCGACCTCATCAATCGTGTCCGCAACCTCTACCAACCAATGTTCTCACCTTAGGATTAATGATCATACTGACCTAAACAGCACGAGAGATTACCTACCCTAAATACAGCTTATGACATACACTTACGTGCAAAAGAAACGAGCCACCC
Source organism: Ceratobasidium sp. AG-Ba (assembly GCA_016906575.1). Lineage (NCBI taxonomy): Eukaryota > Fungi > Basidiomycota > Agaricomycetes > Cantharellales > Ceratobasidiaceae > Ceratobasidium > Ceratobasidium sp. AG-Ba. Next base: position 1,512,675 of record CP059614.1, read on the forward strand.
CAGGTTTTGTAACTACACCGCATACATGTAACATTGTATGGGCAACTAATATATATATATATATTATAAAGTACCCAGCAAGACTATCTACGCAAATAACTACATAAAACCGACTGAAACTGGCGACGCTACAGGGGGAACAACCGAGGGGGTCAAAAGAGCAAAAGTGCAGCACCATAGTGAGGCACCATGGAAAATATACAAAAACGCAGCCGGAACGAGCTGTTTACTAGGATGTGACTGCACTTTAGTTCGCTCCAAATGGACGCGCCGTTGCCGAGATACCGTCCTTGCAAAATCGGGGTTTGATAGTGATTTGCCTTTGTTGACCCAAAATCTCATCAAAACCCCGATTTTGCAAGGACGGTATCTCGGCAACGGCGCGTCCATTTGGAGCGAACTAAAGTGCAGTCACATCCTAGTAAACAGCTCGTTCCGGCTGCGTTTTTGTATATTTTCCATGGTGCCTCACTATGGTGCTGCACTTTTGCTCTTTTGACCCCCTCGGTTGTTCCCCCTGTAGCGTCGCCAGTTTCAGTCGGTTTTATGTAGTTATTTGCGTAGATAGTCTTGCTGGGTACTTTATAATATATATATATATTAGTTGCCCATACAATGTTACATGTATGCGGTGTAGTTACAAAACCTGGGGTGGCTCGTTTCTTTTGCACGTAAGTGTATGTCATAAGCTGTATTTAGGGTAGGTAATCTCTCGTGCTGTTTAGGTCAGTATGATCATTAATCCTAAGGTGAGAACATTGGTTGGTAGAGGTTGCGGACACGATTGATGAGGTCGGATATGATGAGTCGATAGGAATCCCATTGTATCATGGGAGCAATTGAGGAGTCATGCGATAGTAAACTATTGTGGGACTATTTACCAGCCGAAGCCGGCCAGTTCGAGTTGCGTGCGGTTGCTTGCGATGTAAGAATATCTCGCGAAGAGCTCTTCAGAGATTAGGTGTAGCGCACCACAACTAAGTGATAGTAGCCGTGAGACAGGTCGCCGCGACCTGCGTCTCTGCTCTAGCGGTAAACAAAAGTGGAGATAATGCTGAACGCAAGAATAAAGGAAACACGTCCTACTGAATGGACGACGTCAACGAGGCTGCGTTGAGGAACTGGGTTGATAGTGCTGGGGCAGAGTCCAGGAAACAGAATACAATGTCGAAACGAGTCCCTTGATGTTCGAAATCGAGCGAGATTCCTTCGGGGATCCGTACACCCACTCACCCAGCCGCGATGTAAGTAGTAGGAACGCGGAGAAAAGGAGTTGGGCCGTGTATGATCAACTATCCCGACCGATCGACGCACGCATAGAACTTCACACGACGCAACGAGATGAAAAGTTGATTATATTAACCCTGAAACGAACTCAAACGAACCCAGCAAAGCGAGAGAGCGAGAGAAAGGGGGGGGGGGAGCAAATGAATGTTGCTCAGAGCGGCGGACCCAGGTCGACCGGACCATCTTCGTTGGTTCATGGCTTGTTCTTCGTCAGATACTGGCTCGGAACGTATCCTGGAACAAGTTTCTCCGGGCCCTCGAGCATAACTGTACGAAGCGCGAGGTGAGAACCACGCATATACCCAATAAAAGACACGACGTACCGATGACCATGCCGGTCGCCAAGTGAGCGTCGATGTGGCAATGCAGAATGCTCGCTCCGGGGTCGACGGCGCGGAAGCGCATCGCGGTCCAAGCCTGACCGGTCATCGCGACGGGCTGCAGAGACGATGTCAGCGTCCGTTCGATTCTTCGGCCATCGCTCCGGGAAAACGGATACTCACCGTGACAAAATCGTCGCGGTACGGCGGGTTGACCATGTTGATGCCCTTGAACCCGGCGTTCACCGCGTCCTGGATGCTCGCGTACGGGAACTTGCCGGTGCCGGACCCGAGCAGCCACGCCTTGACGCCGTGCTTGTGCATCTGAGAAGGTCGATCGAAATGTCAGAACCGAGCGTGCGACGCAACGAGTAAAGAACCGACCGGGTGAGGAGGGTGCACGGCCGGGTTGCCGGCGGTGACCTGGAAGATCATGTCGACGGTCGAGTTTTGCGGGTAGGTGAGGTAAATCGCAGGATCGAGGCTAGAGATTTGACTGGGATCGAAAAGCAGAGGCGTGAAGTTGTCCGGGGTAGGGAGCCATTTCTTGCCTGGAATTCTGGAGCGTCAGAACACGGGAGCCCCAGGACAAGAAGAAAATCCCGAGCCGCACCGTTGAGCACCCAGCCGAACTCGTCGGTGCGGGTCACGTTCAGGACGAAAGTCTTGTCGGCCTTGCCTTGGGGTGGAGGAGTGGCGGGGAAGGGAGCGAGGTTGGGCATCACGAGGTCGTAGCCGCCGTTGATGATGTTGCCGGCGTAGTCGATCCACTGTATGCGCCGCGTTTTCAGCTCGCTGCTCTAGCACCGACGCATACGCCAGCCAAATGTTCACTTACGGGCTTCTTAGCAGCGGGGAGCTTGGCCGGCGTCTTGGTCGCGGTGTTGTAGGACATGATCGCGTAGCCCGTGATAAGTTGAGGCAGCACCACGGCCGCCGTGCGGATGACGTAGTCGCCTGGAGTCTGGTCGAGCTTGACGAAGAACTGGTAGCGCTCGCCGATCGGGATCAGGATCGACGTCGCCTTTTGTATGTTGGTGTAGTGTCCGTCGGCCGCGTCTGGACGGAACGAGGGACGTCAAGCCGAGGGAACGATTCGTCGACGGAGAAAGCAAACTCACAGTAGTACATGGTGTGGGAGTCGATGGAGACGCGCAAGTCCCAGAGAGCACCGCTGTTCTGCGTCGCGTCGATGTCCACGTTAGTTTCAGACGGCCCCTGAGAAGCGCCGTCGACTCACGAGCAAGTTGAACGCGGCCCATCCGTCCGACTGCTTAACGACGTACACCTGGAACGGCGTGTTCGTGTTCGTGCAGTTGTACCACATCTCCGGGCTGACGATGTCCGGCTTCGACTCGGGATACGGGAACATGAGCGTGTTGTTCGGGTGCATGCATCTGGTCGCAGCGCCCCGTCAGCGACACCGAAGCGAAAGCGATCTCTCTCTCTCTTCGGACCCACCCTTTCTTGGTCACCGGCTTTTGCTCGGGCGTGGCCAGCGCGTCGATCACCGTCATGTTCGGGCACATCACCTGTCCCTTGCCGCTGGCTGAGACGTCGTCAGCCCGACGTTCCGGATCGAACGAAAGAGCAGAGGCGGCCACTCACTGATGATGTTGTCGATGCACAGCTGCTCGATGTCGGTTCGCTCCCATTCTTCCTCCCAGTGGGCGGATGTGTAGTGTTTGTGGTCGTAGACGTTCAGCAAGTGGCCGTTGTTCTCGAGCGTCTTGAGGGTGTTGAGAGCGGCGGTGTCGTTGGTGATCTGGCCGAACGGCTTGGGTTTGTTCGGGTTGGGCCGGATATATATCGTGCCTTTGAGACCGTCGTCCAGTTGCGTTTTCTGTATCGCGAGAGGTCAGATCTAGGACATCGTACACGGCTTCCATGCGCCACCGGCTTACGTAGTGCGAGTGGTACCCTGGCATCGAGAACAAAACACACGTAAACATCCCAGCACACTCAACCGTTTCCAGACCGCACTCACATTGAAGTCCCGATTCGTGGAGCGTAAAGTTGTACAGGAAGTTCCCGCCCACCGGGATCGGGTACTGCGACAACCCCGGCACTCCGTCCGACCAAGGCGTCCCGATCTGCTGCATTCTGCAAACCCGAAGCTCGTCAAAGCCCGTACGAGATACGTTCGACGCCTCGTCACTCACCCGTGCCAGTGCATGGTCATCGGCTCAGGTCCGTTGTTGGTCACGTTCGCCAAGATGGTGTCGCCTTCGTCCCAGACCAGATGAGGTCCGGGAGTCTGGCCGTTGATGAGCCACGAAGGCTTGCTCACGCCGTCTGGGTTCGCCGAGCCGTACGAGATCTGCAAGAATCCAATCGTACCGCATATCGCATCTCGGACAGCCGTAAACACGCACCACGAGGTTGACGTTGCGAGTCGCCGCTTGGGCGACGGGGAGCAGAGCCCCCGCGAGAAGCAGAGGAAGGCCGCGGAGAGCCATCGCAGACGATCGAATGAGAGTGCGAGAAGAGAAGAGGAGAGAACCCGAGGAACGGTGCCGCAGCTGGGACGGCGCTCGCCTCGCTTTTGTACGACAGTCGCGCCAAGAGTTTCCTGGTCGCACTCTGCACTCCGCGGCCTGTGAGCGAATAACGCGGCCACCGGAGACGCCGATTGAGCGAGATCGCACCAAACGAGGCAGCCGCGCGCGGTCACAGCCGCATCCGTCCCACGAGTCAGGCCGCGTCGAGCGACGGTCCCCTGAACTCGGGGTGTCACCTCCGCGCCCGCGCTGTTGATGGCCGGTATTTCATCTCGCGTTGGGGCCACAGCGATCGCGTTCGGCCGACGCAGCCTCAACGTCGTTGGTCAGATTTCATCGAGCTGTAAGCTCAGAGTCCAGATCGTGCGCGTTCGCGACGAGAGCAAATCAGGTCCCGGTTCGATCCAAGCTCGCCTCGGCGTCCGGCATCGAGTGTAAAGTCCAGTCGTAGTCCTCGACGAGAGACAAAACTCCTCCAGCAATTACGTCGATATCCGTCAGCCTCCCCACTTCCGGCAACGAGATTAATGAGCGAGTTTACCAACGCGTGCGCATTCCGATGTGGTGGCCGGGATCAGACAGAAGCAACGCCATCATCAACCAACCCAAACACACGCCCGGCGCTTGGACCCGACGGCTCACCTCATGTCATCTCGCCAGTCTCAAGCGGTCACTCGACCCCTGATCTCGCTTCGCCACATCCCATTCAGAGGCACATCCGTCGTCGCGGTGCGACATATGGCTCAATCCAGGCTCGATATCGAATCCGGTCACCGTCGGCCTGGTTTTCGTCCGGCCCAACGCCGGTTCTCATGCTAGCGGACGCCAAGCCCAGCGCGTTCGCCGGTCCATACCTTTGCAGAGGTCGCCAAGACCGAGCGTTGCGTAACGTGCTCCAGCGATCCTCTGCGGCACCGGAAGGAGGCTGGGACGGTGGTCGGCGCACTCTTGGCGTCGCTGGGTCGCTCCCATGCTAGTGCGCGTCGCCCCTGGAGCGCAGAGAGTGATTCGAGCGAACTATCCTGAATTCGGATCGTCAATATACGGTCGACAGTCACGAGCGACGCGCATATACCGACATGCCGCTGTGCATCTCGTCAAAGGTCGGTCATAGTCGCTCTCCACCCGGCGCGACTCCACCGCCCAGCGGCGACGCTCGCTCGATACGCAAATCACTCCCGCACTCGGGCTAGCCCCGTCAGGCTGTCTCGCTCTGGGATGACAGGTCAAACACGTCTGACACCAGCCGTCCAACGCACGCGAAACCCGCGTCGATCCGGCGATCGCTCCCCCGCACAGTGCGGCTCCACCATTCTCCCGCCCGGTCAAACCGAGACTACCGTACGGACCACGCGCGGCGAGGTCTTGGCGGAGTCTTGGCGCGGACGTCGTCGTCGCAGGCTGAGTGCCACCTATTCCAGTCGATTCTCACCAATACCAAGTTTTTTTCATTTGTTTCGTTTCGGCTGGGGACAGTGATCCGGGGCGGCCGAGCGCTCGGTCTCCGCAGTTGACGGTGAGGCCACGACGCACGCGCGACTCGGTCTTTGCTCGCGGTCTACGAGGCCCACCGGTCGTCTTGGACTATGCTCGCGACACGCATAGACCAGTCGACGACGACCCAGATGCATGCTTCTTTCCCGTTCGAGTCGATATGGGAGGCCGTTTTGGGCGGACTGATTAGGACCGATTCGGCGTCAGGCCGCCGGCTTCTTGACAGGAGGCCTTGCGGATGTCTGATTAAGCTCAGATGACGGGAGGTGATGTCATGATCCCTCACTCCGCCCGGCTGGTCTGGTCCCTGGATTCGCGTCTAACGCCACCCTGAACGCCAAGACCGTGACGGGCGGTCACTCGCGCTGTGATATTCATCTCCCATCTTCAGGGGACTGCTTAGTTCATTACAGCCTCTGATTGTCTCTTGGCTTTCCCAGTGTGGGGGAGGAAGCAAGCAGGACGGCTGACCAAGAGGATGGGAAACCGATGATAGTCAATCTCACGAGGCTCAAATGATCAAAGATTTCTTACGAGCTGCGATATGTTGCATCATGGAGATGCGTGAGCTAACCCGTTGTTCGAGCCCCAAATATCTGCGTAGGCAGTTCTCCTTGATCCTGCCCTGCCACTTGTTCTGTGCCTCAGCCGGTCACACCACTTATTTACTCTCGGAAGTTCCGTTTAGTTTACTTTTCTATCCTACCACCCCTGCTCTTGAGTTTCACGGCTGCCATTCTAATCATCGTGCATACACCCAAATGCCCCGCTTTCATCGCTAGGAAATACCCCAGTCTTGTCGACAGCAGCTCATTTACGGCCCTTGTATTGGTGAATGATCTTGTCAATACCGGTCGGCGCTGGACAAACCTGAGGTTCAGCACAATGTTCAACGGCCCGGCCTTGGCCTGCCCGACCACCTATCCAGATGAACAGTATGCAAGCGTACATTGATCAGCCAATAGCTCGAGTTTCAATTCTCTGTTGAGTAGATCGTTGTTTTCGGAGGCGACACCTCGAAATCCACGGTTGACGAAATTATTGCTGGTACGCCTGGCCCAAGTCGTCCCAGTAGTATGAGCCAACTTGCCTACCAAAAGTTTATAGAACCAAACACCGGAATGGAAGGCATTTCTTGAAATTTCATCGAGTTCCTAGTATATAGCCTGATCCTCAGCTGATTAGTTTATCGCTACCGGATCTCTTTGGTTGTATTTTTTCCCTGACCTTTCTTGTGGTGCACTACTTCCTACACGCTGTCAGTTACTCTGTCGGCGACCGTTCTTGGCGTTTGATTCAACCATCATTCATTCAAACCGTGTCGTCTTCCCAGTTTTCGCAGCACGTAGCTCGCCATGCTGAAAGGTTCAGCCGAATCATCCGGTTTGTCGTCTTGTTCTCATGCTCCGCCCGTTTATTTCAATTACCTCATTCCAATGTACTTGTAGGATATACGACCTATCACGGTGGCCCCATCAATCAACCAGAGCGTGGGAAAAGAGGGCTAAATGAAAAAGATGCTAAAGCTTCAGATAAAAATAATCCTCCGTCTTCTAGTCCATGGTGCTCATATGGATTTGTTGCATCATTCTTGATAAGTTGTTGAAGAGCTACCACTCATATAAATATGTGTGTGCTGTGGTACACGCATATATAGCCGTAGTGGTCGCTCTCAAGCATCCATCTTCCGGAAATTACTTTTCCTCTTATTTACTCTACCCGCCGACACTACTAGCTCCGAGTATTTCGTTACATACTTCTGTCACTCTCTCTATTCAAATATACAGTGCAGAGTAGCTTCGCTACTGATTGATACAGCTCTGAAGGCAGCAATATTGGTACCGGATCCAATTAACTGGCTATAGGCATGATCCCCCTTTGCGCTAGTCCGGTCATCGTCGCTCTAGCGCAATATCACTCAAACTCTCAAGCAATCAAGATCAAAACCCTTCGTAGTATAGATGACTAGAAGTAAACCTAACGTCCACCCAACCTTTATCGTCCTGGGCCACCGGTTGATTGTTTATACTGCATTCTAAACCATGCGAGTTCGCCGTATCTAGTGAAAAATGACTGGATGTATCACCATCGGCCAGTAAGGAAACAAATTCTGAACTGCGGTTGCGTACGAGCACTCACACCTGTTGACAGTGGTCGCTACAATAGAATGCACAGAAGCATTTGCTGCAGACATGGTTGCCAGAGGACGTCTTGATGATTCGATTCCCTGTGCCGCATCGAGGATTTGAGCAAGCTTTCGACTCTCTACGAGCTGAAGCGTATCTGCCCCTAAATATCGACCATAATCTCATTGCTTCAATCACATCCTCCTGCCGTGTGGACCTAGGTAATCCGACCATACCCAGCCTGAAGAGAACAAGTTGGTCCTGCACTCTTGCCCAGTCAACGAGGGTATCCCAATGATCCATTTCTTTTGGCGAAAAAGCCTGATTCATCGAGTTGCATAGCGCCCACAAAGCTTTGGGAAAGTCTCCCCAATCAACCGTCTCCTCGGCTGGATAGTCTCAATTTGCGAATAGCTCTAAAGAACACCATTACGGACCTTCTCTGGTAATCATCATGAGAATCCGACCAATAAGTCCATAAACGTCCACGTCCAGCATTGTTTTGGCAAGCATTCCTTGATGCTTTGGGTCTAGCGCCCGAAGAACGTTTCTGTATAATCAGGATCAGGCACTTGCCTAGAATGCATGTTCGTACTCACTCCATCATACGAAATACGGATGATGAATACATCCGAAAGTGGTCACCCATATCACCGTATACATGATACTCGGCGTCCTGGTCAAACTCTCGCCAGAGTCTTTCCAACCCCGTCCTAACGGTTATCGGAACCAGATCTAGCAGGTTGTATTGAAGCATCTCGGCGAGCCAATAGAAAAGGACAGTCGATGTGCGAAGCATGTACCAAGAAATTGTTCCTCTTGAGAACTCGAGCGTAGAGATTGATCTGGCGTACGCATCGACCAGCTTACGTGCATCAGTATCATCGCTAATCGTAGCATTTTGTATCCCATGGTCCTTCATGAGTATTGAGGTATTAATGGTGATCCAAGCTAGTATGTGTTGATCCTGAAACGTCGCGGTTAAGTAGGCTCGAAGAAAGAGCTCCTGTAGCTGCGACCAAGGCTTTGCCACCCTAGCGCGACATGTGCCTTAGTGGTGTCAATAATCGCTATGGGCTCAGCAAACATACTCTTCAATTTCCGAAAGTGTCATGACTCCATATAGTGCGAACAACAATGCCGAAAGTCCTGGCAGCATCCGACGCTCACAAAGTGTGAAAAACGCAAATCGGTCTCTCCAGAGTAAGTTTACTAAGAAGCATGCATCCTCATAGTTAAAGTCCCCCACGCTCGGAAGAGCATTCCCGCTAGACGAATCACATCCTAGGCCCGCGGCAATGGCATCCTTGCCGTCGCCCCCAAAGAGATCCGAGATGATTTGGTTAATTGATTCCTTCACAAGCATGCTACTAACGTCTGTTGTTTTGAGGTGGGGATTTAGTCTGTTTAAGAGTTTATCTAGGGTGTGGTGTTCGATGAGAGTTCCTATGCACACTGTGCGTATAACATGGGAAATGCATATATAGCCATAGTAACGGCGAAATATCTACAGTCACCAATTAGAGCCACACTAGTTCTGTTCGCAACCTGGACACTCACGCCGGTGTCTGTCAGTTCTGTGTAACGTCTGATCATATCCATTAACACAGGTAACGATTTCTCTCCGTGCTGATACTCGACGATGTGCATATTGTTACCAACGGCCAGCATAGTCTCAAGAACAGTAAGAGGTAAAAGTCCATCGTGAGCTTCACTAGTCGTCTCTCTAGAGTTTACAAAACCATCAAAAGCATCTTTTAATCTTTCCTCGGCGACATAGATATAACGTGGCAGGCTAGGGCCCCACTTGCTGTGGTCATGCCTCATGTTCACAATGCAAAAAGATCCCAGCAACCGATAGATGTATACTTCAGAGTCCTCAGGGAATGCACAAAGTCGGGCCGAGGAGTGTAGAGGAGTAGTTGAGTTTTATGACAGTATAGATAGAAATACGATGATCCGTTGCTAAACGCGTAAAGTTATTCCGAAGGTGTTGTGGTTGGCAGGCTGGCGCCCCAACGACGCAAACTATGACCACGAGCTGACGTAACGATGCATGGTCCTGCCCAGTTTTGTCTTTTTCCAACAACCACGCCCTCCAGCATCTAGTTCATGAACCTTTTATAGTAAACATAACTCCAGTCCTAGTGTTCAAGACATCATAATTCAATTTTTTACCACTCCGTGTTCGCGCCCCGCATTCCAACAAACATCGTGGCTCCCTCCACAGTCGTCGTATTTTGGATAATAATCGCGGGGCAACTCGGCTTGGCCAAAAGGTTGCCGTACTTGGCACCCACCCAAAGGACAACACCGTTTGTCCATCCGAATCCGTCCTGAACTGTGTATTCACCGCCCGAACCGGCTTGGTCGACGTCGAGGGCCGAGAACTAGAGTTGAAACAGTTGAGAGAACGAAAATTTAGAAAAACGCTATGCAAACCTTTTCGAACATGTGTCCCTCGGACGAAGGATCCGAGTTGGTAGCATTTAACTCGGCCGGAGAAAGTTGTTGCAATAATCCAGGAATCGAGCCCCCAGTCGAATACCTGGGATCAGGACAGTTTACTTACTGCTCAATAACCAAGAATATGTAGGAAGGCTCACCAACTGCAAAACGCGGCACTAACATACCGGTTCGCCAATTCCCTAACAAGCGCGTCTCTCCATTTTTCGTTCTTGACGGGCACCCCGCCGTTGTAGACAGTACCGTTACGGGCATTGACGTCAGCGGGTGCCGTCCCTCCCAAGTCGAAAGTTTGTCTATAAACGCAAATTTGGAAAAAGCCAAAATAATCGAGGAAAGAACATACTGAGGCAACATATCCTGCGACAAGCCCAACTGTCCCTCTGGGATCAGACTATACGAGGTATTGGTAGAGCTGATCCGTGGCGGGCCACGCTTCACCACACTCTTGGGTACCCCAGCCAAAGCTTCGAGAATGATATAAATATGCGGCGGCCATGACTACCCCATACCAAATCAGAAACGTACAAACGACCGACAAAACACAAACTCACATTTGGGAAATCCCACTGAAGTCCCGTAGCCAAAAACGTACTCGGGAACGTCCCGTTGTACGTGTTCAACACCCAATTAACACTTGAAAACGCTTGCAACGCCTTGGTCTCGGACCTATCCACATCCCCTCCATCAACAACGTTCGTACCAAACGGGCGATTCACTCACTTGGCAACACTCGAAGGCCAGATCCCCATCCAATAAGGATAAAAATTAGCAGCCGAGAACACATCGCTCTGGGCCCCACTCGTCGTATTGAAATCGTAAAACGCGACCTTTTGGTCATTCCAGCACAGGTCCAAAATCGCCGTCTTGAGCTTGGCAGCCTTGGAACGATATGATTTGGCGCTCGCCCTCGCTTCGAGCGAGCGTTTAGACTTGGAGTGTTTGTCGAGCAACGCCGCGAGCTGGATGTGTGCGCCATAGAGGATCGAGTTTAGGTCGACTGGGACGAGTGCGCGGAGGTTGAGTGTGCGAAGTTGGGGAAGGTTGTCGGTTGTGTTGCCGGCAAAAGGTTCGCGGACCCATCTGGTCACGTTTCGTAGGTACCAAGTATGTTGAGGTGGAGGAAAGTACGTACCGAGCGGTATAATCCCAGCCACTCTCGGCTCCACTCGCGAGTTCGGCGTACAAATCAGCTTTTTGTTCGTCGGTATAAGGGGTAGAGATATCCGGTCCGTTGGCTGTCAAGTAATCCTCGAGATACGACTGTACAACGCAATTCAGTCACCGGTTATTCCACCAAGGCAGAGACGAGAACGTACCTCGGGCCTGGGGGCGCTGTTGACGACCGCATACCTAAACACGGTATGGGTCTTGTTTCCGTTGGGCGAATTGACAGTAAAGGTACGATTATTCGTCCACCATGCGAGTTCCTTTTCGGCAAGCGGAAGTGCACGGTCGAGAATCGAAGTGTCCTTGGTCCGATTGACGTAGGCTGCGAGCATCTATACATAGAACCCGATAAGATCCCAATGCCGAGGTGCGGAAGAGGAGGGGTAAAATTGGGAAGGATGCATAGGGACTTACGTGAATAAACACCGGCGGTTGACTGCGGTTCAAATAGTATATCCGTCCACCGTTTGGGATAAACCCGATCGTCTCAAGCTCGTCCATAAAGTTTTGGAGAGTCGAGTTGACAATGTCATAGAGCTGGGATTCGAGCAACCCGCGAACAATCCAATAAGAGTCCCAATAATCTAAAAAAATGTACATTAGCGGACTCTGCGAGTGCGACTGTAATGCGCTTACACTGCTCCCTAAACCGGCCTCCGGGAACCACAAATGTATGGTTCAAGGGAATCAGAGAGCTCTCGCACCCGGTCGTGCCGTTTCGGTTCGAGCAGAGCGTATCGGGATTCGTACCGCGAATGAGGTCGGACCAGTACGTGTGTACGATCTATACCATCCATGTTTAGCAACGAGCGGAGATGGGCAAGAGGGCAGGGTAAACCTTTGTCCAAGCCTTGACGAGCGGGTTTTTGATTTTACTCAAAAACTTGGGGTTCTTCGGAAAGTTGCTGAGCGTGAGCGCCTCAAGTTCCAGACCTTCCCCTTTCTGTGCATGTTGCACGTCCGGAATACAGTCGCGGATCAAGGGTCAGTGAAATGACGAATTCTCACTGCCGTGGGGAGGGTACGTACAAAATCGTTGGCCACAAAGTTGGCAATCTGTCCAACGGTGATGTTTGACTGGTCGCCGAGAGCGTTGAAGTCGGAAATGACCCTTTGAGCATCAAAGGCGGTGGGCTTGTCGACAAACGTTTTAGAATCGGCGTACGGCTTGGCGAGGTTGACGGATTGGAGCAACTGCGCGGGCATGATCAGTGTTCATTTGGCTGATGACGAGATGACGACGTACTTGGCCAGCACAAAAGATCTCGCTTGGGCACCAGCCCTGTTTGGGTGGAAGTGCAGCTTGGCTGGGCAACGACTGGTCGAGAGGTGCAGTAGGACTAGGAACGGACGTCGAGACGCCTGTTGGGGTCGAGCCGGTCGTTGTGGCTGCTCTGGTGCTCGAGGACGTGCGAGTCGAACTCTGTGTTGCCGTTGGCTCCGAGGACGTTTGAGCTTGAGGGAGAGCACTGGCCACAAGGGCACAGGCAGCGACTATGGGAAACAGACTCGGACGCATGGCTGGAACCCCAGATGGGGGAGTGGGTGTGGGGACGCGGGGGCTTTAAATGGGTGTGATGTTTCTGTGGGGAATGCCATTGCATCATCTCAGTACGGCTCCAATCCTCAGCTGACCGTGCGCACCAAGGCACAGAACCTCTCTCCCCTCATTCTCACCCACTTCTCACCCCTAACCGAGCGCCCAACGTCTACTTGGGGTATCTCCTACGCCCACTTATTTCACGGTTCTACATTCACGCCGATGAGCATTCGGTTAGAGACTGCAAAGAGAACACATCGTGGAAAAGTTGGCTCGATCAGAATAACACGTGACGTCACCCACCCGATTTACACTCGGCTGGCCGGCCGCCCAACATCCATCGCGCGGGCAAGGAGCGATCGTGCAGTTGTTTAGCACGTCTGTATAACACTTCTTTGCTCACAGACCGTGCTCAGTTCGAACCTAGGTCGCGTCATATTGTACTTTTTATCGTTATATATACTTATTCAGCCAAGGGGTAGCGCCGAAATAAGCCCCGACCCGAGGTATGGGTGGGTGGGTCCGCCAAGATCCTGCCAACGCGTTTTCTCAGAATTTTTGTATCATATTAATATTCCATATATGGAAGTATGAGGTGTAATTCCAAATCGCCGACCAACTAGTGAACCCAGGTCGATGTTGTGGTACGCTTTCGCGATGGGATGGAGTGGTACAAAAGAGCAGCACATTCCGAAGATGCGGCTCGAAATATGCGCTTAAGCGGAAGTTAGGAAGTGGATAAACGTGAGATTAAGCTTCCTGTATCTCCCCGCACGTGAAGATGCCCGACAAAGTTAGTAACAACTTGCCTGGCTTTCCGCCAATTGGTGATCTATGGATATCAGGGTCTTAAGTATGCGACTAGTACAGGGGTTCAGCATCCGGATTATAACGAGCTACCTCAGGTTTCGTTTCGCGGTCCTGCTGGCATTGTAGAACATTAAGGGAAACCTAAATGTCTGATCACGCAAGCTAAAAGGTTCAAACAGAAAAACAGAAGAATCAGCTCACCCGGTTCTATTTTGGGCTTGTTCCTAGTACCCCATCATTGCGCACAACATGCAACCTAACAGTTTCAGCACCCAAGCTGGCATCGGCACCTGCTGTTTTGTCACTTAACTCTGGCGTGAACAGTTCTCCCCAAGAGCATATTATGTGCTCTAGTACCTTGCATATAACTTCACTCCACATTTCGGCCACCGCGCTACTGGACTCGCGTCCCACAAACCCTCTATCAACACAGCCTATTGAAAGCAAAGCAAGCGACGAAGAGTCCACGAAGATCAGGCCTCCGTATTCAACATTAACCCCCGGGACGTATCCTAAATACTACACTGGTCGGCAAATCACGCCTACACCTTCCTGATTCTGCTGAAGTGCTCGCAGGAAATCTAGCTCCGCATACACCCCAATCCTGGACTTTCGTTGAGATCTGAAGGCATTCTGTATAAGTTTGTACGAAGACAAAATCGATTTTTGCACCATCCATACGCGCTGCATGCGAGCCTAACTCTGCCCTAAGGGTTCGAGATCCGTAATCATGATATGAATATGTGTAGATATGGTATTATCACGTGATTTTTTGCTCCCAATTTGGACAGATCTGTATGACATAACATATAAGGGGGTGGGTGGGTAGCCTGAGGCACTGGTTCCTTGAAATCCAACCTCGTGCAGGAATTTTTTTTTCCACCACCCCTTGTATTCGGCCTGGTCTCGGCAGGTCGCGTGCATCCTACGCACGAGGCTGCGCCAAGACGTCTGCCTCCCTCAGCACAAACTGTGCCTTAGATAAGTCATCTGTGTATCAAAGGTTTGACTGTTACCAATTACGCGAATTCCTATTCCACGCCTGTACGGCCGAGCGGCCTTTCCTCATACGGCCGGCTCACCTCTCCGACTATGCTCTCAGCCTGATAGAGTTCGACCCTTACTTGGTAAAAACCCTAAAGATGCCCTCCCCCCATCACACGCTCCACACTTATAAATAAAGCTCACAGCTCAACACGGTACATACGTCCGACCAGATCATGATGCGAGTCCCAAATACGCTGCCGACCCCAAGTAGAAGCACTCATCCAGCCCGACGCAGCTTATATTTATTTGTATGTTATATATAGACGCCCGAGTAGCCCATGGTGCTCAACGCAGTGAGGCGCCCGTGAGGGAGTGCCATCGCGTACGAGCCGAATCCATCCTTGTGCCCGTAGTATATAGTAAGATGCGATTGCCACTAAATATAGACTTAATGCTCGGTATGCCGAGTGCCAGGAATGCATACAATCAAGCAGTATAAAATGAGCTTGTGCTCGAGCGATACAAGTCATCAGCTTCTCTCTTCAAGTTTTCGACGAGCCCACTCTCCAGATTATCATATCTTCAAGCATGTTATTCCAAGCTACCCTATCTCTCGCCACCATCACTATTGCTGCGTTTGGTGTTGCAGCCGAGACCCATACCGTCACTTTCACCAATAAATGTGGCCGCGGGAC
This sequence comes from Ceratobasidium sp. AG-Ba, assembly GCA_016906575.1. Lineage (NCBI taxonomy): Eukaryota > Fungi > Basidiomycota > Agaricomycetes > Cantharellales > Ceratobasidiaceae > Ceratobasidium > Ceratobasidium sp. AG-Ba. Next base: position 1,528,071 of record CP059614.1, read on the forward strand.
TGTAGGTATTTTCTTATGTATCATCGGACATGGGCTAACTACCAGCAGCCTATGCTCATCCAAGGCGGGAGGGTTCTCTCTACAGGAAGCTCCTACACAAGTAACGGCCCCCTCACATCGGCCATCGCTTACCTTCAAGTCGGCAACTGTGGTTTCAACGGAGAGAACTGCAGCCTTCTCGAAACAACACTCAAGAATCCGACCTGCGCGGGATGCGGCTCTAGCACCGATGTTTCATTGATACCGCCCCACGCGTTCTCAGTCCCGACAGGGTTCGGGTATTACAACGGGTGTGATGGTATCGGTAATGATTGTGAGTAATATCTATATCAAATTCATCACGTTTTTCGAATTATTTCTACCAGGTACGTCTGCTTCGTGTTGCCCCACCGGAGCGTTCTGTAAGTCCACAGACTATCAGGCTCAGCGTCAGTGCGAGGCCAACAACGTGAGTTCTTTATGTGACATGACCGACCGTGGTTATTAATCGAAAGCACGGTGTTCGCAGGTCAATCTCGCGATTACATTCTGCGATTGAGTTGATGATTGCACGTATCTTACATAGGATGTATGAGTGATAGTACAGAATCGAACTTGATTACATGCTGATTATTCGATAAGACTAGTTGCTCATCGATCATTTCTTCGTCCGTTGAATGCTTGCTGCCTTTCATGACCGCAATAAGCAGCGGCCGAGCTGCTCACGGCCAGACTTGGACCATCTCTGAGCTTTCAAATAATCTTCTCTTGTAGTATTTTTATATGGCCCGTGGTCGCCCCCAAGCGAGAGATTAACCTAAAGTACAATTACCACCCTGATACTGACTAGAGCCAGATATTCTGTACCACGTTAGGCATTTATTATGATGGGATTACGTCGTCGAGGTGATGGTGCCAAGCGTGGATCAAATTAACTGAGCCGCTTCGGCTTTGACTCTCACTTTGATGCCTCGCTAGATAGTCTCTTGTCAAGCGGAAAAAAACTCTTGCGAAACTAGTACATGACCTGTGACACAAAGACTATTCCAAATGGACTCCTCCATTGCTGCTTGGCGAGTTGCTGATAAGGCCGAGGTTGTGGCACTATCGCCAGACGGATTTCTCCTCGCCCTCGGCAGTGGCGAGTCAGACTCGATTTTATTGTACAGCGTGAATGGTGGAACTCCCAACCACGAACCCTTGCGAGCGAGTAAATATCTCACGTCGGCGACCTTTTCACCCCATGGGCGAATGATTGCTTGCAGCTCCTAGGACGACGTCTTTGTTTGGAATGCGTCAACCGGTCAGCAGCTGTTTTCCACAGGTCCTTACGGGGGATATATATATAATGTCATATTCTCGACCGATAGCTAGCTCGTTATATCTGGATCTTTTGACTGCGAAGTTCGACTATGGCATGCATCTTCTGGTCGACCAGTCTCTGGGAGCCTAATAAATACCAAAAACAAGGTCGCGCCTCTATCGGTCTCGTCTGACGGTACCAAGCTTGCAGCTGGCTGTGTTCATGGAATTGTCGAGGTGTATAGCGTGCGTGCTTGGGAGGAGTTATACAATCTGAAAACTGATCATGCACGCCCTACGATACTGTTTTTGCCCAACGCTCGCTACATCCTTTAGAGAGGTGGCAAGCCCTTTCACGTATGGGATGCGGAGACAGGATACGACACCGACATTTTTTTAAACAGGGACCCTAAATCTACGTACAGGTCCTTTGTGTTCTCACCCGACGGCAGATACATGGCACTAGGTGCAGATCAGGCGATAGAGATATGGGACGTGGCTGCCCGATCCCTGCACAAGAGCTTCCCGCACGGACACCATGGAAGCGGATGTAATCTGGCGTACTTTCCCGACGGCCGACGTCTTATATCTGGGTCTCCAGAAGACCAGATCATAAAGATCCGGGATGTGCACCAGAACAGCGAAGGTATAGGGCCGCTCAAACTAGATTTGGAGGCTGACGCTACGAGCATTACGGTGCGTCTTGCTTGGCAGACGCACACATCGATCTTACCCACATGTTTGCAGAGCCTGACGGATCTTGTCTCTAATCTACAACTCCGCGGGTGTTCTGACCTGACGGGCCAACTTGACATGAGCAAGGCGAGCGTGTATCCGATATCTTCTGGCGGGTTTGGCGACATATACCGATGCAGGCTAAAGAGTGGTGTAGAAGTGGCAGTCAAGACAGTTAGACTCTATGCCGGATCGAGTGATCAGGATAAGAAATACCTCAAGGTTAGTGTTGACCGTTGGACGAGGACGATTTTACTAACATTTAAAAAGCATGCTGCGCAAGAGCTATATGCGCGGTCGAAGTGTAAGCATGCCAATGTCCAGCCACTGCTCGGAATGGCGATGTTCCGGGGAATGGGAGTCGAACGGGAGTATGCCAGAGTATCTGGAACGGCATCCAGATGCAGATATATGTGTTATGGTATGCATTCTTTATTCACGCCTTACTAGTGAGTTACTAAAACAATAGTCTCGGGCGGGATAGAGTATTCAGATTATAAAAGGGCTCTCGTACTTGCATGTTTCAGGCGTGGTTAGTGCTACTTTGCTTTATTTATTCTTCGACACAACATACTCACAACCATGACCGAACCGTGTACCTACTAGGTATATGGTGATTTGAAGGGGGTAAGGAATTACGTGTGATAACCCGTCGGGTAGTCTTATCCCATGTATGCAGGCAAACGTGCTCGTATCCATCGACGGTACACCTCGACTGGCGGATTTCGGGAACGCCAAGTTGCAGGAATATAAACTCAAGTTTACAAAAACATCGACTAGGGAGACTATGTCGCCGCGCTGGGCGGTAAGGTATTGGTATCAATATCATCGAGTTTACTGACTTAGTGATCATAGGCCCTTAAGCTATATGAAGGAGCTCCGTACAGCTTTGCCGCCGACGTATATGCGCTCGTAATGGTACGTCGGAGAGTTTCTTTTATGTTATTTAATTTGAGATAATGATTGAAGGCTTGCTAGACTGTATTGGCGAGATTCCTGAATTCGTTTGTCACTGGCTCTGACATCGTGTGCATGGCAGGAAATAATCACGGGCGAGGTCCCTTGGTCTGGACAGACTGAGCGTTTTGTTCTGTTTGCTGGGACCATGAAAAAGGAATGCCCCGGACGTCCAGAGGCACATATACCAACATATTCGGAACATGGCGATGTACTTTGGTCGCTACTAACGTAGTGCTGGGAGAATGATCCCGGGAAGCGACCAACCGCAGAGCAAGTGAAATCAAAAGTAGGTGAGGAGTATTCCGCGGTTCAAGCCAGCTGAATTGCCGCGCAGATAGAGGGTATCACGCAACAAGGATTAAGAAGCCTAGAGGTGGACATGGCCGATGCTGAGATGAGCTAGTTTTGCTTTCCCAACTGCATCTATGCGATTATGAAGATCACCTGAGATATGGATCATTATACGGGCCGATGTTACCTGAATCGAATGCCTCCCTATTGACTTGAGTTTCATTTCAGGAAATCCCTTGCTGGGAGGTGTGAGCCGAAGTTGGCTCCTATTATCCATATAAAATCTTACTGTTCACCGAGATCCATTCGCGTCGTATCAATGAAATTTGCGCCAAGTGGGCGAGTTGCTGTCTGCCGCCCGTGGTTGTTGAACACGGATCAATCTTCGCGTTATCTCGCCTTGCTTATCTCCTTGCGCAGCCGCATCACCTCACCTCGTTTCTGAATCATGCACGAATAAATGTACGTCCATATCTCGGGTCCTGGACTCGAGTGCTCCCTACATCAAGATAGCATGTCTCCGATTCTTCGAAAACACTCCGATTACTGATCTAGATAATTAGCATTTGACTCGGCGTGTAGCCAATTCCGATATTTGAACATCTTGCCAAGTTATAGCCGTTTGCAAATGTATTTTCCAAGCGCCGAAAGATGTTTGTGTTTTGCGTTTTCGGCCCAACGAAGAAAACCGTCGTACCACCACGATTTCGGGGTTAAGTTCTTTTAGAATGACCTCAAATTGACTGCAAAATATGTGCGGTTCAAATAGTATAAGCTGCTTGCGAATACAACCACTTCACTAGAGGATACTGTTCCATGGGTTTTTGGTGGATTCTTCCACGGCGTGCTGCCGAGTTGCGTTGTGAAGACCAGAAACACCTTAAGAGCGATACTTGAACCATGAGAGATACCTCACTGCCTAAGTATAGCAGGCTCTTATGGCAGTTTCATCCAACCGGTGAAGCCACCACCTCGAGTAGGGGGCCTTAGGGCCATACGAGGTTTGTTTTTCAATTTAAGACTTATCATATACTATGTTAGAGATATTTCGCAAAGTAGCTAACCTGCAACTGATGGTCTCCGGTACTGAGAGACGAAAGAGCTCCAGAAACCCGAACTCCTGCCGAGTGGTTCCATTCATGGTTATCTTACATCATTCGAATCGCACATTTTTTGTGATCAATTTGAGCTGGTTTATAAAGCATTGGACCCAGAAACTGTGGAGGTATGGCGGTTTTCTTTGCTGGACCGAAAACGCAGAACACAAACATTTTTCGGCGCTTGGAAAATACATTTGCAAATCGGTGTAAACACGCCAAATATTGCACCGCTCTGTCTCTATCTCAACGTCCTATTCAGACTGCTCGCGGCAAGCATGTTTTTTGTTCGACAAATATCCACATTTCTCCGCGCTGACCACGGTAGCGCCTAATTCTTTTGTGGCCGTTTAAATAGATTTTTGGTATCCCGAATGCTTAGCTGCTGTACATCACTGGCTTCGCATACCTATGGTGGACAGGGCTCATCAGAAGTTCTAATCTGTATCTCAATGATACGGCGCGCCAGTCAGAAAGCGGCAGCGATGATCGTCCGAACCAGCATTTGTACGCCAGACTGCATGCGTATCTAAAACACGAAACTTATGTTGTTAAGTCGCCAACTCCACCCAGCGGCACATGTGGTCCATGGTCGAAGTCACACGTCATGCTTTCTTGGTAGGGGCATATTCACACAAAGAAGCCACTCAATATCTAAAGATCGCTTGAAACAGAATCTGGATATACATGAAACCGAAGGGAGCAGTGTAGAATGGACGTTCCCACTACACCCTATGTAGCCCCAGAACTTTTCGTCAGCATATCAAGCACCTTGTCCATCTTCTTCTGCAGTTCGACGACACCGTTTCTGATTCAAACGTAGCTATCAGCGTCTTTATCGAGTGTCCTAGGTTAGAACGAACCCACCTCGCATGATCAGCATCAGCGAAAATAGCCATGTTCACCTTAATCTATCTAATTGTCAGTACCCGAACCGGCCTTGTAACGGACGTCTACCCACCAGATAAAGCTGATACAGCTTCTCCGCTTTTGCGCTCAAGTGTCTCAGTTCTTCAGCAATCGGTCCAGACATCAGCCATTGCTTCAAGAAAGGCTCGTTGTTGATGGATCGTATGCGATACACGATCCCATCGTATTCGCTGCGAGGTCTCAGAATCAGCGTTTCTACGCCGAGCCACATAAGAACATACCTGACAAGCGCAGCAGTCTGAGACGTCGTCTCCCCTTCCTCCTTTTCTATCTCCAAAATACTCTCGGACCGATTATTGAGCGACGCGATGATGTCAAGACCAAGTTGAACGTTCGCCCTAACCTACAAAAGATTCACGTTAACATTCAACTTCCAGCAAGTCATGGATGCAAGACGCGTTGACCTAGAATGCATCGACTCACCTGCGCCGTCAAGTTCTGCCAGGCAATATAGATTGTGCTTAACATCGTAAACGTCGTCTGGGAGAACGTGAGAAGCCCGATCACATCGAACGGCGCTGGGAGATCGCCAAAGCCGGGTACGGGCAGTGTGCCGTTTGTGCCATTACCGGCAGGTAATTGGGGAAGGTACGGGACGGCGTCGGCGAGAGGCATTGTGGTGGCTGGACGGGGTTGGTGGGAGGGCGTCGAACGTCAGAACACGATGGCTGGAGCAACAATTTACTTAAGGGATCTCGACGTGATTAATGAAACATCTCTTCGGCTCCGGTGGCGCTTGTGGCATCGAGATAAGCGCTGGGCATACGTCGGGCGTCGGTTGCCGGTTCGGGAGTGTGGTGCGATCACAGGGCGAATCAATCTGTGTGAAACCGTGGTTCATAGAGTAGTAATAGAACGTGGCGCATTCACCCAGCCATCCTTTCTGAGAGCCGGGCCCCGTTTCCTCCCGACGCCCATCAGCCGGCGAGGAAAACGCCTCCGGCCCATCGTACCCATCACGCACCAAAAACGGAACTTGATGGAGGCCACTGGCTAGCTTCTTGTTCATGTTCTTTACGGTATTTCACTGGTGCCTCGGCGTTTGCTCTTGTGCGATAGCTTAGCGCGCGTAGTAGCCCAGTTCGGCTCCAAATCTGAATCCCACGTTAACAAACATGCCGATTTCTATATTTGTCGGGCGGCATCAGCATACAGTCGATGTCCCGGTTTGTGCTGCGCTATTACCGCTGACGCCTCCCAACTGAGAAACAATAAATCAAGAATATTGCAACCGCTTTTTTGACCTCGAAACACATGAACAACGCGTGTTTGCCTTCAAATACCGAAACAGCTACATGTTCTAGAATCTGTAGATTAATTCTCGATTTTATTGACCAAATCGAGGACAATTGCTGATTTAGGTGATTCAAGATACCGCGCAATCCTGTAAAAAGTACCATTCGGCTGCGTTCCGTGCCTTGATATTCACATTTCTCTCATTCGCATTTCGTTGGCAATAATTAATACTTTGATTTGCAAGCAACCCTATATGGCTCGCTGCAGCGTTGTGTTTCCGATCACGCCTTGTTATTTCGTGTATGTGTACATTTAGTGGCTGCCTGACACGATATGCTGACGTCGGCGAGCAGGATTGATATCATCATCACTATTTGTCCACTCGTGGGGAAGATATTATATGATAAAGCTATCGTTGGAGGATAGACCAAGAGCAAAGTCCTATCTACGTCGTATTATGAAGTACTTGCACTCAAACCATACATACTCTCACTCATTCCTTCGTTTGAGGTAATAACCTCTTATTTGTTTGCTCGGTTAGCTCTCCTTTTCACACCATAGGCATTTTAACTTTGCCCCAGTCTGTGCCTAGGTCGCGACGAGGCTTGGCGAGGCATCCTCCAAGCAGGGAGCGGGTGTGACAGTTGGGTTATCATAATCCTACTGAAGTGGCGCCCTCCAGCGTGATCAACGAAAATGAATTTCGATTTTAGAACGCACTTTAAATTCAAGTCCAACCGATCGCATTATAGAGAAAAGACAGCAAGAAATATGAGAGAATTCGATGTTCCTGAGGGGGTCAAAGGCACCCCTATTTGTACCCTAAGTCCCTCGCGTCGTATTGAGGTTTGGAACTGTTGAACGAGAGGTAGCGGGCAGGCTACATGGTGATAAGGTAAGAACTCTCTTTCGGTGTAAAATTTCTGCTACGGTGTGTAAATACAAGGATTCCGATCACATGACTATATGCGCACATCCGAGTTTGATAGCTCAACAGGAACCGCATATACTGCGTATATAGCGAACTGAATCGATTATGGCGGTTTCCACGAGCCGAAGCCGCTCAAAAAACATCGCCGATGTGTCGAAAACGGTGTTTCGAGAAGGGCGTGGTAGCGGAGGATGCTATCAATGATGTACATATATCATTCGATTCGCCTCACTCGGGCGGTCATTTCTATATACATATGATTTTGATAGTACCATGTGTGTGATAGGACTCGGTCCAGGGGTGGTATTCCCCTAAGTTCTCAACAAATAGAGCACCTATCAAGTCGCATGTTTTACAATGGATAAAAGACCATATGATAAGTACGTACAATAAGGATTTGTTTGATACGTGCATCTGCGGGCGAGATATACCCCTACCGGCTACTTACCTCCGTATATTTTAAGTATATATGAGGCATATCTCGCCCGTCGATGCATGTATCAACCAGATACTTATTTTACGTACTTATTATCTTCTGCCCGAAATACACTGCCATTAGGCAGCACGTCCTGACGTCTCGTGGGAGGGACTTTCTGTCGCTTTCTTTCCTTTTATCTACTCGTACTGGCATTCAGGCGCTTCTGGAATATGTCCGGTGCACAGGCCGTCTCACTAACTACCTACGTTAATTTTATCCGCGTACTTCTCTGCTCAGTGGTCCCAGTTGTTGTAGTAACCTCTCTTAGCATAGTGTCTAGTGTTTAGCGATAGTAGCGTTTCCCTCTGTCTCATCCCTCCTTCTGCGGACCGTGTCCTTCCATATAAGTCGCACCATGAGGCCTAGCCTCCGAACGACTATAATATACATGACTAAAAAAACGTAATTATTATATTGTCTATTATCCAATGTAAAACATACGACTTGATAGGTGCTCTATTTGTTGAAGACTGTGGGGAATACCACCCCTGGACTTCGACTTATGAGCTTACTGACTCAATACATGGTTTGTTCATTCCAGAACGATCTACTGCATACAAAGATCTTCTACACCCAGAACAGTGTCGCAGACCAAGAAATTTACATGGTGAATATCTAAGAACCCAACTTCATTGCAACGCTACAGTCAGGTATTGGTCATCAAGCATACTTCATCTCAGTTCGGACAGTTTGCGTCAGTGTAGAGTGTTGCATCACCCGGACCAGCTTGGATTGGATTACATCTGGAGAGTTTCCGTATAGTGCATGAGTAATTGTAACTACCAATCATCTGTGCATACGCCTTACCCAGGGAGCTTGGCGAGTTTTCCATTAATCGTCTCTTTCACCTCAGCGGGGATCTTACATTGGTTGGCAGTTGAAGCTGGGATGACAGTAAGGTACTGGCATGCCTCGGTAACGCCATTTCCGGTATCGTCGTTGGGGTTGTTGCATTTATCGATGGCGTTTTGGAGTGCCGTGGTTGCCCAGCCGTTCTGAAAGTCGCCGTGCCATGAATATCCAGTTGGATCCCTGAATTAACAGTACCGGGTCAATACAATTGCTCGTCAATAGGAGCCATCATATTTCGCACCCAGTAGCATAGACAAACGGCCATCCGTCAGCTTCAGTCCAGCGCGCAGCGAACTGATGGACATCCCAGGTAACCTATGAACATAGAATGCCGTTGAAACACTGAATGTCTGTAAATGCACATATAAATACCTCGTAGAAAAGTTTCATTAGTGGGACAGGGTGAGTTGATGGGCAAACGCCATTATCCAATCCAGATAGATAAGCGACATGGGACATATGATCGGCAGAATCGACGTTCTAAATCCAAATCAAATTGAGCATGATATGATTGCTTGCTGATAGCATATGCAAACCTTTCCATCCCAGCAAGCGGGCATATGCAAGCGCGCGTTGAAACCTGCTTCGCAGTCAGTGGTAGGGAAACCGTGACCTATAGATCCATATTACACTGAATCAGTATGATCACGGCACGAGTCAGCTCAGCCACTAACCGTCATAACCCGGGTACGGAGTACCATAACGAAGACAGGCCCATTGTACTGCGCGTTCACGCAACTCCGCTTGGGATCCTTGACCTTCGGTATATCTGAATCTCAGTTAAATGAATAGCAATGACAAAATGCTTGTGATACTACTTTTTCGAACGAGCCACTGGGCTGCCGGTGATCATCTTGAACCCCTGAGGGAAGGCCTTCAGCCCAGCACCACCATTACGAACGTCCCCATCACCACGGTTCTGATAGTAGACGAGCAAACCTGCATATGGCATAAGCGAGTTTATGACCTTTAACGAAGGATCAAATCGCAACTTACCACCGTTGCCAACCGGCTCAAACAGCTTGGTCTTGGGGTCTTGGAAATACAACTTGGGGAACCCTACGGATGGCAATTAGTCAGCCGGCGCACTGGTCCAACGCCAGCTTGACTTACAGTAGTTTGAAAGATCCTATCGAGTGGAAATCTTTTGCTCAGAGGTGAATAGAATCATATACATAACGCATCCGCTAACCTCAGTTACCCGACAGGATGTGCACGAAGAGACACGAAGGGTGTCGTATGTAGCGTTTCCTCGGAAATCTAGGCAACAAGTAATGTCAAAGCCAGGCCAATTTATTTCTGTTGAAGGAGCGTACTGCTAGCACCATGCACGGTCTGGTCATACAAAGTGATCGGGTAAGTATATGCTCATTAGAGAGTTTTTGTATAGCTAGAATCACATGGACATGCTGCGAGGGTGTTTGGCACTTGGTACCCGTTTGTTACTGAAATTTCTGATGGCCAAAACGCGCGCATGTTCTTGATTTATCATTCACGATCTGCGTATTTCGTTACCCTGTGTAGGAAAACGGGGCCGCTAATATAGCGCGAAATTCCCCATTGAGGTCAATCATGTTTTCGGCTTTTGCACTCACGCAAACCTCAAAATGTGCGGTTTTCCAAGCCCCAAAACAGTACTCCTGGCGCGAATGCGAAAAATCTGAAATTTCCCCATATAATGGGAGTACAGTGTGGTTGGGCGAAATCACCGGGTCAACGCGCACTAGAAGATTGATCCGTTAAAAAATTATGATATGGCAGAAACAATCGGCATACCTTGTACCAGAGGATCAGTGCACGCAACCCGGAACCATGCGCCTGCACTATTAGTGGCGACAAGGGCAAACAAGATTGAAGTCAGAACAGGCTGCATCACGCTACGCTCGGAAAAATGTTAATGCAAACACGATATAGACATGTCGAACGTCTTAGACAGTCGCATTTATACAAACCGATTGACATCCATAAGGAGATATCATACCGAAGTCCCCTGCGCAGCGGGGACATATCCATCGATGTCTGGGCGAGTTCATGGAACCTGCAAAAAAGACCGCCAGAACGACACGGCCAGCTTGCCTGATTACTCCAGGAAGCATCGAACTAACGAGAAGCTCGTGATCGCCGAGCGTTTTTGAGGCTTCTTGATGGGAATACACGGCGCACTCTGGCCGCGAATGATGCCAGGTACGCTGGAGTAACCGAAATCATTGTCGTTGCGGCCTCAGAAGTTAGCTTTGGTAGACTTAGCCGAGGTGATTCTGACCAAGGGCCCCTGTGCCACATGGTACTTGTATCGATGGCGCAGTATCCACAGCCTGATGAGGCACAGCATATCGAACCTCAGAGCCGGAAGAACTCGACAACGAGCCGGCACGTGCTGTAATATCGAGGCTCAATCTGCGTGGCAGGCACGTTTGCCGGCAGAATAAACCCTACTGATAAGCCACGGCCAATAAGATAGCCTGCCATGTCAATAAATTTAACTGTACCTCAATTAGAAGTGAGAGGACACACGAAACAGCCTCTAGCAAGACTAGAGTCTGGCATAGATCATATGGACATGCGACGGAGCATTACCCATAGATATTTGGCACGTTTCGTAGTCGCTATTTTCTACTCAAAGTACGAATTGATTCATCGTTAAGCTACGGGTTGGTAACGTGATAAACTAAATGTGTTCGATCCAGTGGACGGTCATGTGCCTCTTGTTTCCGTATGGTTCTAAAGCATGGAGTCTGACTTCGGAACGATTGAAAGATAAGTCCTTCAAGAAAAACACAGGCTCGACGATTTAGCAGCTTTTACCACGAGCCGATATCCGTCCCGTTTCCCGGCATGTGACGGCATCATATCCATCCAAACGATACTTGCTATCCGGTTCTTGCTACGATAAGTTGTGAACTGCTTTAATTAGCACCCGGCGGTTCGCGAGCCATAAGCGCAGTCTTAGGATCGAAATTGACGTCTGTGATCAAAGATATATGCGACCTAGACCGGCGACCGTTATTATATTAAATCGAAGACAAAACGCGACTCGCTATGATGGAACAAAGAATTTGAGAGATCAAGTCATGTGGACGGTTACGTTGGCTTGGCTTAGAGCATCAGGCAAAGGAACATGTATATTTTATTAATAATCCGATGATCAGCTGTGCTAGCGGTTGACTCGCCCGGCGACAAAGCGCTGCACACCCACTGATACATGTATCATACATCGTGTACGATGTTCAGTAACCGGTTGCGGCCCTTACATAGTCCAACGAAACGCAGACTTGCCTCTCCGGCCAGTTGCGAATACGCAATTTGAGTAAACATGCATCGGGCTAGGCTACAACCGCCCGTTGTGTATCAGGCTCTAATCCGGATCAATGTTGATGGTTCCATACAGTCTTGGGGGGCGCTTGATTGGATATGGTTGTTGCTCATATTTAGGGTAGAAGTACATACACGTTTACCGCTACAGTGTTAGGTTTGACCGCATTCAGTCAATGAACACAAACAAGACTGACGATTGGGGGCTGGGCCAGGTCAGCACATTCGCCTTGGCTTGTATTATCCATCTATCATACATAGCTCACATCCAGGGCAAGTTCAAGCCAAGCAATTACGCCTCGAACAGTCGTCAAACGTACCATTCGACCTATAGTTCGCAAACCATAAGGCCTCTATACCCTTGCCACCCTTCCTTCTACTATTATCCGCACCACCATCTAACCTGCGTCGAGTGAATGATGTTCCCCAGCTTCCAGATCCGGTTGCTCAGAGACATGGTGGCTCGTCGCATTCGACCTCGACCTTCTATCCAGCAAGGCCAGTCGGGCGATACGAGTCCAGCCTGTCCATAATTCGAACGGAAAATGGGTCAAACTGCAGGCTATGCACGCCTTGGTCGACAGTTTGGCCGTTTGAATTCGATCACGAAACGGAGACTTGGTACAGCGCTCATACGGTTGATTTTAGGTCCATATGCGGTCTCCCTGGTCCTGAGTACAAGTGAAGGATGGAAGGCGCAGCCATGTAGAGTTATAGCAGGACTAAGGAGCGGAGAGGACGACCTAGCACGCATGTTATGTATAACTACTAGCTGCTTGGTTGGAACGTCAGCAGGACGGCAGTCAGAAGGAGATCCACTCACCAAAGCCTACTCTATGGCACCGTGACGTACTGTTTTTTGGTAGTGGAGCGAGATTAGGATCACCCGTACTAAAACAGGCCCAAACGCGATGCTCAAATTCGTGGTGGGTGCCGACACTCCACTGCCAAAACACGATGACGGAGTGCTCCACACTATCTATCCCGTTTTTGACAGCTGACACAGGGACCAAACAACATCTATGACCTCAAAATGGGCCCACTATGTTCTCCCGAAAACCCGGACATCGGGGGTTTGCCGAGCTAGCCAGGTAGAATCGACGCTTGCTCCAGAGCTAGAGCAAGAATGATGCTCTCCCAGGCGCTCTCCTGGGTTTGGATGGTCTGTGAGTACTATCTATCCGTGAGGGCGGCAAACTGATCGCAAAGTTCTACCGGACGACTGACCGCGACAAGTAGCGGATCCCAAGCTTGGTCTGGCAGAATCACCCCCGTGTAGAGAGGAGGAAATTTATGTGGAGCCTGTCTTTAGAGGAGTACTATGAATCGATTTGCGCAGATACGGTCCAACAGTGCAGAGGAGTGCTCTTCGCCAAGACCTGACAAGCGAGGTTAGCCAGCCAAGGATGGACGCGGCTGAGGACGCGCCAAACACGCAATGGAAAGACGGATAAGGTCAAGAGCAATTCAAGGCCGTTCGTTGGTGGGGATCATGAGCGAGGGTCTTCAGTCTCTCGATTTGCGCGCTCGCGAAAGTAGGACAAGAGGAGGACTCGATTCTCTATGGCTAAAGGTGGTCAGAAAATTAAGCGCCCTGCCCGAGGTCGTCAAAATCCGCCGAAATCTGAAATGTCGGTCGTTGTTGCGCCCGGCCCGCTGCGTAAAAATCATTTCAGAGTACATTTATCGGCTTAAAAGACTCCTATGGTTATTTTTATGTCGCTTTCGACCCCCAAATCCGCCGTATTCTGAAGTCGATGAAAAATGTTCAAAAATCGATTACATCTTGTTTGCCCTGGCCAGCCCGAAATACTGCGATTCAGAGTAAATCGACTTAGTTAAGGGTGGGTTTTGTGACAGCTAGGAATCGATCTGTGTACTTCTTCCGGCAATTCTACTTGCACAAAAAAGCTATGGGGGTGGGTCATGTACCCGTATCTCATCATTTTTCTATGCTAATTTTGGATTCTAAGTTTACCACGATGATCCCGCTCCTCAAGAACCCTCGAATTCGACCTCGTGTAATTTGCTGATTCTTCACTACCCCTTGTCCATGGCCGTGGTTGGGACGCGGAGGTGACCAGGGTCCATGCCGTCATGAATTGCAAATTGAATTCCAGGCAGGCGCATCTTGCCTTGGTCCGACACCCAGTCAACGGCCAGTCGATCAAGTCCCTCCTCTGGTCTGTCTCGTCTTGGTGTACTCTCTGATTCTTGCTTCGGGTATCGAAAGGTGGCTGTGCATCTTACCATCCACAACACTCGCCTGCCACCCAAGCCGTCGCTGCGTGGCCCAACTCACATCGCCCTTTGGTTTCGGCAGATCCACTCATCACTTCATGATCTGAATTTCACACATAATACACATACATAGGATTCATTTCGACGCCCGACCCTGGCTCAAACTATGTTCACATACAAAAGAGAAATGAGACATTGAGTGCTCAATGACCTGCAGTCGGATTACGCCAACCACCAGTATAAATCGTACTACGAATGCAGAACCCACCACACGGATGGATTGTCATACCACACTCTTCTTAAGCTCCGCTATCCGGTCTGCTAGTATGCTGTACTCCTGGCTGCGCCTCTCACCCATCGCTTTGTATGTCCCTAGAAGATTGCGCATGGACATCAACCTGCTTGGATGGCTTGCCCCAAGCGCACTTTCTTCACCGTCTATCACTATTTTTCCAAGCTCCTCCGCCAGCTCGTATCGACCTTGTTCACGGTATGTGAGAGCGAGGTTGTGCATGCTCGTCAACGTCTCCGGATGGTCTTCGCCGTATGCTCGCTTCATTGCGTCTAGCACCTTCACCTCCAGCTCCTCCGCCTCGCCATATCGACCCCTGGCGTAGTAGGTGGCTGCCAGGTCGCTCATCGTGCTCAGCGTAGAAGGATGCTCGTCCCCTTGCCTGCGTTTCGTCACTTCCAGCACATGCACCTGCATCGACTCTGCCTCATCGTATCGACCCTGAAAGTAGTATGTAGATGCGAGTTGATTCATCGAAGCCAGGGTCCTGGGATGTTCGTCGCCTTTGACTCGCTTCCTGGCATCTACGACCTGGACGAGCAGCGCCTGTGCTTCGTCGTATCGACCCTGGGCTTTGTACGTGACTGCAAGCTGGTGCATACTGTCGAGTGTGTCGGGATCCTCGTGACCGTAGACTCGCTTGTGTGTGTCGAGGATGTGTAGCTGGAGGGGCTGTGCGTCGGTGTATCGACCAAGGTCGTAGTATGTGCTTGCGAGATTGGACATGGCTATGAGGGTTTCGCGGTGTTCGTGTCCTGAGACTCGCTTGCGGATGTCGACCAGCTGCTCTTGTAGTGCGACCGCCTCTCGATATTTTCCCTGATTCTGATATGTGAACGCCAGATTGTTCATGCTCGTCAATGTACTTGTATCTTCTTCTCCCAGCGCTTGTCGTTTTCCATCCAGTGCTATCCGCTCCATTCTCTCTCCCCGTTTCCAGTTGCCGTTGCGAAAGTACACCTCGCCGAACATGTGGGCGTTGTTTGCACTAGGTGTTTTTTGCCTCCTCAAAAGACTGTTCACGTGCGTTTCAACCATGCGTTTGTACTCTAGGCTATCCATTGTGTCGTCGAAGTCAATCGAAACCGCCAACACAAGTGCAGTATGTTCGATGGCTATACCCTGCGGATGCTCCATCACAGTACTCGCCCAGTCATGGACCAGAACGTGCAGGGTATATTCGCGGCTCACTCTATCATAGTTGATGAGCGAATACGACTGCAACTCGGTCATCGTTTCTCGAAACCCGCTTGAGTTCCAACTATCACTAGAGGAGAAACGTCCCAAAAACTCAGAAACGTAAGCACGTATCTCCTGCTCGCTCTGCGTGGCTGGTATCTCAGGTTCATACGTCTCTAGATTAGTAGCAGCCCGCCTGAAGATGGCCTCAGTGATGTTGGTATGATGCATGAACGCTGCGAAATGCAGCAGCTGTCGAGCGCTTTTGCCAAGTTGTTTGTAGCTCATATGCCATGTCGTATACACGCTGTGCTTATAGTCATTTGTGTTGACTGGTAGTCGAGTAGACTGCTCTAGAGCGGTCTTGTGGTGCTGCAGGAACAGCTCGTAGTAATCGGCGATAGTACATCCCGAGCTAAAGACATAAGCCCCGGCTTGGACTACAGCAAGGGCCAAGTAACCGACGTCCTACAAGCAAGGGTTGGCGTAGTATCGTGAAAAATCATACCGAGCCGTCTCAACTTACTTCGAGTAGCCGCCTAGCCGCCTGACACTCTGCTACAGGTAGACCGGTTTCCTTCAGCTTCGCCGCCTTGAGCAGCAGCCCCATCGCCTCGTCTTGCTTCATACTTGCCACCTGGTGGTCCGAGTCGTCGCCTCGAGATAGCGCAGCATGCTGCTTGATACGCGTGGTAACCAGTATGCTGCCATGGTCGCCAGTCGGAAAGTAACGTCGAATGTCCACATCTGGGTCGTCTGCGTTGTCGATAATCATCAGCCACTTCTCGCGTTGGTTTCCGAGCCACTTCAGGGCACTGTCGTGCGAGCCGCCAATATTCTTTTCGTTGGCAAACCCAGCTAGAGGAGTCACTTCAGTAAACTTACTATCATTCTGCGTTAGGACCCCTTCCCAGCACGACTACTGTACCGCATCACCGCGGTACCGGCACTCCCGCAGCATCCGTCAATTTCCGCGTGCCTTTTGTTTCTACCTACCTGGCGCTTAGATGATGTTTCGGGGGGCCGTGTACCCCTATTCATCGTCGCTGACCCTGTATACGATAGTGTTCTCATGTCAATTGTATAGTACATCCGCTATTATCGTTTTGTGACCCACATAGTACGACAATACTACGGCGTAGTGTCATTGTGGCAGCTCCTGGATTGACAGTACTGTCGGTCTAATTGCTAACCACTTGCGCCGATCGGTTGACAGATGTCAGGATCGTCAAAAGCTATGACAATATTATTCGTGTGTATCTATCCTAAACTATTGGTATGCTCGTCAATATGAGCCAATACGAGTGTAATCAAATGTATAGCTACGTTGGTACTGTCACCCAAGCTCGGTAGTGCTAGAAACATAATTATCTTATCTACGATGCACACCTTCACTCATCACTCCTATTGCTCTCGCTCGTATGACAGTACCATTAGTTTCTGTCGAATCATCCAATCCCCACACTTCCGTACTGTCGTTTGACCTGCAGCAGTGTGATAGCAAAGCCGCCGGCCCGCTTCATTCCGATTGGCTACTCGGATCATGATTAGTTGATGCAGCCGAAGATCACCGGCATTATGTAAGAATGCTCTGTCTCCTTGAGTGCGGATCCCGTACGGTGTATGACAATAGAATGTGTGTAAACTGTACTCCCTACGCGCGAGACGATAATAGTACCCTGGGTGATAGTTTGATTTACCATTATATGTTGTGGATGCGAAGAGTACGATAGTCGGGGAGAATCACTATTATCATGTCAGCGTGCTGCCGGTCCAGTTTGACGACAATATCCTGTTACCGCATCGGGCCATATTGAATTGGTCAGCGCAGGATGTTTGTCGCACTCCCCGACAAGACTAACAAAAGACACGCTGGACATGGCTCGTACTGTCACACTGCATACATCGCAGGTAATGAAATAGACGCTTGAGGCCAAGTTCACAGCCCCCGAGATCTAGGCCAGCCGCCTATGACAGACCAGCGAGGCCCTCATGCTCAAGACTGCCGAACTTCCACACTCCCAGTCCCCGCTTTGATTGCACTAATTTGTCAAAGTAATCCGGGACCCAGGACCTCTACCTGCCTTCGTATGTAGACAGTACTACTGCCCAATGGTTGCGCGGGAGTGATTTACCTATTCTTTGACAGTACGCCAAACCGATTCCTTTACGTTAATCACTGACAGTAATTACGTTCGTTAGCTACGGATTATACCTACCACCGGCAACATAGCATCCTCAAATTAATCGGCATATCATGACAGTACGAGCCATCTCACTTGATACACCTGTCGCCTGTCTAACAACAATACCCCGCCCGCTATTGTCATATCAGTCGCATCAGTAATTTACTCACTCTTCGCGGCTTTCTCGTCTATTGCCTGTTAGCTGACATTTTGTCATAGCATAATCGTATAGCCAAACAGCTATCTGCTGGAGCGTTCGACGATATCCATTCTTGACGGTAGCTACGTTTGAAAGACTTGTTTTTAACCTCATAAGGTTGTATGACAGTAAATGTCTTCGGGTTTCTCAACATTCGAATGACGATACCCGGCCGGGCATTGTCAAATCGACCGTGGCCGTAGTCGACTGTACTACGGTGTACATATTACCCACGCCCTCGCTTTTTGTATTATACCTTCGCTGTGTGCGACGAAGTCAGTGATATATATGTATATTGTGTTCTATCACAACTCCTACTTAAGCTATCAGGCTAAACGATAAAAAGAGGTGAAGAGAACGTTCCAGAACTTGGCGTGAGCAAGGTGTCGGCGATGAGGCTAGTTGGATTGGTTCACTCACTCTGTGATGCCTCTGAAAGCGACAATACAAGGGATGTAGCTGTCGAACTGATTGTAATCATTGCTTTATGCTCCCTGTTTTATGGTAGACTCTGTCAATCAATTAGATGTTTCATTTCTCTGCCAGCCCGTTGACGATAACCAGCTGAACACTGTCGGATTGGCCATGACGACAGTGCGCTCACGTCAAACCATCAATTTCGTTCACATCAGACTCTGTCGCATAACTGATATGTTCTTTACTTGCTAGTTGAATGACGGTACCCAGTTTGACATTGTCAAATCTTCCGCATCAATGGTCTGCTCAGCTACCCTTTTTTCTTGCTTCATCGTGAATTACTTTTGTTGAATCCTTCGCATGTACCGAACCGCGCTTGCTAGATATATGCGTGTTGTTGGTTTCATTTCTACGCATAGATGACCAGTTTATCTTATTCGGCCACTGCTGTTTGATAAAACTCTTGCACTTATTTTTTTTGTTCTTGTCACGAGTTAAGTAAAGCTATATAACAGGACCTGGCCACACTATCTGGCGATGGTAGGTTCATCTGTATAACACCAAAAACAATTATGCGATCCGAGAACATCACTGTTTAGCTGCAATTTGCATGAATAAGCCTGGTGATTGTCTGCAAACTGCTCCCGTGCAGCTTCACATACCTCGCACCGCTTGTGGTTTAGATTAAAACTCATACAAAATCAGTGTAGCCAAGGCAACGTAGCTAATTGTACAATAAACTCATTATATTTGTTCCTTCAGCGTTCGAAGTTGCTCTTCGAAGTGTTAGTGTGTATTCTAAAGAGCTTACTCCCAAGAATCATGTATGGCGGAACGGGAGATTATTCTGTTTTAGGCGCATGAGAATGAACTACTTTCGTCCCACAAGATGTTCTCTACAAAGCAAACGCAATATACGACATGGAAAACGAGCAGCCTCTAAGCTTGCTCTCCCTGTTCGTAAGTAGGAACGATTGTATCATAATCAAATAAAAACATTTTTATACATCATCGAGAACAGTGTTGCATGGCACCTGGACTTCATTCATCAGCTCATCAAAAATCGTCTCCACTTCCATCGATGACTGGGACGAGAGAGATGAAGGGCTGTTCGAGACAACGCTACGAGGTCGCGTGTTCCTCTCGTCGAAATGCAGTGGGTCATGACTTTGCGACATTATACCACTCGGAAGAAGCGGGGGTGTTCTTGGGTTTGTTGACATGTTGCTACCGCGCATCTCGGGTTGAGGGAATGTGGAGGTCGAACCAATGTAGGAATGCAGTAGTTTATCGCCACCCCTCGGTCGAATATGGTTCGGCGAAATCGGGGACAGCGACTGTGTCGAGCCCCTGGACTTAATGATTAAACCTGTCTTCAATTTTACACGAATTAGCCAGCAACATTATTCAGCAGTATACACAATATCTACCTGGTTTTTTTTTACGTTGGAGGCCGAAGTTTGCAGGTGACCTAATAGCTGCTTTCTGAATATTCGTCAATATCAGGACGTGGAGGGTAACACGACAAACTTACTCGTTGAACAGGGCTGCGTTCCTTTTTTCTAGGAGTGACTCTGCCCGCTTGATGAGTCACTTGACTTTCGCCCGTGCTGTGCTCTATATTACTACCAGATAAACTGGCGATAAACTTTGCGCTATGAGTATACGTATCTAGACGCACACAATCCAACCACCCGACGTACCGAATCGTAACCCCCTTCACCAAACATCTCATACTCCATGCCCTCGCATAACGCTCTTAGCTTCCGGTCGTTTTCGCTCCCGGGTCGAATGGACATTGCGCGCTAGTGCGGGCAATATGACCGAGGTCGACAAGGTAAATCTAATCCGAAATGGATGATCTAGATACGCGAGGTACAACATATATTTTTGATGACGATTAAGCCAATTAGCCACCCAGATCCCACCTTTGCTGTGGAGACAGGTTGCTTCGCTTGTTGATATCACGCTGAGAACACGGGTGCCCAACAGCCTAAGTTCACGTGACTCCATGCCGGTGAACCATTAGGGACAAACTTAAGCGCCATCTACCGAGAGCAAATCTGAATCGGTTAAATATGATCTGATAATGTACAATTTTCTACCAATACGCCATCTATCAAATGATATAATTTAACGCTCGTAAGATTGATCAAGAAAATGTGTAACGTACCGGACACGTTATCTTTGAGCCAGGTATCGGCCCATTTCAAACGAACAACATCGTCCTGCGTTAGGGTATAAGTACATAAGTAGCTAATGTACAAGGGATTTCACCTTTAAATACTCAACACAAGCTTCAAGCATTTGGCGTGCCAGTTCGCCGAAGAAACTGCTTCTTTTTAACGCATACGATCTCATGCCTAGGCTAGGTTGACCATTCCTTGACTTCCATTCCCATAGCCCTTGATATTGCCTGAACGATCTGATACTCATTATCATTTCGCGTTTTAGTAATACCAGCTGTTCGTTCCACCTTTTAAACCGCTCCCTTGATCGGAACCACTCCGTTTTTAAAGCTACAGAGCTCATTAGATATAGACGCAAGCGGAATCGAAGTTCCTATCTTACTGTCGACCTCCCAGTCCTCTTTGTTCGGGGCGGCCGCGCTTCGCCAGATCCACGACATTGAGGTTTTTCCATGTCCTGTGGTCTGGGCATACTCCTCAAAGTACGTTTTGAGGGTTTGAAGATCCTGGGTTTGAAGATCGCGATATTGGTCTAGGTCGGTCTCGGTTGGCTCAAGCATTAATAGAGCGTCGCGCGAATTGAGATAGCGTTGACGCGCTTTGAGAATCTTAACCGTGTGTTTCTGAATAGTCGACTCTGCACGTGTAGTCGCAATCTGTCCGGTGAGGTGCTGGTTTTTAAACTTGATTACCGCGGCCTTGCCACCCAGAAGTCGCTTCACCGATTCGAGCGCATCGGTACAAGCCCCACGTCGAAGTCGCCTTTCTATTTCCGCGAGCTTTGAAACCCCTGCCTTGAGTAGAGTGTCAGCTTTATATGACGATGGTAGCCCTAGCTCAACAGGTTCGGCCCACTCGCCATCCTCCCCGACGAACTGAAGTGGGCGTGGTTGGTCTGGTTCATCAATCTCGAGCATATGCAGAACTCGTTTCTGCATGAATATATCGATACGGTCCCGCAATGCCAATCTTTTCGAGTTGAGTAGCTCCGCCTGTCTCGCAGTCGGCTTTGATCCCAAAGCCTTCCGTTCGTCTTTCAGATTCTGCCTGTGATTCTGCTTATATAACTCAACTCGGCTGAGTAATGCGACAACTCACAAGCTGTGTTCGAGTTCGATGCCGTCAGCGATCCATCGAACAGCGCCGGTTCGTCGACCGGTGAGGCGCACAGCTTCAGTTTCCGTCTCCCTTTCTTCCCTCAGTGTCTCGTAGTAACCTCCTATGATGTTGGTTTGTAACATAAATAAATGAATATGATAGATAATTAACTAACCTTTCAGCACCGGATCCATTAAAGGAGTTGTCCAGTTGCCATCGTTATTCTCGTCCTTGGGCTCAATAGACTCACTCTCCCACTCTCGGATCTTCCTTCGAGGAAAAGAGCTTGTTAAAGTCTCGTGTTCTCGCAACTGTTCTATATAGGACTTCCGGGCCTCGCGGAATCTGCTAGGCAGAGTACGATCTAGTTAAAACATATGAGCGAATTATTTTGGAAGCTGTTCGCTGAACTTACGCATTTCGGTCGCCTTGACGAAACTCCAATCACATGCGACATTGCACCAGGTATCCAAACGCATCCCAGGACCTTGTTCGGAGGTGCTGCCCGAATGTTCATTAAAATGGGCCCATACTCGTTCAGGACCTTCTCCCTCTAGTCGGCCTACAAACTGCTTGTGATCGAGCGAGTACAATATCCAGCACAGCCGATGATGTCCAAGTAAATGCCACTTTGGTATGGCTCCGGTAATATCAAGGTGCTCGGGAATGTGATAAATGGGAGGAAGGTTGGCCATGCGCCGCCAAAAGTTCGTCCACCAATGACACCAGATATCGTACGTCATCCCTATGGGGAGCTCTCCCCGGGCGCTGAGATATTTGTACATTGATCCAAAGGCGAAATCGCAGTAGATTTGTCTGGCAATAATTCATGGGTAATTGAGAATCTAGGCGACAATATAATAACTTGCCTTTCCCCCTTGAAAAAGTTGACCATTCCTCGTGGAGCCACGCAGCTATGACTTGTACAGGTAAATGCGCCAATGCCTGTAATATCCCGGCCTGAGTATTTGACTGAGTTGTCTTTGCCCGCTTTGTGATTATCACATGTCGGTTTTTCCTGTATGGATAGTTAGACTCCCGTATTTAGTTCATGATAATGGCTCACTTGAGATTTCTTTGGCTCAGGTTGGCTCTTGACCCACTCCTCATACTCCTGCTTTGGCGGAAAATACGCTAGACCGTCTGAGAAACAAACATCACCCGCATCGACTTTTTTGTTCTTCCGGTAAGCACGAAAATTCCCATCGTAGCTATAATAGGCGCGAAACCATACCCTGGGCCATTATACTGTTAGTTTGGCTTAAAGCAAGAATCATATGTGACGTACCATTCGTCTTCAGCTACCTCGGTCCAACTGAAATTGAACTCTGGGCGGGGGCAGGCAACACAGTCAAAAGCCTGGTCGCCAGGATGAACGTCCAGCTTTGGATGAAGCTCAAACAGGTGTCCCGACCGGCGTAACTTGGTAATATATAACCATTTACGGTAGGTGTTCATAAGTTCGCGGTATCGGTCATCAACCACGTCTGGAAAGCCGGGTTTAGTCGATCGTACCATAACCGAGTTGATTTTGTGTCCAGAAGTCCGACCAACGGTGGTGAAGGCGTCGTATCCGTCCAGCATATGCATAGTGAAACCCGATTTTGGCCGGCTTTCCGAACAAGGAAAAATTCCTGCAGCTAAGAGCTGGAGTGACCTGGACGGCGCGCTTTCATGTTTACAGTACCGAACCCGAATGGAGGTGTAGCCGTCGAGTGCGCCAACCAGGATTGTCAATGTCGTTTCGCTGAGCTCACACGCCGCCCCTCGATGTCCGAGGGAGAGGACCAGCCCGAGGTCGGCAAGCGAAACATCAGTCCAGTAAGCCCCATTCCAGACCTGAGGACGATGAGTGTGCTGAAATTGATGCGAAGAGACCAAGCACGACGAGCAGTGTGACCATAGACCTAAACAGAAGTGACAGCGATACAAGTCCTTGGCCTCTTTGGAACAGGAGTCGCACCGCGAATGTGCAGGAGGGGACTCGCGATCATAAGCTGCCTGGCAATATGATTCACTGTGCAGAGCGTGCCATTGGCGCAGATAGTAGTTCGGAGTCTACGGAATTGCGTTAACATAAACTCGACAGATGTTCAGAAAATTCATCAGGATTGCTTACCTTCCGATTACTCTTTTCGGAAACTTCGTTTAAGTTTTCCTCTTCTTGGTCGTAAGTCTTATTGTTAACGTCATCTTGACCGCCCGAGAGAATACTATCCATAACCTCAATGCGTTGATCCTCAGACTGCAAACCCCCATCCTGCTCAGCCGAGTCGTGAATAGGTCGAATAGCTTCATTGGTAAAGCTCTCCACCTCAAACTCGATCGTTTTGGGAGGGAGTTTGCGGCGCCGGCCTTTGTCTTTAGATGGCTTCGCCTTCTTTGACGGTTTATCACTACCGACATGCTCAATCTCCACCGTGACTGCAGGCCAACCAGGTCCTTCTACAGAGCAACGGACGTGCTTGGAGGCAGAGGTATTCTTTTTGGACGCCATTGTAGGTATACACACTCTGTAAACAGTAAGCGAGTGACATACAAAAACCTGAAGCATCGGTTACATACCTATCTTGTCGTCGTTGCCAAGGTTCTCCCATTCGAACTTAATTTACAATTTTTCGGTTACTGCAATAGATTGGATACTGTCATTTTCATGCATTACCATTGTCGGATAAAATTTCTAGACGAAGGTTCCTGTGTCTATTCATGCGTATCAGGCTCTCGGAAAATAGCCGGCAAAAAACAACAGTATATGCTATTTGGAAGCCCAACAAAACCAACTCAAAACTTCTCGAGCCGGAAAGACTTGCGGAAAAGCAGCGGAACAGGAACTCCAGAACCAGCCTAAGTCGCCTATGCAACCAGTTCGAAGCAGAGCTCGATAATGTTCGCACCCCGTTGCACAGGTGTGAAATGTTGATTTAACTTTTGTCAAGCTTCTAGCTCAATGACGAACTCTCAATTTTGCTACGTTATATGCATGATTTTTATTGAGCGCCAATCATGATCGTCAAAACAGCGTAGCCTTCTAGCTATTTGCCGATCATGCGCACGAATCCTTGAGTTCGACATAACTTGAGGTCCACTGCGATAGAGTTTTATTATGACAAAAAAAGCGGTTGACAACTTCGTTTAAAGTGAGTGAAATGACACACGAACTACGCAATCTGTAAGCTAGGTTCACACCAAGCACCTAGATATTACTGAATCACGTAGTCGGTGCCAGACGGGAGTGCAGAATCGTTCAATTTTGCGTTGAAACAACGACTTGCTTGATTGCTGACGCGCTAGTTGGTTTGAACTAGTTCATGATTCCGGCACTCGCGGAAAGACTGTCCAATCTTGACATGCAACAACCCGTGCCAGTGTGCATAGGCTGACCTCAAAACCCTCCAGCCATTTCGCTGGCCAACAGATTTCAAGCAAGTGCACGTACTCGAATGATGCATGCCTCGCTATGCTTCTGGTTTGGTCAGGACTGAACACACGGAGCAAGTCGCGTTATACATCGTTCCAGCAGGAGTATGCTTCAGAGTACGTCACTGCCCTCAGAACGTCTAGTTGCATGAACGACTGGTTCCGTTATCCGGTGGTTGTATCAGTCAAAATGGAATAGTCGACCCTGATTGGTAGACTACATATATGCGCTTTTGCATACTCAATGTATGCAAGGGGCCGGTCTAGACAATCAAATCCTCTGTAAGATGTAGACGTCCGGAAATCCCGCATGAAACAGCTCTCTTGATGTAATGCACCCAAATCGGTCTGTGTAAACCAAGTGTAAACGTCCAGAAACTTTTGACCCGGATGAATAGATAGACCGTTTTTGGTATTATCCTAGCCTCCACCTCCCCGAATGGGCGGAAGCCAATATGAAGCACCACATCTTCTAGTGTGTTTCCGGCCAAATTCATGAGGTTATTACTTACGAACTTTTAGTATTGGTGTTTGGCGCAGTGATCACCGCAACGGGTAAATTTTCGGGTGATCAAGCTACGAGATATTGCGCTCTAACGCTGCTAGTCTAGCTGCTGCTACAGAGCACGCTCCTGTCCCTTACTTGGGTATTGCAATCTTAGATATGCGGGGTATCAGTGACTCGAGCTTCTGAGTTACAGCGAGCTGTAGCGCGGGCCACGGCTGGCTAAGCTCATAACCGTGACCCTAGAAGAAAAATCACCACCAGTATTTTTGTTAATACGGTTAGGCTGAAGTAGGGTTATGATGTTATTCCTTTGAACGGTCGCATGGTACGTAAAATCTCACTTTATTGTCAATCGTGAACACGGGGCGCACCCACAGTTAGGGAAGACGATAATACAGATGTTACTTAAAGGAGCGTCTTACGTCGTGCTCAACAGCCCCCCCCCCTCCCATCCTTCGGCGAGCTTGTTTTTGTTGAGCCTTCACTTACCTGTTTCTGACCATGGCAAAATCCCCCAAGTCCCATCGACCCAAACAGGCGAAAGCCTCCACGCCGTACCCAGACCATGCCCACCGGCCGAAACGTAGTAGTACTCCAACGCTTTCGGATATCATTGCTTCGCTCCCGCCTCGACTTCCGACTGATCATAAGTTGTTCTTAAATCCGTATATCGAAGATTTCAAACCGCATGTGGCAAAGCGGGGAACTCGAGGAGACAACGCAACCGCTTGGGCTCGAGGCTTTACAGTCGACACCTACATACCTCACTTCTTCTCAGACTACGAACTGAACACGTCCGACGTTGCGGTTTTATGCGAGGTGCGCTTATTTGGCTGCTGTGATGTAATCAAGTTCGGTGTGCTTACCCTCGTTCCCCTCCCCATACAGAAAGTGTATAACTACTTTCACAACTCCGGGAAGCGCGGTACACGTGCCAAAGCCCCCAAACCAATTGTTCAGCTTCGATTCTTTGCACACGACTCTTGGCGTAAAGCCCACCCAGAGGATCATGATGCTACCGTAGCTGATCTTGCCGCAAAGCTATACCCCAGCATCAAGCCCAATTTCGGTCAGCAACGTGCCTTGACTCCAAAGGCGTTCAAAAACCTCTCAGCAGCCGAGCAAACACATTGGAAGAACGTCGCTAAGAAGGAACAGGCTAGGTGCCAATCGGCGGCAACACTCGCCGACCCCTTTGACATTGAACGGTATGTTTCATTTGAGTTTCATCGAAGCGAACACAGTAAAGACGCATATATAGGTACACCGATGGCCTTATCAAAACGCTGAACTCCATTATAAGCGATGCGACGAAGAAGATCGGTGCCTGCATGACTATTCAACTTGTCACGAAGAAGGGCGGTAACCGATTCAAGCTTTCGAGGCAAGTCTTTGTGCTCTATTTAAGATATGTTCAAAGCAATCGCTGAAATTTTCTGTATGATCAGTCTCACCTCCGACAACATGGGCGAATTCAGCAAGTCGGACGCCCTCGCAATTTTCCTCAATAGTTTTAAAGACCACATTGAATCTTGGACAAGTGAGTCTATTAGCCCAACTGGCGGACTTTCCATTCATCTCTATTGCAGCGAATGGCGCGATTGAAGACGAGCTACCTGAGATCGACGTGATCATTGACTGGGAGACCGGCAAAGTGCTTGTGCCTGACATCGCTGGAATGAGCGTCCCCAGGCTACGAAAGTTACTCAGGAACTTGATAAAGTATATTTGGGGTACGTCTTTCTTCGAATAATCTCACTCAAAGAAACGTATTCACGATTTGCTTTTTAGCCTTTCAAGGCGGCGTTGGGCGATTTCCCTGGGATGAGATTACTCGCAATCCCGCCAAATGGATCGACCCGAAGCGTTTGCCACCTGGTGTCGAATTCAAGGACACCAGCTTGATGTCACTTTCCATGATTCTTGTATTCATTAACTGGATTGATGCGGGCCAATCCGGCAACCTCGGCGACGGGCTCGCGTTCCAGTTCCGCATGGTAAACGCTGGCCCTACCCCCATCGATCAAGCAACAAGCGAGGAGACAAATCGCCAACTCGTCCAGTTCAACGGCCGAGATGTCTATTTCCTAACCTTCGAAAACTTTGTAACTCAGTGTCATGCCGTTGGTGGCATTGACGCAATGCCATTCTCAGAGAACGCTATTGCTTATACTCACTTTCGTCAGACTGGTCAGTTGCGATTGGATCAACCCTTGTCTTATACCGCTCCGACCAACTGGCTTGGCCTCCCATTCGGTGCCGATATACCCCGCACTGTGTTTTCTGGCGCTGAAGTCGAAACATTGTGTGCTCTTGCTTCAATGCTCCCCGAGGAGCATGGTTCCCGCATTTCGAAACTTTTTCAACTTGTCAACGAACATCAGTCACATCTTCCCGCTTCGGTATGTACTCTTTCGTTAAACTACGATCAACAAACTCAAGTTATATTAGGACAAGATCGGGCTTTGGAATTGTTCTCGGCCACCTCCCCAATTTATCCCCCAGACGTCGTCCGACGCCCCCAAAAATCTGTTTTTCAGTCCATCGATTGGGCCAGCGTGCTTCTACAAACCTCCGCTATCCCTCGAAGGAACCATTGGTTATTTTGAGTTGTGGTACGGAGAGGTTTTGGCAAGCGAGGCGCTGATTCACAAACCGAGCGGGACACTTTATGGGGGAAATGAAGGCTTAGGCTGGTTCGTTCGAGCTCTTACTCTCCCGTACATCAACATTTGCGCTGCGATATACAACGTCGAGCTCCCCGATCCTATGCCTGAAGGTTACGATGCCAGCCGCTTGCCCGTGAGCGAGTGGCCGCGCCTAATCAAGTGGGTCGATGATACGATGCAGCTCATCCGCAATAGTATCGGTATTCTCGAACAAACCTCCGATTCGCGTGCACTAGGTCTCTCCCCTAATCACATCACCAAAAACGCCCACCCCGCCCTCGATTCAGACATATTTCCTGAACTCGATCCAGACCCAGAGTCAAGCGAGTCGACCCCGCTACCCCCTCCCCTGGAAAAACGTCGTCGCTCATCAAAAAGGAAGGGGAAGAAACCACTTCGCAGGATTGAGTCGGACGAAGAGGATGATGCCAAGTCATCCGGCAACGAAACCGACTCTGATGAACCACTGACCAACTACGATATTTTGGACGAACCTCCCAGTATGGGTGGTAATGACGATTTGGACTTCGACGACTCATTTGTCGCGCCTAATGTTCGAGATGTTGATACGAATAACCCTGGACCATCAAAAGGTGAGTCGGCTTGTCATAAGTCAATATTTATTTCTAACCTGAGGCATGGTGGTATCCCGCACCGAAGCATCCGCCAGTTGGCATCGACGATCAAATGCTTTCGGGCCGTTCCTACAACTCAACAAGTATAAATCTCCCGTGGTAACCTTGTGCTACGAGGGGATTATGCAAGCGTTTGATAATGGAGACAGCAGTTTGGCCTGCGCTCGCCGGGAATTCGAGGTTATATGCGGCTCGTACAAGGAGCCCCTGGACATCGACCTCAACATGCTGGAGCTATACGAAAGTCCTGACGTCCGTCTCTTGGCTGAATACATCCTACGGCGCCGCGCTGTATGGTTCCGTGCTGAATCTCTCTCTCAGCCGCTCTTCGAACTCGATTACCGCATCCACAAGAACTTCCGAGATATGTTTATCGCCAGCGGACAGGCGCGTATGTGGCTAGAGCTCAAGGAGAGCCAATCGATCGCCCAAGACATTTCTTTCCCTGAAGTCCCCAAAGTCGAAGCTCGCGTTGAGGTTTTGAACGAGTCCCTTGCCGAGAGTCGCTGGGCCCACAACGAGCTTCGAGCATTCGATGCACTCGCGACGAAGAAGCTCAACGAACTGCAAGGCAATTGGCTACAGGAAACACTCCCGACCAACCTCCCGGAGCTCCATCGACTCGTTCAAGAACAGCTCGAATGGTTTGACGCGTTTGAACAAGTCAAGCGTGATCAGATTGAGCCGCGTTGGAGTCTTTGGGCCCTCGTGTCTAATGGGAGCGCCTTTCCCGCTCACCACATGACCTCTGGAATGGCCTACCCCTTCGGAAATCCGACCAGTACTGAAGAGCCGGTCGGTCTGAGAGGTGCGCAATTTTGTTACATATTGTGCGTATAAATCAGACCGCTAATATGAACATTGCAGACGCTTTCACTCGTATCACCAAGCAACTTTTGCATCCAGCCTCGATTGTAGCGTCGCACAACGAAATTCTTGCGTCGGCTGGAGCCGGATCGCACGGTATGTGTTTTGATCCATTGCTGCATGCTCAATTGGTTAAATTCTCTTATAAATACAGAGGACGTTGAAAAAGCCCCGTCGCCTCCGTCCGCATCGGATGCCGACTCAGCTTCCCGCCGCAGATTGCACATGAGTTCGGCTGAGCCTGCTTTGTCGGTCTCACACAGAGCGCCGCCTGTGTCACCGTCTGTCCGGGAACATTCACCCGCCTCATCCCCGAGTCCTGATCGCCCCCCGACAGCGCCGCTCTCTCGTTCATTACTCCCCCTGCCGCCTATCCCATCGCCCCCACCCCCACCCCCACCCCCGCCGCAGCCCCATCCATCATCCATCTCGCAGCCGGGTCGCCAGTCAACGCCGCCATTGAATCGCTCGTCCTCCTCACCACCGGAAGATACAGCGCAGTCGACGAAGCGAAGGCGGACTATAAATGGGAACAAGCCAAACACCAGTACGGATATCAGCCGGAGGCGTGTATCTACTCGCCACAGTGCGGCTCAGCGTGAGGCTGTGCAGCCAGTCGCCACTCGATCCGCCGCTAAGCGAGCTGCCGCTGCCCAAAAGCCCAAACCACGCAAGGGGCCAGGGCGAAAGTAAGTCCATCTCGTACTCCTCAAAAGAATACTTTCTCGTTCAAGTTTTGTCTCGTTTCTTCAATCATCGTGCTCACTCGAACAGTACCGAACGTTAAGATCATGTGCACCCTCCCCCACATACTCCTGTTGTCTCAGAAATCTCACAAACAATGTACTTCCGGACTTTGTATATACGTGTTCTGGAAGTAAAAATCATTCTTCACTACATGATGCGCCAGAGTAAGCCCTTCACAATTCCAACTAACATTTCGAAGATTAACTTCAGAGCTGAAGAACGGTTATAGTAGATTTATTGTAAAAAAAATTCTTTGGCGTCAGGTTATGCTCGTGCGCGGCCTCCCGCGCCAACCGAATGCCAGAAGTCAACGTATGCGATATTCGACTGCGATTCTCATAACGTCATTGAAGCGAGACGAGCAGTAGGAGTTTGGTCGACTGCAGACTTCCAGAATTTTCCAAACTCGAAAGCTGCCTCATCAGTGTGCTCATAGAATTGATTTAAGAACACTCATATATCTAGCATATGCGGCTTTGTGCGTCCGAATGGTTTACCAAAATCGATCAATGATATGGCGAGAAAAAGGGACTGAGCGGATTATCAATACGGACAATTGGACAATGTCAAACCGGGTACCGTCATTCGACTGGTAAGCAAATAACGCATGAAGATTCGCCAAACGTATTATAGAATGACGAACGTAGCAGAATAGTTACTGGCAGCTCGATAGCACCTTCAGGTGCACACATGAACTAGTTCTCGCACCGCAGGTACTGGGAATTTGACAGAGTCCATTCTGAACAAAATTGATGGCTCGACGCGAGCGTACTATGGTCACGGCCAATATGACAGTGCTCAGCAAGGTATTGTCCATGAGGTCGCAAGAAATCAAGTATACGAACAATCGACAATTCCTATCATACAACTGGGAGTACAACGCAATGATTAAGATTTTTTTAGATCATGTATATTAGAGCCGTGCGGAGTATAAGCCTCATGATGCGACTACCAGACAAACCAAGAAACATTACTAGAGAAAAGGAGACGGGACACCAGAACAAAACCGCAGAACAGAGGTGGGACTAGCTACGACAAATAAAAGAAGTGAAAGAGACCGTAGGAGGACACGAGACAGAGGTACAGAGGAAGAGCAAAATGGGGAAGGTTGGGAGCAAGATCTAACGGACGAAGTCCTCAAAACGGCGAGAGCGACCGATGAACCCCATGATTACGATTGGTTCATCAGTTATATTACCTATATTATCGCTTTCAGAGCCGTCAAGGAGTGCATGAACGAGTTCGATTGGCCTCATCACTGACGCCCCGCTCACGCCAAGTTCTGGAACGTTCTCTTCGCTTCTTTCTATCTTTTGTCCTCATAGCTAAAGTAGCGATCGTTCTAGGACATATAAATGCATCAGCTACTCCATCGTACACGTCGAGGGTACAATACAATGCGAACAATATGTAAGCGATAGAATTAGCTATGACCACGATCGAATTGACAATGTCCGACAGGGTATTGTCATTCGATCTGTAAGAAGGAACGAGCATACAAACTGTCAGTCAACCCTACTAGACTATAAATGAGCCTTTCGAACTTACCAAATATCAATAATGAGCATTGTCAAACACTCGGATAGATAGCTATTCGACTATTCGACTATGCTACGACAGAGTGTCAGCTACCAGGCAACGAACGAGAAAACTGTGTAAATGAGGAAAATAACGATGCGACTGTTATGACAATAAAGGGCGGGGTATTGTCGTTATACCTGCAACAGGTATACGATGTGAGGTTGCTCGTACTGTCAAACTATGCGGATTGATTCGATGATACTGAGTTGCCAGCAGTGGGTACGATCCGTAGTAATTACTGTCAGTAGTTAACGAAAAAGATTGATTGGACGTACTGTCAAAGAATAGATGTATTGCTCCCGCGCAACTATTAGGCGGTAGTACTGTCTATACAAGGAAACAGGCAGAGGTCCCGGGTCCTGGGTGGTTTTGATGGATCGGTGCAATCAAAGGGGGAAATGAGAGTGTGGACGCTCGGCGGCCTTGAGTATGAGAGCCTCGTTGATCTGTCGCAGGCGGTCGACCTCCATCTTGGAGGCGGTGAGCTTGGCCTGGAGCTTCTGTTCTGCTGCCTGCAATGTATGTAGTGAGGGTACTAGGCTATGTCAGGCGCTCTTTTGTCAGTTTCTTCGCCGGGTGCGACAGAATACCTCCGCTGACCAACCCAATGTACCCAATGCAGGGACAACATAATGCCGTCACACTGGACCGACGGCACGCTGAGATGAAAATATTGGTTAGGACCCCCGGTGCGAAATCTACGCACCTGCCGAACTATCGTACTCCTTGCATCCACGACATGATCATGACGGCGTGAACTGTTGTCCATGGTACTATTATCGTCTTGCGCATAGTGAGTACGGATTACTCACCTTTTACTATCATACACCGGGATCCGCGTTCGAGGAGACAGCATAATATGACGTATTGCTAATTATCTTCGGATGTATTAGCTAATCATGATACGAGTAGCCAATCGGAGTGAAGCGGGCCGGCGGCTTTACTATCATACTGCTGGCTCATGGACGCGGTCAAACGATAGTGCGGAAGTGTGGGGGTCAAATGTTTTGACAGAACCTCATAGTACTGTCATAAAATCAAGAGGGATAGGCGTAACAAGTGAGATTGTGTATTGTACGGACGATGATTATGTTTCTGGTAGCACCAAGCGTGGATGATAATACCGCTGATAAACGTAGCTATACGTTTGATTACACTCGTATTGGCTCATATTGACGAGCATACAAATAAATTAGGCTAGACATACATGAATACTATCGTCATAGCGTTTGACGATCCTGACATCTGTCAACCAACCGGCAAAAGTGGTTGGCAACTATATTGACAGTACTGTCGACCCAAGAGCTGCCACAATGACACTACGCCGTAGTATTGTCGTACTATGTGGGTCACAAAACGATAATAGCGGATGTACTATACAATTGACATGAGAACACTATCGTATACAGGGTGAGAGACGAACAATAGGGGTGCATGCCCCCCCGAGACATCACCTAAGCGCCAGGTAAGTAGAGAAAAAAGACACGCGGAAATTGACGGATGCTGCGGGAGTGCCGGCACCGCGGTGATGCAGTACAGTAGTCGTGCTGGGAAGAGGTCTTTACACGCAATGATAATACTCTAGCTGAAGCAGGTGGCTAGAGTCGCTACCGCGGTCTCATGAGTAGTCGCATCCACGAACACTACGTCGGTCCAGGTGTCCCTTGTCTGCTGAACTGTCTTCAGAGCAAGCTGTGTCTTTCCGGATCCACCCAAGCCGTACAAGACAAACACACATCGCTGGGTATCGCCCCTGGAGATACACTTTACTATTTGTTCGATCGTGTCCTCGCGGCCTGTGAACGCGGGAGTCGGCGCCGGGCAGGCCTTGTATCTTGCTGCTTGGCTAGTCGCTGTTGGTTGTATCTCACCGTCTTCCACGACGCATACATTCAGTGACGAGTGCACTTAACCGAAGTATATATCCTCACCTATTCGCTGGTTCTCTACAGCCTGTTTTCGCTCTACAATTGCAGCAACCGATTGGCTGATGCTCTGGTTAACCTTTGCTCCGCGCATATATGCTCTCGTGTTGGACACCACCTGCTCCAGTTTCTCCCATTCATTCATCTTGATGGCCTGCATCCCCTGGTCCACACTGAACCTGAAGTATACCCCTGGTATCGATCGAAAGCGCTTGTCCATCTCCTCAGCAACTCGTTCGGCGTCTAGTGCAATCTGTCGGGTCGACTTGAGCACGTTTGTTGGCACCACTCCAACCAACGAAGCTGTAATTGGTGGTGCGACTCGAATTGTTTTCGAATGCCCAGCGCCTATGCATACCACGCTCGATACATGTCGACCGGGCAGTATCGCTTTTGCCTCGTCGAGCACATGCATCGCCGGGTTATTGCACCCAAACCCGCCATCGATGAACGACTGTCGCAGGTGATCGAGTTCAATCTCGACAGGTTTGAACATGCCCGGATGAGACATCGTTGCGCTGAGCACTTGCCATATGGCGCAGTTCGGCATCTGGTTGACGGGGCTCTGGTAAGAGCGAAAGGTGCATGGTATGCTAGCGTTCATGTTCTCCGACGACATCGCAAACACCATACTGAAGACAAACACGCGTTACACACATGGTAGGCTGTGTATAGAACAACTCACGTCTTGCACATGGCTCCTTCATGCTGGCCGTCTATCATCATCGTGTTCTCATCCCCTGTTGCCGCTTTCACTATTCCCTTCAGAACCTCTTGTAGTGTGGTCGTCTTGTATACCGTCGCGCTCATCCATTTCCGCTCGGAAAACACGGCAGCCAGCTTGGTGTACTGTTCTATCGCCTGATTGGTGGTCATCCCAAGTCGCCCCACCATGCATGCAATGACGCTGTGTATTGTATGATTGATTAGCATATGGTAGTTCAATATAAGCGCTTGAACGTACGCCCCGGTACCCGTTCCCGCAACAACATCAAAGTGATCCCTAACGGCAGGTAGCTTGGACAAGCTCTTGGTGTTTTGTACTCTTTTCATGATCTCGTTGAGGATGATGAGTGAGGAAAGCCCTCGTGCGCCGCCGCCCTCTAACATGAATAAAATAAGCGCCTCACGAATGGCATGTGATCTGGTGCGGCCTACCTATAATGAGTATGTTCACGCCCTGCGCTACTTCTCTACGATCTGACATGGCAATCCTAATCGACCAATGTGAATTGAGACTCTCGGTGATGGTGGTGAGGTAGAGGGAAGGCCGCTCAATGTGTGATAGGGCTAAGCCGAGAACGTGTCACATGTAGGCTGTACACGAGGTTCAGGATGACTTATCGCCGAATCGAGGCGCTGCATGGCATTTAGTTCGTACCTTCGAGGTACTCCCTCACTATTGGCGGACCGACCGGATCTCTAGTAGCCTATGTTGATTGTGGGCCGATGTTACTTGAGCTCACAGGTCTTCTAGGTGGCGTACGCATGTATGCACCAACACTTGTACTTCCATTGAATAATTCTGTACTCATTTGGTTGTAAGCACAGCCCGGTTGTATCTTACATTCGCGCCCTGATGAAATTTGCCTGTGTGACCATGGAGTATCTCATCTTGAGTATAACGTCGAATTTTCTTCTGTGATGCTCTGAGGATAGACTCCGACGGTCTGAAAGACTACCTGTTGCATTGCATGGAACGTAGTGCACTAGTGAGCAAGTATATTGGCCGTGTTTTCAAGCGCGCGCATATAACCTTAAATCCTGTAGAGTCTCCGCTCACATAGCAGGATACACGAAACGTCCAGCAATTTTATCGAATTATAGAACTCGAAAAGACTAGAAAAAATGAATGAATGGCATGCGAGCAGTCCTCGACTAGACGGCACGCAGCACGAAATAGGGGCAAGGTTGTTCCATTACGGGTAACATTGGGGGTACCCTACGATTCAGAGAATAAGATACGCGAGATAAAACATCGAGTCTGAATCACTCAAGTTTCATGCAATCCTAGATTTCTCGAGTCGGTGGACGAGCATTGTTATGCGCAGCCCCTGGGCAAAGATGGCACCGTAAGCGCCCGGCTGTTATGCGACTGGATGTGGTTCGGCGGGACCAAACTTAGAGTCTAACATGGGAGACCCGGACACGTGCCGGGCTACATACCCGTGGGTGGACGGTTAACACGGGCGGTTTACGGGTTGATTGGTAAGCGACCCATAGAGTCAATCCGTTAAAGACCCGACCGGGCTCATCCGAGCAAACCCGAAGATGCTGACGTAGCTAGATGACTAATACATATTAATGTTGTACAAAACACTCAAACTACATGGTTGCTTGAACTGCAGTAGCGGCAGCTGTAAGATCTGGAAGCAAAGGAGTGCCAACCCATGAGCCCACTGCCATTTTCGCCTGGAACGTTCGGGAACTCATTTGATGCTGCAAATGGTTGACCATCAGTCTTCCGT
This sequence comes from Ceratobasidium sp. AG-Ba, assembly GCA_016906575.1. Lineage (NCBI taxonomy): Eukaryota > Fungi > Basidiomycota > Agaricomycetes > Cantharellales > Ceratobasidiaceae > Ceratobasidium > Ceratobasidium sp. AG-Ba. The sequence goes on from CP059614.1 coordinate 1,564,792, forward strand.
TTGAGAACGCACGCTCGGCGTTGACGGAGGAAGCTATATATGCGCCAATTAGTCTAATTACAACTGCTCCGCCGGGGAACAAAGCACATACCAGGCGCAGTTAAATAATCCATTGCCATTGAATAGACTTGGGGACGCTCTTTCAGCTGTGTGGTGCAGTATCGAATCAAGCCGCCGTGCTGAGCGACTACATCCTCGGACACCACATCATCCACCAAGTATTGCTCAATTGAGTCATATGCTGTAGATTGGGGCTGAGGCAAAACAAGAGAATGTTGGTGCAGATGCTTGTTGACTCGCTACAGAAATTCTATCAGTTTAACATCATAATCGGGCAAGGTTAGCTACTTACTTTGGCTGGTCGCAATGACTCTAACTGGGGAATATTTTGGGTATTGACAGCACCCGTATTTTGACCGGGAGCTGCTGCGTAAGATTCATAGAAGCGGCGGCTGACAATGTCTCAAATATTTTGGATCTCATTGTATGAGTAGCCATTATCAAAGAACCATTTGAGCTTGAGGGTTGGGCACATAGCTGGAGGTTCTAGGTTATAGAGGAAATCTACGCAGTATAAGAGGTTGTGCTCACCAACAGCAATATAATACATCTCAGATTCAGTTGTCATTTTCCCAATATACTTTTCGTAAACCAACAGGGCAGCTTGAGCGGCGACTCGAGTCACAGGACTCATATCAGTTGAGTCGTCACATACTGCCTCAAGCTCAGAGCGCATCAAAGCAAGCTCGGGGAGCGTCTCATGCAGCAAGGGAACCTCAGCACGGGAAAAGTGCTTGGTTCGCTCCTTAAAGATCTGTTAGAAATGCGATGTGTGTATAAGTTTAATGGTTCAAGTGCATACAATATATCAAACATACCTCCAAGACTGTTAGCATTTCGTCAGCAAGTGCCCATTGCGCTTCACTGGATGACTTCCCGTAAGAGCTAAAGCAAAGCTAGGCTAAACTAAAGTCTGGATGACGTCATAATTTACTAATGCCTGATCACTCCTGATTGTAATCGCTCCACCTTTAGAATAGCCTGAATTTAGCTTTAGCCGTTACGGGAAGTCATCCACTCAGCACATATGACTTAAGCTTCAGCGTAGAATCAGCGGTGAGCAACTGAGTCTCGACTTTGAAGTGCATATGACTCTCGAGGCAGTCGTAATCCGTGTCCCAGCGAGTATCCACACGCTCAGTGAGAACACGTTGTTCACCAGTAGCGTTTTTTGCGGCCAGCTCTTCAAATCGTTCTCATATTGATGTAGAGGCGTGTACCCGCCGTGCGAGCCCAGCAACCTATATATATGCGTCAACCAGAGTTGAATTGCTATAGTAAAACGGCTACAATACCTTCGTCATAATAGATCGCCCCTCTCGCAGCTGCTCCTGGGGCGGAATGACCTTCTCTGCAGCCATCTGATCGAAGGCTTTTTGTACGTTTTTCTGTATCTTGTGATCGTCGAAATCCTGCTTGTCAGGATCAGTATTGGGTTTAAGAACATCGCCATTATCTTCTTCTATGTCGTCTATAGCTTGGTCGGGCTGAGTGGTTGCTGGACTGGCTTGAGCAATAGCCGGACGAGTAGAAGGTTCAGTGACCTTTTTGCGGCGAGGTTGTCAAGTAAATAATGATAGAAACGCCTATGAGTTAACACATTAGATGCGTCAACAGGCAATACTAAAAATACGGGCAGACCTTAGCCATGAGGTTGATTATACGTGCCAAGCATCGCACTCGACTACGAGGGCCACGAAAGGATGGAATAATTCGAGCCAAACTTTCGACTAATGTATCGTTATTACTGGCATTATCGAGGCATATAGAAAGAATCTAAAGACATCAAGTACTGAAGCAAGCTTGAGTCGTAGCACACTTACCTTCCTGGCAATTCCATACCGTTTGAGACACTCTTCGATCCGAGAGGCAAGGTATTCGCCTTTATGCGCATGAGTTAGGCTTGAATATCGTTAGACCATTGTACAGCAGTCAGAGGATAGCATATACTCACTGAATAAACTCGAGGATACTCCGCCAGACCTTCCCTTCACTGTACCATATCACCACTAGCCCTAGGAACGACAAAGACTGAGGACTAGTCCAGCCATCGATCGCAAAATGAAGGGCGCTCCGGGTGTTCTGTGGAGAAATAAGTATAGATGAGTTACAATTGTTCGAAAGGTGAAAGCGAGCAAAATACCTTGAAGTATTCCTTGACTCCCTCAGCAGAAGTTGCATAAATGACTTGCATGTCTTGCGAGACCGTCATTAGAGATGGTAGTATGGTACCCGGGCGCAGCATTTCGACCTCCTGCTGATACAAGGGATCGGAGACCAGATTGAAGGCTCGCTTGTTTTGTGCGCAGCGAAGCGCAATCAAAACTCGATGACGAGCCTCGGAGTAGCCATTGAAAAAAGTAGAGTTTGATTGGGAGTTCTGCGTCACGCCCCAGCGTGCGTTGCATGTCTCCGCCGTGTCTTGAAGGTTGCGAGTTCCATTACCCGTCTTCATGCGCTCTCGATATTGAGGTAAATGCGTCGGATAGCCGTATTTACACTCAAAGCGGTACATAAGCAGCTTGGGGTTTCCCTGCTCATCTCGCCGACGCTCGAGATACACCTTGTAGTGCTGGTATGCCTGAGAGCGCCAAGTTCCAAACGAGGCAGCTGAATTCACAGTGGGTATTTCAGCTCAAATACGAGTAGTTTCAGGCACATACCGATGATCTCATCGTCACTATAGGGCCATGCCTCAATTTCGGTTAGTGCGTTAAGGCCATGACGACGTGAACGTCGGTGTCGGACAGGTGAAGTTGGAACGGCAGGCATGGAGAAAGTGAAAGGATTAAATTTATTGTAACCAAGCTTCGCATTCGCACCTCGAGTATATATACACAAAACAGAAGAACTTCGGCGAACACTATTGAAGCCGGCGCCCCGACGGGCGCGCGACGGCGGGATTTGTTAGCCCACTAACCGAGCGCTTAGTCACCTGTGTGGGACCTCCCGGAAAAATCCAGTAACCGTGGGCATAATTTCAAATTGACCCGGGCTATCCGTGCCCAAGCCCGGGCTCCACCCACGGATAGATCCCGTGCCAACCCACGGTAAGGCCGTCCCATGTTAGACTCTACACAGGACTAACCAGACCCTCGGAGACCTCGAAAACTGCCGCCGGCCGAATGTCTGATTGGCGTTTTGATCGACGCCGCCCAGTGCCTTGCTCGTTATTGGGCCCGTCGACGAACAGAGACTGATCCACTGCACATCTCTTCGGAACCACCAGGTTGCATTCAGTCAAGGCTACCTTGCTTCGTCCTTGCTCCTGAGCCAGGCTCCGGCGGCTACAAAGTTTCTTCTCTAACCCGGTCCCCGTTTGTTCTGTTTGTCGTGTAGGAGAGTGGGTATGGATTTCGTGAAAATCAAAATAATATAGTGTATACCGACCAGGATTACAAGTCTTTCCACCGCGTCCCAGTTCTACATCATATGGCGTTTCACGGTCTCATGGGCTATAGCCGGGCAAGTATAATGGTCATCATTGCTTGACCCACATCCAACATACGGTCGCAAGAATGAATATATCTAGCTCAAGTTGTGAATATATATCGGCCCGGCACGAGTTAGGCCTAACATGAGACCCAAAACCAAGAAAGTCACCCCCTCGGAACTGGGGAACCGTAATCCAACGAACCTGCCAAAAACATCATGACGGTAACCCGAGCTCCGCGTGGAAGAAAGCCATGAGATCCACAGTTGGTGTACCGCAACAGTGGCCGAATCCACGCCAACCCTGCGCCTGAGCTACGGGAGTTGGAATGCTGATGGCCACCCAAGGTCGAGATTATATTGCTGGACATCGTAACCCGCGTCCTTCTCGCACATCCATCGTTGTGGTTGGACAAACAGTGACATAACGCGTAGACCAATCATCGTATATCTGGTCCGGTGCCGCTTCCTTACGTGCGCTCTGCGCGCAGGCTGTGCGAACCGATCCCAGTTCAGCCAGGGCTGGTGGAGCGGCTACTTGATTGCAATTGCCTCTCGCCCTGGGGTCGAAGAAACCAAAACCGTACTCGCATTAGGATCCAGAATCATCAAGCGAACCCGGGGGCCGTGTGCGTATATCCTATTGAACAAGGGCAGTACACCGTCTCGACATTCTTGCACACCTATCATACATGATCTCACATCATCCACGGCTCCAAGCCAAGTAAATCCACACCCAATGTTCAATAGCTCACCATCTGAACTGTAGCGCATAATCAACGACGCCACCATACCGTTGTCGGCCATCGTTCCGCTTCCAACACCAGCACATTCTGTTCCATGTCGACCGATACTCATCCAACTTCCGGATGCGGGTGGTTTGAGCTGCGACTGATCCTCGCACCCGACCTCATCCGTCTACTCAGCACACAAAACCAAACTGCGCTTGCCAAGCCTGGCTGGGAATCAAACGCACGCCAGAGTCATGTCCTGGGTCGCTCGACGCGTTGGTCGAAAGGATGCGATTGCGATAGTATACAAGTTACTGTCGTGATTGAAAAATGTTCCGTACTCTGGTGGCGTTCGTACGGTAGATTTGTAGGACGTCTGGTCGTCTGGGCAGCTCTGAACATGAACGGAAGAAGATGTGTCCGAAAAATGCCAAAGCCCAGTGGATCCAAAACGGGGAAGATGCCGATTGGAAGAGAGTCGTCTAGTGGATGTCATGTTTCGGAGTCCAAGGCCTGATGGGCACGTTAGCCACGACGTGTTCGGGTAGTTGAACTGCTCACCAGCGTTTCGGCGAGCCACAATCTGCGCGGGCTCCGACAGTACAGAAGCTCGTGTTCACACAGACGCCTTTCCGAACTCGATGCAGAGTGCACGATCTGCAACTTTCCACCTGTGCCAGCCCGACCATGAAGATCACTCCCACAAGCGACCGCACCGACCGAAAGAAACGCGAGCCGAGACCAAGCGCACATGCATCTACTATTGATAACCAAAGGTGTGTCGGTAGCGGGGACGCGCCATGGGTTTTGTCTTTCCAGTCGCGATGAAAACGGATGTATTGAGTTGTCGTTTGATGGTGTCCTGGTGTGCTGCTCTTGAAAACGGGGGTATGACGAAGCCCAGATGCGGGGAGCCACTGGGTATATAATGTATGGTAGATGGGGTAGATCTGATAGATTCTACGCCCCACCGTCAGCCATATTGCAGTCAGACGCCAGGAGGCACTCACCAAGCATCCTCTGATGAGCGAATTCCTTTGTGTGCAACAACATGCCAGGGCAGTTTCTCTCGCCTAGAGTATACAGGTACCACCCCTTGCCTTTGTTAGCGCACTCATGATACCGAGACAAGGAGAGGGTTGGGCAGTCGTGGTCGTGGTCGAGACTAGTTGGGTCGGGGTCGATCACGCCAACCAATTGCAAATTGAATTTCGGGGTCAATCGACTGGATCCGTTCTCTGGCCTGTCTCGTTTGGATGTGGTCACCGGTTCTGGCTTCGGGTATCGTTCGGTGGCTGTATATCTGACCGTGCACATCACCCAAGACGTGTCTCGCACGACCGTAGTCATATCGATCACCCCTTTCCCCGGATCCACTCACGATAAAATGTTCTACATGTTACGATAATTAGGATACATGCAATTCATTTCGATGTTAGATCCCGACTCAAACCTTGTGCTCATACCAAACATAACCGAGACTTCGTGCGCCTAGTGAACTACATTCGGCCCACTCCGACCACCAGTACAGATCGTAATATGCCAATGCAGAACCCCCCATGCGGATAGATCCTCATGTCGCACTAGTCTCAAGCTCCGCTATCTGGTCGGCTAGTACTTTGTGCTCATTTTCGCGCCTCTCGCCCATCGCTTCGTATGTAGCCAGAAGCTTGCGCATAGACGATAGCGTCTCCGGATGCTTTGCCCCAAACACACTGTTTCGCTCGCGTACTACTTTCTTCTCTAGCTCTTCCGCCAGCTCGTATCGACCTTGATCATGGTATGTGCTTGCGAGGTTGACCATGGACGTCAACGTCTTGGGATGTTCTTCGCCATACACTCGGTTCGTTACCTCCAGCTCCTCTGCCTCGCCATAACGTCCCTTGGCGTTGTAGGTGCGTGCCAGGTCGCTCATCGTGCTCAGCGTAACAGTATGCTCGTTCCCTTGCCTGCGTTCCCTCACTTCCAGCACATGCACTAGCATTGACTCCGCCTCATCGTATCGACCCTGATTGTGGTATATACAGTACGTAGCCTGAGATAACAAGAGACAGATACAGTTTTGGGTGCTTGGAGGATACGACGCGCCTGATTCACAACCCAGTTCCCATGACCAAGTGTCAAATATTCACGCAACATGCAGCAACGCAAACCTTGTATTCAGGTCATAACATACACGCTTATGAGCAGCACCGTCGACTTTTCCCCCGTTCACCACGGCTCTGCACTATCCGACTCTCCTGGCCTTCTGTCGTTCTTGATTTCAGTGCCGAACGCTCTCGCACCCTCCGGATGCACCAGCTCAAGTTTGATTAGGTTTGTCTGGCCTATGTGTGGGTGATTTAGAAGAGATTCGAATATCACACCAGATGGCCCCTACCTGCTTATACCTTGATTACTCCGTCGCGCCCTGTGCTCAAGCTTAAAATAGGGAGCGTTTTCAACGAGTCACCACTCTATCATTGACAATCCAACCTTGCTTGACAAAGTGGTGCTCGTGATAACTCCAGTCGAACTGAGCTCCTCTCCCGTTCTGGTCTTGTCGATCCTGAGCGACGACTTCAATATCTGGTCAAAACTGTAATTGAGTCATACTCACTCTTGCCTCCCAGTGTCACTGCGAAGTATCATAGCGGCCAGCTTGCGGCTTTTCAACAGCTGTGCCGCACCCCCGGCATGTCGCCACCTGCCAATACTTTGTCAGTTATCGTACGACAAACCACCCGCGGTCACGGACCAAATGACTTGTCCGCATGGAGTACGTGTCACTCGTCCATCCTTTGCCTCGCTCGGCACGGCCCTTCCTCCAACCCCAGCACCATTTCGGCATGTTGTCGACATATTACGCTCGTATAGCTCATGGTTTTTCGTATGCCATCCGTCGTTTTTGTCTGTGCCCCGCCCTACTGGAAAAGTGCCGACCAATCACCGGTCGTGTAAGTCTCGAGTGGGATATTCCGGCTCCTGGCCTCACTTGTGACCTACGTATCGATCTTCACGCCTTCGGTCTGGTTTCCGCCTACGCCCGCGCCCGCGAAACAGCGGATGCAATGACCAATATCGTGTTGATGACGTTGCTGACTGGTCGACTGTTGCGCTTCCCGGTGCGGTGCGATGCCTAGCGAATCTTGGCACAAAACGAGGTATCAGACAACACTATTGTGAGCCACGTCCAGCCCGATAGGCACCGTAACTGTGCCTGTAAGGTGTGTCGAGTTGGTCATACAACGCGCGGCACTCGGGTCGGGTGTAGACGAGTAAACATGTTGTGGGGAGCGGAGCGGTAGCTAGTGAGTGCGTTGGGCTTATTAGCTTCAATGAGCGCAGTTAGGGCAATGAGGCACTCACGATATCCCAGCCTCACATCTCAATGGGCTCCAACCGCGCACTTGGGCTCCCGCAATAGGATTGCGGGTTCGGATTGGTGTACGGAGACCGAGTTCCACAGTCCGGGACTACGTTGTCGCTAGCACCTTTCGACTGAGCTTTGGTTGGCCGTGGGTCGAGGAGGGGATGTGTTGTTAGGATGGCGGTCGTGAATGTGAGAAGATGTTGTAGCCGAGGGTTGAGACCAAGACCGTCAGATGTTGATTGCTAGATAGGTCAAACATAACCGCCGCAAGTCCATGCGCTCGAAGGGTGGTTATTCTATGATTGACATAGTTTGAAATAGCGGTAGAGAGACGATGGACGAAGTAGCAAACGAACGCGCTGTGCTGGTGGTGGACGTTGAGCGAGAGACTTGTCAGATCCCGTGGGACCCCGTGGACCGCGTACTGATCGGGTTTTGATCGACGTCGCCTGTGCCTGGCTCTGCCGACACGGTCGAAGCGATCAATGTTCATCCAATCAACATGCCCTCGACCTGTGCTTGTCGCCAAACCGAAAGCCACGTACTGAACGGCGCCTAGTCTCTGCCGTCAATTCACACATGTAAGAAAGCATATGGGCGCCATCAGAAACAAGATAATACTGTTTACATCAACCACAGTCACAACAACCCTCCACGCCCCAGGCCTACATTACATCGTTCTCCAAAGTCCCTGCACATGACAGCTGAGCAAGCGTAACGACCGTCAGCGTTTGTCCCATATCCAACATCTGGTCGCGAGCATGAATAAACCGAGCCTAAGCTAGGAGTGGACATCAGTCGAACATGAGTTACACCTCATCCAAAACCCCGAACCAAAAGAGTCACCTCGGAGTTCAGAGACCGTTACCGAGCCAACCTCCCACAAACACCACGCGACCAACGCGAGCTCCGATATGGGAGAAAGCCGTGGAACACTCGCCTGTTGTTTACCGTAATAAGGGCCAAATCCGGATCGCCTCCACGCTCAAGCTACCCAAGCTGGAGTGTCGTTTGCTGTCCGAGATCGAGGTCATATGTCTAATATTAATCATTGGTGAGCGTCCCAACCTGTACCCTTCTCACACATCGGGCACTCTTGTAGGACAAACTGTGCAGTGCGCATGGCCTAGTGATAATACTGTATATTCGGTCTGGTAGAATAGAACACGCGCTGAGGCGTTCGTTTTGAGTGCAGCCTCCGCAAACCAATCTCAGTTCATCCCGAGGCTTGAGCAGCGGCTATTTATTTACACTTGCCTCTCGTCTCGATGCTGAAGGAACCGACATCGCACTCGCCTCAGAACCCAGAACCATCAACCAAACCCAGGGGCTGTGAGCGATCGACTAATCGAATAAACGCAATGCGCCGTCTCAATAATCCTATTTACCTATCATACATAATCTCCCATCATCCACCGCTCCAAGCCAAGTGAACTCACTTCCAACAGCTGGTGGCCCACCATCCTAACCGTAGCCAGCAAGCAATGACGCCGCTATACCGTTGCCAACCATTCTTCCGCTCGGCAGCATCACATACTGCTCCATATCGACCAACACCCATCCAGCTTCCGAGAGCGGCCAGTTCGAGTCACAGCTAGTCGGCGCACCGAATCCTATCTATTTATCTAATAGACACGGTCGAACGGCGTTTGCCAAGCCTGGTCAGGAACCAAACGCGCATCAGAGTCGTGCCCCTGTTGCTTGACGAATTGGTAGGAAGGATGTGATTGCGCTAGTATACAAGTGGATGTCGTGATCGAAACACGTTCGGTACTCTGGCGTCATTCGTATGGTCGATTCGTAGGTCGTCTGGTTGTGTTGGCAGCTTGGAACACGGACCGAAGAGGGAGGGAGAGCCCGAGTGATGTCGAGGTGTAGCCCAGTCGGAACGAGGCAGAGGATGACTGAAAGAGTTGGTTAGTGGATGTGATATATCTGAGTCTAAGGCTTGATGGACACGTTAGCTATGGCATGTTCGGGCGGTTCGAGTATGATGGATCCACTCACCAAGCTTTCGGGGAGCCGCAATCTGCGAGGTCTCTGGCATTAAAGAAGCTCGTATCCACCCAGGTGCCTTTGCGAAATTCATGCAAAGCGTGCAACATGCGGGGTTTTACCAGCACCTGCGGGCCATGCGTGACGACCACTTCCGCGAGTAACTGCGGCCGCCAAAAGGAACGCAAGTCAAGACCACGAGCCGGCCTTTGCTAGCTATAGCCGCACGTTTGTCGATAGCAAGGACACGCCATGATTTTCGTCTTTCGAGTCATGAGGGACACGGATATATCGAGTTGTCGTTTAATTGCGGGCGGCGGGCTGGTCTCGAAAATGGGATCATGACGAAGCCTGGAGAGTACGAGCCACCAAGTATGTCATGAATGAAGGATAGGGGCATCGGATAGTTTACTAGGCTACATCGTGAACTATATCGCAGTGAGACCCCAGGAAGGACACCATAAATCCTCCGGCCAGCAAACAGATCAGTGTGCGATGACGCGCGACTGCCTATATCGATCATTCGTCGTGACTTTTCTTGCTTGGGGCACTCATAATACGGAGACAAGAGGAGGACTCGAGTGTTGTGGTTGAAGTCGAGATATGTCGCTGATTGGTCGGGGTTGATCACGCTAGCCAATTGCAGATTGAATTTCGGGCAGACTTGCCTTGGCCAGTCGATCAGGTCCCTCCTCTTGTCCGTCTCGTCTCGATGTGCTCTCTGGCGGTTGCTTTGGGCATTGACCGGTGGCTGTGTACCCGGCCACCCACAACACTCGCCTACGACCCGAGCCGTGGCTACGTGGCCCGACTCACATTGTCCCTCGGTTCCGGCAGATCCACTCATCACTTCATAGTCAGAATTTTATGCACAATCTACATACATAGGCATCATTCCGGGGCCTGACTTTGGCTCCAACTGCGTTCTCGTACAAAATACAAATAGAACTTTGTGCGCCTAGCGACCTGGACTCGACCCACTTTAACCACCGATGCAAATCGTATAGGGAATGTAGAACACGTCGTGCGGATGGATCTTCATGCCGTCGTTTCCTTGAGCTCTGCTATCTGTTTTTCTAGCACTGTGTAGTCCTGCTTGCGCCGCTCACCCATCGCTTTATACGTCGCCAGAAGATTGCGCATTGATAAGAGTGTACGTGGGTGTTTCGTCCCAAGCACACTATTTCGCCCGCCTACTACTTTCTTTCCGAGCTCTTCCGCCAGCTCGTATCGACCTTGATAATGGTACGTGTTTGCGAGGTTGCTCATGCACGTCAACGTAGACGGATGGTCTTCGCCGTGTGCTCGCTTCATCGCCTCCAGCACCTTCAGCTGCAGCTCCTCCGCCTCCCCATATCGACCCTTGGCGTAGTAAGTGGTTGCAAGGCCGCTCATCGTGGTCAGCGTAGAAGGATGCTCGTCCCCTTGCCTGCGTTTCGTCACTTCCAGCACATGCACCTGCATCGACTCTGCCTCATCGTATCGACCCTGAAAGTAGTATGTAGATGCGAGTTGATTCATCGAAACCAGGGTGTGGGGATGCTCGTCGCCCTTGACTCGCTTCGTGGCATCTACGACCTGGACGAGCAGCGCCTGTGCTTCGTCGTATCGACCCTGGGCTTGGTACGTGACTGCAAGCTCGTGCATACTGATGAGTGTGTGGGGATCCTCGTAACCGTAGACTCGCTTGCGTGTGTCGAGGATGTGTAGCTGGAGGGACTGAGCGTCGGTGTATCGACCAAGGGAGTAGTATGTGCGTGCGAGATTGGACATGGCTATGAGGGTTTGGCGGTGTTCGTGTCCCGAGACTCGCTTCCGGGTCTCGACCAGCTGCTCTTGTAGCGCAACCGCCTCTGGATACTTGCCCTGATTCTCACATGCCACTGCAAGGTTGTTCATACTTGTCAATGTTCCGCTATGTGTTTCCCCAAGTGCCTCTCGCCTGCCGTCCAACGCGATATTTTCCATTGTCTCCATCCGCCTCCAGTTCCCAGTGTGAAGGTACATCTGCCCGAATAGAGCTGCGTTGTTTGCGCCAGTTCGTTCTTGTCTCGCCAGGAGTCTGTTTGCGTGAACCGCTAGAGCCCGCTTGTATTCTAAGCTCTCGATGTTATCCTCGTAATCAATAGAAACCGCCAGCAACAGTGCAGTGTGATTAGAGGCCCTGTCTAGGGGATGCGTAATGACGGTACTTGCCCAGTCATGTACTAGCACATGCAGAGTATACTCGCTATTTATTCTATCGTAGCTAATGAGAGAGTATGACTGCAGCTCAGTCATGGTCTCCTGGAACCCGCTCGAGCTCCAATTGCCATTAGAAAAGAACGCCTGAAGAAATTCTGCCACATAGTCCTTTGTCTCGCGTTCGCTTTGCGTGGCTGGGATCTCGGGCTTATATGTCTGAAGTCTGATAGCAGCACGCCTGAAGATTTCTTCGGCGATGTTCGTGTGGTGCATGAATGCAGTCAGCTGCAGTAGCTTTTGCGCTGCAGCGCCGAGTTTCTCGTAGCTCATATGCCATGTTGTGTACACGCTCCTTTGGTAGTCGCTTATCTTGACTGGTAGTCGCGTAGATAGTTCTAGAGTCGTCTGGTGGTGCTGGCGGAACATTTCATAGTACTTGGCGAAAGTGCAACTAGAGCTGAAGATGTACGCTCCTGCCTGAGCCACGGCTAGGGCAAGGTAACCGACATCCTGTAGAAAAACAATCGATACACTTGTCTAGAAACCTATATCGAGGATGACGACTTACTTCGAGTAGCCGTTTGGCCGCCTCCTGCTCAGTGATAGACAGTTCTGCGTTCTTGATTCTTGACGCCTTGAGTAGGAGTTGCATAGCCTCGCCCTGCTTCATACTTGCTACCTGGTGATCCGAGTCATCGTTTGAGGCTAGCCCGGCAAATTGCTTGATGCGTGTGGTAATCAAAATGCTTCCACGGTCCCCTGTAGGAATATAGCGTCGAATGTCCACATCCGGGTCGTCAGCGTTGTCAATGATCATCAGCCATCTCTCCCGCCGGTTTCCAAGCCACTTGAGCGCACTCTCGTGTGATTCACCAATGTTTTTTTCCTTTGCAAACCCAGCCAGAGTTGCAACTGCGGTTTCATTGGTGGTCGCATCAACGAATACGACATCTGTCCAGGTGTCCCATGTCTGCTGAACTGTTTTCAGAGCAAGCTGTGTCTTTCCAGATCCACCTAGGCCGTACAGCACAAACACACATCTCTGGGTATCGCCCCGAGAGATACAGGCTACGATTTGTTTGATTGTGTCCTGTCGACCTGTAAACACGGGCGTCGGCGCAGGACAGGCCTTGTATCCTGTTGCTTGGCTAGCAACTGTTGGTTGTATCTCGCCATCTTCCACAACGCAGACCGTGAACCACGAGCGTACCCGATATACACAGATATACGTACCTATTCGCTTGTTCTCTACAACTGATTTTCGCTCCGTGATTGCTACGACCGACTGGCTTATGGTTTGGTTGACCTTCGCTCCGCGCATATATGTTCTCGTATCGGCTGCCACCTGCTCGAGCTTCTCCCATTCGTTCATCTTAACAGCCTGCATTCCCTGGTCCACGCTGAACCTGAAGTATACTCCTGGTACCGACCGAAAGCGCTTGTCCATCTCCTCGGCTACTCGCTCAGCGTCGAGCGCAATCTGCCGGGTCGAGTTCAAGACGTTAGCTGGTACGATTCCAACTAAGGAAGAAACAGTTGGTGGCGCCAGTCGGATCGTTTTCGAATGCCCAGCGCCAATGCACACTACGCTGGACACATGTCCACCGGGCAGTATCGCTTTTGCCTCGTCGAGCACATGCATCGCCGGATTATTGCACCCGAACCCGCCGTCTATGAACGACTGTCGCAGGTGATCGAGTTCAATCTCGACTGGTTTGAACATTCCTGGATGAGACATTGTTGCGCTGAGCACTTCCCATATGGCGCAGTTCGGCATCTGGTTGACGGCACTCTGGTAAGAGCGGAAGATGCATGGGATGCTAGCGTTCATGTTCTCCGACGTCATCGCAAACACCATGCTTAGGGCGAACACGCGTTACACACATGGTAGGCTGTGTGGAGACCAACTCACGTTTTACACACGGCTCCCTCATCTTGATCTTCTAGCATCGTTGTGTTCTCATTCCCTGTCGCAGCCTTCACGGTTTCCTTCAAAACCTGTTGTAGCGACGTTAACTTGTATACCGTCGCGCTCATCCATTTCCGCTCGGAAAACACGGCGGCCAGTTTAGTGTACTGCTCTATCGCCTGATGCTACGACCCGTAGGAGGGATCGTACTTAAACCGACAGGTAGAGTGAGGGGGATGCGAAGGTATTTCGACCTGCAGAGCAGGTACGAATCCCTCGGCTATATGTATTCATCCATAGCATACAATCGAAGCACAATACATAAGCGTAACCATACATAAAAGGAAATAACAGAGAAATGAGATAAGCAGCATTAGTCCGGGGTAAGGCCGTATAATACAGCTCACGACACTGTCCCCCATTTAGGACCTCTTGGAGGATTTCGAGAGTCCTTTATGATTCACAGATGAGCCCTTCTCCTTGGCCAATTTCAAACGTTCCTTCTTGTAGTCCTGGACTGCATCCTTTGCCCCACTAAGGTCCTTTTCCCACAACCACTCATTTTCCTCAGGTCCAAACCCAACCCACTTTACAAGGAATTTCCACTTCCCATGATCTCGTTTACCATCCAGGATTTTTTCAACCTCTTGAATATTATCTTCACCACTGGGGGTCTCCACAGCAGGAGGGGGAGGTGGAACTCTTACAGGGTCAAACCTGTATGGGGAGAGCTTTCCAACATAGAAGACATCATGTCCTTTCATGGACGCAGGTAGTTCCAAGCGATATGCAGCTGGAGAGATCTGTTCAACAATTTTGAATGGCCCAAGCCTCTGATGGTCAAGTTTTTTAGATGGCCTTTGAGTCTCAATATTTTTTGCATCTAGCCAGACTTTATCGCCAACCTTGTAATCAGGTAGAGTTGAATTATTTCCAGCCTTCATGCGTTCTTTAGCCATATGGAGTGAGCTGAGAACTTCATGTTGAACCTCTTTGAGTTGTTTGATATGTTCATCTGCAGCAGGCATACTAGTAGTCTCACCAGTGGGAGTGATAGATGGGTGGCGGCCATATAGTGCATAGAAAGGAGAAGTCCCAGTTGCGCTATGAGAAGCATTGTTGTAGGAAAACTCTGCAGTGGAAAGCCATTTAACCCAGTCATCCTGCTTATGTGAAACAAAAGCCCTTAGATAGTGCTCAACTGTTTGGTTAACCCGCTCTGTCTGGCCATCTGTTTCAGGATGGAAGGCAGATGATAAGCTTGGTCGGATGCCAAGCCTTTGATACAGAGCTTTCAGGAAATGGCTTCTGAAAGTAGGCCCACCATCTGAAATTGTCTGGTCTGGGGTACCATGGAGCTTCCATACATGATCCAGGAACAATTGTGCTAGTTCTGAAGCATTCATAGACTCTCGGCAAGGAATGAAATGCCCAAACTTGGTAAAAGAGTCAATGACAACCAGGATACTGTCATAATTGGCTGACTTTGGAAGTTTGACAATCATGTCATAGGAGATGACTGAGAATGGGCGAGTAGGTACTTCTAGAGTTTGCAGTGGTAGTGGTGCTTGTTTTGCAGGCCGGATACGTTGGCAAATATCACATTGTTCAACATAGCGATTGATCCATGCTTTCATTCCTGGCCAATAATAACTCCGCGATACAAGTTCAAGAGAGCGTGCCTGTCCTGGGTGACCTGATATTGGGGAATCATGGAATAACAGCAGAAGCAGGCGTTTAATTTTCTCATCATCAGGAACTACTATCCGAGTTTGGTACCGCAGGAGGCCATTTTGGAGTACATAATCCTTGAACTTGGAACGCACAGTTGCAGGAGCCTTTTCTGGTGAGTTTCCCAAAAAATGAAGGATAGACTCAAGAGAGACATCTTCAGGAGTACTGACTCGAATCATGGCCCTAATTTCCTCTTCTGTGGGTGCCTCAATGCTCACTGCCACTACAAAGTGTGAATCAGGAATCATGATCTGGGCCCTTTCAGGTATGCGTGCATAGTCAGCTCTCCGTGACAGAGCATCAGGCTTTTCAGACTGTTTTCCTGGGCGGTATGCTATGACAAAATTATACATTGCAAGAATCAAGTGCCACCGGGCATGACGTCGATTAAAGTTCCGAGCTGTTTTCCAGTATTCTAGATTCCTATGGTCGGTAAAGACTGTTACTGGGTCCTTGGTTCCCTCTAAGTAGATGCGCCAGTTTTCAAATGCCCGGATGATCGCCAGGAGTTCTTTGTCATGGGTGTCATAATTCCTCTCTGCTGGTGAGAAGCTTTCTGACATGAAGGCAATTGGATGCAGACGTCCATCTTCTTGGCGTTGATTCAGTACAGCACCCATCGCTACCCCTGATGCATCAGTTTCCAGGAAGAATGGCTTATCCAGGTCTGCATGCACTAAAACAGGGCGACTGGTGACTGCATGTTTGAGTTCATCAAAGGCTAATTGTTGCATAGTGCCCCAGTTCCAGGGTGTACCTTTTACTGTCAGGTCATGGAGTGATCGAGCTATTCGGCTAAAAGATTTTATGAATCTCCGGTAGAAATTTACAAAACCCAAGAATGACTGGACTTCTTTGACAGTGGTTGGGACAGGCCATTCCTTAACCGCTTTGATTTTAGCCTCATCCATAGAGATGCCATCAACTGAAATAATAAGCCCAAGGTATGGTACTGTTGTGACATTAAAGAAGCATTTAGACGCTTTACAGAACAGTTGATTTTCCTTTAGGCGTCGGAGGACCTCCTTGACATTTGCAGTGTGCTCTGATGGGTTCTTTGAGAAAATGAGGATATCATCCAAATAGACAATCACAGATACATCTAGTAGATCCCTAAGCAAGTCATTCATGAAATGTTGAAATGCAGCAGGGGCATTAGTCAACCCAAAAGGCATCACTAGGTATTCAAAGTGACCAAACTTTGTGCGAAATGCCGTCTTCCACTCGTCACCTTCACGCACCCGGACATTGTTATAACCCCAGCGCAAATCTAATTTTGTGAACATTTTGGCACCTTGGAGTTTTGCAACTAAGTCATCTTGTCTGGGTAATGGGTATCGGTTCTTGATAGTGATATCATTGAGTTTGCGGTAGTCTACCACCAGCCGCAATGAACCATCTGATTTTTTGACAAACATAACTGGAGCACCTGCTGGGGATTTACTATGTCTAATCTTCCCAGTAGCTAGCCCCTCATCAATCATCTCCTTCAGTGCCTCAGATTCTGCTGGGGTCATGCTATATATTGGGCCAAATGGTGGAGCTTTGCCTTCTTCAAGGTCAATTGGGATGTCATACTCCCGGTGAGGTGGAAGTTGTTTGAACTCCTCTTCTCCAAATACAGTTAGGAACTCATGATATTCAGCAGGAATTTGATTAGCTAGGGGCACAGATGGGCTCTCATATGGCTCTTCCATGGCAGACTGAAGGAACTCATTATGACAAGAGGCTTGACAGTAGGCACTTGGGAACCTAATTGTAAGTGTTTCCCAATCTATATCTGGATTATGGCGTTGTAGCCAGTCAAGCCCTAATACAGTCTCAAAACTTCCAGTATTACAGATGTAAAATCGCTGGACATTTTCATGTGTATTAACCCGAACAAGCAGGTCTACAGCATGCCATATTTTGCCTAGGGGTTTCCCCTCTATATTCAGGACGCGTTTAGGTTTCTCTAGCTCTATGAAAGGCAGTGCAAGACGTTGGGCAAGGTTGCCGCTAATAAAACAGAGTGATGCACCTGAGTCTACAAGTGCTTGGGCCGGTTTTTCCGCTTTATCGATAGTCAGAGAGATGGGGATGATAAAATTCTTTTTTAATGACAATGTACATATCTCTATCGTCTCAGACTTCGATTCGCTTCGGGTCTTCGCATCTGCGGCAATGCAAGACCCTATTCTTTTCCCGACTCCGACTCCGACTCTGAGCTGTCTGATTTAGCCTCTGCAGCTGCTTTTCCCGAGTCTTTTTCTTTTTTGGATCTACCTTCAGGCTTCGACTCCTTTGCACTGGACAAACGCCATCCTGTACGACACTCTTTGGCGCTATGCCCCTTGCGACCACACTTGATGCACTCGCCTGCGGCCTTGCGTCGATCCTTCTCTGCTTGATCGACGTAATTAGCAGGTTCGGTCGACGCAGGGGTTCGTGTTACTTTAGTAGTCGCCGTTGACCGGATACCAGTAGAGGACGCCTTAGTGCGGGTGCGATCGAGTTCGTTCTCGCGACGTGCGTTGTCGATGCGAATGGCTACAGTGACAAGCTCTTCAAGGTCGGTGGGATCTTGTGGCAGCATCGACAGCTGTTCCTTGACCTTCCAGTGAAGGCCACGTCTGAACTGCGCTCTATATGCGCTGTCGTTCCACGAGAGATCAGCTATAAGAGTCTGAAACTCGGTCCAGTAGTCAACCGTTGTGCCAGTCTGTTCTAGAGCAGTAATCTTGCGCTCTGCTGCACGGCCTGCGTCCGGATCCCCAAATGCGCTAAGGAACGACTGTTCGAGCATCTCCCAAGACTGCAGTGCAGGTGGTAAGCGTCGACGTCGCCTGCTAATAAGAATTTCTAAAAGCGGCTGCGCCCAGTCCGCCGCTGCGTCCTTAGTGTTCTGTAAAAACCAGATCATCTCTGCGTTTTCGTCGGCGAACCTATCCTGCATAAACGATAGGCAGACAGCCATGCGAGTCCACCATTGTCTAGCCGCTTTGCCTTTAGACTTCCCGTCGTATGGGTCGGGAATAGTTATCTTGGGGTTTTTGTAACCCTCGGCTGGAGCAGTAGAGCCTCGTCGCATAGGTGATTGTTCACGTTTAGGCCGTTCTGGTGTTTTGTCTTTCCGTTTAGCGGCAGCGTTGCTCGGTCCAACGGTCTGGTCTCCCAGATCAAAGTCTTCGTCGCCATCATCGCCGCCTTTGCCAACAAGTGATTGGAGTTGATTCTCCATGCGCTGAATCGTGGCTTGGTCTTCTTCACGCAGACTTAAGAGCTTTTCGACGAGCTTTTTGAGTTCTCGTACTTCGGAGAGGATTTCTTCGCTCGACATTTGCGACGTTTGCGACGGGTATGGGTTGAGGATTGAGGTTTCGTCGACTGGTGAATGGGTTCTTGAGTGGGATCGACTGCGGGTGACAGCGGGCATGTAAGACGCTCGTATAGCGTCAGGCGGACTTCGGGTTTACGACCAGTAAGGCGTTCTATTAGGGTACGACGCGGCGCCAGACTGACTATATACAAGAAAAGCGAAGGAGGTGGCCTCGCACACGATCTCGGCGGGGCGTGGTGAACCCGGCGGAGGCGAGGGCTTGTCTTCGTAGATGAAGCGCTCGAGCGCTTGGTCGAGCAAGGTCGAGGGTGGAGGAAGCAAAATACAACGCTGGCAACCCAAGTGGGTCTTCACGCAGCGAGGGGATGGAAAACCAACACGAGGTCTGGTACTGCGGGTTGAGCGAGCCTCTCGGGATAGCGTACCGAAGGTACTCTCGGATAAGAAACACCGAGTCCTCAACGAGTTCAGCTGTACACTCGGGATAAATCCCACGCCTCGAAGCACCAGAGGAAAGGCTGTAAGGCCACAGACACAAGAGCAATTGTCCGCAAGCGCGGCTCAGTCGTAAATCGCACTGGAGTGCGATGTGGGAGAATGGCGATAAGGATTCGCCCTAAACCAAATACCTCGACGCTCGTGCGGAGGGTTTTGTTGTGTGCCGAAGGCTAAGTGTAGCCTAGAAAGGTCGAAATACAGTGCTACGACCCGTAGGAGGGATCGTACTTAAACCGACAGGTAGAGTGAGGGGGATGCGAAGGTATTTCGACCTGCAGAGCAGGTACGAATCCCTCGGCTATATGTATTCATCCATAGCATACAATCGAAGCACAATACATAAGCGTAACCATACATAAAAGGAAATAACAGAGAAATGAGATAAGCAGCATTAGTCCGGGGTAAGGCCGTATAATACAGCTCACGACACCTGATTGGTCGTCATTCCAAGTCTTCCTACCATACATGCAATCACTCTATGTATCGTGAGCTCAATTAGACTGTAGTGGTTCGATATAGATCATGGTACGTACGCCCCGGTGCCCGTTCCCGCAACAACGTCAAAGTGATCCCTAACGGCAGGTAGCTTGGACAAGCTCTTGGTGTTTTGTACTCTTTTCATGATCTCGTCGAGGATGATGAGCGAGGAAAGCCCTCGTGCGCCGCCGCCCTCTAGCATGAATGAAATAAGCGCCTCGTTGATGGTAAGTGATATAGTGTATACCTACCTATGATCAGTATGTTCATGCCCTGCGCTGCTTCTCTACGATCTGACATGGCAATCCCAATCAATTAAGATGAAATGAGACTGTCGGTGGTGGTGGAGAGGTAGAGGGAAGGCTGCACGATGCGTTGCAGGGCTAAGGCCGAGAACGTGCTACGTGCAGGCTGTGCACTCGGTTCGGGATGACTTGTCGCCGAATTGAAGCGCTGTATGGCATTTAGCTCATAACTTCGAGGCAGTCTCTCACTTCTGGCGGACCGGCCTGATCTCCAGTAGCCCATGTTGTTTGAGGGTTGATGCTAGTTGAGCCCATAGGTTTTGTAGGCGGTGTATGCATGTATGCACCAAGTCTTGTGCTTCCACCGAACTATTCTTCACTTATTTGGTTATAAGTGCAGTCCGATTGGATACTATATTCACGCTCCTGGAAGTGAACGAGGTGGCGTTGAGATAGAGACAATTAAAGGCGAGCTCGTTGATATCGAAAACACGTCAGGAAAAAGCCCGGGGGCAAATTTGCCCCGGGTCGGCAAACCGGGTTGGTTACATCATCTAACCGCCCGGGCTGTGTAATAGTCGCAAATTTACCCGGTTTACCCATGGTAAACTGGGTAAACCGAGGTAAATAACGCTGTGTTTTCCCCGGGGGAAGGCGAACTGGGCAAATGGGCAAATTAGGTGTAATTTGCCTAAATTTGCCCGGTGCCTTTTTCCTGACGCAGAGGGTGCGTGCGAGCTCACGATTCGCAACAGACCGATGAAACCTGCTTGTGCGACCACGGAATATCTCATCTTGAGTTCAGCGTCGAAGTTTCCTTTTGGACCTCTGGGGATAGACGCTGGTGGTCTGAGAACTACCAGCTGGATTGCATGGAACGTAGTTCACGAGCGAGCAAGTACGTAAGCTGTGCTTCCAAGCGTGCGCATATAACATTAAATCCTGTAAAGTCTCCAGCTTACATAACAGGATACAGGAAATGCCCAGCAGGTTTATCGACTTGGGGCACTCCTCGAAACCACAAAAACCGGATGAATGACATGCGAGCAGTCCCCAACTAGATGGCACGCAGCACGGAATAGGGGTAAGGCTATTGTATCACGGATAACATTGGGGGTATCCCACGAGGCAGAGAAGATGTACCAGATAAAAATAATCTCGTCGGGCCCACTCACGTTTCATACAATCTTAGATTTCTCGAGTCAGAGCAGATGAGCATTAGTAGGCGCAGCGGCTGATGGTTCGCCTGCGCGAGAGTGGCACCGTAAGCGCCCGGCTGTTATGAGACTCAATGTTGGTTCGGCGGGACCAAATAGCAACCGCGATATTGAGAACCAGCCCTGATTCGTTCGTTTGTCTTCGCGTGTGTATACACCGGTTGGGGACGGCCCACAGCGTGCCGAGCGTCTCTCGTTCCAACTGCCACCGTGCTCAGGTCGACGTGAGTATTCGTAGGCAGACCGAGTTTGTCCCTCGAATTGTTTCGGTCCGGTGGTGAGTTGTTTGTTTGACAGCTGTCTGCCTTGTTCCTTTGTTCCGTTTGAGGCTTGAGCACTTGGTTCATCTGATGTTCAACCCGCCTTGCATCGTATATCCTCTGCTTGATGCTGACATCTTGTCCTATTGCAGCCGGCTGCTCCAACTATACTTTCTCGTTCACCATACGCTCTTTGCTTCAACTACAACAACGACTCTAACGACCCGCCCCAATGCCTCTCGCCATCCCCACTTTCCTTCCCCAACATGGTCCCCACGCAGACTCATTCTTCCCGTCGTCGGAAGAAGAGCACACCGACCAGTGGATCTCTGTCTCGCGCGCACCAGTTCTCCAGCCGCAGCCGAGACGCAGGAGCGCGGACACATCGTCGGATGAGTTCTTTGCATCGGTCGTCCGAACATCGTCGCCCGTCCGACACCGACTAGAGTTCGAGATCGAGCCCGAGGCCGAGAGCGGGTCGTGGGCGAAGAACGTCGAATCGCGGTTAGCCGGTCTGTCTCCAACCACTCCTCGACGTCGGTCGCGCTCTGTTGATGAACTTGGCCGTTACCCTCGCCGGACGTCGGTCAAGGAGCGAGTAGCTCAAGTACAAGCTGCCAAACCCGGGGAGGCTAAGAAGGAAAAGGAGGCGAGGAGCAGCTCGATCACACGCCGAGCGTCGGCACCACTACTCAACTCGTCTGGGTCGAAGAAACGGTTGCTGAAGCCGATCGACACGACAGCATATGTCCGAACTGGGATCACACCTCCTGGGACGGCCAAGCCATCTTTGCCGGCTGGTCAGCTGTCGACTTTTGGCACTGTTTATATTCCACCTTGGGACAGTACGTCTAGCCATTTCCTTGTTTACGCCCCTAATGCTCACCACCAACGGTTGCAGAGCCAAACGACCATCCCCCTCGGCCGTCAACAGCTCCTCTTCCTACCTTAGACTTTGAGGTGAACGCCAAGCGCGAACAAGGCGATCATCTGGGAGGGGTGCACTACTCGACCTACGGCAGCCGAGTGTCGGAGATCTACGAAGACAGCCCGTTCTCCGACGTTCCGCCCTCCAGCATGCCATTTGCCGAATCTTCGGTGCCTATCCCTGCGTCGTTCATGGCGCAGTTTGAGCAAGGCGGGAAAGGTCACAAACGGAGCGGCAGTCTTGCAAATGCGCTGCTGAGAAAGATTGGTTCTGGTGCACCGTCCCCTGTGACACCTTCGCCTTTGGACACAAGGTCTCGAGGGATGACACCGGGCTCGATCACACCGACCGCAGATGGATCCGGTCCCACTACCCCCGCTATACCAGACTTTCTAGCCGCATCCAGGACAGACGACACACCCGCCTCGCCAAAACCAAAACTCAAGACCCGAGCATCGTTGCTCTCGATTGCAGCTTTGGCATCTCGTCAAGCTTCGAGTGAAGAGATATCAGCGTCAACGACGGTGTCGACTGGTCACGGGTCGGACACACCGGTTCCGAGCCCACAACCAAGACCGAAACAAGAGTCAGCGGAGGAGCCGCGGCCACGATCTGTGTTGATGCGGTTGGCTGCCAAATTTACATCCCAGAACCAGGAAGAGGAGAGAGAAGACACGGGCGCACAAGCAGGCGAGAGCTATGCTGCCACCGACGATAGTTTTACGAGTGTTGATGGGATGCTCGATGGGATGCTAAAGGATCTAGAGGCGGAGGGCAGGGACAGCGCTAGGAAGGAAGCTGGACCAGACGGGGCAGAGTTTGGGGTACTGTCTTCACCAACTTCTCCCAGGAGTCGGACATGGTCAAAGCTCAGTGCGACGTTTGGCGGGCGCTCGAGAGGACAGAGCGAGACGAGGGACAAATCCGGTGAACGGAGCCGAAAGGAGTCTGTCACTAGCCGGAGCCGATTCGACTCGTTCGGGGCACGCAGCCGGCTGGATTCGCTGACCAGCCGGGCTCGACTCGATTCGATCACGAAACGAACCAGGGCCGATTCGACGCTCGCTCGCCGCCGGAGTGCCGACGTGTTATCTGCGGAAGGCGCCACGGAGGGGACTGTCATGTATGGTGTTGGGGAGGAAATGCTAAGGTTGATGTTTGGAGGCGGGGTTCCGGCCCCGTCAAGCCATGCGGAGCCGTCAAACTCGGTTCAGACAGGATCAACGGGCGCTGTTCAGTCTCGGCCGGCCTTGGTTCCGCGATCATCGGGCCTAGCTCATGCAGGAATGGGAGGATTGGCGCCAATTATTGACAATTCACCCTCGAAATCGGCTGACGACACTTCGTCTGGGGACAACTCTTCGCCAACGCCCCAGCAGAGCACGTTTGCACCGAAAATGCTGGTCGACACGTCCCGCGAGTCATCGTCAAGCCAGATCCGCAACACTTCAACCCAAAACGACTCGCCGAAACCGATCTCAGACAACTCGCCAAAACCAGGCCTGGGATCAAAACGACAAGCGCCGGAACCACGCGAGCGAACCCGCAGCTTACCACGCCGAGTCTCCCCGCCTCGTGGCAGCCTCACCATGCTGTTCACACCCCCCGACCACGAGGCCAGCGAATCTGTTGATATTGGGCTACTTCCGGACTTTGGAGGTTCTCTCGACTTGCGGTTTTCGAATCCCGCTCCTGCTCTCGCTCCAGTCTCGAATCCTCCCGCCCCCCGTCGACTCAAGGGACACCGGCGAGGCGCCTCGTCCAAAGAAAACGCACGTACCCGGCCCAAGAATCGATCGAGATCCAAGAGCGTGCCGCTCGGGCTTTCGTCAGAATTTCAAAAATCACTCGCGGCTGAGCCGATCAAACCCGGAATTTTGATCAAAGGCAACACCAACGCAAACGTGTCGACTGCCGGACGAGTAGTGATTGTGAATTCGGCGACCACTCCGTCTCCTCTGCCTCGCCAAACGGGTCGAACGATGAGCGATTCAGCTAATACGAGTCTCTCTGTTCCCGGTTCGTCAAGCAATCCCGGTGTGATCGTCACTGCTGCTACGCCGCCTGGACCACGACGGAGCTTGTCGATGCCGTTGGACGCGATCTCACAAATTAGCGCAGCGCCGCTATCGGCCGTCACGGAAACCACAAGGGGCTCGTTATCAAGAGGCACGTCGGTCCAATTTGCCCCTGAGAGTTTAGAAGCGTCCAGGCGGTCCAGGAGGGCAGCTGCTAGTTCTTCAACGGAAGGTGGAGCAGGTGCGAGTGTGAATGGCAAGGGAAAACGAAAGGTTGAGCGGGAGGAGGCAGACAGTGAGTCGGTTAATTTTGATTGGGACGAGACGTAGTTTTGACCTTGACTGTGGGAACCAGTTCCAGAAACTGGGCGTGTTAGCCCATCGAAGAAGCCCCGCTTGGGAGGCGAGGAGGTGGATATCACTTTCATGGGCGAACCACTGTTTGGAGGAGTGCCGCAGGTGAAACGTGGCCGAGGAAGCGTCGATCGGGCGTCCTCGCATTACTCTGGGCGATCATATCACCACCCCAGCCCCGGATATCCGTACCCACCATACACAAAGTCTCCTAGCCCGAATCCGACGCCCTCTGAAACCCCCGATCCGGAACGTGCGTCGATCCCGATGCGAGCTATTGTCACTCCGAGGGTGCAATCTCTATACGGTGCGCCACCTGCGTCAGACTATGTTCTTCGACGTCAGTCCCTCGGAGATATCCAACGACCCAAATCTCGGGCGTCAGCACGAGAAATTCCGCGTCCGAAATCTCAGGCTTCTGCTCGATCCTACGTGACTGGAGGTGCGAAATCGAATATGACTAGCGCCCAGTCGCATGTCACCAGAGCCCGGTCAAACATCACTGGTGCGAGGAGCAACGCTAGCCGAGCAACTACGCAACAGAACCTAAAGGACAGGCTACCACGACAGGGATGGTGTTTCATATTCGGGTTCATTCTCCCATTTCTATGGTGGTACGCATCATTCGCGAGGGCCGAGAGGGGGTACTATGGTGGTGGGGTGTGGAGTCGGGATGTCGAGGCCCAGTGGGAGGGCGTAAAGACGAGGAAGAGTGATTATCGGGATGATGGGCGTATCGGTGAGTATGGATTCACGGATTGCGGGCTTTGGACGCTAACAAGCCTCTAAGATGCACATACTTGGCGGTTTCGCTGTAGACTCATGGCTGTAGCATCGCTGGTGATCTACGTACCAGTAATTGTTCTCGCTGCAGTCTTTGCGCGGTGATACTCTTTCGCTCTTGGCCTGTAGCACTATTCTTGCACCTCATTCCTTGTATTGATTATCCGCTTTGCTTTCACATGTTTTCCCTTTCTTATTCCTTCTACCTATTAGGTTGTTGTCTTCTTGGTCTACCCTATCTTTTCTTTCTTGGGTTGAATCGAACTCTTTTGGCTTTCTTGCGATACATACACTTCACACTGCTTTCTTTTTGTTCTTGTTTGTGAGCGAGCGTATCTAAACCTATGTAATTATCAGCATGCTGAGTATCGCTGTCCGTTCCTTTGCTCGTCACACCTCTACGGGTATTTATATGCATATGTTTTCCGTCGTTGTTTTTGCCTGATTATCTGAATTCCCTTTGGTCCAGTCGCCCGCTAGGGTGACGTTGTCGCCTTCTGGTAGTGTATGTATCGCTAAAACATGGGTGTTATTTTTGATCCTCAACCGCATCACGAGAAAGGTCGCAGGATGTTGTGTAATTACAATTCACTGTCCGAATCCGCCAGCAAGGACTAATATTACAAGGGATTCTGATGCCTTGTAACATCTTCCAAGGTCCTGTAACTAAACACTATCCTTGCTGAAACGACCGGTGGATTATAGGACCTTATAATCTCCACAATCCTGCTACCTGCTCCGTGATGGTTGATTGGTTTGTGCAAAGGCGGTAACTTGGCTCGGCCTACATCCTTGACTTGAACCATCTTGTAATGCCGGCAATATAAGGCAACGCTCCTCTCCCAGACCAACAAGTGTTGTACTCCAGGGCTGAGTTCCAGTCACCTCATTAAAAGGGCAAAGGTGGCGTTATCGTGCCTAAGGACCGACTATATGCGCGATCATATATGCCGTATTCACAAATTCCATTGCTCCCACCATAAGAGCCCTGGCCCTATCGTAGTCTGCTATTTAATCTGAAATGATTGCCCGTGCTATTAATAAAAATCGCAACGTATATGAGGCAAGATTGTATATGATTCAACAGCACATATCTCGATCTCACAAGCTAGAAGATGGGAGTCTCTCAGCTAGATAAAAGGACGCCCTGTAGCATCCAAGTCAGGAACATCAAATGTATTTGAACATTCTAGTAATTGCATTACTCACATAGTAAATACCGAACATCTACTGATTGTTCTAGGATGCGCCAAAACCGGTGATTTTCGTGTATGCAAGGGGCACACTGCAGCTCCGTAGGTATTTATCCCTATAGGCTATTCGCATTTATTGAGCGATATAATCAACACCAATTTCAACACTCGCCAATCTGTTTCCATCTGAAGCGATGCGCCTGTATTGATTTCAAGGGCACTTCAAACTCAGTTCAGTTCGATTTCAGAAAAGTCCGAAATCGATTCATTCTTTGGACATGATGCATTCTCTGTCATAGCTAGGGTATGATATGACAAGTATATACAAAGTATCTGTTAAATCTTCTCATCTTATCCCAAAGTCCATGTACGGGAGTATTTTTTGCTCGCTGTCGAGCAAACAGTTTCGAGACTCGACGGCAATCCTGGTTCACTGGAATCAGTGACTCTGGAGTACATTTGCCCACATAAATTCCCTATGTCAGCTCTTCTAAGGTGGCAAATGCTGCGGGAAGAATCCGAAAGACAAAGCTCCAATCATCAAAGTGAATATGCAACTAGGCAGAGATGTCTAAAACTGCTTTCGAGCTATATGCTATTTCTCAGTCCAAGCTACAAAAGCGATAGTCATACTGTGTTTAGTCGCAAGGAAAGACTTGTGTGAGACAAATATTCGTTGGCGTTTGGACCAGCTCCTTTTTTAGGCCGCATCACATGATTCCAGGAAATTCAAGCCGTATCATCGATCGCTTAGCCCCTCTCAAGACTATTCCTATACAACACTCTTTATAGAACTGATATCACTAAACAGTCGACGCAAAAAATAGGTCTGATTATATGTCCAGGCATCATGCTCCGACGCTGGTGTGTGCTTCTTGCCGAGCTGGGTCAAGGACCCAAGGAGGATATCTGGTACGCTGCGCGCAGTGTCGAAGGGGGTGGCACGGTAAATGTTCCACCTCAAAGTCTCTCGGCAATATTAATCGGTTTTCTATAGGACGTGACTGCCTGTACCAACCTATGTCTCGTGACGAAATGTATATGAGAAATTCCAATCACCAACGAGGTTATCGAACAAATGCTTGGTTCGACTGGCGGTGTAGAGAATGTCGGGGCGAAGGGCCAGAGGGCGCAGAGCATAGACCTAATCGTAAGTTCTGTAGGATTCATAACAATTAATATTGATACAACAGTATTATCCTTATAAGCCATCATCAGTCATGCTGGTAGGCCGGTAGGGCCTGCTGGCCAGCACCTCGGCGTACCCCAGAGACCTATCGAAAGAGAACCTAGCAGGTCTATTCAATCTATCGAAGTCGACCTCACGATGGAATCGGACTCTGATCCTGAGGTCATAATAGTTGAGGACCCAGCGGAAGGGCTGGGTCCTCCATCATCTGCGCCCCAGCGCGACATCATATCCATCTCTTCTTCTCCTGACCAATCACCTGCGCCAATGGATATACCTGGAGCCGAAAACCTAACACACAACCCTCTCCAATATCTGCCTCCACCCGAGCTCGAGAATACTCCAGCACCCGAGCTACGCTATCCTTCTGAGCTGACGGCTGATGACCCCCGTCCTGTTCCCGATATCAGCGGTATCAATATTGGCGGCCCGGATGAGCCAGACTGGCCTACTTTTCCACTTTCGGAGCCCACTCCTCTTGAGCACGGAGGGGCTTCAGCGAACCTACGACCATACATGCGAACAAAACTACTTCCCCCTTGTCTACGAACGAATCAGAGGTCTATTCTAGGAGAGAATCTACGTAATGCTACTGTAGATAATCGAGTCGTGAAGCTAATTGGACTGAGAGAGCTCAAGGAAGCTGGTTGGACTGTTAAGAAGGAAGAAGAGGGAATCGGTAAGTAGGGTGTTTATTTCATTTTGCTATTGTGCAAGCGACCCTCAACCTATTACAGAGGTACCAGAAATCCGTCCTCAAACTAAACCCACCAATAAAGGCAAACAACGCGCCTCCGGTGAGCGAACGCGGGATTGGACGCCACTCGTCCAGAGAGAAAGGTTAGCCGAAATTTTGGGACAGGATCACAATATGGGTCCCGAAGTTTCGATGGGGAAGAAAACCGTTTCCCGACTAGTGGCCCCTAGTGCCGAGTTCTACAATGTTTCACGGTCGTCAAAGCCTTTCAAAGCTCGGCATGCGCGGAAGCAAGCGGCCAAACCCAGAGCCCCCACAGTGAAGCTAGAAGAACTGGAATGGAATCTTGATTAGCACCGTAAAAATATTGGGAAATAACAACCCAACTAATGAAGGACCGAAGACTCGAACAAGGGGTGAGAACGACTTTAAGTTGAATCCCCTATGCTACTGAACCACAATTCACCTAGTAGAGACGGCGTTTTTGCTTATAAAAATCCAACTGGTTGATAGAGATAATGGAGTAGAAGGTATAACTGATATTCCTACGGAAGTTATGTGCTAGATAGGATCAAGGCGTGAGATTCTCAATTATAAGCTAAAATTAAACTGATGGCCAGTCAAACTTTCGCAAGGCCCTGATTGCTCAACCCCAGCCGTACCCATGACTTAAACTGATAGTGAGCCAATGATGGTTCTGAGTCTTCGCAATCAATCAAATATTAGATGAGCCTGAAATTACCAAGCGAAAGAACGCTGGCGCTGCAACACAAAACCGGAGCACGTATAATTCTAAACCATAGACACTATCATTTCATTCTTGTTTCGATACACTGTACCCCTACTCATCAATTCGCATCTCACAAATTATCGTGCAAGCGACTCGTAACCAAATCCACATCTCGATCCCGACCCTTGTTCCTCGTCCGACTCGGCTCACGCGAATACTGGGGGGTGCGAGCAGCAGAATGGATATGCGAATGCGAGCCGCCGTTGAACTCGTGCAAACCCTCGCGGACATATTCTTCGAAGAGTGGTTTGTAGAGTGGGTGCCATCTGAGCATACGTCCTGTCAGTTTGGGCAACAGCATATGACCACAGGTTGCTTACCGACTCAGAGCGGGCCGCCTCTCGACGAGGTCATCCGCCGCCCAGCGAATACGGAGTCGGTCCAAGTCTTCACTTGTCTCGTTGTCCGGGCAAATGATATAGAACTCGCCATCACGGACACGGGACAACATATACTGGACCGTTTGTTTGGCTGTCCAGGCACCCGGCGGCTTCTCTTGGTTTGAGCCGGCGGTCATGCCGGTAAACGTCCAACCGGGGCTAATCGAGAAAAGATAAGCAAAGCACTGCATAATTGAATACGGCCCAGACTCACACAAAGAGGTGAGCGGTAACTTTGGTGCCTTGAGTGCGAAGCTCGTGCGAAAGATTCTCGGTGATAACTTTGACGCCGGCTTTAGAAACATTATAGGCCGGGTTACCTCTGGAAATTCAAATGAAAACATCAGTTAGATATTTACTCGGGCCATCGCGAACAGCATGCGTGTTCGAGATACGCACGGTGGGCTTGTGATGCCTTGTTTGGAGCCGGTGTTAATGATTAGCGATGGGTTCTCCTGTCAAAAATTGAATGAACGACTCGTGTGAGTTTGAGTGTGATCGGCCGATAGAAGTGGCCGTACCTGGTGGATCATGGAGTTCGTAAAGACTTGGAGCATGTTGATCACCTATGAAAATGTCGTTTAGCGCGTGTCCAGATCCCGCGGGAGAAAAACTTTTACTCACTCCCCAGAGGTTGACATCGAGAATCTTGGTCCACACGTCACGTCCCGACCAGGTCGAGCTGCCAGCCGAACCCACGCCCGCGTTGTTCATCAAAACGTTGACCTGTAGTCGCGCAATTACGCAACAGGAAGTGTGAGGCGTGCCTCGAATAGAGAGGGGCCGCAAAACATGGGGGGAGAATGTGGGAAAATGGAATGATGGTGGAGAGATGTTGCGCCCCGGAGCTCTGTATTTACCTCTCCGAACGTCTCGAGAGTGCGATCGGCAAGTGCCTGCACCTGATCTAGCTTGCTCACGTCGGTGGGGACTGCGAGGATGTTTGCTTCGCCAAACTGTGCGCTCAGCTCTTTGGCAGATACCTCGAGCTTGGTCGCGTCGATATCGGCCATCACAATCTTTAGACCCTCGCTTTGGGTAAATCGGGATCAGCTAGGGTCATGCAGAATGGCAGCTAGACTTACGCAGCAAGCTCCCAAGCCGCGGCGAGTCCGATACCGCTGGCTGCACCCGTGATAAGGGCGACTCGCCCCGAGTGGATCGCAGCATGGCTCTCCTGGTCGTTGATTGGGGACCGCAACTCGTCGACCGGGCGTAGGTTGACACGCGTAGAAACAGGAGAGACTCGTTGAGACATGAGAGTAGACAGGAGAGATGTGAGAGGTCACGAAACCACCGAGGAGAACTTATATGTGGTGGTCAGGATCAATGTCTGGAATTCGGAACGTCATCGTACACGTGCTTATGAAATCATCTAAATCCAAGCCAAAACCACCCTGCGTCCTCGGCTGATGTTCGCTCTTCGCTGCGACGAGGGCCCCCAAGCCGGTTATATGCGCACTGCCTCCCGTTCCGGAGTACGGTAGGATAGATACGGGAACGCCAGACACGCTCTCGGTAGTGTATATATAACCCTCATGACCAGGAGTATTTTCCTGCCCAAAATAACTTCTATGATCATGCAAGTTCATACGTCCCACTCACCTTCGGCCGTGCCCAGGTCCGACACCTCCGGAAAATAAATATGGACTCGGTGGAGTGTAGAACTCGGCGCTAAATCCTTGCAAATTTCAATTTGGGTGGGTCTCGGCCCTGCAGTTGATTTTTCTCGCTTGATCCACTCATATCCCGGATATCTCCCATACCCTAGCTTTGTTATGCGCTATGAGCTGTCACTGGTTTTTGGCTGAGGTGTTATCGCTGCTTGGGGGCCGGTGGGCATCGCGCAATCATTGCGCTGAGTTCGTGCCGTTGTTTAGGTTGGGGCAGGTATAAGTGTGTCATTGATTAGACCTATGAATTTTCGCGCTCGTATGTCTTAGGAAACCTTTCGTGATAGTAATCCGCACTCAGTTTCACAAGTTCGACGAGAGTGGCTTGGTAACCTTAATGGGTACCTGTGATATTCCTTGACGTGCGTAGTTCGAAGCGATCGACAACGTGATTGAGAGTCCGTATTTTCGGCATAGATTAATCTAGAAATATTGAGTGAAATTTAGTAGTCGGTTGTAAATAGGAGATAAACTAACTTTAACATAGAGTTCCACACATTAGATCCGATGACCATGTGCAGACCCCGTCGTAACAAATGTATGAAACCTTTGATGAAGGACGCGGATCGGGAAGCCATGCATAAGAGGCAAATGATCCATGTATTACGGACAATTTAGAGAGGATATATGTGCTTCGGGGCGAAGTCCCAGGCAGGCACCATCATTATGGTCATAGCCCAGCGTTTGAGGCGCCAGAAGTAGTTTTGAGCACAATCACTAAAATGTGCCCGCCAAACCAGAGTACCGTACCGTTACGTCATTGGCCCTTCGCGTTGATTGAGGTGTCTTGGAACGTTATATATCATAGGGATGGGCTACTCTTACCTAGGTTTTGTGGAATAACAACGCCAAAAAGCCTATACAAAGAAGCTGTTTTGCCACCATCGCAGTGGCAATGGGCTCTTCCCCCACTAATAATGCACAGTATTATCTTCGTCAACGATATCACTAGTAAGTCTTTTGTCAAGCACGTGTTTCTGCACAGGTTTAGCGCTTGGACGTGTTCTACGGGCCATTTATAAAGGCTGCCCCCTGGTGGCCGTCCTGAATTCCACCTCCACTGTCCCGAATACTGAGGACATTGCCAATACGGTAGGTCATCTTCATGTCAACTATTAGTTTATAATTGTTGAGATCTACTGGTTCATTACGCCTAAGACAATCATGTTGGCCAAACTGAAGCAGAAATTCAAGTCGCCCGCCACCGATAAAGATGTGGCCCGAGACATGGAAAGAGAAGAAGCGCTTACGCAGCTTGGGTGACTACTATCACTCAGTCAAATCGTTGTACGTCCTACCACAACTGAATGATATGTAGTCGTTACGATACCCAATTCCTCATCGATGACTCTCGTTCGATGGGTGGCTCTCGCTGGCAAGAAGCGCGGGACGCTCTTGCCGGGCTAGCCAAAATAGCTTTGAAATACGATAATGATGGGATCGAGATATTCTTCCTGAATGCGGTCGATTCTGGTAGGACCGTCAAGGCAAGTTTTGTGAGTTAGCTAAACAACCAACAACATGCGCTGAGCGCGCGATTCATTTCGACCTAGAGTGACGAAGACGTGCGGCAACTCTTTGCGTCTGTCAGGCAATCACCGGGCACGCCCACAGGAAGGCGCCTAAACGATCTTCTCACCGCATACATTAATAAACTCGAAACTGCTGGCGCTAAAAGCATCAAGCCCCTTAACTTAATCGTCATTACAGACGGCGAGCCCTCAGACGATCCAGCATCAGTGATTGTTGAGGCTGCGCGTCGGCTGGATGAGGGGAAGTACCCGCTAGCACAAGTTGGGATTCAGTTTATCCAAGTAGGAGATGATTCTTGGGCCTCCAAGGCATTGAAGGATTTAGATAACCACCTTGGTACAATGAACAGCGTCAGGGTGAGTATATATATGACACCTTCAAGTGTAAGGCTAATGCCCTTTTATCATAGGACATCGTTGATACAAGGCCATATACTGGACAGCCGCTCACCGCAGAACGCCTGATAACCATGTTACTCGGAGGAATAAACCGGCGCGTCGACAGGCTTGAAAATGTCTAGGTCCTAAATAGGTGCCTAAGATACTCAAACTTAATTCTATCTTTCATTCTGCCAAAACTTATTGTAAAATGAATTTACGGAAAATCGCACATCTCGCTTGGGCGAGTACGACCACTTTGAATATAAACCATCTCAATTATAGGCAAAGGGAGTAAACCAGTAAAATACGGCTAATCACAGAATTTGATCAGAAGATTGACCTGCAGCAATCAGTAGATACTTTTACATCAGAGCGTATCAGTATAACGATGGAAAATCACACACATTATTTGCCTGGCACGAGGGAAGGGGCAGATAGTCGTCAGGGTTACAGTACGCTTGTGTAGGGCAACAGCTGGCTGAATTACCTATCATATAACTTAAGGAAAAGCTCTCTAATAGTTGAAATCCACCCACACTTTCTACTCACACCATCACATCCGCCGTAGAAATCGAAACCAGCGGAGACGGAGAACTTGTGAGGAGGTATCAAAGACACGTCCGCTGTAGAAGCGGCGCAACCCGAGCAGGCTGGATTCTTGAGTGTGCTTTCAACCAGCGTGCAGTTTTCGCCATGAAAACCGCAGTCACCGTTCTGGAGATATGCGATGGCCGCTTGGATAGGACCGTTGCTGGTGTGTGCACTACCGGTGGATAGCACAGTGTTGTCTTGGATTAGAGTAGGCTGAAAGACAGATATTAACCTAATGAATGAAACATTTTCGTGAAAAGGATAGCACTGTTCCATAACCACAGCTGTTGACGAATGTAATAGTGTGTAGCTCGTTTGACGCAACATGTTCTGCGAAAGCAACAGTTGCGAGAAAAAGGGAATATGGTGTGCAGAGCATAATCGTACAAAGTTGAACGGCTTGAAGGGTGTTATTAGAACGGGAAATGCGGGAAGATAAAGATACAGGCTCAGCAAAGAGGTGTTTTATAGACCTCGGTCACATAGACATATTGAACTCAAGCAGCCCGTAGAAAGCGCTGATTGATCGGGCCTGTATCCTATTGCATCTAGCCGAAGCTAATATAAGACCGGCTCACAAGCGAGAAAATTACTGCGCATTCGTACTCTGTATGAAGTCAGTGGAGTGGTGGGGAATCCGGGTGACTCGGGACCTACATTTATTGGTATCGCAAGGCGGCGAGTCAGGCAAGGCGGGTACATTGGCCTCAACTTAGACTAAGACCATAAAGCGTATATAGCATCATGACGCTAACTCCGACGCTCTAGCGTTATTTCAGGCTGCATATAATGGCGTCGGATGAAGCATACGTGGAGCAGCAAGGGACTCAAACTAGCGCATATATCGAGCCCATACGCTCCCAAAATCTTCGGGTATGGGGCTACTGAGGTCCAAACTAATCTCAGCGGTGGAGATCAGCACACAAATAAAGGGTTGTAGACGTATCTATCGACAGCGAGGTCTTTTTTTAGATCGAGCACACAATCACGAGGCCAAAGATGGCTGTGCTATGCCCCCAGAAATCGTATCGAAAATTTGCGGGGACGACCATCATACTGACAGCATCGGCTGACTCGCAACTAAAGCAATCAAGCCTTTACTCACAGCCCAGATGATATCATCAAGGAACCCGACAAAAGCGCAACATAACCTTTTGGATATATTTCCTGACGAGCTGATAGTTCGTATTTTACTTTTTTGTGGCTATCGTGAGGTGCTGCGGGTTTCCCAGGTGAGCTAGTTCGTGTTTTACACGTCTGATACCTTATTAATTGCCGCTAGACGTGCAAAAAGTTCCAATCTTTGCTTCAAAGTACAGCACGTCTCTTATTGCATGTCGAACTGGAGGCGAATGGGCTCCAGATATCCATAAATACCTTTCATACCAACGAAGGGTCTTACAGCTTACTCGAACGATGCAAAAAGTACAGAGACAGTAAGTGGGGCATTGCAGTGAGACCTGTCATCTCATATTCTTCCAGGCTGGTTGAACCTAACCTTGGATGCCACTAAGACTATTCCACACGCCGGAGAATTCAGACCGCCATCCTGTCTATCATACATTCGTGATGGAATATTGGTCAAAAGCGTCGGCCATAATCTACGTCTCAAGGAATACACGATAAGACAGCTTGAGGTCAATTCGCTTGACCAGCCGTTACTTCGGCACACTCTGGAATTCGACATCCCATTTCAAGTTTTTGCTATTGATCCTAGTCAGGACCTATTAGTGCTTGCTGCTATAGACGCTATAAAGTCTGAGTGTCTTGTTCCGAGATTTCAAACATCATTATAACTGATCAACCTATAGCGTAGAGACCATAAATGTGCGATTTGGCTCCCTCAAAACAGGCCTCGCACATCGCCACGCTACTGTACCTATTATCTCGATCAAGTTCGACTTTCCTGTGATATATTCATATCTTTATATGGGCCCGGTTCATCCCCCGCCCAAGTCGATACAGATCGTGGTTGCTGAAAATCTTATGATCCTTGGGGCCGTTTCTCCCGCTCAGCAGGGCGGAACCTCGACTACTGGCGATCACTTTCAGGTTGTGATCTGGGATTGGCGCGATGGTACTCTTCTTAATTGCATCGGAGTTTGCCCTGGATGTTGTCTTATGACTTTACTGGACATGGATACACTGCTTTTGGTTATTGCAGAGGGAGAAGGTTACAGAAAGCTCAAATTCGCGATATTTGGTCACATTCAGGCTACCTATCTCACCCCAGCTGATAAACCAGACTCGCTTTGCGTTCTTTCTGACTATGCTAGGCTGTCTCCTTCACTTGAACTTCTTCTACCTGAGCTCGGCGAATTCGCATCAAGTGATCCTAGCGAGTTTAGTCTAGACTCTCAACCGTTACCTGGGAATGGTAGTTTTCAGACATCCACATTCATACCTAATCCTTCTCGCCGTACTCTTAGACTCTACATGTGCCTATATTCTGAATTTACTGATCACCACGACGTCTCCGTCTTTGTCAACGTAGAAAGTATTTTCAAGTTATTATCCCAAGTACAAAATTCGGAAGTCAAGTCGATACCCTGGGAAGCCTGGGGAGAAACGATGACACGATGGTTTTTGATCGGCCCGGATTTTTTATATCTCACTGGTTCCCCGGTGGTCTATGGCTCTCGTGCAGCGGTAGTAGTTTCTTTCGCCCAAGGTCCTTCAGGCCGTCTTGCGATGCTTGACTTTTGTCCCTCGACCATTCGACGATTTCCGGCCGACACTAGAGAACGTTTTGCTCAACGTCGTTGGCACATATCGCGGGGAATTTTACCTTACATGTTCCTGTCTTATGAAGAACTATTCTCTAACAACTCTGCTGTTGCGGAAGTGGTGGGCGAAGACGAACCTACAGTCATTTCAGCGTATACGACTGTTCCTATTGTTTCCCGGCTAGCCTACAGGATTGTTTCTAGTCCGGAACAGTTGATTCGAGGGGACCGTTGGACAATAGATGGTAACCGTGTCATCAGGATGCAGGTTTGTTCTTTTAGTTAAGGTTATTTGTGCATATTGGTTGAGGTGCTTTCACTATAGCCACGCTCTCTGTCTTCGGAAAATGAGATTATTTCTAGTTTATCTATTTGCGACTGAGCTCTACAAGAAATATACGAGATGAACCATCTTGAAGTAGCGTTGTCGTTAGCTGGAGTGACTATGAGCCGCCCGTCAGCCAAGCCAAGCCAAATATGGGGATGATTCGTGGCTGTGCTCGGGTCATTCCATCTTCTCACCTCGGCCTCGGATGTCATCATGGCGTCCTGTCCAAACCTTGGGCTAATTGTGGCCCCAGGTAAGCGATTGCCGCTATCTGGCTGCGAGTTCCGGCATCCTAACCTCGCTTAGCTCGACCTTAAAAGCCCCACACACCACGTTCAAGCTTTGGCATCTCCCCCACGATGAAGCCTGGAGCAAAAGAGCAAGCAGATGGGTCCGTCGTGCCGGTTCCCTCGTCGCCAAGCATGTCGGCGAGCGAGCGAGAAGGTCAGCATGGGATGGAAAGGCAGTTCTCGTTCTTTAGCATCATTGGACTGGCGTTTGCGATTCTGAACGTGAGTTCTAACTACTTTTCATTACGGCGGATGTTCGTGTGAGATTCGTGCTGACGTCATTAGACGTCTAGTCTTGGACTGCAATGGCGGCGTCGTTGAACATTGTGCTTCCATCTGGCGGGCCAGTCGCTATGCTCTGGGGTTTAGTGGTCAGCGCTGTCGGCGCTCTTTGTTTGAGCGCAAGTCTAGCCGAGATTTGTAGGTGGTTTCTATATTTAGCTGGCTTATTATCAAACACTTGGTTTCACAGGTCATATCTATCCGACTTCGGGAGGACCTTATCATTGGAGTGCGGTGTTGTCCCCACCGGAATGGGCTCCGCTGATTTCCTGGATTTGTGGCTGGTTTGCCGTGACAGGCTGGTGGGCGCTCGTTGCCACTGCCGGGAGTCTTGCGTACGTCCTGTATTTCAACCTCAATTCTCGTGATTTACAAAATTTTGCCAACCTGCAGCGGTTCTTTGATAACCGGGATCATCGCGCTCCTACATCCCAACTACGAAGTCCAACGGTGGCACGTTTTTCTCATATTCGAAGCATGGATGTTCGGCGCGTTTTTTATCAACACGTTTGGCGTCCGACTGCTGCCGGCTATCAATCGGGCTGCACTTACGTGGTCGATCACTGGGATGGTCGTCATTTGCATAACGTGTTTGGCGTGTGCGAGTCCAAACTATGAGAGCGGCCGGTTTGTGTTCGGAGGATATGTGAACGAGACAGGATGGAACAACGGAATCGCCTGGATTTTGGGACTTTTGCAGAGTGCTTTTGGGCTGACTGGTTTCGATGCGTGAGTCATTTTCTTGTTGCCTTGCGTGTAAGAAACTGAGGTCCGTATAGTGTGAGCCATATCGTAGAGGAGATGCCTGACCCACATATTCATGCACCTCGCGCCATGGTAATGGCGGTACTGATTGGCGCAACCAGCAGCTTTGCGTTTTTGGTTGTGCTGTTGTTTTGCTTGACGGACATCGATGCAGTGATTAGCTCGCCTGCAGGTGCATTGCTTGAGATCTTGTACCAGGCTACGAGTAGCCGTGCAGGCGCAGTGTGCCTGCTCATGTTTCCCGTTTTGAGTATGGCATTTGCTGGGCAGGGTGAGCACGATCCGAATTTCACAGATATTGTCTGGAAACTGAATGAATTTCGGTCAAACAGGCATCATGACTGGCGCATCTCGAATGACTCATGCATTTGCTCGTGACAACGGACTACCGTTTTCTCGAACGTTTGCGCACATCAACTCTCGGTTCCGTGTGCCATTGGCATCGCTCGTGCTCACGACCACGCTCTGTGTGATTTTCGGGTGCATTTATCTCGGTTCCAGCTCTGCCTTGAACGCGATTTTGAGCTCGAGTGTTGTTGCGCTGAATGTTTCGTACAGCATTCCCGGTGAGCGGCATCCGCGCTTCGTTATTGGCCATTACTTAGACATACTTCGTAGTGGCGTTGCTTCTGATACGTGGTCGCCACTTGCTTCATCCCCCTGATTTGCCATCACCACCGACCTTTACACTCGGGCGTGTCGGAGGACCGATTGCCAACATAGTCGGGCTCGCGTTTGCGGTGCTTACGACGGTGTTCTTCCTTTTCCCGCCAGCACTTCCGGTGACTCCGGCGAATATGAACTACACCATTGTAGTTTTCGGAATTATCGCGGTAAGCGTCGAGTCATTTTGACAGCCTGCCCGAGAGTTGGAGCGCTGATGCCGTTGGGACGTACGTTAGCTGGTGTCGATCACAACGTGGATCACGTCTGGACGAAGGAACTTTAAAGGACCGCTGAACATGGATGAGCTACTGCGGATCGCGTACGAAGCGCGTCGGCCAGTCGGTGTTGTCCAAGAAGAAAAGTCCAGCTAAGTCAGTTGCTCTAGTCTTACGCTATTGTATGTAACATCACTGCTATCATCAACCTATGCTATTGCACTTTTGCTTTGTTGGACTGCCTGGTTAGGCGCTGAGAATCTCACGTGCGTGTTATGACGGCATTATTCCAGTTTGGGATTAGTGGGCGCGGGAGCATATAAATAGGAAGGACTGAGCAACGAGTAACCAGAATTCACCTCGACTCGGAAATGACTGCTTCCGCTACTCCAGACTCTAACTCTACCTCCAAACTTGAGGCACAACCGTCGAGTTCTACTCCGGGATCGCCACAGAGGGTGAGCAATTAATTGATCTGGCTAGACGTAACAATTTAATTCGTGTAGACCCCTCGTGGCGTTCCTGCAGTATTGACCGACGTCGGCGCTATTTCGGAGCCTCCTCTTTTCCATAACCATGCGCATCCGCCAGGCCACTATCCTACCTCCCTGGATAGCTTCCCCCAATCCGAAGATAGCGTGGACGACGTCGGCGGGGTTGGTGGTATCACCTCAAGCAACCTTAGCAACTCGCGAGCTAGCACGATCCCCAAAGTAGACGATTCACCTACAAATACCATGTACGACGCGGCTCATTCGTACGGCATGGATTCCTTTGTCTCGAGCGACTCGGCGCCTCCTCGTCTTCGTCGGCAATCCGAAATCTTGGCGAGTCGCCAAATGACTGCTCCGAAAGCGCTCGAGCACGGAAGCCAGCATCGTCACGGGAGGACTCCCAAGAGGATTATTGTCTGTTGCGATGGGACTTGGCAAGATGGGATTATTAGGAGCCAGACGTGGATGTATTCCAACGTGCTGAAGCTGGCGAGGTGTTTGAATCATGATGATGAGCGATAGTGAGTGGAGTATCTTCGTCTCCTGAGGGCTGTGTGACATTACTTTGCTCTATTTCAAGTGACCCACCTATCCCGCAAATTGTGTTTTACCAAGCGGGGATTGGGAGTGAGCAAAACATTTATTCACGGTATGTGGATGGGGCGACTGGGGCGTCTCTCGGTGAGAACAAAATCTCCATTTAAGCTCTTTAATATTAATTTCGGGTGGAATACAGCCGAGAAAGTACAGGAGGCATATGCGTTCATTGCCCAGTAAGCATAACGTAACTATTCTATGAAGATTTGCTTTCGGTGACACATCTTATTATAGCAACTATGCGCCAGGGGACGAGGTATGGGTGTTATATAACGGTAACTGTGAATTTGACGTCATTGGGCACCTAGGTATACTTGTTTGGCTTCTCTCGAGGGGCATATACGGCGCGAATGGTTGCGGGGTTCATCGTAAGTCGGCCGGAGTTTGGGTTACCCCGGACTAACCCGCGCGTAGGGATATATTGGAATATTGGATCGAACTGCTATGGATTCGTTCGCTGATATATTCATTGCTATGCAAAAGAAGAACAAAGCCAAGAGCGAAGCTGGTGAGTTGGATTTTGCAAGTTGCTCGAGCATAGTGCTGACCTTTCTCAGAGAATAAGCGATACGAAGATGCATTGGCGCCCTTCAAGGACATCTGTGACGACGGTCGAAGGCGAGCTGACTTTAATCACGACAAGTTTACCATAAAGTACGCATCTGTCACTTTGCCGCGCAGATTATCTAAGTTCCTGACACGTTTCTCCCCACAGATGTATAGGTGTCTGGGACACGGTCGGAAGTGAGTCTATGCGATGATGCACGTGGGTGCCCACCCGAACTGATTGGCTGCGCTCTAAGGCATGGGTTTGCCGACTGTCATTACTCGAAACTCTACCAAGATGCATCAGCTCTTCGATTTTCCGGATAATGTTCTTGGGCCGCATATTGAACGTGCGATGCATGCCATGTCATTGAACGAAGACCGGGAGGATTTCGTAAGTCTCGTTAAGGTTGTAATAAGCTTTACGATTGACGCTCTTCTTTAGCAAGTCACCAAATTCTACCAAACCAAACTTGGAAAAGAGCGTGGGCAGCAGCTGAGACAGGTATGTGGAGGATTGGATTGTATACCTAGTATATGCGCTTACATCTTTGTTTAGGTGTGGTTTGCTGGCCAACACACCGACGTAAGTTAAATACCATCCTTCGAGTTATTTCACCGATGTCTTACTATCAAAAGGTCGGCGGAGGGTGGCATGACCATGATCTTTCGGATGTTGCGCTAATGTGGATGCTGGTAAGTCATTCTGCCTGATCATAACACAAACCTGGTTGATAACGTTCTATTCGTTTCAAGGCCAATGTCGAAGATATTTTATCTATTGACTTCAAATATGCAAAATCACTTCCTCGCCCAATCGCGCCATGGGGTGCCCAGCCTCCACATACGTCACAGATGGGCATCTACAAGCTTGCAGGGCAAGCCCCGCGCCGACCGTCAACTGATCCAGCTACACACGAAATGATGCACATTTCGGTCAAAGAACAAGCGCTCCTGACCCCACAGGCTACCGAATGGATTGAAAAGCATCCGGATCGATTCACTCCGCTGTTGCCGCTGGAAGAGGAGATTCGTCAAACGTGGGGCTATAAACCTGGATCGGAACCCAAGCGGGACGACAGTCTAGTGGCAAAGCAGGAAAAGAAGAATGAGCAAGCTGCGGCGAAGGGGCTGCTTGCGATGGCTCAGAAAGTTCTAAGGAGTGCAACACAGACCGAGGTTATTAGGGACGAGGGTGGGAGGTCGATTTATGAAGATTCGTGGGTGGGAAGAATATTTAATGAAATTATAATGAAGAAGGACACTTGATTGTAAAGTGGCGTTGGATAGGATTTGACCGATGTTCACCCATTGAATTTACACATCTTGTAATATCATTCGGCTTCCATGGTTTCACTTTGTTATGACCAAGCAAAGATATGGGGTGGTTTAAGCGCTAGTCCTCTGCCTTGGCCCTCACCGCCATCATCATTTGTCGTGACACGGCAACATTCGATAGTAATCACCAAAAAAGATCCATTCGGAGAGAATCGATATATCCTCCGCATTATTCCTTGTCTTGGGGCTGAATCATCCATCGATATTCTGTGCTCGTGAACCTACTACTTGGGGTTCCAGCTCACTCGCACTTCACTTTGTTCTAGATTTACCTTCGCTCCGTCCTATATTCAAAATGAAATTACGTGGAACATTATGCTTTGAGGACTTACCCGAAGAGCTGAAGATACACATCCTGCAGTTTCTACAGTACGACGACATCGTTCGGTTCTCAACCGTGAGTCACGGCCGACAGTCCGCCATTCCTTGCTCCAGACTGAGTCGCTTTTCTATTCTACAGACTGCTCATAGATACCATCTACTTGTACTTCGTTCGACTAGTCTGCAACTGAAAATTGAACTCGGGGCGAACCGACAACGCATATCGGATAACCATCTTCATAAGGATCAACAAGAGTTGCTTCAATCAATCAAGCGCTATTCTAAGAGTTAGCGGGCTCTCCATGCTATTCTGAAATTCCGTGCAACTGAGAGATCATACAGGCTGGCTAAATTTGTCCTTTTATGACCAAGAAGAGACGATTCCGCGAGCACCAAATGGAGAGATGTACACGTTATGGGAACTTCGCGACGGGTTCTTCGCAAGTGCATACTCTGTATCTGAGTACCATGCCCTACAAGCCGATACTGTGCAGGTTATTCCGCTTGACGACCCAGGTTCTCGATGGGAGCTTATCATCGGTACAACCTTTCATGAGTTAACTCTCGATCCTAGGCAAGATCTACTGCTTTTAGCAATTGTTGACCCATCGAGGCTAGTAATACGCTTGGTTTCGAAGATATTTACGCTAAATAAACCTAACATATCACCAGTTCGACGACCCTGTCGCTACGATTCTGTTCTCTCAAGACAGGACAGGCCCATGCTGATGCTAAAATCCCTATGATTACCCTGCGCCTCCCTTTTAGTGTTTCTCCCTTCGCAGCGTATAGCACTATCGGCTTGTTGCTAGCCGATGAACTACTCGTGCTGAATCTGATCTCGAATATCGGCGACGAGCCAGATATCAACATGCTCTGCGATGTACTGGTAATTGACTGGCATGACGGAGTTTTGTTGAGCCATATTGGCTGTAGCCGTGGCTTCTGCAGCGCTACCTGCCTGGATAAAGATCAATTACTAGTTGCAATCAATCGAGGCCTAAACTCGTCGAACGATTTGGACCCTCCTCCAGTGCAGCTCATGCTCTACGAGAATATGCGGTCTTTACCTGTGAAATATACCGGACAGAGTCTGGGCACGTATAACATTGACACATGTCCTATACTTGCACCTATCATAGGGTTCGAATTTCCTGCGTTCGACGGATCGAACCCAATTGTCCCAGATTTTTTGATACGATCAGGACCTGTCCCCAGCGAATTTGCTCTTTCTAGTTCAAACTTCCACCCGGACTTCGCTTGCCGCACCCTGAGCTTGAGTATGCGCGTCCAAATTGGAATGTCTGATCCTATCTCGTACATGATCTTCATCGACATTCCCAGACTACTGAGCCACATTCCTGAAATGCCGTTTCAAAGCCTTTTGTATATTCCGTGGCAGGAATGGGGCGAATTCTCAACACGATGGATAAAATCTTTCGATCCTCCCAGCCACTGGATATCATGGGTGCATGGTACACGATTTGTTAAGATGACTGACCACCCCATACATGGCCCTCAGTTGATGGTTGCAGACTTCAACCCCATGACGGCCAAGCGATTCAAGGCCAGATGTCCGGCAACGCATCCCACATATGACATCCCTTCGGTCAGGGAGATTTTGGGTGAGGGTTTGTGGCCAGACAATCTTGGGATTCGAATGAGGGCACAAGAAATGACTGCTTTGCGCGTGGATGAAAACTTGCCTACTTTTATCAAAGATCTGAGTACAGCACCGATCGTTTCCAGACTTCCATATGTACTACTGCCGATCGCTGGGTCGTATATAGATTACGTTGGATGCATGATAGACGGAAATCGCTTAATTGGGATCAAGGTGAAGACTGCTATGGTTGTTCGACCTCCAACTCATCATAAATTATTCCTTCATCAGGATACTTCTGACGAAGAGGCCGGCAACCAATTTGTGATACACTATATAAGAGACTAAGTTTTGATCCACTTCACACAACAAACAATGCACGAAAAGCCCATCAGTTAGCTTCATATTTTACCTATGCAGCTTATGGCTGTTTTCATAAGTCCGTTCCGATCGAAAAAATAAACGCCGAGGGTGCAAAACGGTAATTCGATGAGTTCTTCGCAACGAGATGGGCATTAGAGATTCTAAAGACATATTTGGAATCACCTCGCTTGGGCACATATTTATATGTACACACGATTTTGATACGATGAGTTTCAACTTGGAACAAAGGAAAAGGCGGTGTACCCCTGAGTGCACGATAACGAGGGCCGCTATCAAAAAGTGGTTTTGTGAGCGCATGAATGAAGGTCTTAATAGTGTGTGTACAAAACTCCGCGTTGATAGGATCTCTGCTTGAGGAGAACTGTATCA
This sequence comes from Ceratobasidium sp. AG-Ba, assembly GCA_016906575.1. Taxonomy (NCBI): domain Eukaryota; kingdom Fungi; phylum Basidiomycota; class Agaricomycetes; order Cantharellales; family Ceratobasidiaceae; genus Ceratobasidium; species Ceratobasidium sp. AG-Ba. The sequence goes on from CP059614.1 coordinate 1,609,638, forward strand.
TACCACTCCTGGACCTGGGCGGTTCCAGTCAATCATCGGTCATATCTCGCCAGAAAGAAGAGCTATCACCACGGAACTTTGCACACATACTATTAAGACCTTCATTCATGCGCTCACAAAACCACTTTTTGATAGCGGCCCTCGTTATTGTGCACTCAGGGGTACACCGCCTTTTCCTTTGTTCCAAGTTGAAACTCATCGTATCAAAATCGTGTGTACATATAAATATGCGCCCAAGCGAGGTGATTCCAAATATGTCTTTAGAATCTCTAATGCCCATCTCGTTGCGAAGAACTCATCGAATTACCGTTTTGCACCCTCGGCGTTTATTTTTTCGATCGGAACGGACTTATGAAAACAGCCATAAGGTCAATCAACTAAATTGGTTGCGAACCAGTGATCTAACTATTCTGTAGCATGTTACACAGGAGCTATATGCGTGGTCGAAGTGCAAGCATACAAATGTGCAACCACTTCTCGGACTGGTAATATTTCGGGGTCAAATAGGAATGGTAGCAGAGTGGGAATTGAACGGAAGTGTGCCGGAATACCTGGAGCGACATCCAGGTGTGGACCGACGCATCATGGTGCAAGTGATATATTCGTCCTAGACAAATTTTCTCTAAAAAATGTGTTGGCAAGATAGAGTATCCAGATCACAGAAGGATTGTCATACCTACATGCTTCGGGCATAGTTAGTGAAGCATCAATTTCTGCGCAATCATGTGCCAGGTACTGAAGTTGGTATCTAACAGGTGCACGGCGATCTGAAAGGTGTACGTACCTGGGACCGTGTGTTATGCAAGAATTAACTAGTAGTTTCACGATTCCTATAAAGTCAAACGTACTTGTAACGATCGATGGGACACCCCGACTCGCCGACTTTGGAAATGCAAAGCTGCAAGAGTACACGCTCAAGTTTACAAAAACATCAACCAAAGATATAATGTCTTCACGCTGGGCAGTGAGGAATTTTCATTTTCATTTCTGCGGCACTCGTCAGTAACCTAACTCGAAAAGGCTCGCGAGTTATCCGAAGGAGGGCTATGCACTTTTGAACGTGACATATATGCGTTTGGCATGGTGAGCTTGCACATTATATTGCGTTTATTTATTGAGTATTGACTTGTTATCGAGACTATACTAGTGTGTTGTTCTGTTTATATGTGTCGGCCATCTCTGATGAGTGTGTTGCAGGAGCTGATCACAGGGACGGTGCCTTGGTCTGGAAAAACCGAACGATATATCAGGTTCGCGATTACAATCAGAAAGGAATACCCTGAACGCCCTGAGCTATATATTCCAACCTATTCTGTGTTGTGCGAGGTTGCAAGCGCGACCGCGCGACCTCGTTGACGGTGAGACGACGGCCGGGGGACAAATTCCCCCAGAACCGGATGCATATATGTGAGACTATATACACATCCAAGATACACGTGACGATGCCGTATCGGGCGGCTCCGCCGCCCAACACTCCCACTCGAGGCAGCGAGAGAACCGCTCGCTTCCTTGCAATCAATGATACTCCCACTGAATCCATCATCTCCCACCGAAACTAAGCCCTCCCACTCAACTCTGCAGCGTCATCGTACGCCAGATGTGAGTGCCGAATAACCGTAAGCAGTTAGAGATAAATAATAAACAATTGAAGACCCTGTCAAGCAAGAATAGGATAGGATGGAGGGAATGTGGTGGTAGATGGTCGGCAGCGTGTCTGTCGAAGATGAACTGGATACGTTGTGCGTTGGACATTGGACGTTAGACGTCGGACAGTGCGACGTTGGACAGTGTGCGTTGTGCGTTGTGCGTTGTGCGTTGTGCGTTGTGCGTTGTGCATTGGACGTTGGGCGATGTGCGATAAATGAGTGTCAATTGGACCAGGCGGGTCCAGGTGTGAAATGTGGCGTTGATCCACAGCAAGACAGAGCCGAAGGGGTGAGGCGGAGAGCCCGAGAGACACTAGATAACCAGTGTTCACAACAGCGGGCGACGTTGTCCCTAGTGATGCGCGATTGGTTTTGCATCCAGCTAGGCTTCAGTGGGTCCACTCCGGTAACGTATGACACGAGATGTGTAAAGACCGGGAGTAGGACGGGGGTAAGGGCGGCAGCGTCAAGCGTAGGATCACGCAAGACCCAGTGATGCGCAAGTAGGATCTGTGGCGCAACCGCTGGCGGCGAAGGGATAGGGGCGAAGGCGGTAAGCGGTGATCATCGAGCCCCCAGAGCCCAAAGAGAATAAACAATAATATAAGACAGCATCGTTGGTGAGCGCAGAACAGGCGCATAGACGAACGGAATGTAGGTGAATGGGTAGGATTCGACTGTCGCTCGGATAGGGGTCCAATGGGTACGGCGTCGGGGACCTGTAACAGAGGAGAGCGACCAATCGAAACGGTATATCCGGCGCAGAGTTGCACCGGGGCTCATAACCTGTTGTGCGAGGTTGCAAGCGCGACCGCGCGACCTCGTTGACGGTGAGACGACGGCCGGGGGACAAATTTCCCCAGAACCGGATGCATATATGTGAGACTATATACACATCCAAGATACACGTGACGATGCCGTATCGGGCGGCTCCGCCGCCCAACATTCTGAGCACGGCGATATGCTATGGTCGCTGTTGGGGTGGTACTGGGAATATGAACCAGGACAGCGACCAAATGCAGAACAGGTGAAGACAAAAGTAGGCCTCATACACGTTACGCTTAACGCTATCTAATCAGCTACATAGATAAAAGATATCACGCAGAATGGGCTAAGAAGTGTGGAAGTAGAGATGAATGACGTTGAGATGAATTGACGTAGTCTTTGTGGCGCATTAGTATTCACGCTCAGGGAGTATAGTTATCCTCCATGGAGTTTGTATTGTTGGTTAATGCAAATGCCAGTAACTCAAAGTAGTAGTTTCAGTCAATGTGGCAAAGAGAGAAATATCTATCTAGTGTCTCGTCAACTCCTTCAGGCGATGAGGTCACATGTTGAGTTTATCGAAAATGCATGCATCCCGTGTAAACCGTAATGGTAGGGTTCCCGAACGTGGATCTCTTCCATTAAGTAGAAGAAAGCCCCGGGAATGTCGTGTTCGCAATTTGCATCGCCGGCATCACCGAGACACAACTACGTCAGAAACCCAATCTATTTCTATCACCATCACTACCGTACATATATCTCAGCGATTTCCGGACTGTAAATCCTTCTTGGGTTTACAGTACACGCACCTTTACGGATAACTTTGTTCAATAGCCAACGACGCTACGATGGTTCTGAGTAGGACTTCCAACTCCATCGATCCAGAAACTAATATGTCTAACCTTATATGAATAAAACGGATTTACATCATCCTCATATGCACATGTTTCTCATTCGATTTCCACGAGGAGTCACCAGAAGCTTGGACTACCTACGTACGCACGATCAGTGACCCCCGCAGGTTCAACGGGCTCCTTGTATCGCTAAACGTCATCGATGATGACCACGCATGGGCGCGTATTCTTGACTATTTAGCATGAGCTAGTTTGAACATACGACTCGCAAGTCCGGGTTCACATTATTCCTGCACATACTTCCTCGATACCATGCCTCCTCGTATCGCCATCATTGGTGCTGGTCCTGCCGGCCTCACTCTCGCTCGACTTTTAGCTGTCCAGTCGATCGTCCCTCAGGTGTTTGAGCGGGAACCATCCCCAGATTCTCGTTCTCAGGGTGGAAGCCTTGACCTTCACGAAGGCACTGGGCAGCAAGCCGTTCATGATTCTGGGCTCTGGGAGGAATTTCGCAAATACGCTCGCTACGATGGTCAAGAAATCAAGTTTTTGACCAAGAATTGCGACGTCATGTTCGCAGAACACCCCAAAGACGAGCGAGATCCAGACACCAAGCCCGAGATTGACCGCAAGATCTTGCGCGAGATGCTCCTGAAATCCCTCGACAACAACGTCATCAAATGGGGCTACACGCTCGACTCCATCCAGCCCCAGAGCAGCAACCCTCGCCTTTATGACCTACACTTCAAGGGTGGCGAAATCGAGAAGGGATTTGATCTGGTTGTCGGTGCCGATGGGGCGTGGTCTCATGTCCGCTCTTTGCTCAGCGCAGCGAAACCTTTCTACTCGGGCGTCTCTATGGTCGACATCGATATTACACGACCCGACAAAGGGGAGGTCGACAAGTTCGTGGGACCCGGATCTATCTTTGCATTTAGCGACAAGAAGGGAATCATCGCCCAACGTCAATACGACAAGTCGATCAACGTCTACGTTGCGTTTGGCAATGTTGACGAAACCTGGATCGAACGTTTCAATCAAGAGCCCGCGGATTCTCTTCTTTCATCGTTGCTCTCCCACTTTGATGACTGGGACCCCATCCTCCGAGATATTATTCGACTGGCCGAACCCAAAGTTAGCCGGACTTGGCCACTCTATATGCTCCCTGTTGACCATAAGTGGGATTCACGATCGGGGCTTACGCTGATTGGCGATGCGGCACATCTCATGACTCCATTTGCCGGTGAAGGAGTGAACGTGGCGATGTGGGATGCACTTGAACTTTCCAAGGCGATCGTAGCTGGGGTGAAAGAGGGCGACCTAGACACGAAGATTCGGGAGTCGGAGGAGGCTCTGTTCAAGCGTGCGGAAGACGCTTGCACTCGCACGGAGAGCAACATGCAGCAATTCATGAAGACTTCTGGAGCTCCAGACCCCTCTGCCATCGCATGACTGACGGAGATGCTGCCGGCCATTCTTTAATAATCATTTTGTTATACAGCTGTATGCCTAAATTGACTACTTTTGTAAAATGAAATAATTTGAAAGTTTGCCAAGATTGTTCCCGAGACCGGCATGCTGTCTAGCTAGTTTCGTTTAGCTTGGGTATCCCAAAGTTGTGTCCTAATCCAAGATCTTGGCATTTAGCAAAAGGTTTCTTTCTGATCATATTAGAAGTTGGAGGCATGGTCCTTCAGCATACATAGCTCATCCTTGATAAATGAGGAATTCAGCCAACGAATGTAAGGCTACGGACTCTCGTCTAGAGTTGGTAATTATTCACCACGCCTTCGTATGCCAGGCCGCGAATTCATTGTTGGATTGTGATGGCCTGATAACTTGAGGCTGCTGCTGTCAGATCCGCGCGTGGTCGCCTCAGGCCCAGCCAGATTACAAATATTGCTTACTGGATCCCCCCTTGGCGCAGGATCCATTATTCCACGCATACATCTCTGACTCATTGAGATCGGTGGTTGATTTGGAGTTATTTGTCTCGGATAAGGCTTAGCCCGCCACATCGGTTGCCACCTATCAAGATGACGTAGACACTCTATGCGATGAGTCTGTGGATTTTAGGCCGCCAAATTAACTTCGTGCGCGGGTAGGAACATGTCGTCTCACAAAGTGCTGAAAACTCTAGACAACAATCGTCCAAAGATGCGCCCTCGGTTAGACTTGCACTTGTGACCTGCTCAAGCTGATTCAACTAAGATTATCAATACTTTTCGTATACATAAAGGAGCTAGTCTAGGCATATACTAGCAGGAACCATTTACTTCTCCTCTCGCTTCCCGTTGTCCCGCTCAATTTCAGCCTTTTCATCGTGCTTCTTCTGCTTTTCCAGTCGTTCCGCAGGTGTGACTGCTTCATCTTCCTTTTCCGTGCTCTTTGGTTTTGAGGCAGCGGCGTCGATAGCGTTGAGAACTGTAAATTTTCCGTCGGGAGAGCCGTCCCATTTGATGTTATAATCGTCTATTCGAGTGGTTGAGAAGAGCACACTCAAGATGCAAGTAGAGCAACACGTACCTGCGATTTTGTATATTTCCCGACGGAGCTGTTTCTCCTCGGACACAAGGTCGGCCCATCTATAAGCATGGAATATGTTGGCGAGCTAAAACTGGAGCTTGACCTCGCCACTTACTGATCTACATCGAGTCCCTTGGATTCGTACAGTTTGGCCCGACGGGTTGAGACTGATTGTTTCAGGAGCGAAGAGTACGATACTTCACGGCCTAGAAGCACAGAGGTTGGTATGAATGAAAGGATTGATACGATTGTCAAAAAGGTAACGCACCCTGATACAAAAACCACATATACCCGGCAATAATCCATGTAAGGCCAGACAGGTACGTCACAGGTTCCATAATATCCCTAAGATCATCATCATCATTAGCTTTCCACAAAACCACCCACGAGGTACTAACCAGCCTAGATCCCAAAACGTCAACCGCGCGACCACGCCGAAATAAACCAACAGCATCGCAAATCCACCAAGGGCCAACCGTCTCGCGCTCCGATGGGCAATATGATCGCATTCACGTTTAATCTTTTCCAGTCGTTCGAGTTCATTCGAAACATTCTTGAGCCTGTGCCTGAGGAACCGAGTGCGTGTTCGGAAAGACGGGACGAGGATCCGGATTTGAGTTTCGTCTGGTTTGGAGGAAGAAGAGGAATCTGATTTGGGAGCCGGTTTGGACATGGTGATTGCGAATTCTCGGTCTTGGGCTGCTTCTTTTACAAAGTCTCCGATATCGGTCGAGTCGGACCATACGATTTCTTTTGAGGAGGATTTGTGTGGGATGGATCGAAATGCGATGGATGTGCTGGTTGACGTTTCGAGAGGGAGTGATGCTTGGATAAGGCGAGAGACGTGTGAGAGCGGCTGAGATGGATGCAGAAGAAAGACAGCTAGAAGATCGTCAGTCTGGGTCGGTGACATGTTTGAGTTTGATCGTGCGTACTGAGTGGTGGTTTCGATGCTTGAGGCGTCGGGATCGGGACTATAAGCTTGAAGAGATGCGACGAGGTTGGGGACAGGCGACCTGTAGAGGGCTTAGAGAACGTCGTGTGACATCATAGACCCGTTTGGTGCTTACCCATCCCCTCGGGCAGATCCTCGACCTCTTCCCCAGTTCCCTCTTCTCCGCCCTTTTTCGAGTTGTCGACACCATCTGACCAGCTTTCGCTCCTTTTTGCTTCGGCGATGAATCTCGAATGTCCGCCGTACAAGTTCTCTTGGGACGCAGCCGATTGAGGACTCGGAGTTTGTTGAAATCGGGGAGGAAAGGACTGGAATAACCGAGTTCGGGCGACTATAGGTCGATAATAGAGTCTATTCGAGTGTGCAAAGAGCGTGCGGAGGTATAACCCTGCGCTCATAGTGGTCGGTCGTGTGCATGTCGCCAAGGATCACTTTCATGATGAATGCAAGAACGAGGCCTGACGTCAGTCTTTCGCGCTCGGCGCTTGGCTCTTTGGGTCTGTTTCGGTACCCGCGCTTGGTCTCGGCGGCGACCCTGGACTCGAACAAATATCTTGTTTCTATGTGTCCGATCTAGAAAATAACAACTGAGTCAGTAGACACAAGCTATTCCTCTGCACTGCTCTCCCTCTGTGTGTGACAAAATGGCTTCGGAAATGGATGCAGGTCTCGACTCTCTGAATCTCGACGCGTCTCTGTCCTCTAGCGGTGACAATATCGTCGATTGGGTCAACCAATTGCTTGACCCCGCTTTGCCAGAGCCTGCAGCCGGCTCGGACTCCTCCATTGGAGATCTTGGAAACTTGGACAAGACTATTATCAATCTCATTGCCCGCTTCGATGTGATTGCTCAAGAGACGGCAAGCAAGATTGACACCACGATTGCAGATGTCACAAGGACCATGCCAAGGCTCCATTTCGACGTCCAGGTGAGCTTTTTTAGATATAACAAAAATACTAGAAACGAACGCAATAAAGTAACCAGGTCATGCGTGAATCCGCCCTCTCCCTCCAATCGGCTCTGCACACACTCTCACACCAATCCACATCCCTCCTTCCCTCTCAAGACTCCAAAGACGAAACAAACTCGGCCCTCACACGTCTCCATACCCTCTCCCAAACACACTCCAACATGACAGCCGCCCATGCGCTCTTGAAAAAAGCCGAATCCTGGTCCGCGCTTGAACCAGATGTCACCCGACTGTTGGCCAACTCGGAATTCGACGCCGCAGCGGACAGATTGGCCGCTTCGACCGACTCGCTTCAGGTATTCGAGGGCACACCCGAGTACGAGAGCGCCAAGGGTTTAATGGTCAGCTTGCAAAACCAACTCGAAGCAGGTCTGAGCACCGCGGTCGTCAACGCTGTCAACGGACTCGACTTTGATACGTGCAAACGATATTATGCCATCTTTTGTCGAATCCAACGCGAGATCGAGTTCAAGTATTATTACAACGGCATACGTCGGACCAGTCTTGTCAAACTTTGGGCGACGTATGGAGATTCGGATCTTTCGTTTGCGGATTTTATTTCGAAATTCTTTGGGGAGTTTTTGGCCCTCGTTCATGCCGAACGACAAAATATGACCAAGGTCTATCCAGACCCGCAAGACTGCCTCGCCGAATTTATCCTCACGACTGTCGAATCGCTCCAACCTTCGCTCGTCCAGCGGCTCGAGTCGGAAGGATTAAAAGGACTGATCTCTGCACTGGAAACGGTGCAAGAGTTTGTTTCATCAGTCGGAAAGACTCTGGAAGCGATGATCCTGTTTTCACCCGGTTTGCCTACCACTCCAGGCCGAAACCCATCAGGTTCTCTTTTGCGCAAGCCATCCCACAACAGACGCACATCCAAGCGATTCTCCATCTCCCAACGCAACGACGGCAAATCCCTGCTTCGCACAGACTCGGCTCCCGAACTCGAGACTATCCCACCATGGGAATTATCCCTTCTTGAACCGTTCCTCGAACACCAGACCGATTATGCTTCCCTCGAACTGAAACTTCTCAACCAAAGTTTTGAACAGAAATCTGCTGGGAGAACGCAAACGTTGGACGGGGCAAAGAAATTACACGACGCCGTGGCCGACGTGGTAGGGTTGGCCGAAGACGCGGTTTCCCGGTGTGTCGCATTTACGCACACGTTTGGGGCCAAGGAGCTTGCCAGCACTTTGGATCAGTTTTGCGCAGGGGTATTCGAAGGAGCAAAAGAACAGTGTCTTCCGTCTCCTACCACCACTACCACCACGACCGCAGCGGGGGCTGTCCCACCAGATGAAGACCTGGATTACACGGCCGAAGACTGGTCTGCCTTCCAGCTCGCCCTTCGTCTCCTCGAGGGCTGTCGCGCAGCCGAAGACAGACTAGAATCCCTCGAGAATAGAGTGGTGACGAGGATCGCCCAAGCCCACCGGCTATCAGTCGGCGTTCCACGCTCAGAGATCCAACTTCTCAGCCAGAGCCCGCTCAACACGCCCGAAAACCAAGCTCTCCTGGCCCAATGGGAATCATCCAAAACCCCTTCGTCGACTCAATTCCTCACGCAGACACGAGAGGCTCATCGACAATTCACGATCGCGTGCCAGTCTTTGGTTCGAGACACGATTCTCTCCCCACTGAAACTCCGTTTAACTGGCTATCCGTTCTTAACCGAATGGACCGAAGTCGACACATCGACCGGACCAGGCCAGCTCAAACTTCCCAAATTCAGCGCTTCGGCGACATCAAGCGTGCAAAGCGTAGCCGAGGGACTGCTAAACCTACCACGCCTATTCGAAGTCTACGCAGATGACAATGCTCTGGCTTTTTCGCTCCATACTCTTCCGTTTATCGGCCGAATCGAGGAAGAGGGTACAGAACTCGTAACTTCAACATGGCTCTCGTCTCTCACACTCTCGTTTTGCGCACACGTTACGGACGTCATCTTGCCCGCCATTTCGTCTCTTACGCCGCTCGGAGCCAGGCAGCTCGCCTCTGATTTAGAGTATTTGAGCAACGTTGTTCGGACTTTGGGAGTCGAACCCGAGGTTTTGGAGGAGTGGAGAGCGGCGACTGACATGTCGGACCAAGACGGGATTGCCCGAGCGAGGGAGATCAAGGAGAGTGGCGGCAAGGTCACTGAGGGCGTATTCGGAAAGGTCGCGTTGCTGAGAGGGTGGGCTGTCATTGGGGACAAGTAAAAGTATGGATGAAATAAATTGATAAGTTATGAAACAGCTTTGTTGGAATTGATATAGCCGGTGCCAAAACACGACAGCATGAGCTCGTTCTCCGAGTCTGGAGCTGGAGTAATTTTGAAGGATGTTCCGAAGAATTGCTTGATGTCGCGGAGGAGCTGCACGCTGTACCCAGGTCAATGGGGGGTATAATGGGGTTTGGGAACAACTTACGATCTGACTGTGAGTTCGCCCATCCGGCAACGACCAATGTCTTCGCTGCCCAAAACCATGAACAATAATATGAGCCATTGATGATGTCGGTCCACACATCCCCCTCTCTGAATTTCGGCGAGCAGCGCTCGAGATGCTGTGTACCCGATATCGTTTGGGACTGCTCCGCCTTCGCCGATGACCTCTGCACAATGCAGCGCACCAGTCGTGGATGTTGCCACCAAACTCATTCCGAAGCCAGGCGATCTAAATAAAGTCAGTATCATTGTCGATTGTGAAACCAATTGGTACGTACTTGCCACTATCTTCCTTCCTGTAAACATCGGCAACGAGATAAATGTCGTTGATATATCGATTGAGAACTTCCCTCGAAGCGTCAATCATTCGGGGGCATTTGTCTGAACTAACGCGCACGGCATGTCTAGAGAAGCCCTTGAGTATATCATTTCGCAGAGGGGCACGATGGTACGTACGCAATTCCACGAATTCGATTGATTTTTCCCGGGTCAACAAAGTTCAACGTCTTGATCTGCTTGACCACTGGGCACATAAACTCGACCTCTCCGCCTCCCAGAGGTACAGCTCCTCGCCTTTTGATCTGCAACATGGGAGCAGTGAGTACTTGAACGGCAAGACAGTGATAAGTAGTACCTTGAGCTCTACCCCGCCTTCGATACCAAAAAGGCTCAAATGAGGTAAGGTGACTGTGCGTATGAGATCCACCTAAACAGCTGTATTGGGCGCCACGTAAGACATACCAAACACGACCACCGTACCGAAAGATCCCGTTCGTCAGATGTTATGCCCTTGAGAGTAAGCTGCAACGGCTTTTTCCCGAATGGGGCAATTGCGACGATAGGTTCTAAGAAGTAACCTATGGATCTCGACAGCGGACACTCATGCGTGACAGATCCGCCGTTGATGATTCCAGGTTTAATGAGAACAGATGTACCTATGACGTAGGCGTTTGATCATGGAAACAATAATCCAGACATGTATAACAAGCTCACCTGTATACGAGATCTCTATGACAGTGCCATTCGTCACCCGTTCTACCAGTCGTAAGAAGCTAGCTTCAAAATCTGAGAAAACGATATAGTAGAGTTTCTTCTGTCATGGAGGCTATTCTCACCTCGCAGTCCAGGATTCTGGTCTTCAGGTCGGATAGCATCGATACGCACTGATCTACCGCTCAGTATAGACAGTACTATCCTTTGCCTGAAGTATTCGTGGCCTGTGAATCGTACAAGACCGCTTGTGGGGTTGGTCGTGGTGGAAGGCATGAGGGTATAAAATTTAACACTGCCACCGGCATCCAAGAAGAAGTCGGATATAGGTCGAACGCAGCTGGACATCACACTTGTTCAGCCATGGCCTACGAGGCTTTGAAAAGTGAGGTATTATTCAAAACGGACGCAGGCACAGTTTTGCTATTACTATATTATCCTGATTTTAGGAAGCCCGTATCTTTTCTTTCGCGCGAGAAATAGCGTCATGGGTAGCATCTTGCTCGGAAACCAGGTCAGAGCGACACAGTTTTAACTAGGCAACATCATGATGGCCTTGAGTAGTAGCGTACTAACCCTGTTTCTACCCAATGGCGGCCCGTTGTGCGGAGTGAGGCACCAAACAGCGCCGATCAAACCCCGATCGAATACAAGCGGGCCGGCAGTTCCGGGGTCCGACAGGGTGCAGCTCTGTTCTTCACGCCCACCATCTAGTCTATCACGCTCTTTTAACTTGTTCAACCGATACCGAGCACGGAACAGTCACCATCCGAGTGGACGAACCACGCTTACGATGGTTCCATCCGGCAATGAACATGCACCAGGTCTCGACCCCCTCATCTACGACATTTTCTCACATCGTCAATCGCCGATTCTAGACAACTTTCGCTGCTCGGTTTGGAATCCACCTGATCCCAGGGGGGGGGGGTTGTAGTGACAATTTGGTTGCGCGGCGTCCAATTAGGTCCACGGACTCTACAAATCCCAGCACGAGATGGCGTTGTGTGAGCCCAACAGCGGGACGGGAGCGAGTGAGAACGCGAGACTGAGATATTGTGGGTTCCTTATCTGTGCTGCCTGCTTTTACTCGCGCTAAATGTGTCAATGCGCTTACCAGCTATAGCCCCCACTCCCAACAATAGATCTACTTGCCTATCCTCGACCCTCGTACCAAGCTTTGTTTGATCGGTCCAGCACGTCTTGCAGGCAGTTTTGCGCTCCACATAGGACTCGACAAGAGCTGCCATGGTGTCGTCTGAGACCTCGTCTCGAACCAGGACTAGCTCGATACTTATCCTCACTGGGAACCACAAGAGTCGGTCGGTTCAGAAGATCGTCCTCGCAGCATTGCAATCGTTGTTCACTGGGTTCTGGAGGTGGAATGAGATTCAATGGAAGTCGCGAAGAACGATTCGCGTGTCGCAAGTGATGCGAGCAGTCGTAGCTCGCATCAACCGAGAATCGTACGACTGGTGATTGGTCGACAATTTCGAGCTGATTGGAGCACACTCAATCAGGGCGGACAACATGCAAGAAAACCGACAACCGAAGTGAGCAGGATGTGACGCCAACTTGTTGAGTGATGCATTGGATGGACAAGCGATGTGTCCTCGTGCGGCTCATTTGGTGCGCCTATCCAGGTAGCGGTTGGACGATAACTGACGAGGTTCCAGCGAGCAACGACGTCCAAGACTTGTGTCTTTACGCTCATGAGGTAGTCGGTTAGTCATAAACTCACGCCTAAGATATCGGGAGTGGGTCCTGGAGACAACAGTAAGTCTAACTCAACTTGGATTGTGATGTTCCGTTCAATTAGCTCATTAGGGCCAACTAGACGGGCACAGGGGCGTATGTTAGTCCTACTTGAGTTACTGCCGGCAAACACTCGGTGAGTGAAGCTCGAGCGTCCTTAACGAAATGTTGACTCACTGACCAACCTGTCATATTGGTTCAAGCCTGAGCACTTGATGCAGCGGAGCAACCGAGCTTGAGAAGGTAAGAGCGTCTGCTATCATATCTAGTCGTTGTCTGAGACCGAACGCTTGTAGGCTAGGCGACCATGATTGAAACTAGAGCCCAGGAGGCAAGAGGGACGAACCGGACCAGCAACGCAATCACGGAGGAGAGAACCCTGGGAGGGCAGGATAATGTAAACCGGTTGTGAACATGGGAAAGGCCGGCGGTGCCACTCATAACTATGTACGTTGTGACCTGAATACAACTGCTATTACCGCGTACTGCTTCGATGTTGGATAACTGGCCGTGGAGACTGCCCTAGTTTTGATAAGCGGCATGCTCGATGAGCATATCGTAAGATGACCTGGATGTAGCGTCCAGACTGGCATGCTGTCTGGTGATATCTCAAAGATTGTGCGGTTCAAAGTGCCTGTTATGGCCGAACTTCGAGCGGCCGGCCCGTCACCTCGGACTATGCCGTGAACGTGGGATCCACGCATAGACGCCCGTCAGCACCAACCCTTACCACCACATCTGCTTGTTACAACGGACAAACTGAAAACAGCTGGAGTATGTCTGACAGAAGAGAGGTATCTCAAGGGGTAAACATACTGGTGCTAGGTGAGTGCTCGATAGTATTCTCGAGTATATACCAACCATTCCCATCAATGTGTAGAGGGCGGTGGAGCGCGAGGTCTATCGTCGCTCATCATCCTCGACGAGCTCATGACTAGACTCCAGCACAAAATGAGCCTACAGAAACAGCCTATGGTCCGAGATCACTTTGACGTCGTAGCTGGAACCGGAACAGGGGCGTGAGTCGGCGCTAGTGCTTGCTGTCAAGCCTTCTGATCATGTTTGTTCCAACAAGTGTAATCGCGTGTATGGTTGGTCGCCTCGGAATGTCTATTCAGCAAGCTATCGAGCACTACGTCAAGCTGGCCGACGTTTTTGTGGAACGAAAGCTGATCGGGGCGACTACCTTCAAGACGACGAAACTTCAAGACACACTCAAATCGATCGTACGAGATGTAACCGGAGACGAGAACACGCGGATGATGGACTCGACGCAAGATGGGGAAAAGTGCCGAACGTGAGGTGGTGCCCAGTACGTTAGACTTTGCGCTTATGCTTTCACGATTCTAGGATGGTGTTTGCAATGTCCGCCCACAACCTCAACGCCTCTCTGCCTTGCATATTCCGCTCGTACCAAGGTCTATCAAACCAGATACCAGACTGCCCCGTCTGGCAGGTGCTGAGCGCGACGATGGCCCATCCCGAGATGTTCAAGCCGACCGAGATCGGGCCGGACCATCTGCGGCTGTCTTTTGTGGATGGCGGGCTCGGATGTAACAACCCGGCGGCGCATGTACTCGCAGAGGTCAAGGCGGTACTCCCGAGTCGAGAGATGTCGAGCCTCGTATGCATCGGCGCTGGGCACCCAGATACTATTCAGCTGTCGCAACGGAGCGTATTTGCAAGACTCGTACCCACCAACGTGCTCGCCTTGACGAAAGGAATCTCGCAGGACGCAGAGCGAGTGGCACAGGAGATGTATGCTCGATTCCGGTCGGCGACGCACTTGTACTATCGATTCAGCGTCGATCAGGGCATGCAAAGCATCGAGGTGGGCGAATGGGAGAAGCTGAGTCAGGTAGCGGCAAACGCACAAGCATATATGCGTAGTCCGGGCGTGAGTACACGGGTAGACGAAGCCGTTGCTACGATTGGAGGTCGCAAAGCTGTGGTAGCCAACCAGCGCATTGGTGAGTGTCGATGAAGCTTTATTGTACTAGTCGTAATTGTTCATTTCTGCATCAGATGGCGAGATACAGTTGGTTACCGCCAGTGAAGGAATGGGCTACAAAGCCTGCCCGCCGCCGACGCCCGTGTTCACCGGTCGCCAAGACACCATCGAACAGATAGTCGCTTGCCTGTCTCAAGGCAATACTCAGCGCTGCGTATTCGTTTTATACGGCCTCGGGGGGTCGGGAAAGACGCAGCTTGCGCTGAAGACGGCCCAACAAGCTAGGGACAAGTGGACTGATGTAGTCTTTGTAGACGCCACAACTCATGACACAGCTATCGCCACACTGGCGGGGTTTGCCAAGGAGAAAAACGTGGGCGAAACCCATCAGAGTGCCCTGAGATGGCTTTCGAATCAACGCGAGCGGTGGCTTATGATCATCGACAACGCCGACGATCCCAAGGTCGATATCCGCCAGTACTTTCCCGCTGGGGATACCGGCAGCATTCTAGTCACCACTCGCATCGAGGGGCATGTGTTGTTTGCTCAGGGGCAAGATGCGGACTATCAGGTCTCGAGCATGAGGCAAGACGAGGCGATGGCTCTACTGCTCAAAACAGCAAGGATCAAGGAATCCGAACTCACGATAACCGAGCGACAAGCGGCATGTCAATTACTCGAGGTGAGGCGTATTGCTATTTTTGACATATACGCAACCATATCGACTACACTTGTGTACAGGACTTGGGCTACCTGGCACTAGCGATCGTACAAGCTGGTGCATACATGTTCAGTTCGAAGCAGTCGATCGCTCAGTATCTTCGCATGTTCACGCAGCATCGTCGACTCATTCTTGAGAAGTATACCACCCTCCCAGTCAAGGTCGACGGGTACCAAAAGAGCGTATACACGACCTGGCACATGAGCTACGAGCAACTCGGTGCGAACGCGCAACGTCTGCTGCGTCTTCTGGCGTTCATGTATCGGTCCAGCATAGTCGAGGACATCTTTCGTCGCGCTGCCACTCAAATAAAGGGGTACGAGCCAGAAATCCCCGAGACTGAGACCGAGAAAGAGATGCACAAATATGTGACAGCGTGCTTGGAGCCATACCTGGACTCGACCGGTGCTTGGAACTCGAGTGCATTCGTCGACACTATGACAGAGCTGCTGTCATACTCGCTCATCAGCTATGACCGTGCGAACGCCGCATATACCTTGCATGTCTTGGTACATGACTGGGCGAGTACTGTGATCGAGCATCCCCTCGAGGTGGCCGTTGGTCATACCGCGCTTCTGTTGGCAGTTTCTATTGACTACAACGACACAATCGACAGCCTGGCGCACAAACGCATGGTGGAGATACACATCAACAGGCTTCTTGATAGGAAAGAAAGACCGAGCGCAAACAACGCTGCTCTGTTCGGAGAGGTGTACTATCGCAGCGCAAACTGGAAACAGAAAGAGAGAATGGATCAGATAACATTCGAGGGCAGAAAACAAGTGCTGGGAGAAGAAGATACAAACACCTTGTTGAGCATGAACAATCTGGCGTTGACATACCGGCAACTGGGCAAGTATCGAGACGCGGTCGTGCTACAAGAGCAGCTGGTCGACATCCGCAAGCGAGTCTCGGGACACGAACACCGCTATATCCTCATAGCCATGTCAAACCTCGCAAGCACATACTACGACCTTGGTCGATACACCGACGCACAGTCCCTCCACCTACACATCCTCGACACACGCAAGCGAGCCTACGGTCATGAAGATCCCGACACACTCCTCAGTATGCACGACCTTGCAGTCACGTACAAAGCCCAGGGTCGATACGACGAAGCACAGGCGCTGCTCGTCCAGGTCGTAGATGCCAGGAAGCGAGTCAAAGGCGACGAGCATCCCGAGACCCTGGCTTCGATGCACGAACTCGCATCTACATACTACTCTCAGGGTCGATACGATGAGGCAGAGTCGATGCAGGTGACTGTGCTGGAAGTGAGGAAACGCAGGCTTGGGGACGAGCATCCTGATACGCTGAGCACGATGAACGACCTGGCAGCCACCTACTACGCCAGGGGTCGATATGGGGAGGCGGAGGAGCTGCAGCTGAAGGTGCTTGAGGCGAGGACCCGAGCGTACGGCGAAGACCATCCGGCGACGTTGACGAACATGAACAACCTCGCAAACACATATCGTGCTCTGGGTCGATACGAACAAGCGGAAGAGCTCGGACGAAAAGTAGTAGTGGGACGAAAAATTGTGCTTGGGGCGAGGCACCCTCGGACACTTTTGTCGATACGCAACCTTCTAGCGACGTACAAGGCGATGGGAGAGCGTCGCAAGCAGGAGTACAAAGCACTAGCAGACCAGGTTGCTACACTCGATGCTGGTACGACATGATGATGCATCTGCATGATGGCTTTTGGATCGGTGGCTTCATTTGTACCGGTGGGAAAGTGAGCCGATTGCAGGTTATCTGGCGCGGACAGTCTCGTTTGCCTTGTGTATGAAACTGCGGTTTGAGCTGGGTTCGAGCGGCGAAAAGACTCGTATGTATGTAGAATAGTTGAAGTATCTATGACACCAAGCCGCGAGCAGGTCAATCGGAACCAAGGGACAGAGTGGGGTGATGCAAGACACGGCGTGTGTCGCAGGCGAGTGTTGTCGATGGCACGATACACAGCCACAGACTGCAGACCAAGGACAAGCCAGAGAGCATGCCGAGACGAGATAGACCAGAGGATGGACTCGATCGACTGGCCGCTGGTTGATGTGTGATGGGAGCGAAATGAGCTTGCCCGAAATTCAATTTGCAATTGGATAACGTGATCAGCCCTGGCCAAACACGTGAGCGTCAACCACGACCGCCATGTCCTCTTTCGATATCATACGTCTGCCAATGGGGTCCTAGGATGGCTTCTCAGGTGTCTTGTGGGCGGGTGGGCGTGTCATGCAGTTGGATTGACTCGACGAGGTGCGTCTTCACTATTTGTGGACTGCTTTGTAGCAAACCCGATCAACCGAAAGCCAGTCTATGCATCCCTGTTGCCCAGCCGTCCCCAGCTCGCCATCCGAGGACCAGGCTGCTACCCGAGCCTAGGATGACATCTCGGACGATCGCCCGAAGCAGTCGTACGCCGTCATTTGCGGCCATGTTGCGCGTCAGTTCCCTGGTCGACGCGCCATGACTTGACCTTGGGGTGGTGTTATCGTCCAACCTCGACCGCGTGCCCTCCAACTATCAGCATATCTTATGCATCCGCGGCTTCTGGGCGGGGTGATGCTCTCGCGGAGTGGTCTTTCAGCCGCTTCTAGCAAGATCCCGACGGGTTCTTGGGTGGATGGAACCCTGCTCTCGTAGTGCCGAGGCTCAAGCCAGACATGTCCGCCTTACGTCGGTGAATGATCTCTGCATCCATCAGCGTTTCTCTACGCCAACGCCAACGT
Source organism: Ceratobasidium sp. AG-Ba (assembly GCA_016906575.1). Taxonomy (NCBI): domain Eukaryota; kingdom Fungi; phylum Basidiomycota; class Agaricomycetes; order Cantharellales; family Ceratobasidiaceae; genus Ceratobasidium; species Ceratobasidium sp. AG-Ba. The sequence goes on from CP059614.1 coordinate 1,627,929, forward strand.
AAATATAAAAGGAGGTGCACGGCCCGTATCAAAGATGGGGCAAATTTCTGGGGAGATGTGTATGTGGTCTCTTATTTGGAGAAGCACAAGTTCCCTTGCTCGAAATTCGCATACATACTAGATGACTCTTCCTATCATTATATGCTCCCTTTTGACTCGCTGATACCTGGGTTCGGCTCTGACAACCCTCTCTCCCGCTCGTGTTTAGAGCTACGGAGACAACCGGATGACCTACCAATCGATCATACGCGGAAGATGCAACAAGAAACAGCTCGAGGCTCAGGACTGCAACAATAATGGGTGGGGGCGACAGCAAGAGAGACGTATGGTGTGCATTGGGTTAGTAAAGCGCAGCCTTTGAAGCGTTCTACTTGGGTGGAGAGTGGGGGAATGGATAATTAGAGCGGGGGCACTGGAATATCTCGTATGTCTCACTTTAGCAAAGCGTTCAAATATCGGATCGGCTACTCGTCGAGCCAAATGCAATTCATCTAGATCAATGATCAGAATGTTGTTGAGAAATTAGTAATAGAATTTCTTGGTACAGGCAACGCCCGAGCCCCGGACTCGAGACGCAGACGCAAACATACCTGTCCGTACTCGATCGAGGTGATGCTGGGTGGCTGTGCACGGAGATAAGCAAGGCGAGATAGCGCCAGTATTGATCTGTGTTTGACAACCACATGCGGTAGACGGCAACCCGCTTAGCCGGCATAACTTGTTCATACGATGCGGATGGATATGGGAGGTTAGAGAGAGACTAATTGGAGAATAGGAGCCAAGTTAGGCTTGAGCTATTGGTTTAAGGATCTTGACGGGTCAGTAGCGTGGTCTTGATTAAACTGCGCGATTCATCCACTCTCCCAGCTTTGCTGTAGCTGTATACTCTCGAGGATTTTCTCTGGCTCTCGCCATCCTCAAAGCTGTTATTCTTATTGGCCCCACCAAACTAGGGCAAAAATGTGTGCCATACTCGGGATTGGGCAGGCAAGAAGCTCATGAAACGACCGCATTATCTGATCAGCATACAAAGAATCGATAGTGCATGCCAGAGATTTCCTGCATTCATACACGGTGATGATACTATACTGCTCAAACCATAGCCTATTGGGTACTGAGACGGCTGATGATCAGACTCTTCACGAGTCGAGCGAAGCGCTGCCTCTGAGACGCGAGCGCGCAGTGTGAATGTTTCATCCCAAGTCCCATTCATGGTGATTCTAACTCAGAAACAATGGCTGAGGTTCTCTTGTTCCACCCAATCTACCCAATCTCAACTCTCGAACACACAGACTGACCCACTCAGATGGCAAGGTCGAAAGGACAGGTGGACACAATGATTGAATGCACGTCAAATGAGAATAGGATGCAGAGGCTCTGGTGCGTCTCCCGGGCGGGCCAAGTGTTGGTGATCTGCAACTGATTTGGCTTTCTCAATGTCTGAAGTACCATCTTGGCAGCAAGAGCCACGGGGACGTTTACTGTATAAGATCTGAAAATCTTTACCGAGTATTTCTAAATCTGCAGCGCGCGGGAACGTATAAGGTCACGCCGGGGGCAACGCTGCTCTCTCCACTGAGCCTTGTTCATTCCCCGACTGTCACTTCACCGCCACCGTCTGTTGAACCCGCGTCCAGTTTCTCGTCACCATCGTGTAACGCTATTTGTATCTTCTTCATCGCCCTCCTCATCCTGCTTGTCACTGGCCACCTGGCCGTAGCGGCATCCTCACCCTATTCATCATCCTCCCGTTCCCGACCTTCTCCGCTGTTGTTGTTTGTGGCCATGTCTATACTTACTCTTTGCAGCTCAAACGCGAGGTCGTTTCTTTGTACGAGCGCTACGGGACGATGAAGTGAGTAGCCCCTATGCTCGATGTTGCCACCGATTCCAGTTCGAGGCTGACAGCTCATTCTAGCTTTTACCAGCCCGGGTACAAGATTCTCGACGAATGCTACTCGGTTGCTTGTTGCCAGATCGCGGCAAAAGAGCTTGTCCTGAAGTTACAGGGGCAGCTCCGTGGCTGGTTTCAGGGGTTGAGTCAAGGTGAGTCGTGTGGACGCATGCTGGTGAAGATGTTCAGAGGAGGAAGTAGCCTGAACTTCTCCATCGATATATTCAATTCGTTTTGTCTTTTGCGTTTCTTACCAGTCGTCTCGGTTGTGTGTCTTGTTGGTTGTGTGTTCTTGGCTGCATTGCGAGGTCTGGTCATCGAGACGCTGAAGCTGGTCTTCTGTCCTCTTGCGGCGGCCATCTCTGGATTGGTGACCGTTTTGATTTTGGTTCTTATTTTTATGCCTGGGTTGGTTGGCTTGTGCCGAGGGATGAATATCGGTGAGTCGAAGCTTGTGTTGATCCTTTACTATGCCAATGTTTTTGTCTACGAACAGGTGTGTGCGATATCGTTGCTCAAGTCGCGCATTTGGCGCCCGACAAACGTGCTCCGTCTCCTCGGGCTTGCATCGCCTCTGCGTGCGGTGCCTATTTCGCGGTCCGACTTGTGTGCAATGTGACCACTTGGTCGACTCAGACCTGGACTATCGCACTCTTCTGTGCGCCGGCAGCAGCTGCCCCCGCCCGGGCGCACCCTATTCAGGGTTGATCGTCAAGGTGGTTGATGAAGGTGATCGGTGAGTGGTGTGCCGCTTCTGTGATCGACGACATCTGGGATTTGACATGATCACCGGTTTCCAGCTTCCATCGGACGATCAGTCACCGATGGCTGTGAAATGTACGACCAAGAGTACAACTGGCCCGTCGACCCGGCATTGGTGACGCCGTCAGGACACGGTCCCGAGAGCCAAGCAGACAGGTTGCCGGATCGCGATGAAGTATGCTGTGGAGTTGAAAAGATACTTGCTCCTTTTTAATCGATTTCACATTGTTGACCGTGTGATTGCAGTGTCCTTGCAATCATGTGGGCTGCGGAAGGTTTGGCACTGGGATTGGATCCGTGGTTGGATTCAGGTTGGAAACTCCCTGGGTATGTTGAGCTTTGATTTCCGCTCGTTCGGTATCTGACCGTGTATAGGTCGAGCGCCCTCTGTAGACATAACGGGCTGTTTGTTGAATCTCAGTATGGAAATCGAATATAACAGAATATGGTAGCAATCGCATGACTCGCATATATGTACTAGATACCTACCGAATGTTCTAGGAGGTACTAGAATAACTGATTTACATGCATATAACTCTGTACGCAGAAAAGATGCGTAATCGCAGCACGATTTGTTTGTTACGTACTCAAATTCAGATCAGAGTGATCCACACAGTCTGACAATCTCTTAATTTTAGTATGTTCCCATGAGGCCGTGGGTATAGTGTTTTCAGTACATACTGAAAACTAACCACAGAAGTTTCAGCTTTTCAAAATCAGTATGCCTTGCGTTACGGTCGAGTTGCTGAAAATGGAAATTGCCTAATCCAAACACCAGAATAATCGATTTTCTGTTATTTTCATGGCTCCAACTTTCCCTATTTGGCATGTTACAAATGTCCCTTATATGGACTGGACTATTTCCAATAGAATCAATATCGTTATCCAGCCGCTCGATTTCCATCCCCTCTGGATCAAAGGGGGTAAATGTGGCACAATACCCCTGCGCGATGAGTGGGTGCCCATGCCCAACTATGCCAAGGACCCTTGCGCACGTCTAATAGACTCTGTCCAAGGTTGAAGCTAGTTCCGGAACGGCTAATCACCTGGAGCGCTCTACTCCACTCGGTCGCCTTGCTGATCAATTTGCCAGACCCGGCAAGCCCCTATTGGTCAGTGTATGCTAGTAAGATTGTACTCGAATTCAGTATTGCAGCATCCTTGGAACATACTAAAATTACAGGATTAGTACATACATGAGATTAGTATAACACATGATAAAAACACCTAACTCCGTATCTTAATTGGAGGGCACGGCGTCCTTAACATTTCGTGCGGATTTTACGCATGTCTCATTATCCCAGAGGGATTATAGAATAGCACACCTATCTTGAACCAGTACAGTGTTATGGAAACAAACCGTTGTGAGATCGTGGCTTTGAGAGATTGTGAAACGATTGGATTGTTGTCAACAAAGATGGTTGGACAGCTGAAACAAATCAAAAACGTTAGAAGGCTACCAACACTTAGCGGCAAAGTCGAAGAGCCACCAAAGCGCTTGAATTGCAATGCCACGACAGGCGATTTGTGTGACTATGAGTGTGAAGCTTTATTATTATCAGAGAAATCATACTTTTACATTCCGAACGCCACAGGTCGCCCATTTGGCATAGAGGTCAAAATGTGCTTGGTAGTCGCTTTTGAGAGTCTCTTGAGCCAGTAATTAGGCACCTTCTGCATAAGCGATTTTGCGTAAATCGCATATCCAAAATCGCTTCAACAAACTTGCTGAGATTCGTAATCCTAGCATCGGTGAGCATAATATGGAGTGTTAATGACAACCTTTAGCTCCCCTACACCTGCCTTTTGTTTTGTGGAATAACAGCCGGCGGAATGTTACAAGCACGTATCGAAAATCGCTTATGCAGGAGGTGCCTATTGCGTCTTCTTCAAGTCCTGTTCTCAAGCAATTCCTTTTGAGGATATTTCATATTTTTTGGTGTGGGTAACGGATTGAATGCAATTTTTTTTGAGTCCAGCTTATTCTGTCCGCTCAGCCCGCGTCTATGTAAGACAGCTACAGCAGGGATTCAATGCTGTATGCAGTAGAGCGGCCCCATTTACTAATGTCCTTTATCTTAACATCAATAGAATCTAGTACCCTAAGGATTTGACTAAACACAAATACAATCACGCTTGAGCCATCATACTTATTTCAATAGGCGGTGAGTGAGGAGTTGCTAGTTCATCTGTCTATAAGGTTCTCTAGAAGTTAAGTAGGCACTCCGGGCATTTCGCCACCGCAACTGTAGATTTTGCTGTCACTTTTTCTCGGCGCTGATTCTGACGCATGTAATCATGGGGTTCAATGTTAGAAGCGACATGTTTTTGTAAACGATCCTGGTATCATAGCAGTGGCGCTGACGCTAGAGTCCTTCAGAAAAGTTCCATCCTAACGCATAAACTATAAACTCCTTGCATTTTCATTCACTTAGCTATTGTAGTAATAGGCAACTCCCAGTCGTATGGTCCGAATCTTGGAGTAACTGCGACCTTCCCCGCCTTGATCACAGCAGCTACTTTCACGGGTTTAGAATACGTGCTTAAGCTCGGACCAAGAGCTGGGAGCCAAGAAGGATTGACTTTCGTAATCACTGCCAGGATTCGATTAACCATTTGGAGTAGCGGATATCGGGAGGTTCGAACCTTTCAACCATACTCGGCTCGCCCGCACCACTTCCTGGAAAGCGACGAAATCGGGAGGGGGGCCATTGAAAATCACGGACGATGGATGGATATAGGCGTCCTCTTTGACACCAATCGCTTGGTAGGCTATGCCGCGAGCCGACGATCGCTTGATACCTGTTCGTTTTTCGATGTAATCTTTGCGCACAGCGATTTGGTCGATGAATCCGGACGTGATGATTTGTTGAAGAAGCTTGGTCTGTAGCAAAGGGTGTTTGGATGAAGTAGAATAGCTCATATGCAAACCACTCACCTGCTTCTCGGTTGGCGGTTTCATCGTCCCACTGAGCTCCTTTCCGGTCTCCGGGAATGTTGACACGACGATCTGGGTAATCTGTTGTCGAAGTTTGTGAATCTCTTCCATTGCCTGTTCATTGTATTGATATGATAGCGTGTATAAACTAAGTTACGAGCTCACCTTGGGGCGTACGAAATTCTCGCGGCAGAACTTGTCGATAGCGGATTCTGTGCTACTCTTGCGTACGCTCCCAAGCCCTTGATTATGCTCGAACTCGTATGCTCCTACCACAGAAAGCCACCTAAACACGTCACTTGCGCCTTTTCCAAACGCGGAATGAATCTGCCAGGAAAGAACATTGTTGTATGCGGCTTCTACAATGCATATAAATGGCAAATAAACGTACCTGAATAGCCCTGAAAAAATCCCTCCTCCTCGCCTTTCTTGCCTCCTTTGCCCTCAGCTCTTCACTCCTAATCTCCTTGTACTCGGGAGCCATTTCATCTTCATCAACATCCTGGTCTTCTGCTTCAAGCACCTCTTCCCGCAAGAACGGATCGCCAACGCTCAGTACGGCGGCGATAGTGATCACATATGGCAAGCAACCTTGCTGACGCCCAATCACCAACATTTTGGCGAATCGAGGCGTCACTGGGAAAAGTGCCATCGAACGGCCAAGAGGCGTGATCTGACCGCCTACAACGATAGAGCTACCGGTCCCTGCTGATCCGGTACGCCGTATACCGGAAGATTCCGAGCCAGCCAGTGCGCCGAGATGGGTCAAGACGACCTCGGCTTTCCGCAGTGATTCTCGGTCCGGCGGGGTAGGGAAAGGGAAATTGATAACCGCGTCAATACCCATGCTCTTCATCTGCAGTACCACACCTTCGATCGGCATACGCTCAATCTCAGGCAAAGCATACGATGGAAAATGAGTTTCATAGAGTGCCGAAGAATATAAGCGATAACAATGGCCAGGTCCTGTGCGACCCGCTCGGCCCGCTCGCTGGGCGGCTGATGCTTTGGATATCCAGGATACGTCGAAGGATTGAAGTCCCGAGGTTGGGTCAAAGCAACGCTGTTACGGAAGTAAATATTAATAGTTGATACGGAGGTGTCTGTATGCTTCGTACCTCTTTTGCTCGCCCAGTATCAACGACATATCGAATGCCAGGGATGGTAAGAGAGGTTTCAGCCACGTTTGTAGCCACCACCACGAGCCTGGCTCCATCAGGAGGGGGCTCAAACACCTTCATCTGTTTGTCGCTCGGGAGCAGGGAATATAGAGGCACGATGTGCATCGGAACTATAGGAACGAATTCAATAAAAACCGCCAACACTCAAGGAGCACGCTTACCATCAGACTGCTCCGTATCGATTTGTAACTTTCGATTTTCTTCTGCTTCTTCATCGTCGCTATCCAAGGCTTCCTCATCCACGTTCTCGTTTCCCTCCGCAGCTTCATCACGGATTTCATCTCTTCTGTCCCCGAATTCAACCTCTTCGGACTCGACAACACCTGAATGATCATTTAACGCTTGAACCAGTCGTATTGATACGAGACTCACCTTCAGCAGCAGCCATCCCTACGTCCTTCCCCTTGTCTTTTTCCACCTTGTCTTTTCCTTTTCCAAACCTCCTCCCGAGTCTCTTACAAAGCTCGACAATTTCCCTTTGACCAGTCATAAACACCAAAACCCCGCCAGGCGGAAGTCGTGCATGAATTTTTGCAACTTTGGTTTCGGCTGCTTGAATGTAATCTCCCTTGGTACGTCTGTCGAAATGGATCGTGACGGGATGCTGACGTGCGGTGATACTGATAACCGGTGGTGGGGTCGGGAAAAGCGTTGTATTCTCGGCGAAATCGCTTAGACGGAGTGTAGCAGACATGATGATTAGGCGAAGAGGCTATTCGAAGCACCACTTAGTATATGTTTCGTCTAGTAAGTGCAAGAGTGCGAACCTTGACGCCATCTTTGCCTTCCCTCCACAGCCTCTCCCTCAGCCTGACAACCCGGCTCAGCACACCAATCAAGACGTCTGTGTTGACACCTCGTTCATGCGCCTCGTCCACTATTACGACCGAATATCGCCCAAGCATAAAATCGCCAGCCAACTCTCTCAGAAGCACGCCATCTGTCATGAATTTGATCCTCGTCACGGGCGATGTTGTACGTGCATATCGAACTTGATGGGCCACTATAGGAGCAGCGAGACCAAGCTCATGAGAAACCCGAGAGGCGGTAGCGATTGCAGCAACTCGACGTGGCTGGGTAATCCCGATCATTCCCGGTTGTCTTCACATATTTCAGATGGAAACCGCACAGAGTATGGAGAAACCGACTCACCAGAACCAGGCACTCCAAACCCTGCTTCATACAGAAACTGAGGGACCTGCGTTGTTTTCCCGCTACCGGTCTCTCCACTAAGGATAACCACGCTATTTAAAAGTACAGCCTCTACGATCTCTTGTTCCTCGGCCAAGATCGGCAATTCCATTCTTGCAGCCTGAATTTCTTCTGACCGGTCGATCGTTACATGAGGAGTTCGTTTCGTTTTAGGCTCGGATAATGTAGGAAGGAGGGAATTGGCAGGCAATGCGAGTGGGACACCTAGTGGACCTGGTCGTTGACCTGGTTCTGGACGAGCAAGTTTGGGACGAAAGTTTATAATAGCTTGAGGTATTTCCAGAGGCGGCGATGATGATTTAAGAGGTTCAGAGAGACCTTTGGCGACGTTGATTTGTTGCTGAGCCCAGGCTTTGAAACTTCGTTTCGGAGGGTTCGGTTCGTCGTCGGACGGGGTATCAGACTCATCTTCAGAGTCAGAGTCAGAAGCAGAGTTAGCCCCAGAGCCGGACCCAGAACCAGAACCAGAAGCTTCATTCTTTCCCACATCATCTCCGTCCTCGCTCTCGGAACCGTCCGACTGTTCAGTGTCATTTGCGGAATCGGAACTATCGAAACTCGACTCGGAAGGGGTTTTGGATTTTTCGGCGTTGTACAACAAGGGGTTCCAAGCGCTCTGTGGTTTCAGGTATCAAACTTGAGTGAACAGGCCGAGGGGGATTAGACGCACCAGTTTACCTCGTTTCTGCTTCGGAGGAATAACCTTGGGAGGGCCCCCACTCGCTAATGCACTTCCTAGCACTGGTTTGGACTGTACATAATCGCTGACAGCGGCCGTGATAGTGTGATTTTCCGTTTGGGTCGGGAAGGAAGGAATTTCGATGTCGAATTCGTCTGGCGCCTCACCGTCTGATCCACCACTATCCCCCGAACCCGAGCTTCCATGCACATCGGAATCCAGTCGTCGTCGTTTTCGTCGCCCAGATCCGATGGTATCTAAAGCCTTTCGCACAGCCAAGTCTTCCGATTTCTCCAGTCGCTCAGCGTGAGAGATGACTCGACCCGTTCCGAGAGTTGCAGAGGAGCCGAGGTTTATGGAGGACGGAAGTTCCGCTTGGGAGGCACTGCAATAATATGGTATGTGCGCTATATATTAGCAAAGTACAACTTACGCGAGTTTTGCCAAGACCTTCACTCGCTCCTCTTTCTTCAGCTTCTTATTCTGGAGAGGCATTAGTGTAATTTGAAGTATAAAACAGAATGGACGTACGATATAACTGTCGAGCCTCTTTCTCTTCTTGCTCGTAGCTTTCGAGTTCATCTGCGCTTCGAGCTAGCCAAGTATCAGCCTTGTTCTTGATAGCCTCATGAAACAGACTCACCTCCTGCCTCATCCTCTCCCTCCGCTCCGCCTCCTTCTCCTCAACCGACTTAGGCACGACCTCGGTCGCATTCGAATCATCTCCGGTAGACTTGGCTCGTTTTTTCTTCTTGTGTGATGCACCGGCAACCGAGCCCCGAGCTTTCGCATTGAACCGCTGTCGTTGTGGAGGCGCCATTCTAAATTTAATTTCAATTTCCATCGGTCGATCAATGTCAAGGGTCTCGTCACGTGGTGCAACGGCGTGGCTAAGGTACCCACCACAATCTCAGATGGACACTCCCCGATTTTACCAGATCTTGGGATACAAAGGCCATTTCAAGGCTGAATATTGGCATGTAATCCTCGAATATACACTACCAATTACTAACTCGATCATAGGGAGTGGGAACCAGGCGCGAGCAGGCCAGACCACTTTCACGAATTTGCTCACGAGAAACCTGCAGCCGAGGCCATAGCGGGAGAAAACTCAACCCTATATGTCGAATCAGCTACAGACGCGGCTGGAACATCTAGTGCTCGCTCTGTCGAGCTCAACCTCGGTAGGCCCTTGCCATCCACTCTTGAACTGGCATGAACCACCGCGCAGGGGTGCGACCGTGGGGTGCCATGTCGCTTTTACTTGACAAGGAGACGTTCAGAAATCATGTCTGTCCGCAAGCTGGTATCCGTGGCCCTACCAGAAAACTTCCAGCAGCCCATCGAACATCTGACTACCTCTCCATTTCGCCCATCAAATTCAAATCCGAAAACGAGTTGCTAGAATTCTTCAGATCCGTACGAACCAAAAATCCTACCAAGTATAACCAAGACGACTCGAAGCTGAACAATAATTACTCGGAGCGAACACCTAACCGAGGCCGGGCGGATTTTGAACAAGCACGGTACGTCCTGCTATTCATAGACCATGTCAATACTAACAGTATGCAAGGTTACTTTACCATGGATGGTACAATGGAAGACACGCACTATTGCCATTCTACGGGCTTCCTCCCCTTTCTCCAAACTTGCGTTTTGCATATCTCGCATTCACACCATGGATTGACCCTAACTCATACAACATACGTTCGAATGAAGAGGAAGAAGTGCTAGATATTGGCTGGTACGAATCCGGATCAGGAGTAACGCACAACATCGTGATTGAGGACTACGATGGAATGAGCAAGAACGCGTTGCCCAAAGCTGTAAGTCTCCCACTTTGCGTAGGTCGCACACCTCGTGTCTCACAACCGCCCTTTATACACATTGTACGCCGTCTCCCCTCTCTCATGTGGTCACTTCACACAACCCATTCAGAACTTTGCCCACGGCGAAGGCACAATCCTCTCCGGATCTGCTCTTTGCTCCGCAGTCTCCAACCTTTTCACATCCGAGACACCCCCCGGCCCACTGGTCCTAATAACATACGACTGGCCGCGTACCTCTCGCCTCCTAAAAAGCCACGGTATCGACACTTCGGCCAAAAACTGGCATATCGGAGTGGGCGAGCTACTCGGGTTCGAACAGCGAGGGAGAGGGCACGAGAGAGAACGAAATTATAACTATCCGGTTCGAAACGAATACAGACGTCGGGACCTAGACGGCCCCTCAAACGGCATCAAACCCAAACGCGAGATCAAAGAAGAATCCAACCCGTACAACGGGCGCTGGGACCAGTCTTCTCGTGAGCCCCCCTGCTTCACTCAATCTCTATAAACTCTAACTCAAGAACAACGCAAAGCCATGCGCAAACGATCGCTCTCCCCACGTTCCCGCTCACGTCCACTCGACGACCAATCAGAACGAAAATACACACGACCGCTCTTCAACCCACCAGAAGACAAAGAAGAAGGCGAACTCTCCAGCCAGCCTCCTCCAACGCGACCCAACACGGTCGAACCCGAGATCTACGTTATCGACATCAGGCACCTCTTTTCGATCGTCCTTGGCACCCCCGAGCCAAGGGAATACATTCTCTACCCTGCATGCGCTCGGAGACTCGGATTTGAGTTTGATGGATGGTGTGCGGGGAATCAAGCCGTGTAAGCTTTCTTTGCGTTTCCACCCTCCGGTTTGATCGTGATACCCTCCAGTCAAATGCATACCCTCTTCGAATTCCTCGTTGGGGCCAACCGATTCACAGGCGTCAGGCCCAACTCAAAATGCAACCTGGCCTACCGAACCCCGCTCCTCCCGCCGAATCTAACGCCCCTGTCATCTTGGAAGGCAAGGCAGGCGAATCCGAAACCAAACGGCCCATTCGACCCAACTATCAATCAGACGGCTCGGATGACGAAGACTGGTGATACCAATACCGATAGCGGTTTTTTTTAGATTTTGTTGTCAATGGTATTTCTTCCTTCGCATCCTCGCTTTCGTGTATCCACCCTAGACATCCACCTCCTGTATAAACTTTACCATCGTGTATAAACGCCGCTTTTCTCAATCCATGCAAGCACAAACCGAGCCAACGGAAGCTATGCTTTATTAATATTTAGCGTCACAAAGATTGCCAGCCGAGGAGACATCGAATAAAACAACAGACACACAAGCGCAACAAAAAAGTGAATCTTACACCCCCCTCCCCAGTCCGTCATATTTACACACTTCTGGCTTGACCCTTTCACGTGTACACCATCCCGGATTATTTACTATACAACCAACCTGGTGGGCCGACTACGAGCTCCCAGTGGCACTCGTTGAATTAGACAAAGGTTGCTCAGCCGAAGCCTGAGACGCCGCGGGAGTCTCGGTCGCCGACGGTTTCGAGGCGGTCTGGCCATTAGGTTGAGCCTCAGCCTGCATGATTCAATCAGTCTCCATCCTCAGCAACGAACCTGATAATACTCACCTGTTTACCGGAACTAACGTCCTCAATATGCTTGACGCCATCTCCCTGGCCCTTAGCCTCCTCGACTTCATCTTCAAGTCCGTCGGTAAGCTCGTCTAACTGAGCCTTGAGCGAATCCAACTCTTTCCGCTGGCCTCCCTGCTCGCCCTCGCCCATCTGCTCATCTTCATCCTCCTCACCCAATCCCCGAGTTCGGTTCCCGAACAAACGCCCGGCCGAACCAGGCACATAATGATCCTCGTCTTCCTCCATCTCCTCATCACTCGAATCGGCCTCAAACGCAAGCCTGCTAGCAAGTCCACCGCCCATCCCAGGCCCGCCTGTCCCGTTCAAAATCCGCTGAAGCATGCTCAGACCAGCGCTCGGAAGACCCGCCGGGCCACCAGGACCGCCCGCCACACGTCCGGCCGCACGGTTCTTCGCGGCCGTGATCCGTGCTTCGGAATAAAGCTGTGGAAGCTCCTCGGGCGTGTCATACCCGTACTTGCGCTGCACACGATCCGCGACCCAGTCGTACCACTCTTCCTTTGTCCGGCCGTTTAGAAGCGCGACGACCATCATCGTCATATTATCACATCCGATACCAGCTCCAATATCGGAATCGGGTGCGACACACCGGTCCATGACAATCTCGCAGATCGTACCGAGGTCTTTCTTTTCGGCGATCAGCCGACGGACGACGTCGACGACTTGTTGAGAGCTCAGACAGTCCCAGATACCGTCGCATGCGAGCACAATAAATTCGTCTTCGTCCGTGATGGTGTGTTCGGTGATCTCCGGGTCAGAGGTGACGATTTGTTGTTCGGGTTGGATCGCATAGTTTTGCTTGAACTCGAAATCGCCAATAGCACGAGAGAGCGCGAGGTTACCTATGAACATTCAGTTAGCTCATGCCCCCAGGTCGGAGACGTAAAGGCGCCTACCGTTTACGCGGTTATACTCGACGTAGCCGCCCGCGGCTTGGATACGGGATGTTTCGGCTGAATATCAAATATAAATATGGGGCATATAGTGGCACGCGACCGACAGACCAGGATTCTGAGGCTTGTGGTCAAAGCTGAGCTCCTTGACTACACCCTTGACGGACATGACGGATCGCGAATCGCCCGCATTAGCCTATGTGGAGCATCAATATAGGTATATCGCACGTGAACAGCAATGACGAACGACTAGGATCTTGTCGGAAGTAAGGAGCGCCGCGACCGCAGTACATCCTGACGGATCGTGAAAGAATGCGGGGTCTAGTGGTGCATAGGATAAGCCGTGGGCGCAAGGGCAAAGGGACGGGCCATACCTGCCCTTAGGTCGTCGTCAGTCCCGAGGAACGCACGCTTGAGCGCAGCCTTGTAGTCTCGTTTCTCGTAATCGGCCTCCGACTTTAGGCGTTCGTGCACATGCTTTCCTGCGTACTTGGCAACCGTCGAACCTGGGCCAATATGAGCGGCAGGGCATGGGTTCAGGGTGGGCACATACCACCGTGCCCGTCAAAGACCGCAAAGAATGCGTTGTTCGTGTTGTCGTCTAGTTTGAGGACTGTCGCGTGCGCATCCTCCATACCTGAGCGACAGATGAGCATCCGACGCGGACCACCGATAGACCACAAGACCACACACTTATGCGCCATCCCTGCATCTCGGATACTCCGTACCCATATCGCTCATCGTACGCAGAATCAGAGTTCTTCGTCGTTACTACTCATAATAAAAATAGACATTAGCCCTACGCAATGTTTGAGAATACTAAATGGGCAACCCACCTGGCTCGGAAAGCGTTTGACCCTACGACAAGTGAGCATTGGAGGTAATATAAAAGACGGATTTGCGCACCATATTGGAGCGAAGAGATTAGAGAGGGTATAGGAGCTGTGGTGGCTAGAACAAGGTGACTTGATCTCCTCAGTTTTCGAATCACGATTGGCAATTCGCCGACCGCCCTCGGCCCTGGACCGGGGAAGCGCCGAGCTCCAACTAATTAGTCCCTTTATGTCCAAACATGCACATCCGCTATAGCCAGAGTCGCTGCACTCAACTTGCTCAGTAAGCCCCCATATGCTACAAGTAGCAGCGTGATCTACGCCGCGGACATCTCTTGCGACCTCAGTCTCTGATCGATGGACGTGCTTGATTCAGATCTGATATACAAATTTCACCTGAAACCAGTGTCGGCCGAGTCGCCTTGCTTTCTTTGGTCGCCTGGGTCACAGCTTGTGCCGCCGGCTAATCTCTCCCCCTGAAATCTTTCGTACCTTACAATTCGTGCTTTCCTAGGCGCCCCAAAACCTCCTGCCCCAGTTATCGCCGAGTGCAGGAGGGTTCAAGGAGATGGAAAGGAAGTTTTAGATATCGCGGGAGGTGCATTCTATCCAGTACCCTTAATCTCTAAGTAAATGCGTTAAGTTTGGATTTTATAGCCAGGTTACCCTATGTCCTGAACGGCTACATGCGCTAATGCCAATCGGCAATAAAGTAAGTTGAGAGCTTTCATCTAGGAGTTGAACCACTTAGGTTGAATAAAAGGAGTACTTCATATCCTAGGAAGATCTAAAGGAGCCATTTCTCAGGATGAAGCCGTAAACAGCAATCAGAAACGCATACAAAAAATACTAAATACATCTCCTCAAGGTCTGAGATACCCGAGTGTACCTGATCAAACTTGCTGTGTAGCGAGCAGATTCCTGGGGCAGGTTGAGCTTCCGTTCGGCTCTTTGAAATTTCCTCTACTCCTTTTTGATTATAAAATGTTTAACTACTTAACATTGTCAACTGAGACTTTAGCTAGCAACAGCACTATGACCCTCAAAACTACCGTTCTCGGCAACGCCGGCAGGCATCCTTTCACATACATCATGACCGTGGTGCATCAGGAGAAACGCGAGAAATCGTTGGATGATCAAATACTTTTGTTGCTTTCATCTGGCCACTCAATCTAAACTAGTTCGAACAACTTAGAGACTCCCGTAATCGGGACTCTGGACTCATTCGACCGATGGCTCGTCTGAGCGCATCAAGCTGAATTTCTGCCTTTTTGATAAGCATATAACGGCCCCTTTTTGGCCGGTACCAGAATTAGTGCTCCAATGTACTGTATGGGCAAGCGGTTCGTTGGCCTTGCGTTATCAGGTCATTTTGTAAGTGTCGACAATACAGGGGTTCTGCATAGCCGAGTTTCGGCATCCCAAAATAAGACTAGTATTATTCTTTTTTGTAAATCGCTCCAACCGATTTTGATCAAAAATCGGCTGTGCAAAAACTCTCTAATATACAGCAACGCGTCTTCTATTGAGTGCGCCCGCGGGAACTCAGGCCAGGCTTCAAGGTCTAGTTACCACATAATATGACAGACGTAACGCTCTCGGTATAGAATCTTGCAACAACCAACGAATGAGTTCTAGACATTAGTACCTATGTACGGCCCAAACCAAGCACCGGGTGAAAAAGCAACCCAAACTCTTTAGCTAGTACAAGACGCCACATAAAACCTCTTCTCTAATGAGCCATCGCGAGCTGCACATGGTGAGATTACCAGTGTAAAAATGGTTTCTTTTTTGCCTCCTTAGCCACCACACCATCCCACTGCCAGACGGCCTGAATTTAAATGTTCGTAGCAAATAGCTGTTTCTGCGTCTACCCTAGTGGGTAAATAATAGACAGAACGTTCAAGGTAGGATCGAGTCCAAATGACGCCAAACTCGTGGTGTTGGGTTCTGGAGCTGGACTAGGCGCGATAACGTAATACTGCGCACCTTTGCTTCCTCCCTCGTCGGTCCCGAACCTTGCGATAGGATTGCACGGGCGCCCAACTATGAAACCTCATATTAATCGCATACTTCAGGAACAGGACTCTCCAGATACCGCTCAACGCTATCTGGATAGACTTCCGGACGAGATGGTTGTTCGGATCCTCTTATTCTGTGATCACAAGGATGTAATCCTGTTCAGTTCGGTACCACCCGAGTTCACTGAGGTTAGTCCCGGCGTGTAGTCCCGGTCAGCCTCGTAAAAACCTGATGAGACTAACCTTGCCCATGCTGGGACCGTGTCAGGACTGGGTACTGGGACCGAGTCGTGACTGGGTCGGTGTCCCGACCTAGTCCCATCTTAGCCTTCAGTAGTTTGACATCGTCACGGCTAGTCGTACGCTCAGTCCCATTCAATCGGGCTCAGTCTTTGTATATACTATCGACCGATCACTGTATTACTATTATAGCACCACAAGACAAACAAACCATGTCATCCAGGGACACTTCTCGAGAGGACACGTACGCGCTGGTGACATTCAGCCACAACCACAGCCACAACCACGGCTGCCATGCCCCGCGCTAGCCCGCCTCCGGAAGAGCGCTCGAAGCCATATGTGCCTCCCGACCCCAACTCGCCCGAAGCTCAAAGGATACGGTGGCACAAGTCGTACCGTAGTAGTGGATCAACGATGAGTGGGTCTTCGCATCAATAGTAAGGCATGAGAGTCCGATGCAACGGAAAGCGGGTAAGCCTTTTGTTCTTACACGGTAAATTATTTTCGCTTATGTTCAATCCTACTCAAGATCCTCCCCCAACAAATCTCTTCAAGACTCTCGCTCCGGTTGGTAAAGAACACAACAGGGACGAGGATTCGGAGGGTACGCACAAAAACCGTCCAAGTGAGTGCATATATATTCAGTCGTGTCAACTACTCACAGTTCAGTCTTAGTACCGAAGAAGCGAAACACGACCGAAGAAACAGATTATGGGGAGCCGTGCAACGGCAGCTAGTCGTCTGATGATACTCCTCCACCTACGAAACCTTTTTGTGAATACTATTCGCCCGTCAAAATACTATTAATAGATCAGCATCGCCTAGCTCCGCACCATCGCGACGGTTTAAAGAAGGATAGGCGAATTGATAGGCAGGGAAGGAGGGACTATTGGTAAGCTGCGAAAGATTATAGCGAGCAAGTGCTCACATTCATTTTAGTTGTGGAACAGCGCGCCCTCGCGGAAAGCAATAAAGGCGAGAATCACTAACAGTATTCGGAAGAAGAAAGGGGCCATAAGCAACGCGGTTACAAGATCGCGATTCTCTCCTAGTATAATTTATGAACTAGGCTCACCCTCAAATGCCAGACCGTGAAGCGGATGAATGGCTCTCGCATATAGAGACCGACACGAGTCATTTGAAGAAAGCGATCGCACTGTTGATCTTCGGGGTCATCCTCTTCGTCAGGACCGTTTTCCAAGTCAATCTCTCGTTGGAATGGCAGAGGTTCGGGTCCAGGTCCGGTTCTAGGCTCGCGCTCACGTTCAGGCTCGGGTTCAGGTTCGGGCCCATCTCCAAGTTCACCCTCACCCGCAATCCAAATTGTGGGCCACCGGGGTCGCCATCGTCGACCAACTCGTCGGGATTATGACCCAAGGGCGGTGGAGGCTGTAGGTTGTCGTCAGCAAGGAGATTGGTCCAGTAAGTTTGATCTGCGCCTTGGTCAATTAATTCCGGTTAATCTTCCAGATTCGGACGATCAGGTGAATGTGTAGAGTACACTCCCGTGTCGTAGAACCAATCCATTGGAACATGGCCTAAATAGGGCAGTGTTAGAAAGCCGATATTAGCAGCTAAAATCGTGCTAGGTCGCTTCATCATTTGTATACGAGGATCGGCTGCTGAAAGGCAAAATTGAGGATCAAGTAAACCTTCGGGCCATAGTTTAAGTCCTAGATCCAAAGACGGAGAACTAAATTCAGATCGAGACCCCAAGTCATACTCTGAGCCAATTCTCTCATTGCCCGATATAAATGCATCCACTCGGAGCCCTATGGAATAATTTCCATGCAAATTCGCCAATGTGGACCCAGCCGACTGCACAGAACCTGCAGATGAGAGCGGGGTATTTCTGGCAATCCGGTTGCTGATTCCTACCAGCGGGGTTTGAGAACCAGGAGATGCAGGGGATCCGAGAGCGCTCAAAGTACGAGTCGAGCAAGTTACAGGAGGGCCGGGGAGTGGGAGTGTGCCGCAAGCCGTGGCAGAATTTATGTGCGCGTTCTTGCGCATTCCAAGATGTCGGCGGTGTGGCTTTCGATGGTTCTCGATATATTTCCATGACCAAAGCTTGAGATATATTATTTAACACATTTTACAGTCGAATTTAGTTGGTTTTCGAAGCGCTCTCTTCGCCTTGACCGTATACATAGGTGAACGAGCTAATCCCCACCCCAAACCACTCACTTTTCGAGCACACTCGAACCCCTTGCGCGAAAATTTGCCCTTTGTGCAGATTTTGATAGCCATATTATTAATATGATAGGCTACAGTTGAGTAATGAGAAGATTTGCCAAAAGAGGTCTCGTGGCGGTGGTGGCTCAGTTTGGGTTTAACTCGGATGGCATCAGGCACAGTAAGCGCCGAATGACATAAGCAGTCAGTCTTCAAGAACCCCTAAGTTGAACTTAGTCGCGTCTAAACAGCTCAGTCCCAGCTACCTGACTCAGTCGCAGACAGATTTGGTCAGTCGCAGTGTATTTTTTCCGGGACTATAGGCCGGGACGCGCCGTGACTAACCTCAGTGAACTCGGGTGTACGCCTCGATCGGAGATCGCCTGACCTTGTGCCATCTGCCTTCTCATCCGAATACAATAATCTAGACCTCCAGGCATTTCAGGAACGTAGTATTGACTTCAGTCAGGCTCCAGCTATATGTTGAACTCCAAGCGAATGGACTGCAGCTTACCAATCATGCGTTGGCGGGTTCTTGGGATCTTCCAACGCTCAGAGATACACTCGAAAGGCATCGGAACGGTAATTTACCGCATCCTGATCGTTGATCCAATATTTCCTCACCTATGTTTCAGCGTGGCTCGATCTAGATATAACATCTTCAATAGACAAGCACTGCGGAGATGAAATATTGTACCTCTGGGAACTTCGGGACGACATGTTTGCCAAAGCTTTCTCCCACAAAGATACTCACTCAGAGCCAAACTCCCTTTTACTTATCCCTCTCAAAGCGAATGGCGATCAAAATTTACTATATTTCAATGTTACTTTCAGTGAATTTACCATGGATCCCAGCCAAGAACTGATTCTGCTAGCGGGGGTGGATACTCAATTGTTTGTCATCATCTTGCATAACGTTCTAGTGGTCTTAATTATCTTATAGGTCGACCTGTAGCTCGCTTCGCCTATGTTCGTCCGTAACAGGCCTTGCTCATTCCCTTGCCCGACATTCCACGCTCACCGTTGATCTGGGATTCCAAATTGATACTCGAACCCCCTTCAATATAACTCTTGAGATCAAGGGTCAGATTATCGCAGCCAAATTTGCAGACTCTGCCCGACACAAATACGAAATCTTGATATGCAACTGGCAAAAGGGCATTCTACTCGGTAGGATCAGCTCATACATCGGGATAGCCAACATTGTGTTTTTGAACGGCCTACAATTGGCTGTGTGGTCTGCTTGCGAGGCTGGAACTGGGCGCTCGTTGACCCAAGTTAGCTTAATGATCTACGACCTCGGTGCTACGGGACTTGGTTCTCCCATTCCCGATAACGGAGTATTCCATGCTTTGGAATCCCCTCAGCTCACCCCGTCGTATACTTTCCAGTTTCCCAAGCTCCGAAGAAGTTCCAAAGTGATTTTGGGAGGCTTTTTACTCAGGTCTGAATACGGTCCCCAAGATCCAGGTCTCTCATATACTATCCCTTTCACCAATCAGGGAGCTCTTACTCTTGGCCTTGCCATGACATTAGCTGTACCTGATAGCACACTTGTGCATCCCCTGCGTATCTTTGTTGACACATATAGTTTGACTAGGCATATGTCTGAAATGAAGCGAGCTGGTACACAGAATCTGGACTGGAAAGACTGGGGCGAATTTACCACGCGCTGGTTCCAAACAGGGTCGCCAGATTCATGGATCTGCTGGATGTTCGGCTCCAGATACGTGGTAGGGGACGACTTTCTGTCTGTCCTTGACTTTAATACATCCACAGTTAGACGATTTCAGCACCGTCAAACGAATAACTCTGTTTTCATTGAAAATGCTGGAGACCTGCGGTTTGAAAGGACTACACGCATACAAGCAGGCACCTGGCTGGATGGAAGCGAAAGAGATAAATTTATATTGGATCTATATTCTTCGAATGAGGACGCGGTAGTAGTAGATACTGTAACAGCTGATACTCCGACCCACATCCGATACTTCGACGAGGTAGTTACCTCCCGCCTACCATATCGAATCGTCACGAAGGCCCGACCCGCAGAGCCGCATGAAGGTTGGTTGATTAGTGGGAACCATTTGATTGGGATGGGGGTGAGCCTTGATTTGGTGACCGCTGGTAATCACCAGCTTACTATCGCGTTTAGTTCGGTTTCGGTTTCGCGTCGAGCTCAAATGAAATGACTGTGTACACTATTGGATGAAACATGTTGTGCTGTATATCCGGTAACCAAGTAGGATTTTTACCTTAATTTGTGTTCTTCATGAGGCTCGAGCTTGGCGAGCGAAGATGTGGTTTTGCTGGGGATGGCATTAGAGAGCTTGTGTGAGGCCGGTAGGCCGAGCGAGTCGAACGCGAGATGGGAGTCGGCGGTGTCGAGGCTTAGGGCGAAGCGATGACTTGCCAACGATCTCGGATTCGAGGTAAAGCTGAGTATCTACGTACATGAACGAGAGTCTTATATAGACGAGAAACGACTGTAAGGGTTCGAGGATGAAATATAAGATAAAGAAAGAGCGTGCGTAGATACGAGATAAGAGAGGCACAGCCGTACGGCTGTGCTGGTTGTGTGGGTGCGCTTCGCGCACCTCACAGCTTGCGATTGACTCACTATTCCTCTCCGCTCCAATACCCGTAGCCCTGCTACTTATCCCTTGGGGTTTCACTGAATTCGGGGCTATCGATGATGATCAAGAAGCCTCTACCTGGATACCCCACTTGCAATATGTTTTATATGCTCGCGTTTTCGAGTGTCCTAAACGAGAGTAGGGGCTTTTGCTCAAAGGCTTTGTATACGGGCAAAATCTCAGCGAGTTATAGTCGTTTTAGTTCAAGATACAGTATGTTATAACTGGCTAGAAATGCCTGCCAGTCTTTGTCTTTGATCCAGACAGGATCCAATGATTCGAAGCCTACAAACGAAGTGGCTATATGCTAATCGAACTCACTGACGCCGAGGCACCCGGAAGATGCAACTTTTTCGATGATAGGGGTTGGCCCGGTATATTCAATCAAATTGTATTTTCCATCACCGTAACAACCGTTCCACGTTCCAGCGGGCCGGTAGTTTCTCGTCTCGCGCATAGATCTTTACTGCAAACCTGCTTCATCGTACGAGCGACTACCACATGGGCGTGGGTTCCCTGGTTGGATTAGAGTACCCAAACACTCTTTATAATTGTTATTAGAGGTAACTTGCAACAGTGCCAGATACCGTTCCGCGTACTGTGTTGGAGAGGCTTAGCATAACAAGCTAGTTGCATGCGTGTTGAATTAGGAATAATGTATTTATAGGGCTTCCAGGGTATAATGACGAAACATACTATGAGCATCCACTAGCTTAGACCATAGCCTACGAAGAAAGTACAATCACGTCGTCATCGTCCTCGTCATCATCGTCGTCAATAATCATTTTCCGTCGTTTCCGTGCCCCGCTCCCCGGCCTTGATTGCGGTCGACTGGCCGACTTTGAGCGAGGGACAGGTGACGTTTTTCGTTTGCCACCCATTCGATCGCTCCAGCCGTCTGGTTCCACTCCTGATTCTTCAGAATCTGTGCCGGCAACATGCTCATTTAGCTCTGCGGTGAAATCTTCTCCGTCGTCGTCTGGAGTGGCTGCTTTCGCCTTTCCCTTGCCTTTGCCACGGTTTGTTGGTTTCCGCCCCTTGTCGGCAGACGCTGCTTTTGTACGGCCACTAGTCTTCCGTTGTATGAATGCGCATTCGATCTTTGGGGCTCCGCCTGCTTCAATGACCCCTCTATCTAGTCGAGTCAGGCGAATTGCTTGCGGGCCGGGTTGAAGGTAGACGTTGATGGAATAGGCAGTAGAGTGAAAGATCTCTTTCAGGTGTCCGGAAAGAACCAGTTGGATAATCAGTGTTTCTGCATCCTGTTGAAAGGTCGTTGTAGCTCTGCTAAAGGAGAAAGTGATAGTGATACTCACATCTTTGGACAACGAAATCTTCCCGCCTGCCACCTCGTTCAAATCTAGCCCAACCTTCTCGCCTGCTGACTTGCGCCTACGTCCGCCCCCTGAAGGAACCTGGAACGCCTGTCCTCCCACCCCACGCGCCAAGTCTGCAAGCATGCCGACCGTGACCCGACCACCCTCGTTATCCACAGCTTGAGCAACACGAAGTATGATCCATGAATCCAAGGTTACGTCTTTGTTGCACACAGTCTCGGGCGGGCGAGTACAATTATCGCAGTGGCCGCAAGCTGTGAGTTTGCCATTGGCTTCTGTGGTCCAAGAGGACAGCGAGAGTGCGGAAGAGGAGGAAAAATAGCTGAATCAAGCTTCAGATTCTATTGATAAACGTGGGCATGTTGACTCACTTGGCAAACAGGAGTTTGCGACACCCAGTCAAGTCTTGAGCAAATCTTAGCATATCATGTACTAAAATAATATCGTTAGATGGATCATCCTATTTTTAGACATATAGCTCACGTTTTTCCTGGCCACCAATTTCTCCGCAAATCAGTGAGCTGAGCCGGGTCGCATCTTGGCCACGGTAGTATAAGACACAGTCGGAGTCCTGGCCGTCACGCCCGGCGCGACCGCTTTCCTGATAGAAGCCGTCCAATGATTTGGACATCTATAACCGTTTTGAGCCATGTAGATTTGCAGATGCCATTTGCTCGTACCGAATGATGAAGAACGAACCGAACATTCGCTTTGTCAATACCTAATCCGAATGCTACGGCCGGTAGATTAGCCTCTGCGCCTGAATGGTCTACTAGTCCCAAAACGCACCAATAGTCGCACAAACGACCTGAACTGATCCATTCCTCCACCGAATGTGTAGAGATTCTTTCTCGCCGTCGCTAACGTCCGCATGATACACACCAGTTCGGATTGCGCCTTTTGAGACTGTTGCTAAACCTTCCGCTACCGTTTCTGTATCCTGGAAAACGAATCAGGGCTAAAATCTACGTTAAACGCCGCCTGCTGCCATACCCTTTTGCTCAAACAGTACACGATTCCGCTGTGGCCGGCATGATTTGACGTGATATAGTCTGCCATAACCTGTATCGCGGCGGAGGCCGAAGCGGGTTTGGCGAGAACCGAGTAATGTAGATTTTTTCCTGGGCTAATATTAATTCAAGAACTCAAGGAAACGAGAAGACATTGGCTCACTGTACAAGGGAGCAGAAAAATAAACAGTGTCGGATGTGTTGGCTTCTAATAAGCACTTATAAGGGACCGTTTGTTGCATCTAGTACGAGGCGCGCTTACTGTTTCCGTCGGTCACTTGACGCATCCTTAAGGTCATGAGCAGATCCTTGAGGACCTTTGGAGGACATGTTGCCGACAGAGCAGTAATCGGGACATTCGGGAACAATTGTCGCAGAATCGATAGTTTCTTATAGTCTGGCCTTGAAAATGATTTTGATGAGGGTGTGCTGGATTAGAAAACGTGCACACACACCGAAAGTCATGCCCCAGTTGGGAGACGCAATGAGCTTCATCAATCACTATTCGAGCCAATCGGCCAGCGGTACACATCTTCTCCAAAGTTGACGTGAATGTTTTGCTCTTGGCAATTTTCTCGGGCTGGTGTGGACGCAATTTAAGTGGGGTACATGAATGGGATGGGGAACCTTACAGTGACATAACATAGCTTGATGTCTTCATCCTCGCCTGAGGACCGACCTGCCCGATCCGCAGCCACTATTCCTCGCGACCGCCCAGTTCCTTGGGCCAGACGTTGCATAATAGAACGCGTTTCCTCTTTGCCCGTCGCACCTGTTAGCATCACAGCCTCGACTGTAGTCTATTGAGCTACTAATAGCAATCTTAGAGTCAGAGAACTCACTTTTGTTTTCACGCAAATGTAAAACTTGATCCATGATAAGGGCGACAAGAGGCGAAATCACTAGCGTGCATCCCGGCACGAGCAAAGCAGGAAGCTGGTATGTGAGGGACTTGCCTCCTCCAGTAGGCATCACACAAACGACATCACGCCCGTCCATGACGGCGTTGACCACTCTAAGAAGGAATAAATCGGTCAAAACGGTGTATGCGGCGAAAAACGCCGAGACATACCCTTCTTGGCATAGGCGAAAGTCTTGGATTTTGAAGACTTTGCGTAAACGACTCTTGAGCTCATGTGTCCATTCGAAGCCCTTTGGATCGGCGTAGTTGATGGACTGCGCGTTGGCGTCATAGTTCTTGGTTGATCGACGATCGAGTGGCGCCACGCTCGTTTGCTGTGGAAGTCGTGTGGCAGCCAGTTCTTTTTGCAATGCCTCTCGTTCAAGTAGAACGTTTCGCCTGGCTTCCTGTAGAGACTGTATTTCTGCCTCTATGGAGTTGAGTTCAGCATCGAGTGCCGATAGTTTGCCCTGAATTTCGTTTTTGCGAAGGTAAGCAGGGGTGTGACCCTTCGTGTGGGACGAGCCAACTGCATCAAACACATCTTCCTGAAGACCTTGAGGTAGAATATATATCAATCTCTGCTGGAAAGATCCGCGTACCTCATGACGCGCATAATTTTGTACCTGCCTATCACCATTCTGGTACTGTTGTCGCGAGAATTCTAGCACGGCATCGAGCTGGAACATTGTTTATAGTTGCAGGGCAGCTCGTAACAATCGATTGACTCACGTCGTCGGAACCCAGCTCATCGACATCATACATCTCTGGGGTGTGGTGGTTCGTTTCAGATCGGAAGCCACAAGCACTGTGCTGAGTCATCAGCTTGAGCGCCAGGCGACTAAAGAGAAGCCTTCCGTTTGCGCATGAACCACTGACATGACTATCAGGCCATGGAGCATTAAACCGCCGCCGCCGGAAACTGCAGTCGACTTCACGTCAGGATCGCCTGGCTGGTGGGGCCACAGGGAATCGGCGCTTGCGGTCCTTGCAGCTATCAAATTGGGCACGCTCCCGCTTCCACATGCACAATGCAACGACATGTATCCACTTCAATCACCCGCTGATCGAGTCTACTACACGGACAAACATATTCTCGAATCTTGCACCAGTCCTTTTATACTTGCCGTGTGGATGCTTTGTGCCTCCAAATCACCCGCGGTTGCTTCAAACAGCCGCCCTCCCAACCAGATACACACCCGGAGTGCGTTGAGCTGCGGATAACACCCGCGCACTGTGGTTATCTGCTTCCAAATAGTCTAAAATATTTTACTTTTGACAACGTTGCAACCCTTGACTGCTCGCCTCATATGACAGCAGTGTCAGCGCAGTCACCTCGAACCCCTTCACTGCCTAAACTACTCCTGGTCACCATGATCGACGCCAAGAATGCCCAGCCACCACCTCTATTTATGCTGCGGCACTCTAGTCGGTCGTCTCGGTCGGTCACGAGCTGCCCCAGGCGACTGCGATCAAGACGTGGGGCGGTGCTGTCCTCCAGGGTCCAAGCGTGGATCAACTCGGCGTCATTAGCTCGATGAGCCCGAGCTGAAAAAACATTCAACAATCGCTTGGGGATCGCAGACGGGAGACTTTCATATAAAAGAGGCTATGGATTGCACCCTCAATATCAGTTTCCTTCCCTTCTTGGCTTCAACACTTCAACCTGATCTGCCAACAATGTCTTCCTTTACAAATATCTTAGGTAGGACTATTACATATTGGCCATCTCTGCTTGCTAACGCGTATATATGCGCAGCTGCTGCAGCCAACGCCACGGCCACACAACCTGAAGCCGCCCAAGATCTCCCCTTCAACTACGTTCCAACTGGATGGGTCGGTTTAACCTTCCTCGCTCTGTTTGGGGCCACTACACGTACGTTTGTTTAAAACTCGGTTCATCGCTATCGACTGACTTTCCGGGCAGTTGTGCACTTTATTGAAGCTATCTACTTCCGCACATGGTATATGATGCCGACCCTCGTGATGTGCGGTGTAGGTGAACTTATAGGTTGGGGTGGGCGCTATTGGGGACACCTCTCGCCCAGTAACCACGATGCGTTTTTGATGCAGTACGTCTACAGCTTATGGACCTTGACTTGGGCTGAGTTTTATCTCAGGATATCCACTACCATTATCGCGCCATCCTTCATGACTGCTGCTATGTTCTTGATCCTTCCTAAGATCATAAACGAACTAGGACCACAGTATAGCCGGATGTCCCCTCGGCTCTGTACGTTGAATTCTTCCATCTTCGCTTACCACGGGAGACTGATTAGACGAACAACAGATTCAATCATTTTTATCGCCGCGGATGTCAGCGCACTTGTCATTCAGGCTGTTGGAGGCGCATTGGCATCCATTGCTGATACGCTCGAGGGTGCCAATCAAGGATCTCATATTATGCTAGCTGGTATCATTATTCAACTAGGTAAGCACCATGCTTCATCGCATGCTCCTACTTTGACTCATACCAAATTCCCAACAGTTGCTATCGTGCTCTTCACCTTCCTTGCTGTGGAGTTTATCATTCGTTATTCTTATAACCGACCAGCCCGCAAGTCTGCAGTCCCAGAACCAGAAATCTTTCAAAAGTTCCAGGGTTGGGAGGTCGTTTCTCGGGGTGTGGTCTCGATGCTGATCGGACTGGGTATTGCAATCGTTTTCATGGTCATCCGGAGCGTTTATCGTACCATCGAGTTGACTGACGGTTGGTGAGTGGAAACCATGCTGTTGGCATCTCGATCTCGTGCTAAAGCCCTTCTTCAGGAATGGAACAATCATCTCTACCGAGAAGTGGTTCAACTGGTTCGACGGTATGCCAATCGTCATAGCCATGGCGGTATGTTTCCTTAAATGTTCAGCAATATCAATCCGATGCTCACGTACTTGCTCAGACCTTCAACTTCTTCCATCCTGGATACCTCCTTCGGGAAACTGGCAGCAGCTTGCCTCGTTCTATGCGGCCGTCTGAAGAACCACTTGAACTCCGCACCGTTTAGATATAGCACTCTGATTTCTAGGACTGAAGCCTTTCTTTTCGTATTGAATTCTTGCAAAACGGACTAGGTCTTACATAAAGAAGATATGTATCTTATAATATAGGTGCTGAATGAGATAATATGTTGCCACATATTCCAGTGCATGTACTCATGTTTCCGAATTTTCTCATATCATCTCCGTCTTGCATATATATGAATCAGCATGCAGGCAGTCATTGCGTGCATGAAAATACCAGCATAAGAGTACAAACAGATATTGGCATCAGCGCATGGAACGCTCCGATCCAACCGAGCTTGGTTGGTCGATCAACTCAGAACCATACCGATTTTTGACAACCGCAGCAAAATTATTTTTGTATGCAATACAACATACACACGAGTGACCTGAGTACTCAAAGACGCAACAAAAGCGGATACTAAGAAACTGAACAAAATACCAAGTGATGATAAGGAAGTCCAAGAGCACTACAGTCCTGAGTGCGTTGCGATAGACACGCTAGGGACTTCGCTTGGTTCGCTACTCGGCAGCTTATTTCTATTGTCATGATCTTCCCAGCCGCCGGTTCCCAATGGCGGCGAGTTATCCGGGGTGGAGAATTCAGATGACTGAGAACTCGATGACTCGGACTGTTCCAATGTCCCGCATCCCTGCTCCGGTTTGGGGGATGCTTCGTCTAGAACGCAAGGTTGCTCAAAGTTGGAATCAAGGTCAGTGGAATCCACAACCTCGGAGCCTGTAACATGGCTTGCTACATCGGAGCACCATGCCGCTATCTCCTGGTTGAATTCTGCCTCGTCGAGTTGATCCTCCTCGTATGCTAACAAAGATCGCATTAGCAAACATAGATTTGGTACCCCGCCGCTATCACATACCCCCGTCATGCTCAGCCGCTTCGCCAATGTTTTCCAGCGGTCCTGGATTACGCCCAGTAGATTTAGGATTGAAGGGAGCCCAAGCCTTTGGTATTGACTCGATAGTAATTGTACTAAATGGGCTCCTACGCCCAGCCTGCATGATTTCTTCACGGTATTCGTTTCCTAGCTTCCTTATCTCTCGCATTAGGAGATAAAAGCGAAGCGCACTAGGGGGAACCTGTAGATGGAAGCTTCCCAAATGATAGATGTTTATCTACAGGCGTTATCAGCTCCAAGTTCACTTAGTTGACATATTAATGACCTTGTCGTCTCGCCAAACGGCCGCCACCACGCGGTAATCTACACCGTAACTGTGGATGATCCCAAAGATAAGGTGCTTGTCAAATCCCAGTGCAAGTCGCTGATACATTGCGGAGACTATGGCCACCAGAGCTTGACAGTCGCCTTTCGCATCTAGTGACTTGTACTCGGTAACGCAGTGAACAACAAGCAAGGTTAGAGGTTGCGAGCTGAGGTAGTGGCATGATAGCTGGGGGCCGGTAACTGAATCATAGCCTCGAAGGGTAGGAAATAGGATCATATCTGCAGCATCTGGTTTAACAGAAGCGATTCTGACGGGAGGTGGCACTTCGGGAACCTTAAGGAGACATTCATGACTAGAATAAGGAAGATAATATAGCCAGAAAGATAGAATTAAGTATCCACTGACCTATGGTGTATGTTGGTCTCTTCGATGTTATGAAGAAACTGCATGAGTGCGTCTACAGGGGTACGTAGGTCTGCTTCGTTAGGACGGGGGTTGAGGTTTTCTAGAAGCCGTTTTGTGATTCTGCATGCGCTGAGAATAGGATTGATTGCTGATTGAAGCTCCGTATCATTTTGGTCGTGTGGCTGAAAGTCGCGGCGCTCTAGAGGTAATGTTGCGTCTTCCTCAATATCTGCGCAAAGTAATTCTATCTCGCTTCGGAATTGCTGGGAAGAAGCTAGCTGAGAAGATTCCTAAAATACAAATGAGCAATTATAGAAAGGGGCGGTAGATTGTTTTGATAAAGCTCACCGCACGAACTAGCCACCTAGGTATCAGTTTGGCACTCTCCAAGATATCGCAGAGTGGTTTCAGCAGAATATCATTTCGATCGATAGTTTGAATGTCTTGGATAAGATGGACAGCATCTGTCCACTGCTGGAAGAGAGAAGGGTTACGAACGAGCACCGACACACTCAAGGAAGATCTGGCGGATGGGGAGCGCGGACGGGCAGTTGCCCGTGGAGTGTTTGCCGTGTTTCCGCGGTGTACGGAAGTCATATTCAGAGGGGAGGAAGCTTTGGATGTTTGGGTAAGGCTGGTCTAGTGGCTAGTGGTCTCCAGCACGTGAGCGGAGGCAGCAAATCCTGCCAAACAAAAACCGAGCACCAGCCACATCACCGTAGAGCTGAACCGCCCGGCGCTTATCGCGCCACATACCTCTCCTTCCCCCCGAATATCGCACTCATCTATGAGTATGAGTAAGAGTTCATTCCGAACTTCGTCAAATGATCTGAATAACGCTTAATTCACCCGGAGATAGGCGTACCTCCGTGGTCCTTGCCGCGTCTTCGGCTTGGCTTCCCCTCCGGGTCGGCTCATCATTCGCCACATTTATCTGCTTCGTCTCGCTAAGCACGTTCTGTACGCTCACTGATTTTTCCATTACTAGACAATCATTTGAATTATATCTCTGTTTTCGCAGCTTTCTATCGCATATACTCGCCTATGCATAAGCTTGTGGCTCTGCTTCATCATATTCGGTAATCTCCTCCTCAACACGTAGGTGGATTAACCCACCCCATATAGTGTATCGGTATCAACTTCTCCCTGCATCCCATAAACTCATTGCCGACTCTTTCTTGGTGCAAACCTCTGTCCCCAGCCTACATGACACTACAACTGATTGCGAGAGTATAAGAATATTCCGACATGTCTTAGAGTCAAATTCGAGCCTTAAGACGTTCTCCTACAAGCTGGCAAGGCGAGGGAGCCCCATGAATTCGATCCGAAGTCGTTGAAGCTTATACGGAGTCGAATACAGGCAATGGTCGAAGAAGTAAACGAAGAACCGCCGAGGGTGTTTTCGACAGTAGATGCTCAGACAGAGTATTCCGAACGATGCTTCATGTGCTTTCATTTAGTGAGATTCCCAGTTAAAAGACGATGACAAATAGATTTGCTAGCTTGCACCCGTGTAAGCCTGAGTAGCTATTGTGATATATGAATTTAGAGCTCAGTGTCCACGTTGAGATTTTCGCGGCGCTAGCGAACCTTACGATCGGATGGCACTGGTCATTGGCTCATGGGCTTGTGTCCCGTGGACTCTGACTGTTTCGAGATACTGCTGCTAGTTGCTAATCCAGGGGTACCAATTTTTTTCGAATTTTGTGATTATTGAACCCAGTTGAATTCATTTTAGGATGAAGAGAAATCTAGACGTTACAGAAAGTTATCCGTTGTGGGCGCATAGACTTAGGAATTACAAGGAATAGTCGCAGGTTGAGCTGTCTGACTAAGGAAAAGGGTACCTAATTGCTGATTGTGCTACAAAAGATTTAATAATGGGATGTACGCTAGCTAAATTAAAGGCGAGGCGCAATCTAACGACTAACATGATCGGACTTAGGCCTTGAGTTGTGGCAGTGCAGAGCTATAACCGCCAATTGCAAATTATTCACCCAACGCGATCCAACCACCATCAATCCGACAGCATGAGTTTGGAACCTTTGAGCCGGAACATGCATATTGCTATGAGCAAACGGTGCCTCTCGGGGCTCGGAAGCTCCGCTGTTGACTTTGATGATTCCCGGTAAATAACTGCTTAACCCCGCGCCTCGTGTGCTCACTATAGACAACTCATTTAAGAGTGGCTGTTGCATTCTACGCTTTGGCATCTCTGGACTTGTTTGGAGCAATATCAATGAAGATACAAGAGAAGGATAGAGCGGATTGGGTAGAGTGGATTTGGGCACAGTGCGTTTGTACGCACCAAATTTGCTATAATGTCTAGCGGAACCTGAACTAGTCGTGCTAGCATCGCCCCAAGGAGTTGGGTTTCGTGGCGGAGACTCGCTGGAACTACCACATACTAGCGTATGTGTATCTCATACTCAGTGTAGTAACACTTCTAATCTATCACACAACCAAGCCAGACTCGCCGATTCCCGAATCAGGCAACCTCATCATGACCTATGCTTCAATCTTAACACTGGCTATTCTGAGGGACGATTTCTCTCGACTGGATAAACCAGGACTTCGAAAGTTTATATCCAACTGCCAAAATCCCGACGGTAGGTCAGTAGCTTGTTCGTTTGTTGTTAGTCTACACTGAGCTCAAACTCCACTCAATAGTTTTTCTGCGGCAATTCCCAGGCAACCCGGAGATTTGCGCATTCTTTATACTGCATTCGTACTATGTTACTTGCTGGACGATTGGGAGGCGATAGACGTTCAAGCCGCGCTAGAGTTTATCCGAAGATGCCGAGTGAGGCCCTGGCTCGATGGTCCCTATACGTAGATTAACGACTTTGAGTAATAGACATACGAAGGCGGGTATGGGCAATCAGCAGATCAAGAGGCACACGGTGAGCCATCGAACGCTCGTTTCCTCGGATCATCCTAAGCTATGCTCCCAGGCGGCCCGACCTACTGCGCACTTGCCGCGCTGTCACTCTGCCCATCTGTCGACGGTGTCGGCCTGGATGCAAAATCACGTCGGCAGACGGTTCGTTGGCTAGCTATGCACCAAACTACAGGCTTTTGCGGCCGGACCTGCAAAACACCCGATTCATGTTATAGTTTTTGGTGTGGGGCTGCGCTAAGGGTCAGCTTCTCCCACGGAATCTATTATGATTCAGTTCGGCTAACGAAGGCTTCGCAGATCCTTGGCGCTGAGGAATGCGTAGACGCTGACGCCAATGCTACGTTTATTGAGCAGTGCCAATTCAAGTTCGGAGGGCTCGCAAAGGTCCCGGGTAATCGCCCAGGTTAGCGCACGTATATATCATCTTCTCGCTTTAAATGACGCACCCCCTCTAGATCCTCTGCATTCATACCTCAGCATGGCCGGTATATCACTTTACCCACCTAATATTGGTGACGAGTCCTGGAAACTCCAGCAGTTGGTACCGGCACTTAATGCCGAAGAATCGACAGCGCAGTGGGCAATCGAGCACCTTTCAATGTCTAAAGTTTGAACTGAAAGCCTGTATTACACCAGTAGGACAAAAACCATACTTTCATATACATGTTATCTATCCGACTTTGTTGCGTCGACTGTCGGGGTCACAAGATTGATGTTAACAAGCAGGTGAACTTCGAAGAACCAAGAGCGTTGCCCCTCATGGTTCTGTCCTAGTCGCTTCTTAAGTTTCATATTTCTCTCGGCAGACCAGGCCACGCATCGCATGTGTACGGTACTTGTGCGGTCCGCCGGCCAGCAAACGGGGTGCTACGGTCCGCCCGAGAGTCTGACACTACCAGAAGCGTATGCTCACATGGCAAGAGACGATTGTTGTAATTCCGCCGACGAAGCTCCAGTTCAGATTAAGCGTGTGGTATAAAACTCGGGCATCGTTTGGCTGTGAGTCCATCGTCTTTTCCGTCGGATAGCCTGAAAATATGCGTTTCTTCTATGGGATTGTCGCTCTCGCTGCTCTGGCCTCTTCTGTCGCGGCGCACGGAATCATGACTGCCCCTCCTCCTCGAGTCGTAAGCCCTATTTTTCATGGTCTAAATTTTTGAATTATCTAAAACGAAAGAATCACTCTACAGCTTGGAAATGCGATGATTTCGGCGTGTGGGAAGGGCGCCGTCTCGGCGCAACAAGGCAGTATGGAGGCTATGATATTGGTACTATGCATACACTGACATTTTTCATTTCAGACGTCAAAGGTCCGATCGAGAGTCAAATCGCCAAGATTGACTCCGATTATAAGCCTGTAAGTGTTTAGGCACGATCGAAATATCTTGAAGCGAACCCTCAGAACTTTTTACCAGGCTAAATGCAACCTTTTCCTTTGCCGTGGCCAGCAGGTGAACACTACCACGTCACAATGTAACTGGATCTGAACTAACCCACGGTTAGTACGCCGATAACACCAGTCGTGTGCAAAAATATAAACCCGGCCAGGTTGTTAACATTGTCTTGGATATTGAGAACCATCACCCAGTCGGTTATGCTGTGAGTGTATTTCATTCTTCAAGGGAAGCATGGAGCTAAATCGTGCCATTAGAACGTCTCAGTGGTAAGTAGAAATCGATAATGTCATCCCGATTCATATTGAACAACGCACTTTGGAATTAGATCGCCACTGCTACGAACAAGCCCATTGGCTCGCCGTTGATCGCATGGAATCCTTACTTTACCGGCTATCCATATCCCAAGGATCAGGGTCAGTTCCCGTAAAAGCTCTTATGCATACGCGCAATTTACGATTCGCGTACAGAAAACTTTAATGTCACGATCCCCCAGCTAAACGGAAAGTGCACCGTTGCAGGGGACTGTGTCCTGCAGTATCATTGGTACTCGGTAACGGACAAGCAGACGTATCAGAATTGCGTTGATTTTACTGTACCAGCATGATGCAGAATACAGGCATGTAACATGTCAAGACGCTTGATGTCTACCGCTCTAGATGGGGTCGACGTAGCATATATTTGAAAAAAAACATTTCTACAAACTATGGTGAAGTCTGACGATCTGCGTAATTGTGTCTCTATTCGGATGCTACAACGTTGGGTGCACTGTTAGTAAGATTCTGTAACTGTTATCATTGCATCACGTACAGTAACGTTGTCTAGCATGTAGATGAACCCCCTATCGGTCCTCAAGCCCGGTACTAGTTGCTTTGCAAGGTAACCATTTACGTCCTTCTCGTATTCGAGTAAACTAGAGGTAGCGAAGGTGATGTTACTGAGATCTTCGACATCCAAAATCCCTTGGATAACTGAGAGCTTGGGATCGGGATGTGGGCGATCTCCCTGGGAGCGTGTGGTGTACTCGAGAAGGCCGTCCAAAGTTCGTACGCCTTGGGGCTGGCTACCCGTTTAATCTTCCGATTAGAACTGAGAACGCGTCTTGAACTTACCCAATTGTCGTTGAGAACCTGTCGGAACAGCCTGATCAGTCAAACAGACTCATTTTCTTATAGAGTAAAACGAACCTCTCCTTCGTCATATACTAGATGAGGGTTGGTCAAATTATTAGCAGCCTCACCTCTCCAAATTAGTAAAACGCGCCTCCCGCTGCTAATATATTTGTCAAATTGAATGTCATGTATGTGGGCACGAGGGGAGAGCATGCTGCCAAAGAATGACTGAAACACAGCAAGTACGTGATCATATTCGTCTTTCATGACTTCGTAGAAGTGCTGGCAGCTAATTATCGTGAACATCAAGTTTCATAGGCAGTGAGACTTAAGCACACTCACTGGAGAATTAGCACTTCGCCGGGGTGATTATCCATGAAGTCCTTGACAGGGGCTAGGATAGTGGCAATGTCGTGATGTGATTGCAGGGCATGAGTGAACTTGAACGATCCGTTGATTTTTGCGATGCGCAAGTCGAAATAGCGAACGCCAGCTCGTAATTGTTCTAAATAGGTACTATAGGTATACGTGTGTCAAACCCTCGAAACAGATCCACACACCGCCGACTCTGCACAGACTTAATGTCTCAGAATTTGCCACAAAATGTCTTAAGTTTTGATATGCTTGAATGCGCTCAGATTTACATACAAATATGGGTCTATAGGACTATATAAGCAAGCAACAAAACATATCAAAAAGACAATTAAGATGAATCATGTCAAAGGGAGAACAATCAAAAGTTAACATGATTCTTATAAAAGAGGTCAATCATGTCAAAAGGAGAAGTTAAAAGTCAAGAAATGTTAAATTTTGACAAGACCATGTCAAAATTCAACATGTCCAGCTTGCATAGAGCGAGTGACAGTTGTTGTGTCACAGCCCAATTCCGAATAAACACCCTTGTTCTGAAATTGACCAGTGCTGGTATCAAATTGATCGAAAAACAGACTTGGTCGCTGAAACTTACAGTGCCCAAGAAGTAGGTAATTTTTTTACGGAGTCACTAGCGTCGGGACCTAATGCGGTGGGAATATTATAGGGCCAACTAGGTTGGGTAAGACATTCTTGGGTCATAGGCGAATCATGTGAGCCAGGTATGAAAAGTTTAGTCAAAGGATGGCTGCGTATAACAGGGAAGAGGTCTGTCATCCAATTTTCGAGTTCAAAGCTCATGGCGTAGGATATACTTGAGGATAGGAGAAATTGGCTGGTGTGTGATTTGGGTGACAATTCATGGTGGGCTCTCTTATAGCCTGTTCGTCATTCAGATTGTACCACTTGAGTCATTTATGATGGAAATACCGGCGCGGGTATGGAATCATCCCCTGGTCAAGAAACTTCAGGAAGAACAGACAACGCATGGGAACCAGGCCGGGAGAGAGAACCCGTGATCGGTAATAGCAGCTCCGACACAAAGGGATGGCGTGAAGGAGAAAACCGAATCGGCGTTTGAGTTCCCCGAACAGAATTCCAGGATGTGCAGGGATTCGTAAAACTATCTATGCGTCAGATACCCGAAACACTCAGACCGCCTAGCATCGGTCAACACTTGGTAAGAAGAAATCCTAGTCATTCTCCTATGCTCCCGAGAGACAATCATACCTCGAATTATGCTACAACACGTCAGTAGCATCGTCATAAACCTAGAATTTGCTGGGCACTCCCAAGAGCCGCACTAAATCTCTGTGGACTCAGAAATATGCTGGAAATGGGCAAGCTGTAAATACAGACCAATAAGTAGGCATATCGATGAAAAAAGGGAACCTCGATGGTACCACAAAGAGCGGAGCCCGCATATATGCACTATGTCAGCTCTATCCTCAAGCTCCTCGGCGGTCGATCCTAAACTATACGATAATATAAATGGCCTAACGTGATGATACATAGAGGATGATAAACCAAATGCTCTCGAGAAGACCAAAGGTCGTGAATGTTGGGCACAATAATAAATTGCATGGCGGTCTCGTAGGGTTGACAAGCACATTCATGCTGTGATGTCGAAGCATGGGAGCCTTTGAGTACGAGAATGGGGCTAGGTAATGTGAATGATTTTTTTTAAGTCGCACAGAACGAATAGGATTGGGCACGAGAGCAAAGATACACGAAGAACGTTATCCGCACTAAATACGGTTGGTACCGTAGCCGACCGACCGCATTTCAGCCTCTCGACAGTATTTTGACCAGTAGTAGGTATAACCGCAATTCCTTCTACAATCATAGGCTAGAGCTACTCCTCCTTCGAATTATATAGCTTCGTGTTATCCCGGTGAATGGCTGCCGAGAAGTGAGAGAACTAAGATTGTGCAGGATTTTGGCCGAATACCGGGAAGCCGGCCACATGATGTCGCTCAATGCTTCACCTCGGGAACAAGGACAATACATGCATAAAATATTGGGATTCGCCTCTTGTGAACACGTGAGAAGGTTGGGGAGTCGTAAACTAATCTTAGTCGTCCATTTGCGTAGTGTTTGAGCCGAGGGAATTCAGAAAAGGCAGCTGTATGCTATTGGGTAAACGAATGAATAACTAAGGCCCAGGGAGAACAGGACATTATTGTACTGCCTTCTGAAGCCTCTGTGTAACTTATTGCTCATCCATACGGGTGTAAGGTATCCGTGGGTATCGAGCCCACCATTGGCTGAACGCGCACGTATCATATAACGTCGCAAACGAGCAAGGCCCGGCGCGTATAAGCAAATGTATAGTCCACCGCCGAAAAGAACTCTGCTCTGAGCGCTTGTACATCCCTATGAATGCTCTAAGTCGTTTATGCCGCCGGAACCTGTTTCGGAGCGCCGAAATTTCCGACCCTGATTTTGCTCGCGGCCAGCATTGAGCACACATATCTCTGTGTATAGCCGCACGTTTGGTGCATATTCGCGGGTATGTATACTTCGGATATAGGAGATTGTTCATACGCAGGGTTTCACTAATCAATTTCTCTGTGCACAGGGGATGTACTGAAATTTAAGACTCCGCTCTTAAAATAATATACTATTTGTTGCGGTACTGTTTTCCCGAACCCCTTGCGTTTTGGAATTTCTACTAAGTGAATACGGAATAGACATCAGGCGTACAAGCATGCCGACAGTTCGGAATTTCAGACTTATGTAGCAAGTTACACACGACCAAATCCCACAACATGGGTTACTAATTCCAAGAAAACTCCAAGGCGTACCCGCGGTGCGAGGAGACGGAAATAAACAAATGAGTGATAGGGCGCGAGCAGACAGGTGAGAGTTTAAGAATGACCTGTCGTAAGTCGGACAGAACTTACGATAATCTCGCCGGTCGCAAGGACCAGTCTGGATTTCGAGTGGCCGATACATTGCACGCGAGTTCACGCCTCGCACGGTGGAAATCTGCATGCAAAGACATAGTATGAGCGTCGAAACTTGGGTACACACGCGGGCGGGCGCTGGCGTGAACCTGTAATGGAGCGGCCCATGGTTTTGTTCCATGTTGGGTTCCGATGTCGAGTCTGCGACTTGCTATCTTTTTTCGAGACAGATGTGAGTAATATTTGCTGTGTTCGCGTTTGGGTTGTAATTACAGCGACAAAAGGCCTACCGGTCAGGACAATCATTCAAGGTAGAATATTCGTGCGCCACAAAATGAGCTTGACGTCAGCACCTAGCATTTGTGGCGGCGCGCTAACTGCCCTAGTTTGTACAGGTAACTAGTAGATTGTCAACTAAGTATCCAAGACTAACTTTGAAAGTGAGCAGAACAGAATCGTAGAGGCAATGGTACAAACACGTACCAGAATGAGATGCGGCTGGCAAACCCACCTCGTTGAAAAAACATGTCCGGCCTTGAGTTTTAGTAATAGCAGTTGCGCATGGGCTACTGTTATCGAACACGGTGGACAAAGTGACACGGACACAACGAGAAGGCGTAAAGTCACGTGACATATCGGTGCTCCACAGTCACGCATCATTCCATGACATCACCAATTGAATGATGCTCGGATGCAATTACGCGACTCCAACTCTCCCACCATCGATATGTCACCTACCCGCCGCTCAAATCGTTGTGCCAATGTGAGATGGAGTATATCTACTCTGACATGAATTGACACTCGCGCCTGTGTACGTTTCTTACCTGGGCTAGTTACCTGCACTTTCAAGCTTAACACCAGCTTTTAGACTGTTGTTGCGGTCAACTAAGAAGACAACCCTACAAGGGCAAAGGTGAGATATTGGCACTGATATTCTCACATAACCGGTGCAATACAAGAACTTAATATTATAGCGCACGTAGGGCACTCTACCACACACCCCTGACCACGACATCACGCAAACTCGAGGTATTGCTCGCAGTTTAAGTTATTACGCTCACTATTTGAGACATTATAGACGGCTTGATTATCTATCTACACTCGCAGGACAAGCAATTCGGTTGTAATGGGTCGACGAGTGCCGAGAACGCCATGTAC
This sequence comes from Ceratobasidium sp. AG-Ba, assembly GCA_016906575.1. Lineage (NCBI taxonomy): Eukaryota > Fungi > Basidiomycota > Agaricomycetes > Cantharellales > Ceratobasidiaceae > Ceratobasidium > Ceratobasidium sp. AG-Ba. The sequence continues at coordinate 1,666,571 of CP059614.1, forward strand.
AAACAAGTAAGTTGATCCGAGATGAGTTTACAGAGTAGACCTTCATTGTCCTGAAAGTCCTATCAAATACAGGTCGAATTGAACAACGTCAAAGGCGCCATTGAGGTAGTACAATCCCGCAGCGTATGACATTTGCTGGTGCACGATCGGCGGTGGTGGTCCATGATAGCGAACCCCTATCATGAAATTTTATTTTTTTCATTACTATTCAAATTAGCTCGGCTTCGTCCTCTCGTTTCATCTCCATGTAGTTTATGCTCTTCAGTATAATAACAGCGGCAGCTACCAAGATGCGTACGCCCGTCGAAAAGTTACGATCCATGGCCTTGAGACTTCAGTACCCGCAGTCGCAGATCCCTAGACTCCTGATCTGGTAATTCCAAACCAATCGGCCACTATGAGCTCCCACGGGTGCTTAAAACCCAATAACGAGGTTGAGGACCGAAGCTGCTAGGTGGCACGCAAAAACAGAGTGTTCGGCACGGTTTAATTCTGTGCTGGGGGTATCACCCAGAACTGTGTGAAAGTTCGCAATTTCCTCACCCCATTTGGCCGCCAATACCCCATCCGGGGTATGGAATTGGAGCTCCTGGCGCTGAAAAAAACAAGGTGTGATCGTTGAAAATGGGTACTGAATTTCAGCACATCTCAAGTGCCAAGAGTTTGGATATGCGGTGGAAAACGCCCAGTGACCGGTTTCCAAGTCTCGGCCGGCTTCCGGGTCGGCCCACCAGATTGATTTGGTTTACATACTGTAGGTATCATGCACAGCCTTAAAGGAGCGATGGTGTAGTTGGTTATCACGTCTGTCTAACATTTGATTGTTCACAGACGGTCCTCAGTTCGAACCTGGGTCGCTTCACTTTTTGGCACCTGGCGATCAGGGCCAAGCACGCGCAAAGTGTGGCGGGCTATTTGTGGGCGTTTCTCATCGGCTGTCTCTGCGTTGCCTCTTCCGCTCTCCACGTCGCCCTTGTGAGTGCCGTCACGTTTTTCCACGCGAGTTGAGCTGATGTGTTGCAGCCGTTCTTGCTAGGCCGGCCGGTCCGCTGGTCTCTCTCTGAGTTTATTGTGTTTTAGTGTTTGCTGTAGCCGCAGCGTCGCAAGCGTCGCAGGCAAGACTCGACGTCCAGTAAACTTGTTTTTCTGGCCAAGTGCCCTTTATGTCTCTGCGCCCTCCGTCGACGAGTCCCTCTCCGTCCCCGGGGCCAGGCGGCCACCCGAACCGACAGGCGCGTGCGTCGCTCGGTCCAGGCGCGTCCCTCACCGTCGGCACAAACCTCGGCCCCAACCCCCGCGGCAACCCACCACTCTCGCCCCGTCCAGCCGGCATGCGTCCCACCAGCGAGCTCATCACCAGCACCAGCGCGTACCAGAACCCAGAGGGTGAGCAGACCGCTTTTTTTTCTGTCGATCTGAACTGACGCCGGTGTAGCCGAGGCGATCGACCAGTGGTTCGAGAATCTCCAAAACTACGAGGCCACGCTCGAGGAGATGGCAGCCGCCTCGCTCGATGTCAACTTCAAGGAAGAACTGAGCGCGATCGAGCAGTGTATGTCCATCGCTATCTATCGCAATTATCATCATGATGACCGACTCTGATCTCAGGGTTCCGCGTCCTGTCAGAGGCGGAGCGCACGGCCGCGCTCTACTCGCTGCTCCAGCACTCGACCCAAGTCCAGATCCGGTTTTTCATCACCGTGCTCCAACAGATGGCTCGTGCAGATCCCATGACCGCGCTCCTTTCTCCAGCTGTCGGCGCCTCGATGCAGAGCCAAATGGAGGCCAAGCTCGCTTCCCTCGGCCTCAAGTCCCCAGGGCTGCCAGCCTCGCCTTCGGCCCGATCGTTTAACCGCCAGTCGATGGCAGACGCCAACTTTTTGTCGCCCGACTCGGCGGCTGTCCCACCCTCGCCTGGAGGTGCGGGATCGAGCGACGCGGCCGCGACACTCGCTCAGCAGCGTGCCCGGCTCAAGGCGACCAATGCCGCTCATCGTATCTCGGCGCCCGGCACGCTTGCCGCTGATGCAGCGCGCGCCAACGTCTGGTCTGCTACCTCGCTCAGTCAGGTCGCCGAACGTGGACCTTCGCCCGGCCCAGACACGAGCAGCTTGCTCTCGCCTCCTCCCGCTGGTACGCGGCCCAAGAGCACCGATTTCACGGGTGTAGCCGCCCAGTTCCGTAAAGGCCAAAATGACACGAGCATCGATGAACAGCTTTCGCCCATGGTCGGCGGAAACTGGGCTAGCATGGTCAATACGCCCATCGCGCCCATGTTTGCCGCCGCGGGTGGAAACAACGGCAACGCCGGTACCGACTCGAACGGCCAAAACCTGGACGCAGCCGCACTCAAACTCGCCACATGGAACATGGCCAACGCGAGTGGCGGAGGACCGGTCGTCCAGCTAGACGACGCACGCAAGTTCCGCCGCACCTCGACATCCAAGTCGGGCGATACCAGCCGCCGCGTATCTGACAACGAAGGCCCCCAGCAGTCTGCTCAGCAACAACCTCAGCGCGTCAATGCCCGTGCTGGACCTGGTCAAGTCCAACCCGGTGGGCCGGGCGGGTTCCTCAGTCCTCAACAGAACCAGCAGCCCGGGTGGGGTCAACGCAGCCCTGCACTGTCCAACGTGTCGTCGGGTCGGTTCCCCGGGAGCGACGATGGCATGGGCGGGTTCAACGGCATGGGCGGCATGAGTCCCGGCATGGGCATGAACATGGGTATGATGAACGGATTCGGTATGATGGGCATGCCCGGATTTGGCGCAATGAACATGGAAAATCTTCAAGCCCAGCTTCTCGCGGCTCAACTCGCACAAATGAATCCTGGGTTTGCGGGAATGAACCAGCTGGCGATGATGAATGCCGCGGCTGCTGGAGCCGGTGGAGGCGGCGCTCGGTCGACGCGCAGCGCAGCAGGCGCGAGCGGTCGTCGGAGCCCCAAGCCGCCTGCCAAGGCGGGTGGTGCGGGCGGAGGAGGCGGGGAAGAGGATGTCGATCCGGCTGTATTGAACGATGTGCCGACGTGGTTGCGTACGCTGCGGTTGCACAAGTATACGCCGAATTTCGAGGGCATGAAGTGGCAGGACATGGTCGTGATGGACGAGGCGGCGCTTGAAGCCAAGGGCGTGGCTGCTCTTGGTGCGAGGCGGAAGATGTTGAAGACGTTCCAGGCTGTATGTGACCGCCTCTTTATCCTTCTGACAGTTACTGATATCATTGGTGCTCTAGGTCCGTGAAAAGATGGGCATCCCCGAACCCGAAGGCTCGAGGCCTGACACCCTAAACGACGAGTAAACTACACAAGCAACTAACGTTTTATTCCACAAAAAAACTAGTCTTTCTTCTCTTTTTTGATTCTTTCATGTTTGTGTAACAGTTCGCGACCAGATTCCTGCAGCGCGGGTGGGGGAAAGGCTTTACTTGACATAATGGTGACCTTGCGCGCCTGTAGTTGGTAGTTCTGTACGGTATGGTTGTGATGATATGATACGAGCATCTGCTATTTGGTTGAGTGAGGCTAAAAGTCGGGAATCTCGCTGGGCTTGGTTGGGGCTAGACAAAAAGAGATGCGAAAAAAAAGTGAAGCGACCCAGGTTCGAACTGAGGACCGTCTGTGAACAATCAAATGTTAGACAGACGTGATAACCAACTACACCATCGCTCCTGGCAACAGTGTGCACGTGACCAAATTCGATCTTATCACCGTCTTGGTTCCCAATTTTGTTTCTATAAAGTGGTCGTGTATTTTTCCATGATGTTGATGTAGCGGGATTAAACGCTATTTCAACCCATAGCTTGTCCCTAGAATAAAATAATTGGCTGGGTTGACACTCTCATCTTTGTTACTTTGAATGTATGCGTACATCAACTCTACGATACCAGTATCGATCCCTTCTCACTCTCTTCCTCGGCCTTTAACTCCTGTTCTAGCTTCAACTTTGGCTTTGTATCCTCTTCTTCGGGCTTATCAACCTTGCGGCGCTTGCCCATGTGACCGATGGGGGCCGGGACCTGATCATTCTTTGTTTGGCTCTAGTTTCAATCTGGGATCTCTGATGCGTACCAAATGTTTGACTATGACCACTTCGTCATCAGCTTCTCCTTCTTATTCGCTATTCTCTTCCTTTTCAGCTACTTTAGCTCTCGAGGTATGTTCGCGTCTTCTCTTCCAAGGCATGGTAGTTTGATCAGGAGCAACCATTCCTCGCGCTTCGAGCCATTCTCCATCCCAATATGTCAGTACTGTAGTTATGGGAATATCAATATATGCAAACCTTGAGCGGCATAACGAATATAAACACGGTTTTCTTATGGTTACGCGACCCGAAGAAGCTGCTGGAGTACAGCCGATATCAGTCTTTCAACGGAGGTGCAGCATTTAACGGCCTACGCCGAATACCATGACCCCATTCAAGCGTAATGCGGATGGTATTCGAATCGTTTTTTGATCTTGCGTTAGAACGCGGGACGTTTTTTCCGCCTATATCTTCAATATTACTACCATAGACAGGTGATTTAAACCGGTCGTATCTGTGATCGTGTGTGCCCGGAAACAATGAGAACCCCCATAGGAGGGATCATCTGATATAAACTTATTGGTTAGCCGAGAATCGGACTCGGCAATACTTTTGTATCCCATCCATCCTCCCAGATATTTCACACCATCCAACTCGGAAGTGTTGCGAAGGTGTAAAGTATGGTTCGCAGTCTTTACGGGCTGCCACCGAATGGCAAAATCTTCAAACTCGGTTGAAGGGATTCAACAAGCCTGCTGAGAAATCGACTGCTCACTCAACCGTATGCCTATCTATTGCATTCTTGTTGTACTCAGGAATGACCTCTCCTCTGGAATCTTGAATACATACTGAAAACCCTCTGAAGATCATCTTGTAGTCGTCTTCAGTGAACTTCGTACAAGGGCTGGGATACATGAGGACAGCACGTGTGTTTTGTCGCCTACTTATGCTGAGGATAGCTGGTCAACACGTGCCACCAACGTTTACCATGGAATTCTGTCTTGTTCGCTACAAGCTTAAGTATTCGCACAGTCGTTCTACCAATCGCCTGAACCAGCAATCAGTGGAAACTAGGCATCGTCTACCCGAGCGGGTAGACTCAGGCATACACACCGACTCGGCGGTGGCACTGTAAGTGTGATCTGACGCATCTTAATTATACAGCAGCAGCCATTTTTAAGTACTCGCTCCATGTACTCCACTATACCTGCTAAACCTCTCCCTCCAGATGTAAATACAAATACTCATCGTATACCCGAGTCACAGTACCATCACATGTACCCCATGCTTCATCTCACCTGTGTTCACGATGTGCAACTGCATCGGCGTAGTCGTCGATCATGGGCTATGGAAATCGTGGCAACAACATGAGTCCAACTCTTTGGTGTTAGGTCCTGTAGAACATAGACAGATATATTAAATCCAATCGTTATTCTGGCGACTTTGTCGCCAGAATCGACAGTCCAACATCCGAAGCAAATTCAAATAGACCAACGAGACGAACAGCCGAGAGAGGGGGAGGATGTTTTACAGATAAATCTTGCGTGCATGTGCGCATGTGCTCGCGGGTTGGGTTATGGACCAGAAAAACAAGAGAAGTGAGTAGCAATGACCGAATAGGGGTGAGAGAAAAATCAAATACGCACCGACTATGAAAAAATACCGAATTCGTAAGACTTGGGGGTGGGCGAAGCCTTACGTTTGATGAAATTTTGGGAAATCTCCTTCGTTGTGCACTCGTCTAAATAAATCCTGTCAGTTCGTAAAGTTTACAAGCCTTCCGAAAACATCGGGGTCGGGCTTGCTCGTACACAAGGCTGTGGGAGCCTGAAGGCAAGTCACTCACCCAAAGATCGGGTCATTGATAGCAAATACCATTTAGCAAGAGTTCAAACAAAGTTATTTTATGCCACCCGCAAGCTTTCGTGTCACATATAATATACAATAGTTAAGCTCCATAATCATCAAAGCTGGACTACATAGGCTAGACTGATCGGCCAGTTTATCATGCAAGAAACAGCACAGTCGTGTCCTAAACGCACTGACGTATCATTATGAGCGATGCGGCTGATATTAAGTCACGAACCATTGGATGAGAGCTCGCAAGCTGAGGCTTTTGTTCATAGTCGTTACGCAGAACATGACGAATGCTGTTGAGTAACTCTTGGTAGCTTTGCTGAGGGCGTTGTTGAAGCACTTTTATGAATGCGCTACTCATTGCGCCGGTAACTTCCTCGCTTTCGGCCGATTCTGCAGAAAGCTGCGAATCCTTGCAGCCAGACCAGGATATAACGTCGGCAGGACTGGTTCGAGTTAGGCGAGCATATCGCTCAGTCTTCTTGTTAGCCACCGCGGTCTTCAATAAGCCACCCAAATCTTTGAGGATTCCATTGCTTTCTCCGCGAACGTAGGATAGCCCAACGCCTTCAGTAAACAGTCTTAGAGAGGAAAATGAAAAAGCGGTGATACACACCAAGTAGACCCATTCCGGCTTCGAGGAGTAGGTTCGGTTCCTTGATTTTACCCTCCGTGGAGTAAACATAAGGAAGGTCTAGCGCAAAGCTAAGTTTGACCATCAGCCCCTCAAAAGATCGACTAACCCAAAGCCGATCCGGAATGACAAGACTGTAAGATACATGGGATAATGAGTGTCCTTTCCGTCAAAAATAGATAGAAATTGGTCTTACATCAAAGATTGCGGTGAGACGGCAACCAGGAGCTAGTGGTCGAACCATGATCGCATGCATATCCTAAACATATGAAGCTATTCAAGACTTAGCATTAGGTCACCTTGAAACAGCATACATCATCCACGATGTGACCCTTCTCCTCGAAGTCAACCGGATAGATGACTGAAAAATTTCATGATAAAGTCGTTCACTACAAGCCTGCAGATTGTCAGCATACCTTCGTCATAGCCGTCAACTTCATCTCCATCCATATCTTTCGTTTGACCGCCATGCCCAGAGTAGTGGAAGAATAAAGAATCGTCTGGTTTAGCATCTTTAACCAGCCACTGCATCGCTGCGATCTGTAAAAAGGGTCAAATAAAGATCTAGCTTACTTTAATAACTAGCATACGATATTTTCCCTCGTAGGCCGTTGACGGGGGTTAATCGCATCATCGGTTAGCTGAACTATATCTTCGTTCTTATAGCCGAGTTGACCTGTCTAAAATATCAGTAAAATGTCAAGTGACGAACCTTTTACCACGTACCACACAGGAAAGCCTTTATGTTATTAGAGTCATTGATGCAGCCACTTAGTTCTCCCAATTGATCGATGTAGTTCACGCCGATCTAATCTCAAAGTCGCTAAATTCGATTTGTCGAACAATGGAATGACTTACTGTAAGGGCCTTTTTCCGCCCAGTACACATGGAGTCTGAAAGATATTTCAGCACAACGAATTGAGCACAAATCTAAGCCAACTTACATTGAAAAAATAACCGAGACCCCCCTGGTCCATATGCTTGTGGACCTCGAGGGGGCATATCTATCTACCATTTTAGACCAAAAAGCATAAAAGGCGGCTCGGAGCGATGCTTACGCGCATTGCCTAGCACTGGTTTAGCTCCGAGGTGACCAGGCCCCCCCGTTCCATACCCAGTCTGTCCTTCCGACGAGCTAGTGATAGGTTTAACCAAATTCTAAAAGCAAATGATAGTTAAGTCTCGCCTATTCTGCAACGGCGTAGGTGGAGGGTATCCACCCGCCTGAATATTGTTGCTATTATAGTTCTGGTGGTATGGTCCAGGATGGCCCGAACTGTGGTCCTTACGTTGGGGTGGAGGAGGGGGGCCAGGGGGAGGTGCATAGCTTGCTCCTGGACGATTCCCTGGGATAGGTGGAGGACCAGGTAGCGGTGCATACGAAGGGACGTAGGGTTGGGAGTAGCCCGGAGCATTATGTACAGCACCAGCGGTAGGAAATCTCAGAAATGAGATGGTCAGGTCTAGATTGGTGCTGGTTTTAATAAAGGCGCCTACCCAAACTGTGCCGGGGGAGGCCCACTCGGCGGTCCACACGAATGGTTATAGCCGCCAGCAGGAGAATTGGGAGGTGGAGTGTACTGGGTCCTGAAGACAAAGTGATGCAGAGATACGTCAAGGCATTTTGTTGAACTGAAAATTAATTAAGATATATTTACGGGTTAGGGAAGCTAGAATTTAGGCCGAGACCGACTTAGACACGTATTCTTCCACACTTGCAGATTGAATGCGTACCCAAACTGCCCAGGAGGGGGCCCAGACGGCGACTGATATTGGTTATTCCAGGACATAGTTTTTTCAAGACCGTGTATCTAAACTAGAGCAGACTGACAGAGAAAGAAGTCGAGTAGAACATGAGGGTGTTGCCCTTGTATTTTAATGCCTGGACAAGCCTAGGGCCATCGACTGATCGAGATCACGAATGGCTGCGTGACAGTCCTAAATAGCTCGGGCTCCCTGCTTACTCGGCTCTGAATACGTGGGCACGCGCATTTTGAATCACCGCTTCAGGGCAGCCTTGCACTTCTACTAGTACAAAAATGAATATCCAAAGTTTTCAAGACGTCACATGGAATTATCTGAAGCTGTGTGTCTAGCCTCAGTCCCCGTGTGTCACCCGGAGATCAGTGCCAAGAAGATCAACAATACAATTTCAAGGCACGAGTGTGCGGAAATGAACCGAACAGGTGTCGAAGATCTTCACAGATAGCGAGGAACTGATGTGTGTCTCCGTCACCAATAGATAGTTTGTAGCAATCACCAGTAACTTCAAAAACATTATAGTGAATGGAAAATTTGGATGGTGCATTTGCATTCCCTGATCTTAGTATATATTCCAACTGCTGTACTCATCAGGGGGTCTCCGAAAATAGGCGCCGAACATGAGGCGGGGGGAGGGGGGGTAGGTGCTCAGGAAAAGTGGTGGCCTTAAATTACATGTAACAACATGTAACTGTGGTGTTGTCACACCTGAAGTTTGTAATGGGTGTAATGGGTGTAATTTCCAGTGGTAACCTGTAGTTACACCCATGTTATCACATGTGACAGTGTAATCACATGTGATCTGTGTGTGATTACACCATTACAAACTCCTGGTGTGACAACACCATTGGGTTTTTGCTGAGTGGGCCTAGAATTCCCGTTGCTAGGAGTGACATCCACTGCCGCTTTAGGCTCACTTAGGTTGGTGGCGATGCGCAAACTCATCATGTGCCGTGAGGCAGAGTGACCCGGGAGAGCTCAATTGCTGACTGGAGAGGCGCTCTCCAACGTCATAATGTATGCTAGTTATGTAATAGATGATCAGGTGTTTTATATTTACTAAACTGCTGGAGCAGTTTGAACGAGCACTGGAAGGGAGCAGTATAATGTTCCTTTGATTGCTAACTGCATTTACACTTGGATTGCTGTTTCGCCATACTCAGCAAAAAGCCGAATATCTTACTACGTCAGGAAAAACGTGGCACACAAATTGAGCCTAATTGACTCAAATTATGCTCAATTATAGGATTTAGGGGATTTGCTACCCCCCCTATTTCATTAGTGCTAATTCTCCTTAACTGAGATCCAAGGCGCTTAATTTAGGTCAATTTAGGCCGATTTACTCAATTTATGGTTATGTGACCTGACAGTACCAGCATGTATGCTGCGTGATGATACAATACACGGGTTACCAAGCAGTTGTACCTTGTGTAGAGAGAGTATAAGGGCAATTAGGAGACTTTCAGGACTGGGTTACATTGATTTACAAAGATTTAGGGTAATTAACTCAATTCTGGACAATTACAATTCTGGACCTTGATGAAAGTTCCACTTTTTCCTGACGTAACGCCCACTATGACCTCACTGTCTAACTAAGCTTTTTAGTGCCAACTAGATCCTGGTAGCGCCAGTAGCCCGTGCTACCCATGATCTAGTGCGCGCTTAAAGTGTCATAGCCTAGACCATGAGCACGATTTTATTACATTTTTTCCTCAATTTATATTTCTTGTTTTGACTGCTCAGCCAATCCCCAAATATCTAGCTAGCACGTGATAAGGCCCCACTGTCTAAGGATGCTTCTGAGTGCCGACTAGATGCCGGTAGCGCCGGTAGCCCGTGCTACTTTGGATCTAGTGAGTGCTCAGAAGCTTCCTTAGACAGGTGGAGCTAGTGCGTGCTAGCTAAATATTCGGGGATTGGCCGAGTGAGTTTTGGACAAGTCCTGTTTATTCAGATATATGCGTAGATTATTCATCCTGTCACGTGACCTTGTTGTTGTTGACTCAAGTTGATGTCTTCTGGAATATTCTGTAGTGACGTGGCATAGCATACTTCTTATTGGTCCTGGTATTTGATATGTACAGCCTTGGCCATGAATATATAAGGGAGAGTCTGAGAGCCTTAAGCCTCAGAACTGGACCTCCTGTTCTACCCTCCTTGCCATCTACCTGCTAGGCTCTGCCAGCAGCCCTTAGCCCAGATCTCTTTAGATCAAGTGCGCCCTAACTCTAAACCCCGCATCTCATCGCACCAACCCCCTTCCTTGCTGCGCGTCCTATCTTAGGCGTTGCGGTTTGACCATCGGCCGTCATAGCCCATAGGTCCGCCATCGCCTCACCAGCGTTTGGCCTTACTTGGCCAATCCCCAAATATTTAGCTAGCACCCACTAGCTCGAACTGTCTAAGGAAGCTTCTGAGCACCCACTAGATCCAAAGTAGCACGGGCTACCGGCGCTACCGGCATCTAGTCGGCGCTCAGAAGCATCCTTAGACAGTGGGGCCTTATCACGTGCTAGCTAGATATTCAGGGATTGGCCGAGTAGTCGTATCGGCGTGGCCTTTACATTAGGTCGAGTTCTTTCAAACTGTTGAAGGAGTTTTGTGGATTTCAGGAATTGAGACATTGCTTAGATACTAGCCTACTGGGAAACAGAGATTGGGAGTAGTTGCATAATAGTCAAAAGCAACGGAGCCCTATCCAGTACCAGGTGTCTATAAGGTCTTCGTGGATTATCGCCCCTTGGCTGGACCCTTGTCCCTCGCTTTGCACTTGAGTCAGCAAAGCTACCGCTGGTACAAAACCGGCTCTACATCACGCCCATTCAAGGCTCGTTGATTAGCAGTAGGGAGTATTCAACGCTAGTAGCAGAGCACTTGCAGCAATTAAACACGCGAAAATCCTGGCTTCAAGAGCACCCCTATCTAGTTTTTCCTTATTATAGCTTCCATCATGTCCCAACCTACCGCTATCAACCCTGCACCCAACTATGTCCAAGTCGACCCCAACGTCCTAGGACTTCCTGTTGATGAATCAGATGTGCCGCGTTTCTACACGGATCTAAAAAACATCTTGATCGCAATAAATCATAATCTCCAGGAATTCATGGCGGTTACTACTGCAGATTTGGCAACCGCTGGTACCAATCAACAAGCCCTAGAACAAAGTGTGTCAGCACTCAAAAGAAATATGAATCAAGTTATGGCAACAATTCCTACTCCGGCTGGTCGTACTGGCAGCGCTTCTACTCAAGCACCCAAACTATCTTCCCCTGCCAAATTTGACAGTTTGGATAAAATCAAAGCGGTTTCATTCAGGGTTGCAGTTACCCATTACTTGCGCACCTCGTATCCCAATGCGACGGCTGATGAGCAAGTAGCATTTATTATCTCGTGCCTAGAAGGCAAAGCACATGATTGGCTTGAGCCATCCCTCGAGCAGGACGTTGTTCAAAATACCCCAGTACCCTGGCTCCATGATGTTGGCCAATTTTGGGTACAATTCATGTTGAACGCAGTGAATTGTCAAACAAGTGCATTCACCACGCTGTAGAGCGTGTACAATCAATAGAACTTTATATACATGTAAAGATGAGTGTATGTAATAATAAAAGTAATAAGTCCATATGGTATGGACCTAGATCTGGCTTTGCCGGGACATAAGCGACAGACAACAAGCGGTAGACGACCAGCTGGCCGTCGGTTAGGTTACGCAATCAGCCTGCGAGCGCTGACACTTGTAACTTCCAACACTCCCCCTCAAGTGTGATTAGCGCGAGCCTGTAATGAATACATGAACGTGGTGCATCAGATTATGCAATAGGCTCGGCTGTTGGCAGGCAAAGTGCGCAAAATTCAAAAAAATTGAAAAGATTCTCCTCCTGAGTGTCAAGAATTTGAATAGTGGCTGTGCAAGCGTGAGTCGGCCTATCCAGGACGCATTCAATATGCTCGAAATGGCGGAGTTGAGTGAGAAGGCACGGCAGAGTGCCGCCTGGTGTCTAGCAGCATGCTAGAATGGTCCTTGGCGTGGGCGCTAGATGTTGGAATGGTGACAGCGACGAGTCAACTAGAGCAGATTCAAAAGCAAGGCGGGTGGCGTAGATAGGTATAAGGCGTGAAAGTTCCCCTAATGTGACATCTGTGGTTGTATGCCAGTGATGTTGACTTGTATTTGTCATTATCTCCCCCTCAGCACGGCATACAACCGTATTTGGCTGGTGTGTATGGGCTAAGTTGGTAGTAGAGATAACGTCTCAACCCGGTTCTTGAGTGTGGACTTGATAGTCCAAAGTGAGTGGATGGTCTTGGCTAGTCTCCCGAGATGAGACCTAGCGGACCAAGGCGATTGGATCTGGAGGTCCTAAGCGAGCTGATAGAGCCAGCTGATCCTGAAGCGTGAATCCAGTGGTCCAAGTAGTGTTTTAGCAGGCGTGGCAGCCCAGCGCATACATCCTCTGGCCGGTATTTGGAGCATGGAACCAGTGGCCCTTGTAGAGCGGACCCGGCTGGTCCATCGCATGTGGACCCAGTGGTCCTGGTTGAATTGGCCCGGCCGGTTCTGTAGTGAGGACGCAACTGTCCTCTGAACATGAGGTCCTGGTTGTCCTTTGAGTGCAGGGACCTGGCCACCACCTCTGGCAAGGGTATGGCCCGGATATAGGGCGGAGAGTGTGATGGTGCGTGAGACTGGACTCAGACGTGTAGAGCAGGTCTGGGCAATGTATGTAGGACCAAGCGTGTCCCAGCAATCCCCAACTTAGCGTCTGTTGATTCCGAGGAGTGCTAACACCATTTCTCCCCCTCAATGCTAGGAATTGACACAGGAGCGACACGATCGTCTGTTACAATCCTCCTGTATCCTGAGCATGTGAGCTGGCGCATACCAAGCGATTTGGTAGTGCTAGTCCCAGCAGTTCCTCCAGGCTAATGGCCGTTGGCGTAATGTGGGTATAGGCAATCTACATGCATGCGAGTGCATCATAGCATCCCAGTAAGCTATGTGCGTAGTGAACGCGCTGCTTACTCCCAATTCTCCCCCTCAGCGCATGAACTCAGTGTAATACCAGAACAGGGGCGCTAGGCGAGTAGAATTGACCAGATAGAATACCAACTAGCCTAGGATAAAAGAGAAGACTACTGTCCGGGGCGACAAGCAGCGTGACTTGGCAAGCGAGCAGGAGCAGCTCCTTCCAGTCGAGGGTGCACGGTTGTGCGCAGTGGCGCGCTACGGTTGCGCAGGCGGTATGCCTAGGGCGTGGCAGGAAGGATTGTGGCGACGTAGGTTTCAGTGTGACCAGGTGTTGACACCCTATGAGTCCCAGATCATCCTCCAGCGTATGCAGTACCAATGGCTAAAGTCCAAGCGACATGCTCGGGGCTCATAACCTGTTGAACACAGTGAATCGTCAAACAAGTGCATTCACCACGCTGTAGAGCGTGTACAATCAATAGAACTCTATATACATGTAAAGACGAGTGTATGTAATAATGAAAGCAATAAGTCCATATGGTATGGACCTAGATCCGGCTTTGCTGGGACGTAAACGACAGACAACAAGCGATAGACGGCCAGCTGGCCATTGGTTAGGTTACACAATCAGCCTGAGAGCCCTGACACTTTGTTATGGATACTAACATCTTTACTTAATAGAGTCTGCCCTTGCCCACTCTGAATGCGCTACAAATGAATATTTTCTGAATTCTTATGAATGTGAATGCGCCAATTTGTACAGTTTTATGTTTACATAAATTGTACTAAATTCTATCTCTTGCGCGCACTTTATATCATATTTTTAGCTTAAGAGCTCGGCGAGATATTCATTAAACAACTTCAGGCATCGCTTATCATAAGGTATTACTAACATATTCCGCTTATAGCTCAGCGACGGCTGACTCTATCACGCTGATCAATAGCTTGATCGATAGCCACGCTTCGGGCGTATCTTCGGTGAGAAGATCGGCCCGATCCCCGGACTCCTCGCAGAGCTCCAGGCCGAAGATCGAACTGATCTGATTGACTGATCAGTTCTGATCTGACTCACACACTGAGTCAATGGACCCAGCTACCCTTAATTAGAAGGCTCTATGACTCACTGAGATGTTGGCTCCAATCCATGTATATAGTTCATATTATTAATATATCAAACAACCAATAGCATACACTGATCCAGTGATGCCACCGATCTACACCCAGTCATTACTCTAAACCATCCTGTATGGGGATAGGGTGATCCCCATATAGCCAGAACTCTCCTTAGAGATCGGCTTGGCATGACTGTCTCTATTTGGCTCATCCAGGCTTCCTTCAGGGTATAAAAGAACCCTGCAGGAGACCCTTGCAGAGCCACCTCCTCTTACTACCCACCTGATTGGTCTTGTGTGCTTTGGTTTGTATTTCTCTTATCTCTTATCTCTTGTGTGATCTACTGTATCTAATAAGTGGGAATCCTAGTACCTGATTAGATACATCTGTGTGATTCTGTATATATAGACTTGTGCTTAAGTTAGCGTATAAATAAGTACCTGCCAGTTGTGGGAATTAAGTACCTATTTGGTGTGAGGAAATATACGCATTAGGCGCACCCCATCCATCCATATTAAGCTATCGCTTAAGTATAGATTAAGTTTAGTAATAGTATAGTCCAAGCGACTAGGGCTGAACTATAATAAGTATATCTAAGGGAACCTGACCGCTGTAGTCTTGCTCTTTATATATTATATTAAGTCAGTTTACACTGTGAAAGATTAAGACTATCTAAGTGTAACTTGATAATCTCTGAGATCTTATATTAGCCTTCCTATCGAATCTAGGAAGTATTGTTACTATTGGAGTACTAACCAACTACATTGCTTAAGCTCCAGATATCCAACTGTACTCCAACCCATAACACTAGGCACGCCGCTTACGCGGTGCGTTGTTGGCATCGGTTGCATGGTCCAGCCCACGCTTGGGACTGCCCTTGCGCCAACTCTCGGCGCTGTTCACCCAGCCTGCATGCGCGTGCCACCACTCATGAGCGACGCGCCTCTAACCGTACATACCCCCGCTATCTGACCGTGTGACGACCACAACAGGCCATGGCACTGTCACTCTATTCCTCAGCCACAACATGCCGCGATGCCCTGGCCTCCGACGCCCCAAGCTCGACACTTCATTCATCCGGTGGGGCATGGTTCCCGTCCTTCGGTTTGCGATCAGGTGACGTGTCTGTTTATTTTTGGTTATCCTTCCGTGCTTTCAATGTGTAACTAGTTTACTGAATGAATATATCATGTTTACCACTGTTTCATGTAATATAAGCATCTGCTGTATATATCCTAGTCTACATATTAAAGGCTTGGTTGTGAGTGTACTAAATCATCAAACCTGTGGTTCAAAGATGCCTATCTATACTTGCAATCGCTCTAAATCTATGTGAGTGATAGCTAAATCACTTCAAATTCACCTAAGGGACTTACAAATCACTTGAAATCACCACAAGTTCAAACCAAATCGCTTGAAATCACCATAAGTTCAATCCAAATCACTCCAAATCACTCCAAATCACTAGTCATGTGATTTAAATCACTTTGAAAAGGGGTACTTGGCTCTTTTGTGATTTTGTGATTTGGAGTGATTTAAACTGATTTAAATCTGGGGAAATCAAAACCCACTTTTGCTGATGTAGGGCTGAACTGTCACAACCCTCGTTTCTAAGGGTGTTTACTTTCTGTTCTGGATGCGACGGCGTCGGCGTCGGATCCTAGCCTGATGCGTGGCAGCCTCCTGTGGCTGTTCGTAGATGTAGTCGAGTGTGGAAGCGTCGATGACAGCCCTGTGTAGGGTATCGAGCCTCTTAGTCTTAGAGGTATAGTCCTCTGCTCGTCTGGCAAGTAGGACGTCGAAGGCACCCGTCTCTTGGAGAGACTGTGATTGACTCGTGGCTTGCAGTGTATTACTAAGTACCTAAGTTAATAGGACCTAGTATCGATAGTTGAGTCTTAGGTGTATAAGTCTTATATGTATCTCTTAGTAGTTATCACCCTTGAGGGGAGATCGACGAGGTAGAGCAAGCTGGTCTTGGAGCAGCTTGCACACCGAGTATTTATACTCATGGGTACATGGTCTGTGTGTACAGTTCCAAGAATACATGAGCTAAAGATAGTATGTGTTTCTAAAAGAGAGTGTGTCTAAAAGTAGAGCGTAACTAAGAATAGTCCAAGAAGACTGTATGCGTACTAAGAATAGCCTTGATCAATAAGCATCCGTGTGGTGCGTGCTAAAGATAGCTTTGATCAGTAAGCATCTATGTGGAGGCTTAGTTAATACGCCAATCAGCCTTACTAAGAAGAAGAAAAGAAGTGAGTGGCTTATACAGCGTGTAAGCCACGAGAAAAAGATGGAGGTCATGTGCGCGGCTCATAACATTACCCCCCTCTTAATGGCGAGTCCTAGGGGACATGAGACGAGCAAACAAGACAAAAGTTCGTGGAGGATAGATTGAGAAAAAGGGTAAAAAAATTACAAAAGATTCTTTGAGTCCGTGAAAGAAATGTCCATTATTCTAAAATTCTTCAGTGTCCTTAGGGTGGTATACTTTGGCGCCGTTAGGGGCCTCAGCTCCCCAGACTTCCTCTTTCAATTTCACCCACTCCTCATCTTCATCCAAAGGTTCGAGTAAGAGGTCGGCCATGTCGACCGAGAGGTCTTCGTTCCCCTTATCCCAAGCCCTCTGGTCCAGCCAATCCAAGAGCTCCCTTTTTGACCACTTCTCCTTTTCGGCTAGTTCGATGACTTCACCGAAGGATATCTCCTTGAGGACCTCCTGGTAGCTTTTGGAGATGTCAGGTGCTTGGCACCATTCTTCGACTACATTGGCCACAATGGCCATCTTCTGTCCCTTGTCGCCCAGCGACCTTATCCACTCCTTCTTCATTTCTTCTATGTCACTCAATCGGAACCACCATTCCGTTGAGTTTTCTACCCACTTGGGTACGGCCTCCTTCCCTTTCTCTTCCCACTCTTCCAATCTCCTAATGAGGTGGGGGGTGCTAAAGCTATTGACCCCTTTTTTGATCCTACTGTTGTTCTCCTTCATCGTCCGGCTATATTCTTTATACCACCTCATCCCTTTTAATTTCTTTACTTCCCTCACCAAGTGTTCGACTTCACTCCCTACCCACTCTTCAATTACAAAAAGCTTGGTGGCCTGCATGGCCCTGCTCGACTCGGGTCGGGGTCCTTTACCAAGCCAGTATAGGTGCCCCCGTTTGGGGCAGTGGAGGGTGTGGGTGGCGACCCATTTACAGTTCCATCGTTCGCCCATGGGAATGTAATCGAGGGTGACCGAGGGGTCGAGGGACTTGGCGAAGTCCGAGCTTCGGATGAAGCTATCGCAGCGCCTGATGGCATCTTGGTAGCTATACAATCTGTCCCCGCCGTGGCCCCATGTGAGTTTATGTGATACGCGTTGTTTTCCCCATACTGACTTGGGGGTGTGGTCGACGACGACCTTGGCATCACGGGGGTCGTAGCGGATACCGGTGGTCTTGGCAGACTTGGCGTTGCGGACTGGGGCCATTGTGTAGGAGGTAGTATAAGAGGGTTTGTTGGTTGGAGTAGTGATTTAGAAGTGAAGCTGAAGCTGTTGGTGGTGAGGTTTGAGGTTTTCCCCCCCACTCTTTTGTACCCGTCTTTGTTTGGTTTGTAGTTCTTTGGTAAAGGGGCTTTGGGGTGACGCTTGACTAGATCTTCCATGATTTGGGGTAGCTCGGCTATTTTTTCAGCCCTTTCCATGGTGTCTTCTATCGGATCATACCCTTTCCACCTGATTTGGTAGTATAGGCTGTTTTTTCGCTGTTCCCATGCGACCACATGGTCTACTTCGTACTCTTCTTCCCCTTCTTCTGTCACAATTGGGGGTGGTCTTGCCTGACGCCTGTGAAAGTCTTTGTCTTCCGTGAAGGGTGTGAGAAGGTTGATGTGAAATACGTTGTGTGTCCGCATGGTTTTTGGAAGTTCTAGGCGGTAGACATGTGAAGAGATCTTTTCTGATATGACGAAGGGCCCTAATTTTTTGTTATCTAGCTTTTTTGAGGGTCGCCTCGTGGTGATGTTCTGGCCTACTAGCCATACTTTGTCTCCTTCCTTGTATTCGTGTTTTGGGGTGTCTTCCTTTGATCTATGGAATTCCATAGAGGCTATGACCTCGTCCCATATCTCTTGCATAGATTCTGCCATATCGGCGGCGTTAGGGGCATTGACTTCTAGATCTACAAGGTCCCATCTGGGGTGTAGTCCATAGATCGTTTCAAAGGCTGTCTTCCCTGTGGCAGAATTGACTTGGTTTGTCATGAGCCGTGCACATGACCCTTATCTTTTTCTCGTGGCTCATACGCTTTATAAGCCACTTACTTCTTTTTCTTCCACTTAGTAAGACTGATTGGCATATCACTAAGCCTCCACATGGATGCTTACTGATCAAAGCTATCTTTAGCGCGCATACGGTCTTCTTGGACTATTCTTAGCTACATCCTATTCTTAATCCACCTTCTTTTAGAAACACGTACTATCTTTAACTCATGTATTCTTGGAACTGTGAGCACAGACCATGTACCCATGAGTATAAATACTCGGTGTGCAAGCTGCTCCTAGACCAGCTTGCTCTACCTCGTCGATCTCCCCTCAAGGGTGATAACTACTAAGAGATACATATAAGACTTACATACTTAAGACTCAACCATCGATACTAGGTCCTATTAACTTAGGTACTTAGTAATACACCGCAAGCCACGAGTCAATCACAGTCTCTCCAAGAGACGGGTGCCTTCGACGTCCTACTTGCTAGGCAAGCAGAGGACTATACTCCTAAGACTAAGAGGCTTGATACCCTACACAGGGCTGTCATCGACGCTTCTACACTCGACTACATCTACGAACAGCCACAGGAGGCTGCCACGCATCAGGCTAGGATCCGACGTAGACGCCGCCGTATCCAGAACAGAAAGTAAACACCCTTAGAAACGAGGGTTGTGACATTGTAGAGCAAGCTTCACACTGATCCGTGGCTATGTCTCAACGATCTTCATCAAGAGTAACCAGGAGCCAGTCGGCTCAAGGAGAACCGCTAGTGCCACCGGTAGATAACCCTGACCGGCCGTTGGTAGCTAGATCGGACAACGCAACGTCCCTATCTGCTTTAAGGGAACAAGTATTACAGATGACAACAGAAGCAACAGATGCTATCCACGCACGAGTCAGCATACCAGGATCATACGCAGATCCTGATGAAACTATCCAAGCTGAACCTACCATTATAGTGGGTGAAGGAAACCCAAACGAGTCAACTGCAACAGCAGCCGATATTGTAGGGGGAAGATCTATACCACGGACCACTGTAGAATCAGTATCAGACCCCGAGGAATCCCGACTCTCCGAAGATATAGGACGAACCCCAGATACAACTGAGCCTGTAGCAACACAAGAAGAAACAGTACAAACGACAGGACATGAACCCTTTTGGAATGCAAGGGCCAGCATATCCCCAGGAAGGATAATTCCCGTAAGAAGAAGGGCACAAATTGACCCCACAGCAGGGATAGAAGACCAAATCGACCCTGTACCTCCATATGCACCAAACCCCTTAGAGATACCTGCCGGGAGATATGGTCCCACAAACATTCCAAGAGAGGAAAGACACCTATACTCGGCACACCCCCTCACAGGGATAAGAACCCGATCACAAGCATCGAATGCCATCGAAGCGCCCATACCACAGAGACCCATACAAGTAACGGAACAGATAGAAGCCCCTCCCCAAATTAGGATCGAGCAGAGACCAGCGAATCCTACACCTCACTCAGCGTCACCTGCACCTGAAGAAGTACCAGGGGAAAGAAATGAAGACGAATATGAAAGGCTTCTTAATGGACCTATAGAAGATATCCGAAGAGCAGCAGCAAGGGACCCCACACTGGGATTCTTCTTCAGGGTACTAGACGACATCAAGGACCAACTTCTTGAAGGGATTACAGCCCAAATACAGGTACAAGAGAACCGACAGGATACAGGAGTACAAACACTCAATACCACCCTACAACAAATGACTAATTCCATTTCCAAAATGGAAGCATCCACTGTCAACATTAGGCAGCAAGTAGAGAGTGCAGCCCAGAACGCATGGACGGCAGCAAACAGCTCTCAATTAGGAGTCAATGAACAAATAAAGACTCAGAACGCCATCGACAAACTCAGCCAACAAATGGATACTATCGTCGTAGCCATGGGGGCTATGGGTAAACAAGTATCCGCTGCCCTAAATAAACAAGAAGAAGCTATTAAGAAACTCAAGGCCGACACAGAAACCCTTCAAGAAACACTACAAGTAGTAGAAGAAAGGGTCTCAAACATCGATATCATGGACCAAGACCACCAATGGGAACCAGAAGCTGAATCCTCTCGAGCACAAGTCCCAAAAAGGCCTCAAGGACTATTCCCAGGGGATAATCCCCCAGGACCCCCATCGGGACCTCCATCAAGGGGAAATACACCCCCTCCTAGAACTCCAAAGCCTCATAGAAAGGAAGGGGGTACCAAAGACGAAATCCCAAAAGGAGCTAGAGCCAAGAAACCTGAGGCATTCAATGGGAAAAGAGGACAAGAAGCGGAAATCTTCCTCATGAAAATGGAAATCTACTTCAATGATTACGGTACTGCCTTTGACAACAATCGGAAAATGGCTACCTTCCTCACCAACATGGGAGAAGGAGAAGCAGCCAAATGGGCCAAACCCTTACTCAGGAAAATCCTCGACGAAGAACCACACGAATACCTTGCAAATTGGAATGCTTTGAAGAACGCTTTCCTCCTTGCCTTTTCGGACCCCATGAAAAAGGAAAGAGCAATCCAAAATATTCACAAACTCCAACAAACAGGATCAGCACAACACTATGTCACTGCCTTCCGCACCCTTATGCAGGAATTAGACTGGGACGAACATGCCTTCATAGATGTCTTCAAGAAAGGACTTAAGAATAATGTCCAACAAGAGCTTCTAAAGGCAACCATCACCCAGGATACATCTACATTCTCCCTAGAAAAATGGATGGAAGTCTCTATTAGAATAGATGATCTTCTATTCACTGGAAGAAGTCTAAGAGATAACGGCTCCTCAGGAAATCAAGACAGGAAATTCCAACCAAAGACAACCCAAGCCAAAGTAGGAATAGTGCCGTCTGAAGTCATCCAAAAGAGGAGAGAAGAAGGGAGATGCATCAAATGTGGAAGAAGGGGACACCGCATGCGAGAATGCAAATTCAAGGAATGGCAACAAGAACCCCAAGCTATCAAAGGGAAAGAAGCAAAGATTGAAGAAGTAAAGGAAGAGGAGAAATCCTCTGACTCGGAGTCGGAAAACTAGAACAGCAGGCTGAGTCCATGTCAGTACCTGCCCAGAAACCCTTGACCAAGAATCAGAAAAGAAAGAAGCGTGTATTATACCTAAAGAAATCCGAACAAACTGCATCTATCTTTACAATGGTCAAGGGAATCATGGACCCTATCCCCACTCTAGTCGACTCTGGATCTTCAAAAAACTTCCTAGACATCAACTTTGCACAAAACAACAAGATTCCCCTAATACCCCTAGTCAATCCACGAACGGTAATCGCTATAGACGGTAAAGAACTACCGAACAAAATAAAGAATAAAGCAACCCTAGAAGTGGAAATCGAAGGATGGACCTTTGACATAACCTTCTTTGTGATGGATTTAGGAGACACTGATATGATCCTAGGGCTGGATTGGCTACAAGAAGCCGACCCAGACATAAACTGGAAGACCCTAGAAATTTCATGGAAAGGAAGGCCCATCACTGCCAAAGCCGGAAAGGATCTACCTACTATACCAGAAGAATTCATGGAATTCATTGACGTCTTTAGCGAAGAACTCTTCAAGAAGCTCCCGGAACGTCGGTCCTTCGACTGTAACATAGACTTTGCGGAAGGATCAGATCTCCCAAAACCAGCAAAAGTATATCCCCTCTCGCCAATCGAGAGCAGAACGATAAAGGAATTCATTGATCAAGAATTGGCCGACGGAAAAATCCGGCCCAGTAAATCCCCTATAGCCTCACCTTGCTTCTTTGTCAAAAAAAAGGATGGATCTCTACGGCTAGTAACAGATTACCGAAAAATCAACAATATCACTATACCAGATCAATTTCCTATGCCTCTCCAGGTGGAACTTGTCGACCAAGTCAAGAATGCGAAGATCTATTCAAAATTAGACCTTAGATGGGGATTCAATAACATCCGTATCAAGGAAGGCGATGAATGGAAAACTGCTTTCAGGACAGCTTATGGAATATACGAATACTTAGTCATGCCCTTTGGACTCAAGAACGCTCCCGCCGTCCTCCAAAGAATGATGAACGACATCTTCAGACACCTTCTAGGTGTCACAGTGGTAGTCTACATGGATGATATCCTTATCTTTTCAGAAAAGGAGGAAGACCATGCAGAACACGTCAAAGAAGTACTCAAAATCCTAAGAGAAAACAATCTCTACGCCAAACTATCCAAATGCGAATTCTTTGTCAAGAAGGTCATTTTCCTTGGGTTGGTAATTACCCCTGAAGGAATTTCCATGGAAGAAGAGAAAATCAAGGCAATCATGGAATGGAGCGCACCTAGGAAAATAAAGGAAGTCCAAGCCTTCCTTGGCTTTGTAAACTTCTACAGAAGGTTTATAGCCGAATTTAGCAAGATTGCTAGACCACTACATGACTTAACAAAAAAGGATACCAAATTTGAATGGACCCAAGAATGCCAACAAGCCTTCGAGGAAATCAAGAAACGTGTCAGCCAAGATCCAGTATTAATACATCCCGACCCCGATAAACCCTTTATTTTGGAAACCGATGCATCAGGAATAGCCATAGGAGCTATACTTAGCCAACGAGGTGAAGATGGATACCTCCACCCAGTAGCATACTTATCAAAAAGCTACAACGATGCACAAAGAAACTATGATACCGCCAACAAGGAATTACTTGCCATTGTGGAATCATTAAAACATTGGCGCATATACCTTGAAGGGACTATATTACCGGTGACTGTCTTCACCGACCACCGAAATCTAGAAAGATGGAAGAATGCGGAAACCTTCAACAGAAGGCATGCCAGATGGCATATGGAACTTGCTTCTTTCAACTTTGAAATCCACTACAGGCCTGGTAAAATGTCTAATAAACCAGACGCCCTGTCAAGAAGACATGACCATGAGGATATCCCAAATCCCCAGCAAATCATGATCAATGCCGAACGCTTCAAGGGCTTCAAAGCAACCATAGAAATTGACATCATTTCTATGATTAGGGAAAGCCTCAGCGATGATGAATCTCTAACAACCCTTATCGAGAGTACAAAGAAAAAGGAAGACCTTCCACCCTCTATTAGGAAACAATATGACAAATACGAATGGAAGGAAGACCTCTTATGGTACGAGGGACGAATAGTAATCCCTGAAAACAAAGAGATACGACTAGCCATTCTAGAAATGCACCATGACAACCCAATAGCTGGCCATCAGGGACAAGCCAGAACTTTGGAACTCATCTCTAGAAGATACTATTGGCCGGCTATGAAACAACAAGTCAACCGATTTGTCGAAACATGTGAAATCTGTCAAAGGAGTAAAGGCCACAAACAATACGCACCCCAAAAACCTCTACCAATACCCCAAAAACCTTGGGAAGACATCGCATATGACTTCATCGTCAAGCTCCCTGAATCACAGGGCATGGATAGTATACTGGTAGTAATCGATCGCTTCTCTCGGCAAGCGCATTTCATCCCTTGCCTTGAAAGCACCAATGCAGAGGGAGTAGCCGACCTTTTCATCAAGGAAGTCTGGAAATTACATGGATTACCCAAGACAACCGTGTCAGACAGAGGGCCGACCTTCAATAGCCAATTTTTGAAAGCCCTCTATGCCAAACTGGGTATCAACCCCAAATTTTCCACAGCCTTCCATCCAGAAACTGATGGAATAACAGAAAGAACCAACCAATGGCTAGAAGGCTTCTTAAGAAGCTTTTGCAATTATAGACAGGACGATTGGGTCAGATGGCTACCAATAGCAGAATTCTGCCATAACAACCAAGTCAATTCCGCCACAGGGAAGACAGCCTTCGAGACAATCTATGGACTACACCCCAGATGGGATCTTGTAGACCTAGAAGTCAATGCACCTAATGCCGCTGACATGGCGGACTCGATGCAAGAAATATGGGATGAGGCTATAGCCTCCATGGAATTCTACAGATCAAAAGAAAGCGACCCAAAACGTGAATACAAAGTAGGGGACAAAGTATGGCTAGTAGGCCAGAACATCACCACAAGGCGACCCTCAAAGAAGCTAGACAACAAGAAATTAGGGCCCTTTGTCATATCAGAAAAGATTTCCTCACATGCTTACCGGCTAGAACTTCCAAAGACCATGCGGACACACAATGTGTTCCACATCAACCTTCTCACACCCTTCACAGAAGACAAAGACTTTCACAGACGTCAAGCAAGACCACCCCCAATTATGACAGAAGAAGGAGAAGAAGAATACGAAGTGGACCATGTGGTCGCATGGGAACAACGGAAGAACGGCCTGTACTACCAAATCAGGTGGAAGGGGTATGATCCGATAGAAGACACCATGGAAAGGGCTGAAAAAATAGCCGAACTACCCCAAATCATGGAAGATCTACTCAAACGACACCCCAAAGCTCCCTTACCAAAGAACTACAATCTATACAAAGAGAAGTATAAAAGAGTGGGGGGGAAAGCCTCAAACTTCACCACCAGCAGCCTCAGCTTCACTTCCAAACCACCACTCCAATCAACAAACTCTTTTATACCACCTCCTACACAATGGCCCCAGTCCGCAACGTCAAGTCTGCCAAGACCACCGGCATCCGCTACGACCCCCGTGACGCCAAGGTCGTCGTCGACCACACCCCCAAGTCAGTATGGGGAAAACAGCGTGTATCACATAAACTCACATGGGGCCATGGCGGCGATAGACTCTATAGCTACCAAGACGCTATCAGGCGCTGCGATAGCTTCATTAGAAGCGCGGACTACGCCAAATCCCTCGACCCTACCCTTACCCTCGACTACATCCCTATGGCCGAGCGGTGGAACTGCCGATGGCTCGCCACCCATACCCTCCAATGCCCTAAACGGGGCAACCTATACTGGGTCGGCAAAGGACCCCGGCCGGAGTCTGATAGGGCCATGCAGGCCACCAAATTATTTGTGATTGAAGAATGGGTGGGGAGTGAGGTCGAGCACCTGGTGAAGGAGGTGCAAAAGGTCAAGAAAATGAGCTGGTATGAAGATTACACCAAAACCAAGGAACAAAACAACCGGCTCACTCGAAAATCAATAAACTCTTTTAGCACCCCCCACCTCATTAGGAGGCTGGAAGAATGGGAGAAGGAAGGGAAGGAGAAGGCGACACCCAAGTGGGTGGAAAACTCAACGGAATGGTGGTTCCGACTGAGTGATATAGAAGAAATGAAGGAGGAGTGGATGAGGTCGATCGGTGACAAGGGTCAAAAAATGGCCATTGTAGCAAGGGCGGTCAAGGACTGGTGCCAAGAACCCGACATCTCGAAAACTTACCAGGAAGTCCTCAAAGAAATCCCCTTTGGGGAAGTCATTGATTTGGTAGAGAAGGAGAGATGGTCAAAGAGGGAACTACTGGACTGGCTGGACCAGAAGGCCTGGGACAAGGGCAATGAGGACCTCTCGGTCGATATGGCTGACCTTCTGCTTGAACCCCTAGAAGAAGATGAGGAGTGGGTGAAACTGAAGGAAGAAGTCTGGGGAGCAGAGGCCCCCAATGGCGACCACAATATCAAATCTCACCTCCCTCCTGCGGACTTCTAAATATGGACATTTGCTGTATACGGACTCAAAAAATTTTTTGTAACTTTTTTACCTTTCTCAATCTATCCCTCACGAACTCTTTGTCTTGTCCGCTCGTCTCATGTCCCCTAAGACTCGCCTTAAGAGGGGGGTAATGTCATGAGCCGTGCACATGACCCTTATCTTTTTCTCGTGGCTCATACGCTTTATAAGCCACTTACTTCTTTTTCTTCCACTTAGTAAGACTGATTGGCATATCACTAAGCCTCCACATGGATGCTTACTGATCAAAGCTATCTTTAGCGCGCATACGGTCTTCTTGGACTATTCTTAGCTACATCCTATTCTTAATCCACCTTCTTTTAGAAACACGTACTATCTTTAACTCATGTATTCTTGGAACTGTGAGCACAGACCATGTACCCATGAGTATAAATACTCGGTGTGCAAGCTGCTCCTAGACCAGCTTGCTCTACCTCGTCGATCTCCCCTCAAGGGTGATAACTACTAAGAGATACATATAAGACTTACATACTTAAGACTCAACCATCGATACTAGGTCCTATTAACTTAGGTACTTAGTAATACACCGCAAGCCACGAGTCAATCACAGTCTCTCCAAGAGACGGGTGCCTTCGACGTCCTACTTGCTAGGCAAGCAGAGGACTATACTCCTAAGACTAAGAGGCTTGATACCCTACACAGGGCTGTCATCGACGCTTCTACACTCGACTACATCTACGAACAGCCACAGGAGGCTGCCACGCATCAGGCTAGGATCCGACGTAGACGCCGCCGTATCCAGAACAGAAAGTAAACACCCTTAGAAACGAGGGTTGTGACATGGTTGTTATGACAAAATTCTGCAATTGGTAGCCATCTGACCCAATCATCTTGTCTGTAATTGCAAAAGCTTCTTAAGAAGCCTTCTAGCCATTGGTTGGTTCTTTCCGTTATCCCATCAGTTTCTGGGTGGAAGGCCGTGGAAAATTTGGGGTTAATACCCAGTTTGGTATAGAGGGCTTTCAGAAATTGGCTATTGAAAGTCGGCCCTCTGTCTGACACAGTTGTCTTAGGTAATCCGTGTAATTTCCAGACTTCCTTGATAAAGAGGTCGGCTACTCCTTCTGCATTGGTGCTTTCAAGGCAAGGGATGAAATGAGCTTGCCAAGAGAAGCGATCGATCACTACTAGTATACTGTCCATGCCTTGTGATTCAGGGAGCTTGACGATAAAGTCATATGCAATGTCTTCCCAAGGTTTTCGTGGTATTGGTAGAGGTTTTTGGGGTGCATATTGTTTGTGGCCTTTACTCCTTTGACAGACTTCACATGTTTCGACAAATCGGTTGACTTGTTGTTTCATAGCCGGCCAATAGTATCTTCTAGATATGAGTTCCAGAGTTCTGGCTTGTCCTTGATGGCCAGCTATTGGGTTGTCATGGTGCATTTCCAGAATGGTTAGTCGTATCTCTTTGTTTTCAGGGATTACTATTCGTCCTTCATACCATAGGAGATCTTCCTTCCATTCGTACTTGTCATATTGTTTCCTAATAGAGGGTGGAAGATCTTCCTTTTTCTTTGTACTCTTGATAAGGGTTGTTAGAGATTCATCATCGCTGAGGCTTTCCCTAATCATAGAAATGATGTCGATTTCTATGTTTGCTTTGAAGCCCTTGAATCGTTCGGCATTGATCATGATTTGCTGGGGATTTGGGATGTCTTCGTGGTCATGTCTTCTTGACAGGGCGTCTGGTTTATTGGACATTTTACCGGGCCTGTAATGGATTTCGAAGTTGAAGGAAGCGAGTTCCATATGCCATCTGGCATGCCTTCTGTTGAAGGTTTCTGCGTTCTTCCATCTTTCTAGATTTTGGTGATCGGTGAAGACAGTTACCGGTAATATAGTCCCTTCAAGGTATATGCGCCAATGTTTTAATGATTCCACAATAGCGAGTAGTTCCTTGTTGGCGGTATCATAGTTTCTTTGTGCGTCGTTGTAGCTTTTTGATAAGTATGCTACTGGATGGAGGTACCCATCTTCACCTCGTTGGCTAAGTATAGCTCCTATGGCTATTCCAGACGCATCGGTTTCCAAGATAAAGGGTTTATCGGGGTCAGGATGTATTAGTACTGGGTCTTGACTGACCTGTTTCTTGATTTCCTCAAAAGCTTGTTGACATTCTTGACTCCATTCAAACCTGGTATCCTTTTTTGTTAGGTCATGTAATGGTCTGGCTATTTTGCTAAATTCGGCTATAAACCTCCTGTAGAAGTTTACAAAGCCAAGGAAAGCCTGGACTTCTTTTATTTTCCTGGGTGCGCCCCACTCCATGATTGCCTTGATTTTCTCTTCTTCCATGGAAATTCCTTCAGGGGTAATTACTAACCCAAGGAAAATGACCTTCTTGACAAAGAATTCGCATTTGGCTAGTTTGGCGTAGAGATTGTTATCTCTTAGGATTTTGAGTACTTCCTTGACATGTTCTGCATGGTCTTCCTCTTTCTCTGAAAAGATAAGGATGTCATCCATGTAGACTACTACTGTGACACCTAGCAGATGTCTAAAAATATCGTTCATCATCCTTTGAAGGACTGCTGGAGCGTTCTTGAGTCCAAAGGGCATGACTAGATATTCATATATTCCGTATGCTGTCCTAAAGGCAGTTTTCCATTCATCGCCTTCTTTGATACGGATGTTATTGAATCCCCATCTAAGGTCTAATTTTGAGTAGATCTTGGCATTCTTGACCTGATCGACAAGTTCTACCTGGAGTGGCATGGGGAATTGATCCGGTATGGTGATGTTATTGATTTTTCGGTAATCTGTTACTAGCCTTAAGGATCCATCCTTCTTTTTGACAAAGAAGCAAGGTGAAGCTATAGGGGATTTGCTAGGTCGGATTTTTCCATCGGCCAGTTCTTGATCAATAAATTCCTTTATCGTTCTGCTTTCTATTGGTGAAAGGGGATATACTTTTGCTGGTTTTGGTAGGTCTGATCCTTCCTCAAAGTCTATGTTGCAATCAAAGGACCGGTGTTCTGGAAGCTTCTTGAAGAGTTCTTCACTGAAGACGTCGATGAATTCCATGAATTCCTCTGGTATAGTAGGTAGATCTTTCCCAGCTTTGGCGGTAAGGGGTCTTCCCTTCCATGAGATTTCTAGGGTTTTCCAATTTATATCTGGGTCTGCTTCTTGTAGCCAATCTAGGCCTAAAATCATGTCGGTATCCCCCAGATCCATTACAAAGAAAGTTACATCGAAGGTCCATCCTTCGATTTCTACTTCCAATGTGGTTTTATTTTTTATTTTGTTTGGGAGTTCCTTTCCATCTATGGCGATCACAGTTCGTGGGTTGACTAAGGGTGTTAAAGGAATGTTGTTGTTTTTGGCAAAGTTGATATCTAGGAAGTTTTTTGAGGATCCAGAGTCGACCAGAGTGGAGATGGGGTCCATGATTCCCTTGACCATAGTAAAGATAGATGCAGTTTGTTCGGATTTCTTTAGGTATAATACACGCTTCTTTCTTTTTTGATTCTTGGTCAAGGGTTTATGGGCAGGTACTGACATGGACTCAGCCTGCAGTTCTAGTTTTCCGACTCCGAGTCAGAGGATTTTTCTTCCTCCTTTACTTCTTCAATCTTGGCTTCCTTCCCTTTGACAGCTTGGGGTTCTTGTTGCCATTCCTTGAATTTGCATTCCCTCATCTGGTGCCCTCTTCTTCCGCATTTGATACATCTTCCTTCTTCTCGCCTTTTTTGAATGACCTCTGATGGTACTATTCCAGCTTTAGCTTGGGTTGTTCTCGGTTGGAATTTCTTGTCTTGGTTCCCAGAGGAGCTATTATCCTTTAGGCTTCTCCCGGTGAATAGGAGGTCATCTATCCTGATAGAGACTTCCATCCATTTTTCAAGGGAGAATGTAGATGTATCTTGGGTAATGGTCGCCTTTAGGAGTTCCTGTTGGACGTTATTCTTAAGTCCTTTCTTGAAGACATCTATAAAGGCGTGTTCGTCCCAATCCAATTCTTGCATAAGGGTACGGAAGGCGGTGACATAGTGTTGTGCTGATCCTGTTTGTTGGAGTTTATGAATGTTTTGAATTGCTCTTTCCTTCTTCATGGGGTCTGAGAAAGCGAGGAGGAAGGCGTTCTTCAGGGCGTTCCAATTTGCAAGGTATTCGTGTGGTTCTTCATCGAGGATTTTCCTAAGTAGGGGTTTAGCCCATTTGGCTGCTTCTCCTTCTCCCATGTTAGTGAGGAAGGTGGCCATCTTCCGGTTGTTATCGAAGGCAGTACCATAATCGTTGAAGTAGATCTCCATTTTCATCAAGAAAATCTCAGCCTCCTGTCCTCTTTTCCCATTAAAGGCTTCAGGCTTCTTAGCCCTAGCTCCTTTTGGAATTTCGTCCTTGGTCTTTTCTTCCTTCTTATGAGGCCTTGGGTTTCTAGGAGGGGGCGTGTTACCCCTTGATGGAGGTCCCGATGGGGGTCCTGGGGGATTATCCCCTGGAAATAGTCCTTGAGGCCTTTTTGGGACTTGTGCTCGAGAGGATTCAGCTTCAGGTTCCCATTGGTGATCTTGGTCCATAATATCAATGTTTGAGACCCTTTCTTCTACTACTTGTAGTGTCTCTTGAAGGGTTTCTGTGTCGGCCTTGAGTTTCTTAATGGCTTCTTCTTGCTTATTCAGGGCAGCGGATACTTGTTTACCCATAGCCCCCATGGCTACGACGATAGTATCCATTTGTTGACTGAGCTTGTCGATGGCATTCTGGGTTTTTATTTGTTCGTTGACTCCTAATTGAGAGCTGTTTGCTGCTGTCCATGCATTCTGGGCTGCACTCTCTACTTGCTGCCTAATATTGCCGGTCGACGCTTCCAGTTTGGAAATGGAATTAGTCATTTGTTGTAGGGTAGTATTGAGTGTTTGTACCCCTGTATCTTGTCGATTCTCTTGTACCTGTATTTGGGCTGTGATACCTTCAAGGAGTTGATCCTTGATGTCGTCTAGTACCCTGAAGAAAAATCCCAGTGTGGGATCCCTGGCTGCTGCTCTTCGGATATCTTCTATAGGTCCGTTAAGAAGCCTTTTGTATTCGTCTTCATCCCTTTCCACTGGTACTTCTTCAGGTGCGGGTGAAGCTGAGTGAGGTCTAGGTGGTGTTGGATTCGCTGGTCTCTGCTCAATCCTAATTTGGGGAGGGGCTTCTATCTGTTCTGGTACTTGTATGGGTCTCTGTGGTATGGGCGCTTCGATGGCATTCGATGCTTGTGATCGGGTTCTTATCCCTGTCAGGGGATGTGCCGAGTATAGGTGTCTTTCCTCTCTTGGAATGTTTGTGGGACCATATCTCCCGGCGGGTATCTCCAAGGGGTTTGGTGCATATGGAGGTACAGGGTCGATTTGGTCTTCTATTCCTGCTGTGGGGTCCATTTGTGCCCTTCTTCTTACGGAAATTATCCTTCCTGGGGACATACTGGCCCTCGCATTCCAGAAGTGTTCAGGTCCTGTCGTTTGTACTGCTTCTTGTGTTACTACGGGCTCAGTTGTATCTGGGGTTCGCCCTATATCCTCGGAGAGTTGGGATTCCTCGGGATCCGATACTGATTCCACCGTGGTTCTTGGTATAGATCTTCCACCGACGATATCAGCTGCTGTCGCAGTTGACTCATTTGGATTTCCTTCGCCCACTATAATGGTGGGTTCAGCCTGAATAGTTTTGTCTGGATCTGCATATGATCCTGGTATGCTCACTCGATCGTGGATAGCATCGGTTGCTTCTGTAGTCATTTGTAATACCTGTTCCCTTAAAGCGGATAGGGATGTTGCATTATCTGATCTAGATACCGACAGCCGGTCAGGGTTATCTACCGGTGGCACTAGTGGTTCTCCTTGAGCCGACTGGCTCCTGGTTACTCTTGATGAAGATCGTTGAGACATAGCCACGGATCAGTATGAAGCTTGCTCTACAATGTCACAACCCTCGTTTCTAAGGGTGTTTACTTTCTGTTCTGGATGCGACGGCGTCGGCGTCGGATCCTAGCCTGATGCGTGGCAGCCTCCTGTGGCTGTTCGTAGATGTAGTCGAGTGTGGAAGCGTCGATGACAGCCCTGTGTAGGGTATCGAGCCTCTTAGTCTTAGAGGTATAGTCCTCTGCTCGTCTGGCAAGTAGGACGTCGAAGGCACCCGTCTCTTGGAGAGACTGTGATTGACTCGTGGCTTGCAGTGTATTACTAAGTACCTAAGTTAATAGGACCTAGTATCGATAGTTGAGTCTTAGGTGTATAAGTCTTATATGTATCTCTTAGTAGTTATCACCCTTGAGGGGAGATCGACGAGGTAGAGCAAGCTGGTCTTGGAGCAGCTTGCACACCGAGTATTTATACTCATGGGTACATGGTCTGTGTGTACAGTTCCAAGAATACATGAGCTAAAGATAGTATGTGTTTCTAAAAGAGAGTGTGTCTAAAAGTAGAGCGTAACTAAGAATAGTCCAAGAAGACTGTATGCGTACTAAGAATAGCCTTGATCAATAAGCATCCGTGTGGTGCGTGCTAAAGATAGCTTTGATCAGTAAGCATCTATGTGGAGGCTTAGTTAATACGCCAATCAGCCTTACTAAGAAGAAGAAAAGAAGTGAGTGGCTTATACAGCGTGTAAGCCACGAGAAAAAGATGGAGGTCATGTGCACGGCTCATGACATGAACTGTAATAAGTATATCTAAGGGAACCTGACCGCTGTAGTCTTGCTCTTTATATATTATATTAAGTCAGTTTACACTGTGAAAGGTTAAGACTATCTAAGTGTTACTTGATAATCTCTGAGATCTTATATTAGCCTTCCTATCGAACCTAGGAAGTATTGTTTACTATTGGAGTACTAACCAACTACATTGCTTAAGCTCCAGATATCCAACTGTACTCCAACCCGTAACACACTTGTAACTTCCAACAATTCAACGCACACTGGAATGTTGCAAACAAGACCGAAAATTTCCGCGCCAAATTCAAGGCGCTCAAACAAACCAAATGGGTCCAAGAATACTACAAGGACTTCCAGATGTACGGACAAAACTTGGGTTACAACGACGTCTCCATGCGCAATTTCTTCTACGACGGACTACAGTCAAAATTAAGGAAATGCTCATGGCGCAAGACTTTGATCATGCCGCCAATACTGTCACGCTATCTACCCTGGCGGACAAGGCACTCAAAATTGATCAACGCCTTGAGCAATTCCAAGCCCAGACCAAGTCGTCAGGGTCATCCTCCAATGCTGGACCATCTGGCTCCAAAAGTAGCACTTCGCCGTCGGCGGCAGCTCCCACAGGCACAGCCAGGGAAAAACTGTCTGTCAGGGAAAAGGTGTACATCAGGAAAAAGTGGAACTTTCATTGAGGTCCAGAATTGTAATTGTCCAGAATTGAGTTAATTACCCTAAATCTTTGTAAATCAATGTAACCCAGTCCTGAAAGTCTCCTAATTGTCCTTATACTCTCTCTACACAAGGTACAACTGCTTGGTAACCCGTGTATTGTATCATCATGCAGCATACATGCTGGTACTGTCAGGTCACATGACCATAAATCGAGCAAATCAGCCTAAATTGACCTAAATTAAGCGCCTTGGATCTCAGTTAAGAGGAATTAGCACTAATGAAATAGGGGGGGTAGCAAATCCCCTAAATCCTATAATTGAGGATAATTTGAGTCAATTAGGCTCAATTTGTGTGCCGCGTTTTTCCTGACGTATACATTTGTTGACGGAAAGGCCCGCAAAGGAACCATTGCAGCCATCTCCAAGAATAGCAAAGGCAAGAATGTACCAACGATCAAATGGAATGACAGATCTACTGAAGAAACCACATTCAATACCATCAAAAAAGATTCTCATTCAATCGTCGCCGCTTCCCCAGCTTCCCAACTCGCTAAAGGATCAGGTCCTGGTCCTATGGATCTTGACTCTGCGGTAAGGAAGATGTGCCAGAATTTTGCCAGAATCTGGCACCTGCAGCCGGATTCTGGCGCTTTTTGGCCATTCCTGCACCTGCACCTGCACCTGCAGCCGGAACGCCGGAATTCCGGCGGAATTCTGGCACTGTGCAGGTTTTTGCAGGAATGCAGGAATTCCGGCATTCAGTAACTTCAAAACCGCATGTATCATAACGTGCAGTGGCTTATTAAATGCGCAAAAATCGGCGCTTTCGATCTATACCATTGAGGCTATTCAATGCTTACGAGGTGTGCCATCGCTGCCCATTTACTGCAACAAGAATAATGCATAAATGATCGGTCCCTTCTAAACACATCAAAAACTCATTGTATGTGGCTCATAAAATGCGCATAAATCGCAGCTTTCCAACCGTATACTTCAGCAAGCGCAACATAGCCCAGCGCCCGAGATCGTGGCCAGTCTTTGGTCAAAAAATATTCACAGAAGTGCGCAGATGCACAAACTCACCTTAGACTATGGATTCAGCTCTTACAAACTGCACAATTGTATTCCTGAGGTTAGAAAACCCCCAGATATGTGTGTCGCTTTCTGATCACTGTCTTACATTGCTGTTCACCAGACTTACTTCAGTAGTCACACAACTGAAACCCCTGGAAAGAGCTGAGTATAGTGAACAGTTATGTTCATATGATTTTAGCATGTTCCAGGCTATTGAGGAGGGGTAAACACCCTCCCTGAACACGCTGGTGGCCTCAGAATTGCTTGATTCTGTCTGGATGAGCAGGTATAGCAGTCACCAGGGGGTTCTCCAGTCTTAGGGGGTGTATTTGCATGTTTCACCCCCCAAAACATCTTCGATGAATCTGGGAATTTGCATACAGTATCTTCTAGGTAGATCGCATTGGATCCGCACAGGGGAGCGATGTTTGCACGGCTAGTTTTACTAGTGTCTGTGGCGCTGATCAGGGGGTTTTGCCCCTATAATCACCTGTAGCAGGTTGTAGAGTGAGATTCACGGAACATGAGTGAGCTCAATCGACTCGCACGGTCAATGCGAATCGATTGGTATGTATAACATTGCGTTTGTGTGTATATTTATGGGTCCATGATGGTTGCGCACCACTGAGATTATTTCTTCAGCAGTAATTGGCAGCAATGCCGATGAGTTTTGAGATATCAGGAATAATGAGCACATCGCTGGACTAAGGATGCTGTGCCAGAATCCTGCATTCTGGCATCAAGGGAAACTGTATTGGATTTATAAGGATTTATAAGCTGATGCAATTTAGTTTCCCTTGATGCCAGAATGCAGGATTCTGGCACAGCTTCCTTACGCTGGACTCCCACGATTTTTGCGCATTTAATGGTATATTCCGAGCTGCCGGAATTGCCGGAATCCGGCGGGTTTGGGCCCAATCCTGCCCCTGCACCTGTACTTGCGTTGCCGGAATTTGCCGGAATTTAAGCGCCAGAATCAGCCAAATCTGGCGTGCCAGAATCTGGCGCAGCTTCCTTACCCTAGACTGATAGCAACATGGACTGTGTGCACATGCCCGCCACGTGTTTTGAACGTGCGTCAAACAAGGATTCCTTGTCGTACACCAATCTTGCGAGGCCTTGGGAGGCGATGAGCGGCCAAGTTCACTGGGGCTTCAAGACCAATTGAGTTGTAAGTGCTTGAATCAATTTCACATCTTTTTCCCACTACCACATTCAGATCCTTGTCTCGTCCCATATTCTCTGCGTTTGTTACATACAAAGCTTGTTTGGCTGTGCCTCAAAACTGTTTGCTGCTTTCATATATCTTTTTCTTATATAATGGAATTAATCCAAACTGATTATTATACAACAGTGTTTGGGCTAAGAAATTGGAGCGCGCAAGGGAGCGGTTCATGTCTGAGAGAAGCTACAACAAGATGAACTGGTTCCCCCATACAAAGCGCAAATGCAACAATATTGACCTAGAATGTGAGTGACGCGTCCTTGCATCTGTCTTCGAACACACTCTAATTTAGAATTTGTTTTAGTTAAGCAATTTGCAGGCACGCACTTGGAAGACCTTGTTGGCAAGATAGTGGCGTTGTGCAAGGATCAGCACGGCTGTCGCTACCTTGAGAAGATCCTGGAGGAAGATGTATCAGAGCATAGTGGTATCATATTCCGCAAGGCGTTTAGCCTCTTTGCCGAACTTATGACCAGTAAGCAACAGACTCGCTACGCTAGTAGCAAACAAGCTAACCCAATGTTTCACAGATCCTTTCGGAAACTATCTTTGCCAAAAGCTGATCGAGTATTCGACCAATGAGCAGCAAAATATGATCTGCGGATCCGTCGCGCATGATTTGGTTGGGATTTCCTTGAATATGCACGGTACTCGTGCTGTGCAAAAAATGATCGACTTTTTGTCGACTCAATGTCAGGTACGATGCCACTGCTTTTTGTATAGCTCGCCTGCTTAATACCATTGTGTTGTGTATTGGACTTGGTAGGCTAATTCGTCATCTTATGATGTTCAGATACATTCAATCATCATGGCGCTGAGCATGCACGTCGTGAAGTTGATCAAGGACTTGAACAGGAACCACGTCATCCAGAAATGTTTGAACCATTTGATTCCAGAGGACAACCAAGTACGTCTCCGGTCGATTTTCTCGTTTGCATTGTCTAACATCGCCCTTAGTTTATCTACAACGCCGTCGCTGCGCACTGTGTAGAGGTTGCAACCCATTGCCATGGATGCTGCGTTTTGCAGCGATGCATCGACCATGCGTCCAATTCGCAGCGTATCCAGCTTGTGACCGAGATCATGTTCAATGCTCAGCCAAAACCCAAAAATCTGATTAGCACACACTAGAAGCCCGGCGTCTAAGTATGCTTTTTAGCGCCCACGAGATCCTGGTAGCGCTGGTAGCATGTGCTACTCGGCTCCTCGTGAGTGCTGAAAAGCATACTTAGACAGGTGGAGCTACTTTGCGCTAGCTAGTTTTTTGGGGTTTGGCTGAGTGCGTTGACCCTGGTTCAGGACCCCTACAGCAACTACGTAGGTACCCTCTGATTGCGATGTATGCATTAGTACTAACCTGGCTTCTAGGTTGTCTAATACATTCTTGATTTAAATGACAACCATTTCAGTGACGCCGTCATCAGGCAATTTGTTGGAAAAGTCTTCCCCCTTTCTGTTCGGAAATTCAGTTCGACTGTAATCAAAAAGGTACACCATCGTATACACTATTATATTGACGAGTCTTACTGACCATTGATCACTCGTTGACAGTGCATTTGCGTGACGGAACACAATGCGCACAAGATGTTGATCGAGGAACTCCTGCAATGCAATCGTTTGGAGAAGCTCCTCCGCAACTCCTTTGGCAACTACTGCGTGTAGGTTCGTACAATTTACGTCCAACCTATTGAATGTCAATTGAACTTGCAGCGCATTAGACTGCTTTGGACTACGTGGAATCGATGTAGCACATGCTCCTTGTCAAAGGCATCTGGCCCATCCTCCCCCTCACCCAAAACACTCCACACGGCAGGCGTATCCAGTCTAGGATCCAGCGCAAGCAAATGGAAAGCCATTACCAACAGTACGGTGGTCATGACTTGAACCAGCATGCCACCATTGCAAACTTTGCTGCTATGAAGGGAAACACAATGGGTATGGGCAACCGCCATGTTTCACAGCCCTCGATCCACCACAGTCCGCTCGCCAACACCTACAACCGACCTAATTTGTACAACATGCCTCAACAAGTGCACCTTGGTCTTCAGCAGCAGTCGACGGAACACTACAGCACCCCTAACATGATGCCTTCTGATCTCCATCACTCTCCTATGACGGCTACCTAGGTCTTCCCAAACATGTCTAGTTTCTCTAGCTCCATGCCCAACAGCTACGGCGCCCTCGGCATCTCGGTGGGCATGAGTGATCTCTACCAGCGCGCAAACTTCCCGTACAGGATGTAATAGCCAGCTCGACCACCAGGGCACTTTGTTTCTTTGTTATCTTGCACTCTCGTACTATATCAACTCGTCCTCCCACGCCAATCGTATTGTAACGACCACCACAGCATCGCTCCAGTTTATTTCTAGTATTTCTGCTTTGCATTCTGTCCTCTTTGGTTGTTGCTCGTATTCAGGTCGGACCGTGCTTCTGCATTGTAACTCGCGCCTTCTCGTGGACCCTGTTATGGGTTGGCTAAACTAGTACTTAATTAATTGCTTAATTAAATACAATAAAGCTGCACCATACACAGACTTGCAAATAACTATTTAGTATTCTCAGTAAGTACTAAAGCTGCTTAACTACTAGGTAAAGAACAGTGTAAACTGGGTTTCTAGCTTGTGACTATACTTTATAGATCAGAATAAGAGCAATGCTACTATGGCAAGGTTCCCTTGAAGACTGATGGTGTAGGTCTAGTTTGACTGCTTGAGTCAGAAGCTATACTACTCAGTATACTCTTAATCCTTAGATCTTGTAGTGCTGTAGCTCAGTGCTTAATAGAGTCAACTTAAAAGTATATCTGCTACCTCAACTGCTACTTATTTGGAGTTTATCTCAACAAATAAGGAGTACTATTGGGAGAACAACTTAAGGACTAAAGTTAAGCTAAGTAAGCTTGGTCACACCAGTTAGAACTGTGGAAAATGGAATATATTGAATTGAGCAGGTGAGGGGAGAGGGTCCTCAGGGCCTCCTTATATACCCTGCAGGGGCCTGGGTTGCACAATCAAGGGTATACAACCTTTGGTTGGGGTTGCTGCCCCAATCCTTCTATTCAGAAGGTTCTATGGGCCTAGAAAGGCAGTTCTAGGGCCATTGGGGCGGAATTTGTTTGGGCAACCAGTCTGTTGGGGCAAAAGAAGATCTGTTGGCAAACCCCAACCCTCGTATATACATTATGTACCATACATGGTTAGAAAGCCCTCGTCAACGCGCATCGAGCGCCGTATAGCGCGCCCCAACCGGATAAACGGCTGGCGAGATATGCCTCCATCAATATTGGGGCGCATCAAATATTGATGGCGGCGCGCCGGAGCAACGGCTGATGGGAATCGGGAGATTCTCGGTCAGGCGCTGTAGAAGCTCGGCAGCTATCGGCAGAACGTTAGCTCATGATGAACGGACAAGTATCACATGAGATACAAGTAAAACAAAGAACAGAGCATCGCCACCAAATTGACTTAAACTTAAACATTATGTATCTTTATGAGTTTAAGTCCATATGGCTTGAAACTATGCGCGTTCGAAAGCTCTCAAGGAGCCCTATCTATTCGCATAAGTAGATATGCAAATATAACAAGGGATTAAAGTGAACTGGGAATCACACATAAGTAAAATGAACAAAAATGCAGAATTTATTCCAAAACCAGTTTGAGACTGTAGATTACACTCTGAAACAAAGCTAACAACTTGAATAATGTTCTAATCCAAGAAAGACCCTGTTCTTGATTGTTTGTTGTCGAACAAGGCATTTGACAATGAGAGTGTAAGCATATACCTTTGTCATGCTCCTTTAGCAAGGGCTAGCTAGTGCGGCACCCAAACACCCTCTTTGCTGCCAGCCTCAACAATTGCCCAGTTTTAGTTTTCTTTCCTCCTTACCCTTATTATCGTCACTAAACAGCTCATTGTACTTCACCTGTTGTAGCCCAATAAGCGCCTGCCGTGGCTGATGTAATCAGGCCACATCACGTTTTTTGCTGTCGTACCCTCACCACCACCACCCTGAGAGCCCCACGTCCTTACTCACAGTATCACCACGATGCCAACAAACGTCACGAATGTCAACGCCCGGCCCATGTTGCGAGTACTGGAGATTTGCCAGACTTATGGGTTCGAACATGGCTCTTGGCGGCCCGTGGCAGTAATGCATGGTAAGTTTGTGCGTTAGAATAAGCTATCGGGACGCTCAATCTCATACGGTGTGTACTGGTAGATTGTAGGTAACGGTCCCCAACTTACCAAGATTTGTTGGGTGACCAGTGTCGCAATGGTTGGACTATACAAAAGAAGGTTTGAGCAGTGCACTCGTTGGATACCATTTCCTCACGCCTGTTCTTAAGCCTGTGAGTGGGAGGCAACCGTGTTTGCTGAGGCCACTACGTCAAACCAAGACACAAGTACAACTCACTTGGGGTGTGATTAGCAGCCACCACATGTGATGAACCAAGCTATGGATTGTTGCGGAATAGTTGCCATTCTCAACTGCTACGGTGAGCTTTTTACAACGGTGTTCCTTTGTGTTTTGCTCACTGATACTGCTGGCTATCACGCAGGCCAACTTGCTAGTCACAACCAATGCACACAACACACGTCAACATTACCTCCTGCCAGCGGTACTATCAAGCAAGATCTACAACTGTGTTGACGAGTGCAAACTGTTCTCAGGGTTAATGGTTGGGCTTCAATTGTCCGGGTCGTAAGGTCAAGACATCGTGTTCCTGTTTATGTGAAATACCCTGTAGCATATTATCGTGTGTTGGTAGAGAGGGTGGTGCAACCAATAGTAGCAATTAATGTCTGTAGCATATTTTTTGGTTGGTAGTACGGTTTTTTGCCTGTAGTGTTGTGTAGAATATCAATCAAAAACGTAGTGCGCTATAGTGTGCTAGTAGCTAACAATAGAGCAAAAAATGTAAGAAATAGTGTGTTCACACCACCAGGAAAAAACTGGTTTTGCTGATGAGTTCGGGGGCGGTTGAGTTCGAGAGCGGTTGAGTTCGAGAGCGGTTGAGTTCGAGAGCGGTTGAGTTCGAGAGCGGTCGAGTTCGAGAGCGGTCGAGTTAGCGCGACAGAGCAGCAGAGCAGAGGAGCGGTTGAGTGGCGGAGCGGCGGGGTGGCGGAGCGACGGAGCGACAAGGTGGCGGAACAGCCGCAAAACGCTTGTCAGAACGTGTATTGCGACATGTAGTATGGCTGCGCGAACGGGGGACTTAGCTCGCATGATGAGAGCAATGGGTCACACGACCAGTAACCTAGGCGAACAACAAACAACTGACCGAGTCACATGACCGTTCACGGCCAAGGCTTGAGCAAATCATGCTAAGTCAGCGCAGATACAAGAGTGATAGATGTGGCATAGATGGCAGTGTGATATTAAAGTTCCGTAAATACAGAAAAGTTCTGGCTCTCAAATGGTACCCTATATGCCCAGTTTTCATTAAGTAATGCCTCATTATTGCTGTTACCTAGCTGAGCTGAAGTGCCTGAAAGGGGGAACTTGGACTAAAACCAATCCAAACCGGCCAATGAGCGGCTCATTAAATGCGCAAAAATCTTTTGACTCCAATGTGAACCTTATATCTGCATTCACTCTGCGAAAGCAGCCGTCCACCAGGCATTTCTGCTCAGTAATAATCGTTCTTGCTCCGCACCACATTTCATGACCTCAACAGCTGCCAATCTAGCAAATCGACCACTAGTAGAGTCTCTTACATCATCCCAACAGCTTATACAAGACATGCTAATGTTTTCTCATCTATATGGTAGTCTTATGTAAAATCAAACTAATGCTGGTAGTAAGCATGTCGTCCGAGAAACCCGCAGCGGGTATATCCACGTTCTGCGGGGAAAAATACCCGCGAATACCCGCTGCGAGCGGGTGCAGGTGCGGATATGGCTCAGAGACGCAGGTAACTGGGCGGGAAACTCGCGGTAACTCGCAAACAAGCGCCGGCATACTCGCAGATATCCGCACCATGAAAGCGGCGAGAACTGCTGCGACGGCGGAGTGAGGTGACAAGAAAGTCACCACAATTGAATTTAAGCACCACGTAAAAATAGAGAAAAAAGATCCTTACCAAACCATATATAACACTTGAAGTTGAAAATTTGTTCACAGGCAGATCGACAGCAAACAAGTTCTAGAAAATAATCAGCCCAAAAGCGCAGGCTAATGAGATTTTAGAACTCACTAATACTAAACATTTAGATACCATTTGATGTGCGTCAGTGAGCAGAGTTGAATGGTATAGCTCCCAGGGCGATCGCAGCAGTGTAGCGTGATCTAGAGGCGGAATATAGGAGATCGAGCCCCTGAGAGCGCCACAAGCGCTAGTAAATTGCACTGTGTGAATGGTGCTCCCTTTAGCTAGATGCATGCGCATAGGCTATATCAACCTACCAGCAAAATCTCATGTTGATTGGACAATATATAAGGGGTAGACAAGGGGAAACATACCCTTGAGAGCTGAAATTTCAGCTGAACTCCCTCTGGAGCGTTTCTGAAGGGGTTAGTGCCATTTATGATCCTTCAGGTGAGTTCTACACCCTATTTACCCTAGGTAAGTGCTGTGGAAACTCTTCATTGCATTCCATTGTGTGAACTTGGTGTGCAGACCCGAGGGAACAGTTAATCCCCTACAGTTCATGGCAGGGGATGCCGGTTCATGAGAATACAAGAAACCTATAAATAAGTAATATGTCAAATAGGGGGTTTCTGGGGGTTTCTTTCGATCCGTCTCATTAGAATTATCCCATTATGTCCTTTTGATGGCAGAATGTGAGTCTGCGCTTCCAAAATGATTATGTTCAGACAAAGAATCGCTACAATTCAGTCGGCACAATTTTTCCCGGATACCCCAAGCATATTGTTAGAGTCTGCTGATTTTTGCGCATTTAATGAGCATGAGAAGTCACGATTGTGGTGACTTCAACAAAACGTCCCCCCTTGAATGGATCTCTCCAAGCATCGTTCGCCACGCGATGGACGCTATACTTCATTATATGTAGTGCAAGAAATATCATTCGAAAGCTGTGAATTTTCTGCGTTTCATGATATATACATATATGCATTACAG
Organism: Ceratobasidium sp. AG-Ba; assembly: GCA_016906575.1. NCBI lineage: Eukaryota > Fungi > Basidiomycota > Agaricomycetes > Cantharellales > Ceratobasidiaceae > Ceratobasidium > Ceratobasidium sp. AG-Ba. The sequence continues at coordinate 1,709,510 of CP059614.1, forward strand.
TGAGCTCATCTAGCAGGTACATCAGCAAAAACCACCTGGGATCCCAACCCTTTTAAAATGGTTTTGGAAAACAGGGTGTTGACCAGAGGCATTTTGACCTTCCCTGCGGATTTTAGCTGATTTTGACCACCCCCCCAGGATCCCATGGAGTCAAAACTGGTTTGGATCTGGGGGGTGGATTTTGACCAGTCAAAACCCAGTCCGCTTACCATACTAGGAAATAATGCTGCCAAGACTTGCCTTTTTTGGAAGGTGCCAAAAAAGGAAAGAGGATCTGGGGAAAATAACAAAAATGTTATTATTTTTCATTTCCTTTTTTGGCACCTTCCAAAAAAGGCAAGTCTTGGCAACATTATTTCCTAGTATGGTAAGCGGACTGGGTTTTGACTGGTCAAAATCCACCCCCCAGATCCAAACCAGTTTTGACTCCATGGGATCCTGGGGGGGTGGTCAAAATCAGCTAAAATCCGCAGGGAAGGTCAAAATGCCTCTGGTCAACACCCTGTTTTCCAAAACCACTTTAAAAGGGTTGGGATTCCAGGTGGTTTTTGCTGATGTATACCGCACCTGCCGGAATGCAGGTGAAATGCCGGTTACCGCGGATATACCTGCATTCTCGCTGCGGGTGTGGGTGCAGGTGCAAGAATGGCTCAAAGGCGCCAGTTACCCGCTGCGGGTGCAGGTAACTGGCAAATTTCTTGCCTGACATCTGTAGCTGGTAGTCTACTGCTCAGCCAAAAGCCGAAAAACTGACTAGCACATACTAACAGCTCGGCGTCTAAGTATGCTTTTTAGCACTCGCTAGGCCCTGGTAGCGCCAGTAGCGCGTGCTACTTGGGTCCTAGTGAGCGCTAAAAAGCATACTTAGACTTGTGGAGCTACTCAGCGCTAGTTATTTTTTCGGCTTTTGGCTGAGTGTTGACTTGAGTTCTATGCTGTAGTGATGCATAAAGCGCAAGGATATTCATGTAGTCATCATAGTCATGTTGTAGTACTTGGACAAGTTGCTGTGGTACTTGAACAAGTTGGCTGTGGTACCTTGCAGGTGCTGTAGTATAGCTGTGGCTGGGCTGATACCACAGGCAAAATTGACTGTTTTGCTGATGTAGGTGTTCAATTGGTATTTTCACTTCTTTTTTTCCTTCTAATAACCTCAAGATGAGCCATTTACTGGCAGCTCAACCAAAACCCGAAACTCTAGTTATGTTAATTGAGTCTACTCAGGGTCTAGTGAGCGCTACTCTCAAGCTACCGAGCACTACCTACAGACCCGGTAGCCACGTGATGTCTAGTCTAACTAAACTGGAGTTTTGGGTTTTGGTTGAGAGCTTAAATTTCTTATATCATGTCTGTCTATGCATGTTTTGTAGTGCTCTGCCCTCAAATACATACGTTGCCTCATGTCCATTTGTCATATGCACATAGCCTGATTTGCTGTGGCAGCAGGCGCCTGTCAACTGGACAAGGTCAACAACCAACTGCATGCTGCTCATGGCTTGCTCACGTCAAATGCTAACCTTGGAGCCATTCTGGATTGGGGACGGGAGCTCACTACCTAACCACAACCACTCCCTGCCTGCTAGGCATATGACTGGCCGGCTAGTCATAAAGTGTCCACTTGGGACACTATCTCAACAATCTCATGAGCAACATGTCTTTGATACCTTGACCAAGCATTTTCTATTACCCCTTGGCAATGTTAAGGATACAAACATCTTATTTAACAGAGTCTGCCCTTGCCAACTTATATGTGGTGTTAATTAAATATTTTCTGAATTCTTGTGAGTGTGAATGTGCCAATTTGTACAGTTTTATGTCTCCATAAATTGTACTAAATTCTATCTTGTTTGCGCACTTTATTTCATATTTGTAGCTTAAGAACTTGGTGAGATATTCATTAAATAAGTCCAGGTATTGCTTATCTTAAGGTATTACTAATGTATTCTGCTTATAGCTCAACAACGGCTGACTCTTTGCTCCGCTGCTTTCAACTGATATGGCTCCCCACACTACTGCTGTGACTAAAGCATTCATCATAGCACTAAAAAAGATGGGCCTGTCAGACCGAGAAGTGGTGAGATGAGTCACAACCAAATTGCAAGAGGTTTCACACACCACAGTCGCAAATGTCATGAGAAACTGCAAAAAAGGCTTACCTATTGACCAAGAAGCACCACGATCGGGCCATCCTAACAAATTGACGCTTCAAGACGCCCGCTATGCTGTTATATGCATTCATAGAAGTCAATATCCTAATGCTGCCCATGTTCAACAAACTAGTTTTCCTCAAATTTCTACTCGTACCTTGCAGCGATACCTCCACCGCAATGGTTTACATGCCTACCACTCTTGGAAGGCTCCTATGCTCAAAGATGAAGCTCAGCTGGTTTGTTTCCGCTGGGCTAGAGAGCGCCTATTTTGGTCTCAGGCACGCTGGGATGACACCATATTTGCAGACAAGTCAAGAATCGAACTGTTTGGCCCCAATGGACCTCCAGTCCACTGGAAGCACCCAGAAGAATCCGCATACAACCCACGATACACCAGAAAAGTGATTAGTCATGGCAGGGGTAGCATATTTTATTGGGGGCGCATCAAGTGGGAGGGGGTAGGGCGGTTAATCCCTATCAACGGCCGATTAACAGCCGCAAAGTATATCAAAATCCTCTGTGAGGGTTTCCTTGGGACGCTGGCTGACTACAAAATAACTCCGTCTGATATTGTGTTTCAGCAAGACTGAGATCCAAAGCATATGGCTGCATTGACAACCAAATGGCTATCCGATTGGAAAGTCAAAGTCCTCCCCTGGCCGGCAAGGAGCCCTGATTTGAATATAATTGAGCATGTATGGGCTCACCTAAAGGAAAAGGTTTTCGCACATAGGCCTTCCCCTCGGAACAAGGCAGAACTGTGGGACGTAACTCACCAAGAATGGAGATTAATCAAGCCGAGTTACATTGCTGGATTATACAACTCTCTGCCTTGTAGAGTACAAGCCGTATATGCTAATAGGGGTGGAAATACCCGTTATTGATCTACATACTTGTCTGTTGTTGCTTTGTGTTGTCTGTGCTGTTGTGTATGATCGTACTTGTGTCATGAGCCAAATCTGGCTCATTACAGGAACTTGTGGCTATGACCAAATATCTTAGTAATCTGTGTAATTGTGATGAGTAATGGGCTGACTGATGTGATCAGTCAGCCACAGACTGTGGATTAGTCATGTGGCTTCCATGATTGGCAACTGCCAATCATCTGCTGACTGATCAGGGCTATATTTAGCTTATCAGATGGCTTCTGATACTATCTTTAGCTATCAAGTGCAGATCTATCTCACTTGACCCACAAACAAGATGTAGTGTCTATTTATAGATGTATGCACAGACCATGTACTTAGAGTATAAATACAGAGTCATGAAGCCACTCTGGAGTCCCCAGATTGCTTCATCTTGACAATCTCCCCACATCATAGGGGGGCAGGCTGGTTTCACCAGCCTGTCCCTACACATCCACAATGCATCCATAAGCAAGCAAGTAGTGGGTTGTGACATTATGAAGCAATCTTCACATCTGGTGGCTGCCACAAGATCCTACCCCCTAAGTCCCAAGTCTGGTCTGGTGGCTCAACATCATCCACTCAGAAGTCATCCCCCAAGTCAAGCCACCAGACTCAACAAGAAGGGTAGCCACCAGAGCAAGTCCTTTGGCCAGTGACATAGCCCAGCCACAAGATCTGTGTCCATCAAACCTTGCAAACCACAAGACCTGTGCCCATCAAACCTTATTACCAAGCCATCAACACAGGATCTAGGCCCATCAAACCTTATGACCAAGCAAGACACCAGATCTATGGCCATCAAACCTTATGACCAAGACATGACAAATCCACCCAAGGGATCAGATCAATCAAATTCAAGAATCACCCTAAAGGAAGGAGGCTACTTCATGCCCCTACCCTGAAAGAACCTCTGATGGATGAATGCCCTACCCCATATGGGCTGTGACCAAGATTAGCCACTAGACTAAAGCAAGAAGGGGAACCTCCTGGGTGTGCCACTAGATCCATAGCCACCAGACCTGGTGTGATCAAACCTTAAAAGTGGATATGAACTTTAATGACCAAGCCACATCAAGTCCATCCCAACCATCAAAGACCAAACACAGCCACACATCAGATATGGAAGAAGCACAGTCTCAACTAGACTTGAACATCCTGCAAATTATATCAAATCAACATGACCTATGATGATGCTGTCAGGAAGACATATGAAGGTGAAAGCACCTAAAGATGGACTAGGCTTAGGCAGGCTATGCCAGGGTCAAAGGACCACTGGGGCTTGTAAAGTACAGCCAGTCCACAGAAGATGGACTAGGCTTAGGCAGGGTATGCCAGAGTCAAAGGACTACTGGAACCTAGAGAGGCAGGGTATGCCAGAGTCAAAGGACTACTGGAACCTGCGAAAGTGTAACCAGTCCACAGAAGATGGACTTGGTTTAGGCAGGCTATGCCAGGGTCAAAGGACCACTGGGGCCTGTAAAGTACAGCCAGTCCAGAGATGGGTCTAAGCCTGATCAGCAAAAGAAGAAGAGTATGATGAAGGATAGCAAGAGCAGGATGGGATACAGTCTCAAGGACTAAAGCATATAGAAAGAGTAAGAAGAGAGTGTGATAGCTTGTGTCAGTACTGAGTCTCAGGTCCCCTAAGACTCAGCTTAAGTGGGGGATGATGTCATGAGCCAAATCTGGCTCATTACAGGAACTTGTGGCTATGACCAAATATCTTAGTAATCTGTGTAATTGTGATGAGTAATGGGCTGACTGATGTGATCAGTCAGCCACAGACTGTGGATTAGTCATGTGGCTTCCATGATTGGCAACTGCCAATCATCTGCTGACTGATCAGGGCTATATTTAGCTTATCAGATGGCTTCTGATACTATCTTTAGCTATCAAGTGCAGATCTATCTCACTTGACCCACAAACAAGATGTAGTGTCTATTTATAGATGTATGCACAGACCATGTACTTAGAGTATAAATACAGAGTCATGAAGCCACTCTGGAGTCCCCAGATTGCTTCATCTTGACAATCTCCCCACATCATAGGGGGGCAGGCTGGTTTCACCAGCCTGTCCCTACACATCCACAATGCATCCATAAGCAAGCAAGTAGTGGGTTGTGACAACTTGGTTAGTCAATTTTTGATCCAAACGTGCTTCAATTTCTGGCCTGTTTCTCTGTGGTTGTGAATTCAAATCTTTTTGTATCTCTCACATAGATATATTGAATCGATCGCTACAACTTTCATTATGTGGCCGATTGTATCTCTCCGGCGGGTCGCGAGATATATTCTCACCGAGCAATTTTGGTCACGTGGCAAGATACTTATGTCGGGGAGTGTATTTCAGTAAACAACGTGTGAGAAAGATCCCCGTGACGCGGGGATGTTCAGCATCCGCTGTTGCCAATCAGCACGTCTTGACCTCGTGTGGGATGGTTTCTCTCTCGCTCTGAACAATCCGTGTTGCTGGACTACGTTTGGTGCACTCATTGGTTTGATTTTGCCCGGCGGCCTGCTGCTCCCTCCATGCTTATCTACTTTCCGGTAAACTCACCAGACAGACTTGATCATTGGAAAGATCATAACTTCATGGCTAAGATCACAAGTCGGATATAAGGCAATGCTAACCACATGGTACGAGGTTGCACCACGGAGGATGGCGGTTTAGGTCATATTTCAGATTTGGAGCCCAACAGCGATATTAATATTCCTTCATGGCACGATCCGGAAAGCTGGCGAGCCCCAACCAGGAATCAAGGATCAAGGCTACCTTGTAGAGAGGAAGTTTGGATGCGCCAGCTACGCAGCTCCTTTGCCATAGACTTAAGTAGGATGATCAACCACTTGGTTACGGGACGTAAAATTTCTGGGCAGGTTCATTATTTAATTGTATTTGGTCCACATATACAATCATACATTGCTTCGCACCGGCGTGAAAAGAACTTGCTGTATGCGTCGACCCTTATGAACAGGAGTCACGTGCCTGGCTAACAGGCTCACCAGATAATGGGGCACGAGCGGTGTAGTAGGGGGCACGTGACTCAGGACATTGTACATATACCTTCATGTCGTGTCGTATACCACATCCTTTCCACCATCTACGTGGCCGGGCGTGACCTCTCCACCGTGGTGACGAGCGCGGAATTACGGACCTACCGCCTTTGCTAGAGGCTCACATTCTCGACGCGCACTCAGCGCGACCATCCTGGCTGACAAACGCGAACCATACCGCGACCCCGACACCGGGCGATTTGCTAAACGACCCCCGGCAGAACCCACTGCTTATCCAACACCAGCTCAATCTACCCTTTTCTCTTCCCCTGTGCGAGTTCCCGGTACCTTTTCTTTTCTCGAGCGCGAAGAGACTCCTACCCCGGCAAGCCGCGTCCCATTTCCTGCAGGAAGCCCGTTCGAGTTCCTACCAGAGCTTCCCCCTTCTTCTCCGGCCCGCTCACGACGCTCTGTCACTCCCACCACCCCAGTACACATCAACAATCCCCGTTTAACCTCTTCTCCTGACGAAGTCGAAGACGTGCTCGAGCCGGAAGACTTCGACGTTGCAGACCTCGAGATAGAACCTGAAGACCAGACGGTCACCAATATAACCAATAGCAGTGCGCCCGTGCAACCCGTTGTCGCCACCGCCCCTGCTGCCAAGAAGATGCCCGACACTCCAGACCTCAAGCTCGTCTATCAACGACTGGGGCAGCTGAAGCGATTTGGCGACAACGGGGATCCGGTGACCGAAGCTGAGTACCGAGAATCGTTCTTAGACATTGTCGATGGTTTGGCTGATGAGCTTAAGGCCAAACTCTGGTCTAGCAACCTCGCTCATGGGAGCCACGCGTGGTGGTGGTACAAGCTGCTTGTTGGTACTTCCGAGGGCAAGGCCAAGGCTGGGAAGTGGAGTACTCTCGAGCCGGAGATCGAGCGCAGGTGGCCAACACCCCAGCTGAATGTCGCCGCCTACCGTCGAGCTACACGCGAAGCCTTCGAAAGCCATAGACTGGATGTTGCAGCGATTGCGGACGCCTTGCTCAACGACAGTACGATGTCTCTACCACACCAAGTCTGGGCCCAAGAGCATTTCGCTCGAGGCAACGCCTGTAACAGCACAGATGCCGATCGTGTTGCGTACACCCTCCGACATTGCGTAGACTACGTGGTCATCCAGTTGCTTCCTAAACAACACGACTACGACACGGACTTCCAGGCCTTGTGCACAGACATTGGCAACATCAATCCGCGGGCTTTGTACTACACATGGAAGAACCGGAACAATGTCGACTCGTTGCTTGCAGACCGCATCTCCAGCCTCAGCGTAGCCCAGCCCACTCTTGCCGGTCAGGCCTATGGTCCATTCGCACACTCGGCGTCTCTCACTCCTAACGGATATGCCAATCACACTCCAGCACCGCTCTCGCCGGCCCCAGGCCCCACAGTCCGTCTTTCGCCCCAGACGCCCACCCTCGGCACGTCCACGCTTGCCCAACACCAGAAGCCCACGCACGGGTACCTGCCCTCGACTCCAGATCCGCGCCAAGCCACGCGATTCAGGTCTGATGATGGGAACCCGGCTCGCGATCCTCCCCCTCACTCAACGCCTCTGCCTAGCTTGCCCGCTCCCTTAGAGACACCGGTGCAGTCTCGAACAATCCCACCTAAGCCGAACCAGCCGTCCACAATGCTTGAGCAAGGTCCACCACCAGTCTCAGCTGTGTTCGTAGCCAAACTGCAAGCTGTGCAGAACCCCAACGCCTTCCTTCCCGAGCTTGTAGACGAGAATAACGCAGACACTCAAGCAAGGTACCGCGCAGACGTGCTGAGGTACCAAGAACTCCACGGCGATCGCGAACCGTTCTTCAACCGCCCGTACCCACTGTCTCCGGGGACCCGTCGCCAGACCCTCGATCTCTGCACCAAATGCGCAAAGGGAAACCACCCGAACAGCAAGTGCCCGGCTGAGTCCAAAAGCGAGCTCGTGCCCGAGAACGAGCGCCTCTACCGTGACATGCTAGTTAGCGACCTTAGGAAGAAGAAGAAGTCGTCTTCAAGAGCTGGTGTCCAATGGAACACGCCCACCCCGGCGCCCAGGCCTAGGGACGTCAACCAAGTCGAGGTAAACCAGGTCGAGGTGGTTGAGGAGTCCGAAGCATTGTGGGAGCAATATGGATACGAGTCGGGAAACGAGCAGGGTCGACGAGCTTGAACGGCTCACTCGCCGACCCAAACATGGCCGAGCTCTCTGGTACACACGCGTCGAGCTCCGGTCCGTCATTCTTGGATTCAAATATAGATTTCTCGAGGGCAGTACATGATTATTCTTGTGAACCTTGTCTGCCCGTCTCTCAATATAATCTTGATGTTTCTCAGTATGCGGATCGGGTGATCGATTTGTGTAACGTCGAAGGCGGAAAAGAAGTACCGTTGAAGATAGAGGCGAGAGTAGTGTGCGTGGATGGACGAGATGGAGGAATTGGAGTATTAGCCACAATAGATGGCGGAGCCATGCTGTGCGTACTTGATCATACTGTCTGGGCAGAGGCAGAGCAATCACTCGGCCGATTGGCACCCTCTTCGATTGTTTGCAGGATGGCGAACGGAACCTGTATCCAGTCGAAGGGAACGGGCGAGGCCTGGATAATCATTGAAGGGGTCAGCCGATTGGTGCAGTTCGAGGTGCTCGACTCTCGAGGCGCATTCGACCTATTGATTGGCAAAACATGGCTTAGATCAGCAGGCGCGTGCCAGAATTTCGCTGATGATTCGCTGATCCTGCACTCAGACACAGGTGCCATTGTCGTCAAGAATCAAAACCCAAACAACAATGCGCAGACAACCATCGAGCCAGCAGCCGCACCACCCGAACTCAAACCTGGATTTGAACCTGAACTCGAACCCGAACTGGAGCCCGAGCCCAAACCCGAACCCGAACTCGAACCCAACCCTACCACCAGTCATGAAGACGACGAACTCCCAGTAGACGATGCAGACGAACACCACAAGGACCGCGATCGAGACCCACCAGTGCGAAGAAGTAAACGACTAGCAATCAAGCAGGGAAAGGCAGACCTTTTCTGGGTGAGTCAGGAAGCATTGGAGTGTGTAGAGAGATGGGCGGAGCAGGAGATCGAGCGGACAGACGTGCACGTACTTGAGGTACAAACACACCCCATGCTCCCAGGAGAGGAACTGAACGAGTTTGTCGAACGGTTGTGGCAGATGGAGAAGGGCACAGACGAGGAGAAACGACTGAGACAGATACTCGAGGATGACGATGAACCCCCACAGGTACAGGTTTATGCGCTAGACCTAGTTCTTGAGCGCGCCGAACGACTACGAGAGCGAGCGATATGGGTCCCACCCCCAGCCTTGCTCGAGAGGCAACCCTACCCGCCCTCCCTCCGCACGACCAATCCGTTCAATCCACTGAGAGTCGCGGATATCAAGTCCAAGATCAAGATAGGCGACGACTTGACGAGCGAGCAACGGGAGCGGGTGGACAACCTCATTGGTGAGTTCGCAGATATCTTTGCACGCTCGCTTTCAGAAGTACTGCCGGTGGACTTTTCGGAAATGCGCCTAGACATACCAGAAGGCACCGAGTTCCCGAAGAAGACTGGTCAGCGCCGCCTCACCGAACCACAACGCACCGCATTATACCAAACTCTAGACGAACTCGAAGCAGCCGGCATCATCGAGCCCGTCTCTCAAGATCAGGTCAAAGCGGTATCGCCAATCAACATGGTTCCAAAACAGAGCACGGCACCGCGTCCCCCAATCCAGCTCCTTCAACAGATGGCAAATGCTGAATGTCTCAAGTACGGGATCCCAGTCAAGTACCCTGAAGCCGGTATAGAGGTTCAGCCAGAAAAGACGGAGACACAACAAGCTAAGTGGCGGCTGGTGCAAAACTTCGCAACGGTGAACAAAGTCACACAGGTCAGACCGTTCCCGATGGGCGACTTGCCAGCGAAACAGCGATGGGCGGCAGGGAAGCGCTACGTGAGCGTAATGGACCTTCAGGCGGGATTCCACGCGATTCCTATAGCGAAGGAAAGTGTTCCCTATACCGGTTTCCATGTCGACGGTCGAGGCTACTACGTATACCGCAGGATGCCTTTTGGCCTCACCGGCGCGCCTACAACCTTCTGCGAAATGCTGGCCAAGGCTCTGCACGATATGGTCGGAACGCACCTGGAGGTTTGGATGGACGATATTGCCTCGGCGGCTGACGACTTTGATACCGCCTTGGCGAGTCTTCGGCTATTCTTTGAACGGTGCCGCTCTCACAAACTCTCCCTCTCGCCAGCCAAATCAGTACTCTTCATGAGCGAAGCCTCGTTTGCTGGAGCGCGAGTTTCGAAAGACGGCATACGGCCAGATTTGCGCAAGGTTCGAGCGATACTCGAGTGGCCGGAACCAGCGACAGTGCTCGAGGTCATGAGTTTTTTGGGCTTGGTCGGCTCATATCGTACGAAAATTCGAGACTATGCCCGCGTCGCACAGCCGCTCTCCGATCTTACACGAGACATCAAGGTTACCTTGGATGCCGGCAGCCGCAAACACGAATACCGTCGAGCCCTCAGTAATACACCTATAGTCCACACGGACGAGACAAGGCGGGCATTTGTTGAGCTGAAACTTGCGCTGACGTCTGAGCCCGTAGTTCGCGCACCGGTTTACGATGGTCGACCCTTCATTATCAAGACCGACGGTTCTAAATTCGGCTTCGGAGCTGTGCTCGAACAGGAATGGGAAGAGACAGATCGTAATGGAAAGCCGGTTATGGTGAGGTACCCTATTGCCTATACCTCTAAAAGAACCTCACGCTCGGAAGAGCGGTATATCCCGTTCCTTTTAGAGTTTGCTGCACTTAAATTCGGCCTCGACGAGTTCGACGACATCATATTTGGACAACCAATCGAGCTCGAGACGGATTGCAAAGCCTTGGCGGACCTACTCGGCAACCAAAAGCTTAATTCGACACACGAGCGCTGGCGCGAATCGGTCATTGCTAGGGATATTCGAGCTGTTCGACACCTGCCAGGAGTCGAGAACAAAGTCTGCGATGCGCTCTCGCGAGTCTACGAACACCGGCCAGACGATCCGGGTGGACACCTCCGGGAAATGGACGTCGACCCAGGCTGGGAAGCGAGTAAAGAGATGGTGAATGATTTATACCTGCTGTTTGACGATCCAGATACTGCTGCTATACTTGACAGGTTCAAAGACGACGCGTTCTTCGCAGACATCCTCCAATCTCTGATATTCGATAACTCGAGTCAGCCCTCGGTTGATGAGACGGACTTGAGAGCCAGGAAACGTCGCGCACACCGAGCGGCCGGCTTCGCGATCGAGGAAGGGAAACTATGGCAGGTCTCAGGAAAGAACCTGCGGAGCAGGAGCAAAGCTGAGTGTATACCCACACACGAGGGAAGAGACTTAGCACTGTCCGTTCATTCAGCTGGTGGACACTTCGGCCGCGATATGACAATACTCGCGCTCCAACAACGGTACTTTTGGCCGACGCTCCGCAAAGACGCCACGGACGCGGTCGTCACTTGCCCGCGTTGCAAAAACTTTGGACCTCGTCTTCGCTCGGCACATCTGCAGCCTATCACACGCGCCAAACCGTTCGATCTCCTGGTAGGCGACTACGTGTCTATGCCAACCGGCCATGAGGGCTTCAAAACGGTGCTACTTCTCGTTGATGTCTATAGCAGATATATTTTCACATTCCCTTCTCGTAAACCAGGTACAGGGAGGTTCACCGTGAACTCGCTAACGAAGGTGTCTGAGTGGCTGCTCACACCCTCGTCGTTCATGGCTGATGGGGGTCGTCACTTCGACTGCGACGAGGTCAAGGACTGGGCCGAGGCAAACAGCGTGCAGATGCTGAAGACTCCAGCTTATGCTCCGTGGACCAACGGACTAGCCGAAGGGTCTGTCAAGCTCCTCATCGGTCGTCTGAAACGCCTGTGCGCTGGAGTGGTCGGCGAGGTACTCGAGGATGTGTCAGACGAAGAGGCCGAGGCTTCCACGACCCCCGAAGCTTGGCCAAAGTTCCTGGCTAAGGCGACCGCACAACTAAACGACCGGATCCTACCTTCGCTAGGCTACTCGCCTCGGGAGTTGCTCACTGGAGTTCTCAAAGCGGACCGTAAGGCGGAGCTGGCATCGGCCATATGGGACCCACGCCGCGGAGATGTCCGAATCAACATGGGACTCGCATATGCCTATCGGGACGACGCGTTCTCGCAAGCTCTGAGACACGCAGCACGTCGGAAGAAGGCGTTCGACAAGGGAATACGCCACTGCGAGTTCAAAATTGGAGATCTCGTACAGCGATACGATGCTCGTCTTGACGAAACTCATAGTTCGATGCGTAAATTGGCTCCGAGGTGGTCTGGACCGCTCAGAATTGTTGGTCGTTCAACCAACTCGTACCGCCTAGAAGATCTCCAAGGCAACGAGTTCTCGTCCGCGGCTCACACTCGCCTACTCCGGCCATTTGTTCCACGCCCCGGTTCTTCCCTGGCATCCTATGTCGATGCTCTTCAACGCGCCCGCACAGCAGACCCCGCAGCTTCGGCACCGGTTGAACAGTTTGCTCCAGACTCATTACCGCGCACACCCAGACCGGAGACTCGTGTCCCACTCGATCGGGATGACCCTACTCAGCCACGACCTGGAGACTGAGACACTTCGAGCTAAGTCTTGCCACTTTCTATCTTTCCCTGCCTACCACTTCCGGTTTTTCTGCTTTCATTCTTTGGCTCCAATTTCATGGCTTTTCGGAATGGCTTACTACATCCTCTAGGTATCACCTCAGGCGGCTGTGATGGATTTGTTGGATTTCGGGTGTTCGAGCGGTCGAGGGCGACCGGGTTGCTTTATGGGGGGGGACCTGTAGTAGGGGGCACGTGACTCAGGACATTGTACATATACCTTCATGTCGTGTCGTATACCACATCCTTTCCACCATCTACGTGGCCGGGCGTGACCTCTCCAGCGGCACTAATGTATCAAACATTTCCCGCTCGCGTGATATCCGCTTCACGAATCGCGAGGGTGCAACCAACATACGCATACACACGACATGCAAACTACCAGCAACGCAGGGATCTCCCGCTGCGCCTCCCGTACGCCTTAGAACCGCAGATGGAACCGAGAGTATTTGGCAAACTAAATAATTCAGTAAACGAAAGACTGAACACATTTTCCGCGCTCATATACTTGTATTTTGAAAACAATATGTCCGACCTCACTGTTTTGGCACTACGGAATAGAACGCCGAGTATTATGGGTTGAGCTCTGCTTCGTCTAGGTGACCTCGCCCTACCTATGGAGTAACCGATTTTTGCTCCAAAGCATGCCAGGTTCTTTGGACGCGTCATTCTTGCTGCCAGATTAGTATATATAAAATGCACCAAATAACGAAACCGAGAACATTATGTTCTCAAGCGACAAAGAAACTTGGTTGCGCCGGTCAGACGCTTTGGAGGCTGTTTTAATCTTGCGAAACGTAGCTTTGCAGGAGACTAGCTTTGATCTATTGTTGAACACTCCCATGCTATGCCCTTCATTCGTGACGCACTATGCAAACTTTCCCCCGTCGAGTTTCACGCAAAGTTTATTATCTGCGTGCTCGAGCTCCTGCACGCACTTGGCCCCCATCTCCAGCTCCCACTGCCACCTTCACCGGAAAATCCTGCTTAAAAGAATACAATCCGGAAGAAGAAGCGCAAGCGCTGCGAGAAACCTCTTATGCCCGTTTCCAGTATTGCTGAAATCACGGTAACCTCAAACAACCAAGCAATGATCCTTGCTTCGCTGAGCGCTCTTACTTCGCTGTTCTCGGTCCCCGGAAATACTCTCCACATTGAATCACGTTTAACTGCACTTGCTCCAGCACTGCGTTACCTCTAACGCAAGAAAAGCCGCTGCTCGCGACGGCTTCGTACTATTTGTTTACGCATCTTTCGCATGACCCCCGCTTCCAAAGCCTTTCTTATGAGTCTTAGCATGCCTGAGGCTGTCAAACTTCTTGTGGCTATCCTCGGACTTAGAGAACGTGACGAGTATCGATAGCATGAATTGCCTCCTCAACCAGTGGCTGCTTGACCTGCGCCTCCAACGCATGAGGACTATGAACTTTCACCCGAAGAACTACAAAAGCTTAGCCCAATCCTAGAGCCCACTCATTTTTCTCAATGGCAAGTGTTTTATCAAATCACCGTGTGCCTTGGAATAATTATGCTTCGGGTAGAATACAAACCGCCTTTGTTCCAGCCCCGAAAAGGAGCAAACTCAAGTTACACTCTGGAATCTCTAAGGTGATACATTCACAGCTTGCGCACATCGAGAATTTTCCCTTGGCGCATCCAACGTCATTCAAAACGTATCAATGCGTCCTCAATTTCTCAGCCGATGGTTTTTCCTGGTCCGCCCTAGCGGTTTGTCATTCGTAGGATTGGGCGACGACAGTAGACCGTCCAAGACCAATCTAAGTGTCAATAGGAGCGTGGAGCTTGTACAGCTGAAGTTCTGAAAAGCCCCTAGGCAGACATGTTATTCCGTCTCTCCAACCACCTTCCGATACATTGTCTCATACCACGCAAGGTGTCAACACGGTGACTTATCGTGCAGCAATCGTTTATACAGCCGAAACAACCTCTCTTCTGCTTACTGTGCTCCTCGTTCTCAGGCTTATTTGGCGTGCCACTGTTTAGCCTCACATGAGACTTCCTTGGTTGAAACAATTCCTCCGCCCGTTCGATTGCCTTGCACTCTTCGTCTTACGGGTGCTTTTGAGTCTTCTAGTTCACACAACGATCTAGTGATTTTTCGTTATCTTCGTCGCTGCGTCCAGCGTCTGAGTCCAAGTCTGATACCAACAAGTCTCGGTGTACCTCCAGTGCTGGGTTGTCCGTCGGGCTTCGCGTGGCTCCGGCAAAGACAAAATACGAGTTTGACAGGGAACAGTAATTCAGCAGTTCATAACGAGCGCATCGATGAATATCAATTAGTGTCATGCACCAGACAAGGATGAACGGAATGAGATTATATGCGTTGTTTCCATCCGTCTTTAGGTTTTCACACTATCAATGGTCGTTTCAGAGTGGGTTTGTGTTCAAGGCACTACTGTATCTCATAGTACAAGATTATAGACCAGCCCGGCTCCGCACACCTTCGTCTCCGAGTCGAGATGTTGGCGTTTTCTGTTTCAGGACGTTAGCACGGAGAATTGCGGACGTAGGCCACGTACGTTCTACGGAGCACGGACCGCGTATAATACAAGGCAAGCTTCAAATCGCTTCCCCGCCTCTCAGCGCTCGCTCGTCATTTCAGGCAGCCTATTCGCGTGTGCAAACAGACGCATGACGACCTTGTCAAGCCTATAGCGTTGGACAAGGACTCTTCAGTCGTCCGCAAAACTTACCAGAGTCTCCGCGGGCCACTTCAGTGCAGCTCATCTCTCGATGAACGCATGACCTAGCGTTCGACTCCGGCCGTCCGCTCAGCGCTGACGAGACATCCGGCCGCGTACACTAGGCACGAGTTCCTCGACCTGCCGGGCGCTCAGAGGGCCTCCCAACGTCGGTCGAGTTCGAGTCTGGTACGGTATTGACGGCCGGAGACTGGTGCAGCGTTTTGTCCAAGCCGAGTCGCCGGTCCGGGTCGCACCGATCGCGAAGGCAGCCGTGCCCTTTACGGACACGACGCAGGATGCGGGCGAGCCAGGGACCGGCGGTCGGGTTATAGGCGAGCGGCAAATGCGTGAAGTAAAGTGCTGAGACAGAGTCAGTTGTGGTTGCGAGGGGTGAATGGGATAAACATACCGATCATAGAGGCTATCACCGAGCTGAAAATACAATATCCGAGACACGGCGTGAAAGAAAAAGAAAACAAAAGATATCATATCAGAGAGAGTACGAGAGATAGAAAAAAAATTATATAGTTTGATTTTTGTTTGTTTTCAAGGCAGTTTGGTTTGAGATACGGTAGAAACCTGGATGCGACGCGTCAGTAAACCGCATGATACGTATACAAGAATCTAATCAATAGCTTACTTGAAGATAGAGCCTATATGGGCTACCCACGAGTAAGCAGAGGGCGAACAACATGAGCCATCGCCGTAGACTTGGCCATGCACCTACTCGATGACCATGGTTAGCTCCTGGCTAGACCAAGATACGGTCCAAAGCCACTTACTGTGCAACAGACACACCTCTGCCGGTCCAAATGCGACGAGACGACGAGAGTAACTAGACCTTGACACACAAGCTGGCATAGAGCTGCCTTGCGCAAGGCCGGGCTAAACCCGTGTTAGTTGCACAGGCTTTCAGCCGGTTGGCTACAAGGCGCAACTCACGGACCGGTAACTTTGGTAAGAATATATCATGCCGTTGAAGAGTGAAGGCGTCAGGCGCCTATGGGATAGGGGCTCTGGTGATCAGAACAGTGACGATGAGCATTAGTGGGTCGAGCAGAACGTAGCGTCTAGGGATTCGCTTACCATAAGCCAAGAGTAGAGCCGGAGACCAAGTCGAGCTCGGTCCATAGCGGCAAGAGTACGAGGAGCCAGATAGGCGACCGTGGACTCGAGTCGAGGGGTAAGAGTATAGAGTATGGGAGATGGGAGAGCTGGGTAGCTGTCGTCTGTCGTCTCAGAGTCGTACTACTTATATCACCTAAGGCTGGCTCGTGCGCCGGATGCGGATCCTGCGAAAATCGCGGCGGCTCGGGGGAGCAGCGTGCCCAGTCAAGGTCCA
Organism: Ceratobasidium sp. AG-Ba; assembly: GCA_016906575.1. Lineage (NCBI taxonomy): Eukaryota > Fungi > Basidiomycota > Agaricomycetes > Cantharellales > Ceratobasidiaceae > Ceratobasidium > Ceratobasidium sp. AG-Ba. The sequence continues at coordinate 1,726,349 of CP059614.1, forward strand.
ACACAGACCACGCCCCATATCTCCCAGCATCCGGCTTCCCACGACCGAAGCATCGCTCCAAGGCACTCGGAGGTATAAAGGGTACGCAGTGAGGCTGAGATTGAGTACGAGCGACAAGCGCACGGTCCGCAGCAGCGGGCGTCGGGAGGTGTGTACAAGTGTTTGCGCGTTTTTTCCCCGACGCGAAACGCCCAGGAATCATAGCGCCGATAACGCATATACGCTACTGATAGCTTATCTCCGTCGACGCCAAGTCAAAGAAGATCCTTGACTCAGTATGGCGTCATCGGTCAGGCGGACGAGTGGCGGAGACGGTCCTAGTCGATACTCGGGCCTCTCGAGTCCCCGCATATCGAACGATCCGGCCGGCCAGTCCAAATCAAGACGCCAACTTGGCGCCAAGGCAGCTGTTCCTGTCAGGTAGGCTGTATAATAAGGTTGGGAAGAATGGTCTTCATTTTCTGTCTATGCTATTGCGGAGTAGTTGCGAGCACAATGTTTCGCCAGCCAAAGATTAAGTGAAGAAGGTTTGTTCATAGACAGTGTATTGATTTTTGTACAGGTCTAATTACACAGCCTACCTGACAGGAACAGCTGCCTTGGCGCCAAGTTGGCGTCTTGATTTGGACTGGCCGGCCGGATCGTTCGATATGCGGGGACTCGAGAGGCCCGAGTATCGACTAGGACCGTCTCCGCCACTCGTCCGCCTGACCGATGACGCCATACTGAGTCAAGGATCTTCTTTGACTTGGCGTCGACGGAGATAAGCTATCAGTAGCGTATATGCGTTATCGGCGCTATGATTCCTGGGCGTTTCGCGTCGGGGAAAAAACGCGCAAACACTTGTACACACCTCCCGACGCCCGCTGCTGCGGACCGTGCGCTTGTCGCTCGTACTCAATCTCAGCCTCACTGCGTACCCTTTATACCTCCGAGTGCCTTGGAGCGATGCTTCGGTCGTGGGAAGCCGGATGCTGGGAGATATGGGGCGTGGTCTGTGTTGGACCTTGACTGGGCACGCTGCTCCCCCGAGCCGCCGCGATTTTCGCAGGATCCGCATCCGGCGCACGAGCCAGCCTTAGGTGATATAAGTAGTACGACTCTGAGACGACAGACGACAGCTACCCAGCTCTCCCATCTCCCATACTCTATACTCTTACCCCTCGACTCGAGTCCACGGTCGCCTATCTGGCTCCTCGTACTCTTGCCGCTATGGACCGAGCTCGACTTGGTCTCCGGCTCTACTCTTGGCTTATGGTAAGCGAATCCCTAGACGCTACGTTCTGCTCGACCCACTAATGCTCATCGTCACTGTTCTGATCACCAGAGCCCCTATCCCATAGGCGCCTGACGCCTTCACTCTTCAACGGCATGATATATTCTTACCAAAGTTACCGGTCCGTGAGTTGCGCCTTGTAGCCAACCGGCTGAAAGCCTGTGCAACTAACACGGGTTTAGCCCGGCCTTGCGCAAGGCAGCTCTATGCCAGCTTGTGTGTCAAGGTCTAGTTACTCTCGTCGTCTCGTCGCATTTGGACCGGCAGAGGTGTGTCTGTTGCACAGTAAGTGGCTTTGGACCGTATCTTGGTCTAGCCAGGAGCTAACCATGGTCATCGAGTAGGTGCATGGCCAAGTCTACGGCGATGGCTCATGTTGTTCGCCCTCTGCTTACTCGTGGGTAGCCCATATAGGCTCTATCTTCAAGTAAGCTATTGATTAGATTCTTGTATACGTATCATGCGGTTTACTGACGCGTCGCATCCAGGTTTCTACCGTATCTCAAACCAAACTGCCTTGAAAACAAACAAAAATCAAACTATATAATTTTTTTTCTATCTCTCGTACTCTCTCTGATATGATATCTTTTGTTTTCTTTTTCTTTCACGCCGTGTCTCGGATATTGTATTTTCAGCTCGGTGATAGCCTCTATGATCGGTATGTTTATCCCATTCACCCCTCGCAACCACAACTGACTCTGTCTCAGCACTTTACTTCACGCATTTGCCGCTCGCCTATAACCCGACCGCCGGTCCCTGGCTCGCCCGCATCCTGCGTCGTGTCCGTAAAGGGCACGGCTGCCTTCGCGATCGGTGCGACCCGGACCGGCGACTCGGCTTGGACAAAACGCTGCACCAGTCTCCGGCCGTCAATACCGTACCAGACTCGAACTCGACCGACGTTGGGAGGCCCTCTGAGCGCCCGGCAGGTCGAGGAACTCGTGCCTAGTGTACGCGGCCGGATGTCTCGTCAGCGCTGAGCGGACGGCCGGAGTCGAACGCTAGGTCATGCGTTCATCGAGAGATGAGCTGCACTGAAGTGGCCCGCGGAGACTCTGGTAAGTTTTGCGGACGACTGAAGAGTCCTTGTCCAACGCTATAGGCTTGACAAGGTCGTCATGCGTCTGTTTGCACACGCGAATAGGCTGCCTGAAATGACGAGCGAGCGCTGAGAGGCGGGGAAGCGATTTGAAGCTTGCCTTGTATTATACGCGGTCCGTGCTCCGTAGAACGTACGTGGCCTACGTCCGCAATTCTCCGTGCTAACGTCCTGAAACAGAAAACGCCAACATCTCGACTCGGAGACGAAGGTGTGCGGAGCCGGGCTGGTCTATAATCTTGTACTATGAGATACAGTAGTGCCTTGAACACAAACCCACTCTGAAACGACCATTGATAGTGTGAAAATCAAAAATCAATGATAATTTGACGTATCGAGCGGCGTATGCGAGCGTCCCTCTGGACGACCAAATTGCGCACCCGTTGCGTGAGAGAAGGGTACTCCAATCAAAGCAGCGGTTGCTCTCCATTCGTTTCGGCTCGCTTCAACTACTGTAAAGCACCACAAGCGGTTGTAGTGATTTTCAGTTGATCCACCACACCACCCTACTATTGGCACTATGTCTGCTACGCACTATGTACATGTCGTGTGAGTGGTTTGCCATCGTATCACTAAACCAGTCCCTATCCTGATTGATGCAGCAATCTGGCCCAGACTACTAGTGCAACAGAGAATAATCTATCCGATTTCCTCACGCAAGTTGCGGTTGGCATACCTCAAATCAGCCGCTCACGTAGCTCTCGGTTCCATTGGGTTCTACGGAAAGTATGCACTAGTTTGCCTTATCCATAAAGACGACGGTGTTAATTCTTAATCCAGGATCGCCTCGATCGACTTCAACTCGGCAGCACGGACACCCGCCATCCATTTTCAGAACCCATCAGCTGCAAAGACTGCCCTGATGCTAAACGGTATGTGGTCTCAGTCCACGGTTAATTTTGATCACCGACATCATTATTAGGTACCCTGGACGGGTCCGCAATCGCCGTCATCTTGGAGATCAAACACGAGGACCCTCCCCGTCCTGAATACCACGACTAGTGTTGGCGGCGACTCGCATGACGAGACTACACCGATTCAGTAATCGGACAAGCCGCGTGCGGTCATCGCCGTACGCCACGGCCTTGCCACGCGCACAGATTCCCACTGATTGGATTTATACATTGCAGGCCGAGTACCTTGCCAAAGGCTATACACCCTGTTCGACCAGATCCTCCAGAAAGCGATCGACATGGACAAGAAACAGGGCATCCGACAGCGGTTCCTGAGTTATCTCCGGTCGCTCGATAGCACCATGCCGTTACTGAGAAGGCCAAAGAAGTCGTTGGTGAGACATCAGAGACCGGTGCCACAGCAAATCTCGCACGACACCCCACGGTGCCTGGTACTGTAAGGCTCAAGAAATGGTCGCTGGCATCCGAGAGAGGGCTGCCGCCATGGGCGATCAAGGGGGGAATACCGCCAAGGTTCAGGACGTCGGTTATTTGCTTTTCGTTGGTCGAATACTTGTCTAACATGGTAGTATACCAAAGCGATCCAATCGCTGTTTGGGCAGAAGGTGTACGCGTTCTACACTTCGACGTCGAAACAAGTTTTGGACATCCATGAAGAGGCGAAGCGGATTGCTTCAGACACCAAATCAACCTCAGTTGCACCTAGGTCGCGCTAAACCTGCAGTGTAGTCGAGCTGAACTTGGCTAATCCCGCATCCTCCTATCTTTGCAATATATATCGAACTTAAAACATAACCAATACTCTGTCGGCGTGGGGCCATCCCTAACGGCGATTTTGGTACCTGTTTATAACGTGCCTGGTTCACTGACACAATTTATTGTGGTCAGCAGGGGGCACTGTTCATCTTAAGCCTAGTCTAGTGGCCGTAGGTAGCTTTATACGATAGTTCCGACAGTTGCCTCTTGACACCGTGTAGGCTGAATTCGCGCATCGACGAATGAATGTATGGCTGATCTGAATGTCACAATGCGGTCAGTTCGGTGTGGGCAGTGTGTGGGCTTGGCTTGTATAAAGTATAGGAGACCTTGCAGCACTTGTGGGTCACCCTTTTCCATATAGCCAACCGTCTCGGACACCTTGGTGCTCGAAGACACTCAATCGTTGCAGTTCTCTTCACCTAGGGAAACATGGGTATTCTCGATTTGAGGTAAGCCTCTAGAATAACCCCGAGTTTCAACATAGTTAATCGAACGTCCTACAGTTTGGGTCCGATTCTGTTGGGGACTTTCTTAAACGTCTTGCTCTATGGCGTACTCCTCACCCAGGTTATACTATACTCCGTCGTACATACAAAGTGAGTCCGTGTTAATTCTGTTACCTTGCCTGGACTCATTCGGCGTGTCCTGCAGGGACAAAACATGTATTAAATCGATGGTGATCCATGAGCGATCTAGATCTGACAGATTACCGCGAGTGTGCTGACGCGCACTGAATTGACCAGGTCCTCTGGCTTCTCTTGCTCGACACTCTTAACTCTGTTTTTGATGTTGCGTTTGTGTACCGATATACGATTGACCTATTCGGTAAGTGCCGCTACGCAGGCCCTGGCGAGGAGTCATGAGGCTAAGGGGCTAATTGGTTTCAGGTAACTTCGAAGCGATTCAGCATTCGCATTGGTGTAAGTTGCGCAGTCCAATTTCAAAACTCGAGACTCAATCCACTTTCTCATGCGTAGTTTTCCATATTGGTACGCTTATCGTTGCGAGACCAAAAGAAGAGAAAGCTTACGAATACTCGAACAACGAACTGGTCTCACAGAACCACTCATGACCGTATGTGCCTATCCATCGGTGTTCTAAACCTTGTTCTTAATCTGCTCATAGGTTACCATTGCTTCAACGACCCAATGCTTCTTTGCGTGGCGTGTTGCGAGGCTCACCGAGCGCCCTTGGATCGGCTGGTGCATCGCCGGAGCGGTGTTTATTGAGTTCCGTGAGTCGCTGAGATAGATTTACGTCTTTGGCTTCACTCGCTGATGGGTCCCCAAGTTGCGGGTGCAGGGACGTCCGCCGGGGCGTGGGTGGTTGTGAATTTTGCACGATCCACCGAGCTGAAAATTGTATGTATGCACAAAGCCTCTCTTTCTTTTTATTTAACGAGTCTATAACTAGCCTATCTGTCTCTGGCTGGCAATGTCTGCGGCCGTAGATGTGACCATCACGGGCGTTTTGACCTGGTATTTGGTGAACGGCGCCTGTCTGCTCTGTGCGCTACAAGTTACTAACCGTATTTCAGCACTCCCATCGAACTGGGTTTCCGGGAACCGACGACGTGATTACGAGATTTTTCAGGTGTGTGTACTCGCCTGCTGAGACTGTAGTTTCAGTTTTGCTAAATTAGTCTGGGCTTGATATCTAGTGGCAATACAAACGGGCCTGCTGACGACAGTCTGGGCCCTCGTCGACCTGATATTGTACTTGGCTGTCGTGAGTTTTACGTCATTCGCGGAACTTACAAGTTGGCTGAATTTTGCTAACCGTAGCCGAATGCATTGTAAGTGTATAGCGAACCATCAAGATCGATGAGACTAAACGCTGAGGATATAGAAGCTTACTGTTTAATCTTCCACTGTGTAAGCCGGGCGCTGCGCATACCTCTTCTTGCCTCACCAAATTCATTTTATATTAGGCAAGCTTTATACGAACTCACTCATGTCCACTTTGAACTCACGGGGTGGATGGGGCTCTGGCATGGGTGGAACCGGAGATTCTGGCACCCACAATGACGTGTCGGTTCACGTTTCAACAGTACGGAAGTATGATACCGCCGGAGCAATCCGGTCGGAAAACCCGCATCTATCACCTGTCCGGCCTGACGTAGTCCCCGGACATATTTTTCAAAAGATGGGTGGCTCCTAACATGTTCCAAACTTTTGAAGCATTAACTGGAGCTATAGGGGAACGACACCTTCGAGCTGAATGATCTTAGGTCAAATACAGTGGATATAGAAGCGCTCGGTGACCACCAGGTCAAAACCATTACTGACATTTCCAAGATGTCAAACGGGTCGTTGTGTGTATACCCCAAAGCGACCATTGAGCAGGGATGGGCTGTAGATGCTCCGGATGGCTGGTCTGTTGAGTCTCACTCGATCAAGTCTGGTAACCATGGGATATGAGTATGATAAATATGATGAAACGATGTCCCCCTGTATATGTTGATGGGGAGCTGAAACCGGTGGCTCTTGCGTGTTAGGATGTCTTTGTATCGTCGCAACTACACTCTAACTTTCACCTTATTCATACGATTCTTACGTATATGCTGAATGTCTGAGCGATCGCTATTCGACTTCAAAAATCTCTCTTCGTTATTTAATTTCCTTTATCCAGGCATCGACTGTGTTTCAGTCAATATTTGTGGACAGTGCAGGATGAGCGTATAAGCTCCCTACAGTCTGGTAAGCATGTTTTACCTTGCTGTTCTTGACCCTGACCACATTCTTTATCCCTGACCCAGTCCTTGGATGGTACCCACAGAGAATCACGTGATGAATAGACACGGCTGTACTTACTGTAATCCATAACTTGTTTATGATCTGCAGCTGAATGTTCCTGCAGCCAGGCCTTGCTTGAACCTAATCACAACGCATAAGTTAGCTTTGGGACTCATTGGTATGGTATCTCTGGTTCACAACTGGGACGTAGGAGATGAGATCTCTTCGGTCAAAGTCTCGCCCAACGATGCTCTCGCTGTGGTCGGCTGTGATACAGTCGTCCTAATATGGGACATGAACATGGGAGAAAAAAGACTTCATCCTCTAGAAGGGCATGCAGACCGGGTTTGGTCAATTGCTCTCTCGCCGGATGGACGTGTGATTGCTTCTGGATCTTGGGATTCTACTGTACGAATATGGGATACCGAAACAGGCAAAACAACGACTGAACCTTTTGCGGATCATACCAGCGAGGTCAACTCTGTTGCATTTTTCGACAACGGTCAGCTCATTATATCTGCGTCTGATGATAAAACTATCCGAGTGTGGGATAAACGGACTCGGAGGCCAGTAGGCACTCTAATAAATGCAGGCAGCCCAGTATGGTCGATAGCCGCATCTCCTAATGGCAAAATTCTTGTTGCCGCATGCCAAGACGCGAAGATCAAGGGATATGATATGGCCAGTCGCGCGATGTTATTCGAAGGCACTAGCCATTCAAGTCCTGTTCGGTCGTCAACGTTTTCGTCTGACGGCCGCTATATCGCCTCTGGATCTTGTGATGGGACTATTCGCATTTGGGATGGAGCAAACGGCACTGAGACAGGTCGGCCTTTGGGGAAACATGATGGCTGGGTCAACTCGGTATCGTTCTCGCCTGATGGCAGGCATATTGCTTCCGCTTCGCAGGATAGGACTGTGCGACTATGGAATCTAGAGAACCGTAGAATGGAGGGAGACCCACTAACGGATCATAATGGGATCGTATATGCGGTTACGTTCACAGGCGATGGGAAACAACTTGTATCTGGGTCAGGCGATAAGACTATGATGATCTGGGATACCCATAATCTTGGTATACAAACCAAGGTGCTAGACAGAGACGCAGCGGAAGGATATGCAACAGATATATCGTCAATCACAAGCACTATGGTACTATTTTATCTGCATGTTCGTAATTATCTCACAATCTCATCCGATTATGAACAGACCCCGGAAGAAATCGTCTCGCAGTTGAGTGCTCGAGGATGCGCGGACATGACAGACCAGTTGGATATGACGACTTGTAGCGAGCGCCCAATCTCGTCTGGCGGCTTTGGCGATATATACCGGTGTACACTGAAAAATGGTGTCGAGGTTGCCATCAAGACGATACGACTGTATGAAGACTCCAGTGAACGAGACCAAAAAGTCCTAAAAGTCAGTCGGGAAGCAGGTTTCGTATGAGGATTCAAAGACTCAACTGGAGTAGTATGCCGCGCGTGAGCTATACACATGGTCGAAATGCAAACATATCAATGTTCAACCGTTGCTCGGACTGGTCATGTTCCGAGGGCAGATTGGAATGATTGCCAGATGGGAGTCGAATGGAAGTTTGCCTCTGTATCTTGAGCGGATTGCGGAGGTGAATCGTTGTATCATGGTGAGCCAACTAGGTTTTGACTTGCTTGGCCCTAAAATTCCAACCTGATCGAAACTGTAGAGTACGCAAATAGCCGAAGGTCTGTTGTATCTGCACGAGTCGGGGGTGGCTAGTGAAGTTTTGTTTATTTGTGTTTCTGATGTTTTTACTTATGATTAATTCTGCACCTTCTGACCATAACTCTAGATACACGGGGACCTTAAAGGCGTATGCTACATTACCTGAGCTTTTGGGTCATTGTTCTTGATATTGTTGTCTAGGCGAATGTTCTCGTATCTCGATATGGTGTTGCTCAGCTTGCAGATTTCGGTAATGCGACGCTAAATGAGTATACACTCATGTTTTCCAAAACCTCCACCAAGGAGAGCCTTTCGCCACGCTGGGCGGTATGTAAAATTGCTGACAAAACACTGAACTCATTTTTTATATTTAATTCACATAGGCTCCTGAGCTCTTCCGAGGTGCCAAATGCAACGTACAAGCAGACATATATGCGCTTGGTATGGTACGTATATATCCTGTTAATGACGCTATTAGCTCATCGTCAATCTTCTTATAGACGATACTGGTACATCACCCGCTAACACACTCAGAATGATATTGGTGACATTTGTGCAAAGGAAACCATAACGGGAGATGTTCCGTACCCCGACAAAACCGAGTATGCTGTCATGTTCGCAGTGATGTTTGAAAAGGCCTACCCTGAACGCCCCGACACGCATATCCCTAACTCCGAGCAAGGGGATTCTCTTTGGTCGTTGCTCAAGTCGTGTTGGGAGTTTGAACCGGAGAAACGTCCTAGTGCGGCGGAAGTAGCGAGGAAGGTAGAGCATGTTGAGATGTCTCAAGGCGTAAACTGAGAGTGTTTCTAGATGGCAGGGATCACAGACGAAGGACTGAGACGTAAAAAGGATCGAAATATGTCCGAAGTGAACGAGATCAAGTAAGGCGGTCAGTTATGATGCCTGTTGCAAGAGTTGCAGCAGCCTCGCATATTTTATGAATGGGGCGTTGGCCTGTGTCGTACACAATTCCGTCGCTTGAACCTGTTTGAAATATCCTACAACAGAACTGAGCGTGGATACCACATGTGTTTTGTGCACGTTTCATAAAGTGCGATAATTAGGCATTTATTGCGGCGAGTGGCGTCGTGGCGATCATTTGGAGCTATACAGGACCATGCGCCTCTCGAAGCCAAGCCTCGTGTAGAATCAACCCAAGAAAAGTATCGGAAAAGCAAGGTGGAAAAGAAGACTCCGCGCTATCAAAAAGTCTAACGAGTCCGATGCCATTCTAACGCTGACAATGGAACACGGGGGCTCTCTGCCGAGCGATGACTGATATAGTCAAGCCCGCCACGACTCACAGCACGCTGCACGGATAGACTCTGAAATGCAAAATAGAGCGAGAACAAAGACGGAAAAGTCATGCGGATGAAAATGAGTGAGGCTGTAGGGGGCGGGGCTTATGTCAGCACACAACGACCCGAGAGCACGACGACGACGACCGAGATCACTGCAGCGACAACACCAGTATGAATCGACCAGGTAGGTATCTGGTGATTATTAGCTGCAAGCTGTGCTAATGGACGAGCAGGACAAGCCCCGCGAGTGCCACCGAACCTGAACCCGACAGCCCAGCAGCAGCAGCAACAACTGGCGTCCCAGTTCCGGACAGGCGTCTACGCTCCATACGGCATCCCACAGAACCAACAGCAGCAGCGGGCACCGGCCCAGGCTGCGTATGCCCAACCAGCGCGAACGGCTTATGCACTCCCCGCACGGAACTCGTTCCCGTTTAACCAGCAGCAGCAGCAGCACGCCCTCATGCAACCCAACGGATCGAGTGCGAATGGAGCCAATACACCAGACACGAGTACCTCGCTGGATCCGAACGAGTTTCCCGCGTTGGGTGCAAGTGGGCCGCAAGCTCCGTTTGGCGCCGCTGGAGGATACACGACACCAGGTGGAAACTATGCCCAGGCCGGTGGGAATTATGCGAGCGCAGGAACAGCAGGGTCGTATGCTGGGGCGGGGAACTATGCTCAAGCGGGTACGGGGAACTATGCGGCAGCCGGGACTGGGTTTGGTGGGGTGAATGGACAGGGGCAAGGCCAACAACAACAGCAGCAGCAGCAACAGCAGCAGCAGCAGGCTGCGCAGCGAGAACTTACCCAGGATGACTTTCCTGCACTGGGTCAGGCGGCCGATGGCGCGTTTCCCAACTCGGTGGTGAGATTTTTTTTTTGTTGGAGTGTGTGAGTGGTATTTTGGCTGATGTACGGTCCCAGGACCAACATCGACAAAATCTGCTCGGACAGATGGGCGTCGGGCATGCTATGCGAAATAATATCCCGGGGTATCCCGCTGAGTTGGATAAACGAGTGCGTGGTTTGTCAATTTTTGTCTTGATCTATCCAGTTGATCTCCATATATGGCTCTAAAGCAACAGCAGCAGACATACGGAAGTATGAAACTAAACCCGCCAAACCACGCAACGGCAGCAGCATGGGCGTCCCAAGCTCCACCTCCTTCTCAACAACAACCTCCCCAGCCTCCATCCCAACCTCAACCCCAGCCGCCAACAACCAACACCGCTCCAGCACCGGCACCGGCGCCGAGCACGACTCCACTTGGATTAAACGGCCAAAACCCGCCCTCTCAACCATCTTCCACCCAACCCCAAGGCGCGTCACCTGCGCCAACAACCGCGAGTATAGGGACAAATCCGTCCCAGCCGGGAGCCATTGGCGCTGGCGTACCAATGACACCCGCGCAACAGGTCTTGATCAGCGCCGCAGATCGTTGGGGGCTGCTCGGACTATTACAGATCATCAAAGGCGTGGACCCGGACGTGAGCCTGCTCAACGTCGGCGCGGATCTGAGCGGGATGGGGTTGGATATGGGTATGCAGGGGTGAGTTGACCCCTCCCTCCCCCTTTCCCCCCTTTCTTCTTTCTTCTCCTTCGCTGTTAGTGTGCATGACTGGATTTTTCGTTATATTAATGTCAAATTTTATCATTTCAAAAAGGCACCTGTTTCCTTCGTTTATTACCCCCTGGGCGGACGCCTCGGCCGCCTTGACGATCGAACCGGATTTCCATTTGCCGGCGTGTTATAATGTACAGCCGCCTCCACCGGCGCAGGCCAAGACGAGCGCGTTTAGTGACGAGACGTTATTCTTTATGTTTTATTCTTCACCGAGGGATGTGTTGCAGGAGATGGCGAGTCAGGAGCTGTACGTTATTTGTTCATCTCACTCCTCTTCATCATCTCATCTGACGTTTGACTAATCGAATCGTTGGATGGCAGGTATAACCGAAACTGGCGATTCCATAAAGAACGGCGCGTCTGGCTCACAAAAGAGACCGGCACATCACCCTCACAAAAGACGAGCACGCACGAGTCGGGCGTTTATACTTTCTTTGATCCTGAGAATTGGGAAAAAGTCAAGATGCATGCGCGAATCCAGTACGACCAGTTGGAGGAGAAGCATCCGGTTCCATTGGCTCAGCCCACTGGACCTCCGCAGGGGCAGCAGGCAATCAGGGCTTGAACAGATAATACGAAAGATATAAGGCGATGAGGAGGGGGAGGACAGTTGTGTATATATATGGTATCGACTCGGGGCACTTTTTTTTAACTTTTCACCACTCGTTCACTTGTGTTTTTCTCTCTCTAGTCCTGTTCATGTGTGTTCTGTTTCGGTTTGGATTGTCCATACCATACTGCATTATCGAGCTTCGGAAAAAGTGTACTCGTATTTGAAAGCCCTAACGTTATCTTACGAGATCAGTCGAGTGAGGGCCGAGGGGGTGGTATGCTTGCGTTCTTTTCGCCGCGATAGCCTCCTTCTTTGCATAGGATTGCTGATTCCTGTTGCGTTTATACATATATATAGCACTATGACTGCTACAACTCTTCCCTCCAACCCCACCATCACACTTCCGTCTCCAAACGCGCCACTTTTGCCGGGCGCGGACACACTTCCTATCATCGATATCGCGCCCTACTTGCCCAACGCACCGAAAGGCAATGTCGAAGCTCGCGCCAAGGTGGCTGAAGCTCTTCACGCGGCGTGTCGAGACTTTGGGTTCTTTTATCTTGACATTTCGGCGTTTGTGGACCGGGACCAGACGGACGAGTTGGCTGAGCTTGCGCACCGGTTTTTCAAGTTGGATAACAAGGTCAAGGAGGGATTGCATATCCAGAATCAGGATTTGGCTCGAGGTGGGTGGTTTATTCATAGAACTTGTTGGATGCGTGAGAGATTTGATTGGTGTGTGATTGGTAGGGTATCAGCGGCTTGGAGGTGGGTTTTAGTCTTGGTCCGTGATCTAATATAGGTGACTGATGAAGTTGTAGAGAACATCACTCAAGGCAAAGCGGATCAGCATGAAGGATTGGATTTCTATGCGCCTGTTGCGAAGCCGGACAAGACTAGGCCCTTGTGGGGTGAGAATCAGTGGCCGAGCGAGGAGGATTTGCCTAGATTCAAGCGTGCGTATGAGGCGTGGATTGAGAAGATGAAAGAACTGGGCATGATTGTGATGGAGGCGTGAGTTCTCTGCTTTATTTTGTTTTGTGAGAGTGGTGTTGATTTTGAGGATAGGATGGCGCATGGGTTGGGTATGACCCCTGACGAGTGGGCAGACTTGAGGGGCAAGATTGATGATAGTTTTTGGGTTATGCGTGTTATCGGTGAGCTCGAACTATAAGACAGTATGGGTGGCCGCTCATGATTATTGAAGGATATCCGCCCTTGTCAAACGAGGCTGATGGGATATCGTGTGGCGCGCACAAGTGAGTCGCCCATGTGTTATGCCTTATCTTCAATCTTACCCACCCTTACTTGTAGGGACTATGGATGCTTGACGTGAGTTCACCACCTCTGTACAAATGAACTAGCATATACCCAACCTCGAATAATCCTAGATTCCTCTTTGCGGATCCGACTCCGAAAGCGCTCCAAGTCTTCAAACATGCATCCAAGGCAAATGTGGACGAAGCTGGCCCTGGAGAATGGATCAACGCGGATCCAATCCCTGGATGCGTCGTGTGTAATATTGGCGAAATGTGGGAGGTATGCCGGACAACTTGAGGCAGGAGAGGTATATTAATCAGTGTTGAACAGGTTTGGACAAACGGGCTATACAAGAGTACGATCCATAGGGTTATCCATCGTGGAACGAATTATCGGTGAGTTTTATTGTTTTGGATGGGTTTCAAGAGCCTGACTGTTTGAATCCTTCTAGCGTCTCGTGAGTTCTCTTCCAGTTAGTCGTGTTGAACCCAACCTTGGTCTTGACCAGCCCTTTAGCGTACCGTTCTTCTTCGAACCCAATTTCGACGCAGTCGTCAAGCCTCTGCCAGCTGCTCTTAGATTGGCCGAAACCAGCAAGGAGCAACTTGCGGAACCAGTGGTATATGGGGAGTTTTTATACAAGAAGGTTGCTTCGAATTTCGTGCTCGGTAAAGGAAGATACGACTAGGTTTGTGTATTTGTTTTGGGGATGTAAGGTAGCGTTGGTGCATCATGAATTCACTAAGATTAATATGGGTACTGAGTGACACCAATCAAGAGGTGAAAAGGCAGCTTTGCCGTAGATTTATTCATGTGGCTTGAACAACAAGGCCAACCTGAACTATGCCTCTTTTGGTTTATCCTCCGACTTGCTGGCTGGCGCGAGCTTCCGTAAGGATACGTCGTACACAACTAGAAGCCATGCGTGTTTTTAGCACTTGAATTTGACCACGGAACGTCAACTCGTACCTTCTTCGATTTTCTTCATGTCGTATTTGAGTCTTGAGAAAAAGGGATAAATAACGGCCGATTTCCCGGTTGATAGGGAACTCACGAATCGAATCGGCGTCGGAGACTATCGTTCTTGAGGTTGAGCTAGATTAATGGTCAGAGCGCATACAACCATACCATAATTGGAGCTGTACCAATGAGAACCCGCTGAACAAGTCTCTGACGAAGACAGATATTCTGACTGGGGCATCGAAGTCACCGAGCGTGACAGAATTGACGGCTAGTCTAGACTAATGGGACATCATTAGAAACAATAGATAGAGCGCACACACGACGAACTAGCTCATTGACTAGCGCTATGATTGCATGTAAATAGTCTTCAGGCGCGATTTGAAGCTTGCTTTTCCATTCGGGTTGCACTAGATCGATACGGGGTTAGCAAGCGATGACGAAAGGTCAAGCCATTCCGAACCTTGGAGTATACGTTCGCATTCTGGAAGAGTTATCAAGCGCTCAGTTGACAGGTATTCGTTGAGTGCAGCAACAAACAGGATAGAGGTCAAGGATCGAGTCCACATATCTTTCCACCTAATGTAAATCATCACAAATGAGGCAAAAAACAGAATGCAACCGGACACACCTCCAGAACTGATTGGGCGGAAGAACTGATGCTAGTTTTGCTAATTCCTCGCTACAGCTTTCCACAATTACAGATGATTTCTCGACCAAGGGCTTGACTGTGTATTAAAGTTCTTCAGTCCAATCTCGCAGCGAATATGTGCTTTGTCGCATACCGTCTTTTGTTGAGTGAATTTTGTTCATAATCCCAGAAGCACTACGTGACTTCCGGTCCAGCTCAAGCACCTCCTTTCGGATCGTCTATGTGTGACATATTGATCAGGATACCCCGCCAAACGGGTGGTAAACGAAGATCACTGACGTCACGAAGCTCGCTTTCTGCCTCAAAGTCGCGACTTAGTTTTTGTAAATCTTCCGAGTTCATCTCTATGAAATACTTTGAATGGAATTATTAAATATTCAAACAGGAATTGAGCTTGCTCACCAGTCGGCCTGGTGATGGTTTGGGGTTGCGAATCTAGCATCGCCAAACACTGCACAGCAAGAGCCCGCCGCCAACACGTGACTTGGAACACGCGCCACCCATTCTCCCTCCATCAGGCGCGACTCTTTGTTCTCTTTTTGGGGCCTTTCATGTTGATCTGATATACAGAAAACTCTAAAGATATCCAACACAATTTCTGTAATCGAGCTGCTTCAAGTTTCGCTCTCCCTTGCTCTGTGGCTTGCCTGTCCAGTGTCCGAACCTCTGCCCGCACGTTTTGAAACGAAACCGAACATTTCGACACTTAAATATTCATCTTCCATAGACAGACTGGCTCGGCATTCCCCGCGGCTATGGCAAGACAAGTAGATCCCAGATCTGCCGAAACTCGGAAGAATGTGCTATCCATCTTAGAGGAGGCCCAATCACCTTACTATGACCCCAAACGGGATGCCACCTCTGAGTCCAAGATGGAGTTGACCTACTCTTATGTTATGGCTCAAGATAGTCAACATTGGTACTGCAGCAAGGCGTCAGAAACCATGCGGGAGTGCGCTATTTTACTCCAGAAGCTTCACGGATACAAGTCGCAAGCTGTTCAAAGGTGGAAGGATGTTCAATTGGAAATGATACACAAGTGCTCGGAATGCGCGCAGGTATACGAATTCTCCAAGCAGAGGTTACGGGATGTGTGAGTGGCGATTGGCGATTCGTAAACTTACAGCTCAACTAATAGCAATCTAGGTATCTTTCAACCTTCGATGACAGAACTCTCGACAACTTTGCCGATGCGGTGAACCAGTGGGAGCGAGAGGATGTTCTCAAATTACTTAAAGGTGCTGGTGTTGCTCTCGACCGTTCAGTCAACCTCAAAGACCTTCCCTCTGGAATTTTGTTTCACATCCTCAATAACTTGGCCCTCTGCGTCGAAAGCAACGATATTGGCCCCTTAATAAAACGAAGCGCCTCTGGTATTGTCCAATCGCTTGTAGATTTACCGATCCCGCGTGGTTTATTGCTCTTGGCCGTCGATTCAGACGAAAGGGTTCGAAAGTGGGCGCAAAATCAACTTGCCGCCTCGAATTACGAAATTTCTCCAACCGATTTCAAGTCGCACTATTCTTCACTCGCCGAAACCTTGATAGAATGCTGTGGAAACCCAGACAAGCGCTCGTCACTACCGTCAAGCTTTTCCCATATAGTAAATGGTTCAGCCCTTTTCGGGCACACTGCCAGCGCTCTACGAATATTCTCTTCGGCTTCGATAATTGAGGGAGTTACTCTCCAGAAGTCCATCGATGCCTTCAAGAGGGCCATGAAATGGATTCATGACGGCAAAGATTGTTAGTGAATTTGTCCTATGTGCCCAGGCGTAGACTAAAACCACAATTATTAGACGACTGTCACATACTTCAATTCGTAGATTTTTGCCTATTAGTTTACTCGAACGAAATCTGGGCCAACAACGCCTCCAACTATCCTGACGCTGTGTTTGTTACCCTCACCAAGGATGACCAACTGGAGAAGATCGTCTGTGCTGATATCGCTCTGGATAAGAACAGTAGCAAGTCGCTTTCTTGGATGCACTCCTTTCTGACCGGAGTCCGTAATCGACCTCGATTTGGGAATCGCCTTCAAGCAGTATTGGGTTATTTAATCGGGCTTGTAGCAAACCGCCGGCTTCCTGAACACGTTTGCATTTTTGCGATGAGAGTGTTTCGAGAAGTGAGAATATGCGTTGGATTTTTTGAAATATGTACTTATTCAACTGTTTACAGGAAGCCACAGCCTTTCTGAGAACTACTGGCCGAGCTGCCAGCACTCCGGACGAGCTCACGCTTGCAATCGCTGCCCGTGATGTCGTGCTCAAATACAAGACCGAAATAACAGATGTCGCATTTCGTACTGGGTCCACCAACGTCCGCCAAATCGTTCGAGCGTTTCTAGGAGATGTTTTTATTCATGATTTAGCGGCCATCCAAGCATTACGATGTGCCCTGTCCGCGGCTGCAAGCAAGACAGTCAAACCCCCGACATGGCCGAACGACTCCAGGAACCAGATATACATGTTCCGCTTTGGACCGACACCCTCCAGAAGGTTGATCCTGACGACACGCCCGGGCTTCAATTTGTGACGCATATAATGGCTCGTTCGGCGCATATCGATTTCATCGCCTTCTCCGCACTCACTACCAAAAACGAACACAAGGTGGCCATCAGAAGTCTCGGCCAGTTTCTAGAGTCCTCACTTAGAAAGATGCGTCACGGATTTGGTGAACTAATGGCTCGCGCTGGGTTATTGTGCGACGCGGAGAACCTTGATGCATCAATGATCGTTGATGTTATCACTATTCTGTTTTCGCCCGTTTCCGAACTACACAACGCTGCACTGGAAATCTTCGGTGATTGCGATGGCCGAAAAGCCTGTCTACGGTTCGCCCTCAAGCACCAACCTCAGGCGACTTTGCGGGGAGTTACCGCTTTTGTGGAAGCGTTCAATTCCACTGCAGATAAAGTGATCGAAGCGTGCTCCGCGGCCAAGTCCCTTGTTCGGTGCTTTGTGGATGTCATCGAGGCGTTGTGTGGGCCCGAGCGGACTGCCGAGGAGAATCCTGATGTTTTGAAGATTGAGGATGACGACTGGGATGGGGAAGCTGTTGGGCTCTTGGATGATCCGTCTTTCGACTTGGAAGCACGCGTGATGCTTCGTCCATTATGGAGCAGTATGTGCAGCGCTCTAGCCTTGATCTTCTCTAAGTGTCCTATGTGGGCTGAATTCTTTGACCCCAAGCAAATGGTTGAATGGATGCGCGATGCTCTCATTTTTGGTCGACTTATGCGCGCTCATGCGTCTTCTTTTCAATCTGTGTCAGCTAGCCAGGCTCAAGGCCAGCAAGAAAACAGCCTAGAAACCATGCGTGGCGTCCAGCGGGAGCTTGTCGCCTGGTTTAGGCTTACAGACGCAGAGCTTCTGTACCAGGCGAATGAATTAATGGTCTCGCTTTTGGAGGGCGGGCTCATCCCGCTTCCGGAAGTGCTTACAAAACTAGATCGACGCGTCAAATCAGCAGAGCTGCCCGATGTAAAGAAAGAAAGGATCCAGGTTATTCTGGAACAACACCTACCCCCGGAGCCTGAGCCTGTGAAGCAAGAACCTGTGAAACCCGGAAAACGACGACGCTCGACCGAACCTGAGGACGTCAAGTCTGGAGTTCCTGCCCCGAAGGCGGCTCGTCGAGATAGTGTGCTCGTTATTAGCGATGATGAACCCTTCCCCACTCGCTCTACTGTTGTCGGGAAGCAAACCTCAATCAGCAAGTTCTTGCAGGAGGGCGCACGTAACAAGCCTGCCAAATTTCAAGCTCGTCAAACAAACCAGCCGTATCGACTCTCAAATCAGGTGCTAGCAAACCGCAGGCTAAGCAAAAGGGTTCCTCCAGTTCAGGTGGTGCTATGGCTAAAATACGTGCTGAGGCTGCTGCTCGACAACAACAAACTGCGGCACAGAAAACCGACATTCAAAAGCGAAACCTAGGCAAAGCAAGCGTTTTAACCTCAGCATCCGCTCGGCCGCCTTCTCGCCCAGCTTCGTCTGCGAGTTCGACTCATGAAATGGAGGACGACTCCTCGTCGTCATCTTCATCTTCTGACGAAGAAGACGTTAGGAAGACTACCTTGGCTGCCCTCGCACCTACCGTCATGGCCCCGAAGAAGCCGGACCAACCAAAACGTACCATGGTCATGCTTGACGGGCCACCGGTGATATCTGCACAACAGAAGCGTCTGCAAGAACTAAAGCGTCGTCACGACGATATGCAGAGGCGAACTGCTCGTTTGAAACCAAATCTAGAGGGACTTCACGAGCAAATCTTGCGTTGGTCGATTGAGCACGATGGGCCTACCCCACTCTGTATTGGCGGCGATACTCCAAAACTCGGTCGGGTTCCTCCGAAGTTCTCGTCCAAGAAGGACTATTTCAACACTTTCCATCCATTATTGATCAACGAATGCTGGAGTCAGATGTTGCAATCGAAAGAGGAACCAAAGGACTCCGTGTTATGCACGATCATGACGCGAAGTTATATTGATAACTTTACTGAGGTCGCATTCAACATTATCGAGAAGATGCCCGAGCGATGGTTTCTCGCCGAGACTGACATCGTATTGCTGCGGTCTGCCGAAGGCGATCGATCTATTTTAGCCAAAATCACAGGCTTCAAGCGCGCGAGTGCTGCAAACCAGATTGCCAGTGGGACTATGCGACTCTCTACTCCAGTGGAACAGATGGTCAAAGTTCAGGTGCAAGAACAGTGGAGATTATCCAGAATATATAGGTAGGTTTTGGGCTCCGTCTCGAAACCTTGGTCACTCATGATTTCTGTAGTCTAAGCACAATCAATCGAGAATACGCGGCTCTTACCACAGCGGAATACTACGATCTCTTTGATGAGGTTATCAGTGCTCGGTCTGCGACTCGTACTGTTCTGTCCGACCAGCGAGTGAAAGACGCAATGCGGGCTCATCGTATCAATGAGCCTCAGGCTAAAGCTATATTGGGGGCCTTGGGATCCACAGGTTTCTCTCTGATCCAAGGGTAGGTCTATTTTTCTTGCCGCACACGTACTTTTCTAAAATGTTGGACAGTCCGCCAGGAACCGGAAAAACAAGCACTATATGCGGTTTGACAGGAGTTTACGTTTCAACTGCCCGAGCGGCCTTCCTGGCTTCCAATGATAAAGAGCAAAAGGATAAGCGTCGTCTGCTTATATGCGCTCCAAGTAACGCGGCCATTGACGAAGTGACGAAACGACTAGTCGATGGAGTTCGAGACGACAAAGGTCAACCGCTCAGCCTGAAAGTAGTACGCGTTGGAACGGAATCCTCAATGAATGTCAGCGTGACTGCCAACTCATTGGATGCGCTTGTAGACGAAAAGATGGCGGGCTTACCCAAAGCTTCTTCCGATCCTGCGACCGACATAAACGCCCTACGGCAACAACTTGTGGAAGTTAGGCAAAAAATCGATTCTAAAAGGGCCGAACTCGACCAGTCGGAGCCTGGTCAGAAGAAGATTGCTTTGGAAAACGAGTTCCGCGCGTTGAAGTCTCAGAGAACGACTATTACCGGAAAGCTGGATACCGCTCGAGATCAACAGAAGAACGCAAGCCGTGTTCTGGACGCTGCTCGTCGAAAATTCCGGTTTGAAGTACTCTCTGAGGCGGATGTTATCTGCAGCACACTATCTGGAGCTGGTCATGAAGTATTGGAGCCTTTCGAGTTTGAAACGGTTATAATCGACGAAGCAGCCCAAGCAATCGAAATTGCTACTCTGATTCCTCTGCGGTATGGATGCAAGACCTGTATTCTTGTTGGTGACCCGCAGCAATTGCCGCCAACAGTCATCTCTCAGCTTGCTAGTGGCCTAGATTACAATCAGAGCTTGTTCGTCCGACTGCAACGACAGAATCCAAACTCAGTGCATCTCCTCAGGTAAGCGTACGAACGCTGTTTTAACCAGTCTTACTAACTCCCCGGGTTAGCATCCAGTACCGTATGCATCCAACTATCAGCGCAGTTCCCAGTCGCCTGTTCTATCAAGGCCGACTCCAAGATGGACCTGACATGGCGCAAAGAACGCAGCAAGTTTGGCATTCGTCCTCCGTATTTGGGTCATATAAGTTCTTTGACGTTGCTCACGGTCACGAAGAGGCGCAATCGAACCATTCTCAAATTAACCGCGAAGAAGCTAATGCTGCATTGGCATTGTACGAACGACTTCAGCGAGAGTTCAAGTCCGTCAAATTCGACTACCGGATCGGTATCGTTTCCATGTATCGAGGTCAAGTCGGACATATCAAGAGCCGCTTCCAGGCGGTATATGGTTCGGCAATCCTGAAATTAATCGATTTCAATACCGTCGACGGGTTTCAGGGCCAAGAGAAGGATATTATTATCCTGTCTTGCGTTCGTGCTGGAGTGAACGTGCAGAGCGTTGGTTTCTTGGCCGACGAACGACGTATGAACGTCGCGATTACTCGTGCGCGCTCTTCGCTGTTCGTCCTCGGCCATGCTACCACTCTAGAACGGTGTAATGAGACCTGGAGGACGATTGTGCAAGATGCGAGAACTCGAGGCCACTTGGTCAAAGTAAGCCGTCCCGAGATAGTGGGTAAATTGCACACTGAATTGCGTTCCCAGTGCTCGAAAGACTATTTCAAGTCCGCAGTCTCACAAAAAGTCAACATGGCTCTCCCGGCTAAACAAGCTACGCCAGAACCTGATGGATCGAAGAAACTCGTGCCGCCCGAGTCTACACGTCCAAGTGTACAAAATCCTAACAACGTCTCCTTGAAGCATGCACCGACGACCAAACCTGCAAAACAAGAATTCCCAGACTCACCCTCGAATTCTACCGATCTGCCCAGCAAACCTGCCCCTATTACACCACCTGCTCCACCCCCCGTTCCCCCTTCCCTCCCCCAAAAACCTGACGCCACGCCATCAGGCTCAACTCTTCCTTCCCGACCTCTTCCCAAACGATCGGCCCCTCCACCACGTAAAAAGCAAGCAGCGTCTGCTTTTATTCCCAAAGATAAGCAAAAGGTATGTCATCCAAATGATTCTTTTTACGCCCAGGAGTTGACGATCGTGCTATAGAAAACGCAGCTTGGAGGGCCGTAGAATCAAGGTCCCACCATTTTTTCTTTTTCTCATTCCTGGGTCTCTGTTTCGTGATACCACTTCTGTCATGGCTCGCATTCTCGTTACTAGCATGTCATATCTTATTGAGCACCTCATACACTTCGATATTATTATATGACATATTCGTCAGACAGCATGCTAGGCAAATACATAAACAGCACATGACAACGTAAAATCAAGTCGCCCAAAACTAGAGATACAACTCAAACCCAACGCTTCGATTCTTAATCGCCCTTAGATGGTCGTTCCACAATGTCAGAAACGTTGACGCTGTGAACCTTGTCTCCATCTTCCTCAAACTTCAACTTGTACTGAGGCTCTTTTCGTACAGTCTACTTGTCTCTCTTAGCGTTATTAGCAAACCTGCATTGGATTGACACGTACCCTTCCGCTAACCCATGTGTCTTTAGGTCCTGCCACAACCACGGCTCGATAGAACGAAGTTGTCGAAACATAGATAGCCATGACATCGGTACCTGGCGGGTATTCGGGATACGACGCAGGATGAGCGGGTGATCCCATCGGTGCACTGGGATCTGGAAGGGGAATAATGGAATTCATGTCGGTAATATATGGGCTGTACGATTCATCAGTTGCAATTGATGAGCGGGCATAAGCAATACGGCATACGGGCGTGGCGTCTCTGTATCTGCATCTTGAATCTCGTACCTGCAAAAATTGGTGTAAGGGGCGAGACTGTGGATAAAGCTACTATCAAAGCTCACATTTGTTTGCCGTTTTGGATAAACGATTTCGTGACCAGTCCGAGTATCCACCCAACTTCTTGATCGTCAACCTTTGGTGGGTGAAACGCCACTCGCCGGCCTTCACGTAGAGCGCCTCCGGCCTTTTCACGCTCCACTGATCGAGTTGGAAGGCGCACGGTGATTTTGGGTATCGAACTTCCCGAGGCGGAAGACGCTGGAGCTGGAGAGGGTGAATGCCCATGCTGAGCAGGAGAGGATAGGCGAATACGTTTTGTGCGTTTGTTGTTATCGCCTAGCCGCAATTGATATGACATGGCGTTAGGTCAAATAGTTCGTTGATACATACCAGCGGCCCCAGCAGTGTCCGATGAACGGCGCAACGCGAGTAGAATCGACAAATGCTCCAGGGCATCGTCTAATATTCTAGCTAATGTGTTATGGCTGCTCTCTTGTAGGACTAGTATGAAATATGCGTACTTGACTTCCTTCTCTGCCGCTGCTTTCGTGCTCTCCAAATTACCACTCAACTTGGCCTTGAGGTCCTTGAACTGATTAAGTATCTCCTGCGTCTTGATCACATCGTCGCTAGCCGGGAATTTGTTGATATACCGATTGGTTTTGGAGACCTTTTCGACCGTTCCGTCTTCATTGCGCGCAGTCACGAATTTCTGCAAATCGGCCTGGGTCCGCTGCCACACCTGGTGCTCTTTCGGCCGATTAAATAAATAAATTGGAATAAGAGGATGAGAAAACTAACCGGCTGGGATTTCTGTTGTAGGTGCCCTGTTGGCCCCCGTTCGTCGTCGCTCCATCATCCAGTTTCAATATAATCCGAGGGCAGGTAGCCGATATCGGGGTTGTGGTTGGATCGAGAAACAGACAAGAAGCGCCGAGCTCCTGTCACCAGCATACACAAACGCAAATCAACCGTGATGGCCAACCACGCCCATCAACATAGACTATTGCATTTTATGACTGGAAAAAGTTGTTTTTGTCATTAAAATATGTAGCACGCGGTATTCTACTCAGCTACTTTAGCACTGAATATTGACCAGCCTCATTTCACGCCTACGAAAGCTTTGCCTAGCCACTTGTTATTTCCTACACAACCCACCACTCGAGCAAGTCCAAGTAAATTTGTGATCGTGGATATAGCCTCTGTTGTATAAACTGGAGCACCTTTGCATATCTTGCCTTTAAATGATGACCACTTATTATACCAATGATACCAGCTGGCTGCTACTTGCCTGCGAATTGAACCACTATCTTTGAAGAGCCCGGACTTGTTATACCTTCCGGTGTTGAGGGGTCGGCTGGCAGTACATCAACAATCACACTCACAAAAAATTACTTGGCACACGTCCCCCGTTCGATGCTGAGCCTCACCTCACAGCCACATTCAAACCCGGAGCCGGGCTTACGCCTTTGAATCAACCAATACCTAACGCCAACCACCCAACGATATTGTAAATTTCTGGTACACCTCTCTTACATGGGGCTGTGCAATGGGACTGAGCGTCAAAAGGGAAGGTTCATACGCCAAGGTAGTAACACAACTCCCGTGGACTATAAAGAGGACCTTCGAGTGCCTCAATCCCTCCAGACCCACTGCCTTTATATTTTCCGGCTCTCCCTTTGTCTTGTTTCACACTCGTAGAGCATACGTATTTATCGTTTATATCATGTTGTTGAACCTTGCCTCTATTGTTTCAACCCTCATGCTTGCTATCCCACTCACGGTACTCGCCGCACCAGCAGTTCCTGTTCATAATTCCGGGATTGAGGGCCGCTCAAATTGGCACCACTCCAAGACTCACAAGGTCACCGTCGGAGCCTGGTCCACGAAACGGTACCACCCTGAATATGTGCACGCCAAAGTTGGAGACTACATCGAATTCGAGTTGTAAGTTAACAATCCTCCCTCGATATTTTGGAGAACCTGTGGTCACTGACTTCTTCAATAGCCACACAACGAACCACAGCGTGACCGAGAGCTTCTTTGACGGTCCATGCGCTCGATTGACCGACTCGAACGAAAACCCAATCGGGTTCGATACTGGCTTGTAAGTATCCCATATGGTTACATTTAATGTCTAAATCCTCACTGGCTTCCAGGGTGCCTGTGCCATCCACCCAGATATCTCACTTTCCGACTCGCAAATACAAAGTGACCGACGTGAGTTCTAAATGAAGGCAGCGATACTGGGGATATAAATTAAACTTTGGCACCATTCCCTAGAAAAAGCCTCACTGGTTCTCCTGTGGTGATTTTGAACACTGCTCAGCTGGTATGGTATTTGCGGTACGTCTTACTTCTAGCATCGCTGCTCATATTATGGGCTGATCAGAGACATGCCATTGAATGATTAGGTCAATCCACCAAAGAGAGGTAACACGTTCCGCAAGTTCAAGCAGAATGCATTGGAATCCGAAGAATATTAAAGCAATAGTTGATAGCATGGCATAATCGGGCTCTCTTTCGTTTACTCGCTATCCCCAAGACACATACACTCTAGCTGATAAACCGAGCAACCCACCTGAACATTATTTATTTGTAAATGTTGTGAAATATTTTATAATTATCCGTTTTGCTGAGTTTACAGTAACCTCCGGTCGATATAGTGTAGCATCACTCGACTATGAGAAGCAGGCTACGCATTGCGGCAAGCCATCGTTTGAACACTGCTCGCGTCCAAGGCTCATTTTTTGGATTGGCCGCATTTTGAAGCTCGTACATATATATGATGATCGACGGAAAGCTCAAAGATTACAACTGATCATATGTAACATTGGACAAAGTACGAAGTGCGCTCATTAGCCCTGCCAACCCGATTTCAGATCTCACAATATATAAAGCTCACAAATCGCATAAAACATTTTTAAGTAGTTTGAATCGCCGTCTGAGTTACCCTGAGCTCATGGTGTCCTACTTAAACGTCTCAAAAGTTCTAAAATCTCTTGAGAGGATTCTTTTTTACACAGTATGTTTATCACACTACGCCATGACTAGAGAGTGGGGTGTTTTCTACAGCAGCCATCCCGCGTACTTACCGAAGCTATACCTTGGCAATAAATGAAGGCAAACACCGATGGCCATCATTCGGCACACTCTTCTAAATGAGCTCGTATACTTATCATGAGGGGACATTACTCGAAGCTTAATTGAATACTGTAGTGCAGCTTACACCACTTGAACACGTCTAAAAAACTCAAATTCTTGGTCAGTATTCGGAATGGTTTGTCGGTTATATCCCATCAGAAAAGTTGAAAGAATACTTTGACATCGTGTCCGTTTGCAATAGCATACAGAATATATTGGGTTTCTCGATATACAAGCTACTAGGAGTCCATATCATAAACAGAATGCAACAAAAGCCCGACCCTATAGCCCCTCTCGACGGCCCCTCAGTTTCCAGAGTGCATGGCCTTCTTCTGGAACTTCTCGAACGTGTTGCCCTTGTTCGGCGGGTTCACCTGTATGTATGCGTCGTATGTGTCAGCCGATCGATGCATATACCGCCAGGAGAGATCCAACGTACGGCGAAGACCATCCCAGCCGGGCAGTGGCCAGTCTGTCCGCAGTAGAACCAGTGCGGCTTCGTCTGGATCGGCGGCAGCGCAAAAGTGAGCGAGGTTGATTGGGAGGACCTACGAGAGATGAAAACTTACGTCGGTGACCTTGAAATTACGAGTCGGGAAGTGCGACGTCTGAGTTGCGGGAACGGGAACGCTGTCGTACGATTAGCGGTGAAGTGGGATGACATTAGCATGGCAGACTCACAAGCCGGTGCGGAACCCAATCTGGTTGCCGTGCGAGTCGGTCAACTTGTGGCACGGGCTGTTGAAGGAGCTCTCGGTCACCGTGTGGTTCTTCGGGTGGCTATTTCGGTGTAAACCGGTTCAGCGAAGTGGCTCGGACCGTTGAAACGCGTACTCACAACTCGAACTTGATGTAGTCTCCGACCTTGGCGTGCACGTACTGGGGGTCGTACCGGAGCTTACCTCCTGCACCAACAGTGACCTTGTGAGTCTTGGAGGGTCCGCGAGCCTCGAGATCGAGGTCAGAGGCAGGAGCAGCGGAGGCTGCGAGGGGAAGAGCAAGGACGACGGCGGAGAGGATGGAGGCAAGGTTGAAATACATTGCGAGCGAATTAGGTCGTATGAGACACAAGAGAAGTAAGAGAAGAGATAATGATTTCCAGCCTGACAATTTGACGGACCTCTTATACTCTCGGTCCATTGGGCATGGCGTAACGTAAATGGCTATGTGTAGGCATAAGCGCTGCGAGGCCGAGTGTTTCTCATGGCTCGGTTAGACACATCCGCTCGTATGGCATTCAATTTTTCAAGCAATGCACTTCGTTCAAATTACGTCTCATTAAACCGAGCCATGTGTCCGCGTGGCCGTGATGGTAGCGCTCTACTGTTGAGTCGTTGATCCCGCGGAAGTACGTATATCGTACCACGTGTAACGAGGCTAAATATGTCCGCACCATGCATGTGTGGCTAGGTAGAAGTACCCATATCAGTCCGTGAGGCATATGAGCGGATGTGTCTAACCGAGCCATGAGAAACACTCGGCCTCGCAGCGCTTATGCCTACACATAGCCATTTACGTTACGCCATGCCCAATGGACCGAGAGTATAAGAGGTCCGTCAAATTGTCAGGCTGGAAATCATTATCTCTTCTCTTACTTCTCTTGTGTCTCATACGACCTAATTCGCTCGCAATGTATTTCAACCTTGCCTCCATCCTCTCCGCCGTCGTCCTTGCTCTTCCCCTCGCAGCCTCCGCTGCTCCTGCCTCTGACCTCGATCTCGAGGCTCGCGGACCCTCCAAGACTCACAAGGTCACTGTTGGTGCAGGAGGTAAGCTCCGGTACGACCCCCAGTACGTGCACGCCAAGGTCGGAGACTACATCAAGTTCGAGTTGTGAGTACGCGTTTCAACGGTCCGAGCCACTTCGCTGAACCGGTTTACACCGAAATAGCCACCCGAAGAACCACACGGTGACCGAGAGCTCCTTCAACAGCCCGTGCCACAAGTTGACCGACTCGCACGGCAACCAGATTGGGTTCCGCACCGGCTTGTGAGTCTGCCATGCTAATGTCATCCCACTTCACCGCTAATCGTACGACAGCGTTCCCGTTCCC
This sequence comes from Ceratobasidium sp. AG-Ba, assembly GCA_016906575.1. Taxonomy (NCBI): domain Eukaryota; kingdom Fungi; phylum Basidiomycota; class Agaricomycetes; order Cantharellales; family Ceratobasidiaceae; genus Ceratobasidium; species Ceratobasidium sp. AG-Ba. Next base: position 1,754,154 of record CP059614.1, read on the forward strand.
GCAACTCAGACGTCGCACTTCCCGACTCGTAATTTCAAGGTCACCGACGTAAGTTTTCATCTCTCGTAGGTCCTCCCAATCAACCTCGCTCACTTTTGCGCTGCCGCCGATCCAGACGAAGCCGCACTGGTTCTACTGCGGACAGACTGGCCACTGCCCGGCTGGGATGGTCTTCGCCGTACGTTGGATCTCTCCTGGCGGTATATGCATCGATCGGCTGACACATACGACGCATACATACAGGTGAACCCGCCGAACAAGGGCAACACGTTCGAGAAGTTCCAGAAGAAGGCCATGCACTCTGGAAACTGAGGGGCCGTCGAGAGGGGCTATAGGGTCGGGCTTTTGTTGCATTCTGTTTATGATATGGACTCCTAGTAGCTTGTATATCGAGAAACCCAATATATTCTGTATGCTATTGCAAACGGACATGATGTCAATATGTCTACTTGCATATGCTTGCTACAACGAGGCTATCTCGGGCGTGCCTAGAAGTTCTCCGAAATGCTCTCGCAAATTGCGTCCAATACCCCAAAAAACGATATACGGGAAGTAGGACGATGCAAACAAGACAGATGCAAATGGATTGCGCTCATACTCCTGAGCATATGAAATTATAAACAAATTCAGTTCCGAAACCCTTGGTAGGATTTGGCTGTTCCTACTGAGCCGCACGAACCGTATGACCTATTATCATCGCTCTGTCCTCGTCTTCTCAACAGCCACAATCGTGACCCGTACACTCAGTGAAGTTGCTGTTTCAGTATTACAGCCATAAGAGCTTTTCTACTGGGAGGGGGGTTATCCATCTATCCGCTCTCAGTGCTTCACAACAACGAACGAAGTGTAATTGAGCTGTGGTCAAGGCATTTTGTTCAAGGTACATCAACAGCCGATGAAGGAAGGGCATAGCTAATATAATCCTTAAACCGATTCCAAATATCTACCTGTACAGAGAAATCGCGTTGGTTTGTCTACCTCTATTGAATGCATGTTTACCACCAGCATCACATAGCACATACCTGCGTGTTTAGAGCCCAGTCAGGTGAATCAGATCAAAAGGGCTGTAAAAAATATGGGCATCTTATGATTCTATTGAGTTCCCTCTTGTCACTCCGATACACTGGGCTTGACACGAAGTTAACCGAAGCCGGCGGTCTTTGGGGCACAACTAGTTCGTACATACAGTATGTGAGCAGCAGAACACAGCCACACTCCTCTAATCGGCAAGGTTCACAGCGCCATCTGACCTTCACGCACTATCACATAGTTCCGCATGAGGTTTCCAGGACCGAAGGCAGCTAGATCTCGCGAATTCACACACTGGCGGAAACCGTCACAACGCTTATAGTCAACTCCTTCAAACGATCGAAATACCTCCTGACGGAGCGCCTAGGATGCCTTACTCGAGGGTTGCAGCTTGCACCTTCGAGCATCCCTATGTCATGACCATGCCCCATCGACATGCATTATCTCAATGCAAAATGCCCTTGGTCGCCTCCCCATGACCGAGGGGGCGCTTGTCCGTGTGGCGGTGTGATACAAGTCTATGAACGGGCATTTCTGTATTGTGCTATGCTCAGCGCCAGTTGATCACACGATCCTCGTTTGTGGCTCGGTTGATCTGGTCATGAGGTGAATGCGCGGATGAGCGTGAAGAGTCGGTTGAGTTAAGATCGATTGGTCAGCATTCAGTTTAAGTCCGACCTGGAGTATATAACATCTTTGAGTGAGTCCGTCGTATCCTCATCTTCCGTTTCCTCTTTACTTCCTCTTTTACTTCTATCTAAACCATCCTAATATCCCATAATGTACTTCAACATCGCTTCCATCGTCTCTGTGTTCGTGCTCGCACTTCCTCTTGCGGCTTCTGCCGCACCCGCCGTTGAGCTTGACCTCGAGGCTCGTGGACCCAAGACTCACAAGGTCACCGTCGGCAAGAACGGCAAGCTGCGCTACAAGCCCGAGTACGTGCGTGCCAAGGTCGGAGACTATATCAAGTTTGAGTTGTACGTACGCCGTATGGTTCAAGCGTCAAGTTGTACTAATCGGTGATGGGGGTTTTTGTACAGTCACCCGAAGAACCACACTGTGACGGAGAGCTCGTTTGACGACCCGTGCTACAAGCTCGAGGACAACGAGGGAAACCAGGTTGGGTTTGCCACCGGATTGTGAGTGAATGCCGTTACGATTTTGTTTCCTCGTCGTGTAACCCTGGTCTAGTGTACCCGTTCCCGAAGACCAGACTTCGCACTTTCCGACTCGAAAGTTCAAGGTCACGGACGTAAGTACAAGCAGCCATCACTTTTGTCTGTGGATTTTAACGTATGGATTAATGTGTAGGACCACCCTCATTGGTTCTACTGCGGTCAAGTTGGACACTGCCCTGCTGGAATGGTCTTTGCGGTATGTCACTGTTCTACCTGTAACGATGCGACAACTTGACGCATATATGCAGGTGAATCCGCCGAAAAAGGGGGACAAGACGTTCAAGAAGTTCAAGGAAGCGGCAATGAACTCGGTCGAGGACTAAGTGGCTATGTGATTTTAGATTGGACTTTTCTGGACGTTTGAAATCTACACGGACTCTGTAAAGCAACTACATGTTACCAATATGATTACCAAACTTATTTAAGTTTAGACGTTTTCAATAATGGCGATACCAATATCATAAGTTATCGCCGTATGGGGTTGATGAATACCTATCATGGATCATATGGGAACTCAGAATTCTTACGGACACCTCTTCGCCGACTCGAAGCTGCTCAAAAGGTATAAGCAGGAGCGTTAGACGCGCTTCTTAGCGCTACGGAGGGCTATCCCTCGGTCCTCACGCTCAACCTGATGCCGGACACCATAAACCAGCAAACATGCTGAGTTGAACTGCAAGGTACCCCTTTGCTTACAGATCTCTGACTCTTTCAAATTGTATCTTGTATCTGGTTATATTTTTATACTCACTCATTGTGACCTATCGCTCAGACGGTTCCCGCTGAGCCATTCGACAAGATGGTATAATCCGAACCTATCCTGTGACGAATGTTCCACATGCGTTTAGACTGTGGCTAGGAGATTAAGCGAATCAATAGGCTCCGGTTCGTCTAACTCTAATGAAAGGAAATTTCTTATCAAAACAGCCTAGCATATACTGGCACGGTAAAGTTTTAGTCAAGCAAATTATCGATCTAGGTCGGACTCCGTCAAGGCACGCCCCAATTTGATGATTCAACCAACGCCCGTATAGTGATTTCCTCCGGGCTTGGCGGGGAACAATATACAAGGTTCCGTATGATATCAGCGGTCTTTGGGGCACGGCGACAGTAGTACACGCGCTCGAGGCAGAATATGCCCATGCCTTTCTGTTTGATAGGCTAATCTCACAACATCGTACGATTTTCACGCTCTATGATACAACTACAGAACACGCTTCTTGCCACGAACAAGAGTTGTACATACACATGAGAATTTGCATATCATTTATATATGATTTATCCAGCTAACCTAAATACCCCACTGCTAGAGAGTCTAGATCATTTGACTGGAGAAATGCAATAGTCACGGCCATCCTTGGCTTCTGGCCGTGTCCTGTTGATCACATACACCAGTGCAATTCAGACTGCCTCTATGGCCGAGGAGGCGCCTCCTGTGTGGCGGTGTGATACAAGTCAAACGGGCATCTCCGGATTGTGCTATGCTTAGCGCCAGTTGATCGCACGATCCTCGTTTGTGGCTCGGTTGATCTGGTCATGAGGTGAATGCGCGGATGAGCGTGAAGAGTCGGCTGAGTTAAGATCGATTGGTCAGCATTCAGTTTAAGTCCGACCTGGAGTATATAACATCTTTGAGTGAGTCCGTCGTATCCTCATCTCCCGTTTCCTCTTTACTTCCTCTTTTACTTCTATCTAAACCATCCTAATATCCCATAATGTACTTCAACATCGCTTCCATCGTCTCTGTGTTCGTGCTCGCACTTCCTCTTGCGGCTTCTGCCGCACCCGCCGTTGAGCTCGACCTCGAGGCTCGTGGACCCAAGACTCACAAGGTCACCGTCGGCAAGAACGGCAAGCTGCGCTACAAGCCCGAGTACGTGCGTGCCAAGGTCGGAGACTACATCAAGTTTGAGTTGTACGTACGCCGTGCGGTTTGAGTGTCAAGTTGTACTAATCGGTGATGGGGGTTTTTGTACAGTCACCCGAAGAACCACACTGTGACGGAGAGCTCGTTTGACGACCCGTGCTACAAGCTGGAGGACAACGAGGGCAACCAAGTTGGGTTCGCTACTGGGTTGTGAGTAAACATGCTGGTACATTTGGCAGTCTTTGAATAATTGTTGTCCAGTGTTCCCGTTCCTGAGGACCAGACGTCGCACTTTCCGACCCGCAAGTACAAGGTTACGGATGTAAGTATATACACTCATCGGTTTGTCTATTGCTTACATGTGGATTGATATACAGGACCACCCTCACTGGTTCTACTGTGGCCAGGTTGGACACTGTCCCGCCGGAATGGTCTTTGCGGTATGTCGTCCTGTATAAATATAAACGTATGATTATCTGACGCATATATAGGTCAATCCTCCGAAGAAGGGGGACAAGACTTTCAAGAAGTTCAAGGAGGCAGCGATGAACTCGGTTCAGAACTAAGCGACCAGGGGATATGATTTTGGATTGGACTTTTCTGGACGTTTCTACCACACGGACTCTAGCTAGAACGACTTGTATGTTACTAATATGGTTTCAGGATTCGCCCTAGTTTGGACGTTTTCAATTAAGCTACTTATGCCACTACCCATCGTGCTCGCGTTTCAACCACGTTTCAGGTCCACAAAGATGACCAAAGGTCACAAGGTCATCATCGCCCCAACCTGTTCTATTTTTTTCTTGCCATCGTCCGATGACCCAAGACTCTATTCGCCTCTGTCAGATGACATTCCGGACAACGGCATGTCTAGACCACGCTTTTAGAAAATTGCGCAAAACGTGCTAAAGCGTCGCGGCTAACCATTCAAGAAGGTACCCTTTGATACAATATTGCGAATACTGCGGATAGCGCAAGCATAACGTCTTGGTCTTGGGGACCCAAGCGATCAGTCAGATGACTGCTCATCAGCCTGGCCGATGGACTGATTTGAAAATAAGATTGAACGTTTTGACAGGTGATAAAGGCTAGTCCACGAAATAGCCTCTATACGTGTTCGGCCAGTGAAAAATATGTCTATTTTTCCCAATATAGAGACGATACGTCACGCAGAATATACTTGTAATGCATGACGACACTGGCCGTGTGCAAGAAAAACTTTTCTCGCATACAGCCATGTGCTCGATCACTTTTGGGTGGGTGATGTGGCTGTGTAGACGGATGACTTGCTTATACGTGCGCCTGACCACACGCCATTTGACGCTGCATACATGCCATCCAGGCTTGCGAGGTCATGCGCTTGTATCGACCGAGTCACTCTATTCGAGAAGCAAGAAAAAACAAAGACGGGAGAAAGGACAAACGTGCATTGTCTAGGCACACACCATCTGTGAAACACTCGTGCGCGTGACCGAGCCGGACACTCGTGACACGGATCACTGCGACTTGGGGCGTTTGGCGCAATCACCTGGTCGTTTCGTGTCGGATTCAAATCGGCTCCAGGTATATATACTGCGTCGTGGGCTGACTCGGTTTCCTCCATCTGCTACCCCCCATCTCTCGCCATGACTTCACGTACCCCCAACCCCACCAACGCTCACCTCGGTGTGCCCAGCGGCACGTCCACTCCGACTCGCAATACGAGTGATGCTACTCTGAACAAGATCAAGAACCTTCCGTATGTCGTCTTTGTTCTGTTTTCGACGCGTATTGACTGTCTCCTAGGGGATATACCACACCGGTATTCACGCGCAAGGATGAACAGCGCAAAGAAGTCGAGGCAAGCGTAGCTGGAAAAGGATTCATGCCTCCGGAACTCGTCAAGCTCGAAGTCGGATGGTTCTACGAGTCAGTTCGCGTCGTCCTCTTCAAACCACCTTATATTGACCATATGTATAGCTCTCTTGGCATCGACGACACGTACTTTGCCAACGAATCTGTCGCGATCATCACCGACCACATTCTCGCGCTCTTTGGTGCCAAGATCATGGCTTTTACTCAACACGACGCGAACAAGCTCGTCATTGACCTCGAACAGATTGCACCCGACGGTGAACGCGCAACGTTCATTCATACGAGTGCTCCGGGTGTAACTAGCCAAGATGGACCAGGCGCGACTTGCGAACGACGGTACGCGTGTTTTTCTCTCTCCCTTGTTTCTCCTCGGTTCCTGGGTGTGGGTTTTGGTAAATGATCAGACGCGATACGGTCTCGATGGATAAGATTACTTCTTCCACGCTTGATGGCACAAACGGCATCGAGCGCCCTTGTTCATTCACCCCGCACACACATACATTCCTATCTTTACGCGCCGGTCATTATCCCCCCCAACCAAAAAATAACCTAGACTAACGCCCACAACTCGCTTTACACAGAATCGATACCGAATACCTCGACGGCTCAACTGCCGAAGCCGCGTACAGACTCGAAACCTACCGCTCTGGAGGCTCGATCAGCGCCACAGCCTCGCAGCAACTACGTTGTTACTTTGTCTCGAAATGCCAGTTCCCGCCTGCGGATGCGAAACAGCTCGTCAAGGACGAAGAGGGCGTCGAACGGACGGATATTCGCTCCGTGTCTGACAAGTCCTTTTTGGAAAAGGCGTCGGACAATACGTTGGAGATTTACCAGCGCATCATGTGGAATGTCGAGGAGCGGTTTGGGCCGGTCATTGAGATGTTTGAGGTTTGTCTTTGTCTTTTTGTTCGTGGTTGAGATGTGGGTTTCTGATTGTTTTGGGTGTAGGTCGAGGGCACTCGTGAACGCCGGGTGGTGATTGGGTATCGTATGGGCGGTACCAAGCATTTCTTTAGTGCGCTCTCGGATCTGTATCACTTTTATGGGCTGTACTCGGCCAGGAAGTATGTTGGTGAGTTGTTTTTCTGGCCCCTTTTTTTGTCGGCTTATTGATGAGGCTATCTTTGTAGAGCAATTCTCCAACGGAGTGACGATCATTTGTGAGTTTCGTCTGACTCTTCATGATAAACTTATTTATTTTTGTTTTAGCGCTCTACCTCAACCCACTTCCAAGCACAAACGCTCCCCCCATCGAGCACTCGATTCACCAAGTCATCAAGGAAGCCTCGCTCCTCTACTGTCTCCCAGACAACCCATTCTTCCGGTACGCCTCACCTACCTCTATATCTCCTTCCTTGACGAATTATGGTTACTTAGCGGCACAACCAGCGGCGGCAAAGCAGGTGTCGAAAACGTCCATGGCTCGCACGCAGTCCAAGAAGCGACTTATGCCTATGCCGGGTGGATCTTTGCTCAGCATTTCTGCAATCGACTCGGGCCGTCGTATAGTGCTCTCAAGGACGTGTTGGATGAGTCGAATGCGGTGCATGCCGAGGTTTTAAACAATATCAAGGTTTGTTTCTCATTCTGTTTTACGTTGGATAATGATTGTTGACGATGGTGTTTGGAATAGGTTCGGTTTAGGGAAGAGACTTTCACGCGAGAGAGTATCGGAGAGATCATTAGTGCTTACCCCGACTTGGTAAGTTGTTCGGGCTGTAGTTGGGAGTGAGACTGATGCGTTTGATCGCATAGATTCGCATGCTCTATGTCAATTTTGCTATGACCCATTATCCTGCTCAAGATGAAGCGAGCCAGCTCATGTATGTTTTGCCCTAGCAGGATTTTGGATGATACACTGACGATCAAATAGGCCGACTCTATCGTACCAGCGTCTCCAGACCGAGCAACCTCTGACTGACGAAGAGTTGTACGACAAGATGCGCAAGACTGTGCCAAACAAGCAAGAACTCCAAGTTTTGGAGAGTTTCCTCGTATTCAACAAGTGCGTCGCATTTCCCAAACTCTTTGTGGCAGTTTTATCTCATTTTGAACCTCGCCAGGCATGTTCTCAAGACCAACTTTTACCAACCGACCAAGGTCGCGCTCTCGTTCCGTCTCAAGCCCAGCTTTTTGCCCGAGGTCGAGTATCCAAAGCAGCCGTTTGGTATGTTCTTTGTGATTGGGTCCGAGTTCCGTGGGTTCCATCTCCGGTATGTTGGTTTATTTTTAGGTCATGGGGGATGCTGATTTGCTCGGCAGATTCCGAGATGTTGCTCGCGGTGGTATTCGAATCGTCAGGTCGAGGAACAAGGAGTGCGTATCATATGATCCAATTTGCTGATGATAGTGTCCTGACTTGGTGCGGTTTAGGAACTACTCGATCAATCAGCGTATGCTCTTTGACGAAAACTATGCGCTCGCTGCGACCCAGACGTTGAAGAACAAGGATATTCCCGAGAGTGGTGCCAAGGGTACGATTTTGCCTAGCTTGGGCGCGCCGACCGAACTGTGCTTCCAGAAATACGTCGATGTGCGTTTTCGGGGATTCAAACGATTGTGCCCGAATTGACTTTGTTTTTAGGCTATCATCGATCTGCTTATTCCTGGACACACTCCTGGAATCAAGGAGCCTATTGTTGATCTTTACGGCGAGCCCGAGCTGTTATTCTTTGGACCGGATGAGGGCACTGCGGATATGATGGACTGGGCAGCCAGTAAGTATCGTCTGTTAGTAAAATTGATAATAAATCTTACTTTTTTGTTAGACCACGCTCGTGAGCGTGGCGCGCCGTGGTGGAAGTCGTTTACGACTGGCAAGAGCGCCAAATTGCTCGGTGGTGTTCCTCATGATACGTACGGCATGACCTCGCTTTCGGTCCGCCAGTACGTGTTGGCGATTTACAAGCAGCTTGGATTGAAGGAGAAGGATGTCACCAAGGTTCAGACCGGCGGTCCTGGTGAGTTTGGGATGGTGAACGTTCTAGGAGTGTGTTGTGCTGACTTGAGATTCGATGCGTAGATGGCGATTTGGGTTCCAGTAAGTTTTCATTATATTTATCTAGATCATTGACAAGACATTGACTCGTGATTGTAGACGAAATTCTTTTGAGTTCGGACAAGACTGTTGCCGTTATCGACGGAAGTGGTGTCTTGGCTGATCCAGTCGGAATCAACCGTGAAGAACTCGTTCGCCTTGCCAAGGCTCGCAAGATGATTTCTCATTTCGACAAGTCCAAGTTGAGCAAGGATGGGTACATGGTGCTATGCGAGCAGCACGACGTCAAACTTCCTTGTGAGTTGTAGTCTTTAGTTTGATCTAGCAGTGTGTGCTGATACAGCGATTAGCTGGAGAGGTTATTGCCGACGGTACCGACTTTAGGAACAATGCTCACTTGAGGTTCAAGGCTGATATTCTGGTTCCGTGTGGTGGACGGTGAGTGTTTCAGATACATTCCCGTCAGTAATATGAGCCTAATTTTTTTTTAGACCTGAGGCCGTAAATATCTCGAACGTCGCTCGCCTTGTCGATCACGACGGAAAGCCACACTTCAAGTATATTGTTGAGGGCGCAAACCTGTTCATCACCCAGCAGGCTCGTCTGTACCTCGAGAAGCGTCGCGTTGTTTTGTTCAAGGACTCGAGCGCGAACAAGGTACGTTCTATCTCAACTTTACGGTATTCCTTTTCGATTTACCGGTGGTTTAGGGTGGTGTCACATCGTCTTCGCTCGAAGTTCTCGCTGGCCTCGGTCTCTCGGACTCCGAATACATCGATCTTATGTTGTTCAAGGATGGCAAGCCCACTCCCTTCTACGAAAGCTACGTTCGGGATATTCAACAGAAGATCACCGAGAACGCGTCTCTCGAGGCTAGCTGCATCCAACGCGAGCACTCTCGCCTCAACGGCTCCAAGCCTCGTACTCTCATCTCCGACGAGCTCTCGAGCAAGCTCAACGACCTCCAGGCCGAGCTGGAGAGTTCAGATCTATTTGATGATCTACCAAGTCGTCGTGGTGTACTTGGTCGTGCTATCCCAGCTACTTTGGTCAAGCAAGTCGGCCTGGACGCCTTGCTCGAGCGTTTGCCCGAGGCATACCAGCGTGCACTGTTCTCGAGCTGGGTTGCCGCACACTTTATCTATAAGTATGGCGTCAACGGCACAAGCGTCAACTTTTTCAACTTTGCGAAGATGCTTTCGGAGCCTGCGCAAAAGTAGACGAAAGAAGATAGATAGTAGACAAGACAAGATTGGATTTTGGTTACGGTTTGGTACTACGATTGTTTTACGGACTTGATAATACGCTTTGTGATGTCTCACCGTTTTTGTGTAAATCAGAAAAGTCAATTTCGTGTTTTATTTTCGACCCCGTGTGCGACCAAATACTGCCAAATATCACGCTACAAACACGATCAAACTCATTTAGGTGAGCCCCTATTCACGTTCACGTCATTGTTACTCTTCCCGCCATCTCTCTCCCCCGCACTGGGCTCTTATTCTTTGGATGCCCACATCATATGCTTTGAGCTCCTACACTTAACGACTCGCCCTTCAAACGACACGGGCTTACGATAACGACTTTGAAGACACACCCTTCGCTGAGCTTCTTGTCCTTGTGACTTGGTTGCTAGTTCTGAAATGAGGACCATAGATTTTGTTACAGGTGAGTATGAGACTCTAACGTTCACCCGCCAGCTTACTTACACCCTCCCTAGTTGCTACCATCCTGCGTTCGCCCTACCACTTGGTCTATGCTCTACCGCTCTTGTTTATATCCATAACTCTCTTGTTCGCTGGTACATTCATCACCTTGGATCGTACACGCTCATTTCCTAGCTCCTCCGACGTCAAGACAAAGCCTCCATTCTATAGATTAGAATCTGGAATAGGTGGACTGGCGATTGGGTGGGTACTTGGTGGTATGTTTGCATATTTGGATCGTCAAGAGGGGGTGCTAAGCTATTTTTAGTACACACTAGTACACTTGTTGCACTCCTGGTCCTGAACCAGACCGAGACTGCCCATCTTGGTCCACCTGTGTTCCTGGTCGTATGGTTGAGTTCCACGATTGGGTTTACGCTGGTGTGCGGGAGGTGGAAGTACGCTGCGCTAGGGTTTGGTGGAATATTGGGCGGGCAAGTTAACCGAGTTTTATCGTACAGACTTGTGCTAATTATCTCAACATTAGCGGATGTATTGGCCTTCTCCTGGCGATCTCCCTCCATCCGTCTCTGCTAGCTCGATATATCTTGACCGTTGTTTGCATCATTCTGGTCACTACTGGAGGCCTGGCTCCTTACCCACGTGTCCGACATACCTCTTTACGGGTCGGCACTTCTGCTGCTGGGGCCGTTGGGATCATCAACGCATGTGCCATCCTCGGTGGCCCTTCTAATACCAAGTTGGCTAGCTGGAGCAGTGCGTGGCTCCATTTGGTGCTACCACACGACTCGGACACTGCAGAACTACAGTGGGATGCGGGAAAATCCAAAGGCTTAACCGCCGCTGCGTTTTTCTTGTGGATGATAGGAGCGGCGTGCGATTGGTGGCTGAGACGACGGATCGGCGAAGATCCTGACGAGGTCAGTTGTATGCGCCCTCTTTGGATTCTTCCGCCAGATAATTAACGTTATAATTTACCCAAGGCGTGGGATGGCGTTCTTGGTTCTTATAGCACAAACTTCCCTCCTGAAGCATCAAGGATCGGCACGTTTACGCCTACCAAGTCACCCTGGGCTCGACTCGTGGACAAACTACGTTTCTCCTCGGACAATACGAATGTTGAGAAACCTCTCCTATTTCCTCCAGACTTGCAACTTGCCAGGAGCACCCCGGCTGCTCCAGCAGGAATCAAGCCGCCACCTGTGTTTCGCCCTCGTAAACCAGGCACCTTTACACCCGACCCTTACGAATCAGACTCGGACTCGGACCTTGGTGAAGGGGAAAAGGTCGCTCGAAGGGCTATGAAGGAGCGTAAATGGACTACCTCTACCAACTTTTCAGACACTACTCTCGTCAATCCTCGGCCTGAGCGACTACGAAAGCACCATGGGATCATGGGCGGAGCTTTCGAACGAGGTTACATGCCGCCAATCCTTACTTCGAGCCCCAGCGGTACACATATCGAGTACGGCGACAAGGATGCAGAACGTAGCCCGGAACTGAACATGGGTTCACACCGGATAGAGCCCTCTCGAGATGATGACAAGGACTGGAGGCCCGTATTTTTAAAGCGGAGCGAGTCTATACGATCTTCCAAGGCCGAGATGGTGGATTCGATCGAAAGCCAGGACGTCACAACCGCTCGCACTCCCGGGACACAAACACCGGCTTACCATTATTCGGGCCCAACGACACCCATCCGCGGGCCTACATCATCATATGTACATGGGACCGTCCCTACGCCTGGGCTAGTTCCGGCCACGCCTTCGTTGATATATGCTATGGATCGGGTATCACAGGCACAGAGATTAGCATATGCGCGCGGGACAGACGCGAGTGCAGAACAACATTATCAAGCTGGAAGCGACACAGCTATTTCGAAGATGGGCGGTGGTATTGAAGGTTTACCAAGTACCGGGAGACATGGGCACGAGCGAGGATGGAAGGGGTTTTGGGCAGAAGTGCAACAGAAGGCTGCCCAACCATGATTTTTGGGTTCCTGTTGGCGTCACGACCTGTTACGATTTGTTTGTATCTTGAATTATGTGTGTCGAATCCTTTCGCGATTCTGATCTCAGATTCACCTCGGGGTCGACACATATATGGATATAATGCAGAAGTTCTAAAGTACATAGTATCCACGTAACACAAGCCTACATGTAGTCCGGCCACTTGTAGCAAACAAGACTCGTTCATGGCGTTTTCATTTCAACTTCATAGCTCCTCAAGCCAAGCACTTAAACTGCTCCGTCATCTTACTGTAGAAAGGATCATGACAGACTAGAACCAAGAACATGTTCGGTCACAGAAAGAGCAGATACCTAGCGCAAATCATTTTTCCTCCTTGGTTAGGGAGGAGACCGTAAGGGTTGTTTGAGTGTTAAGTTTCGACGTCCAGGTCATTAGGAGAGCTGAAACGCCTTGAAATCCAACATGAACGGCATCGTACTAACGAGCTATGACTTTTTCTAATGAAAACCCAGGGGCGAATGAAGGTGGACAGTAGATGTATCTCCTGGGAACGGGAATCACCCGAGGTCCGATGGTACTACACAGGATCAGTGCTTTGCAATAAATAAAAACACAAATTGCGTGCCCTATATAGTTGGCCACGACCGCCACTGCAAGAGACCGCGCCTTCACTCCTATTAGTCAACTCATTTGTGGTATTCCTCAATAACCCTACTGCATCGGTGAGAGTTGATCTAGACCTTTGTTATATGATACGGTTTCGCTGACTGGATGCTCTGATCGTTTCACACTAGCCGTATACGTGCTTACCGGGTACACATATACTGGTACAAGCGTTATGTATCGGACAACTCAAGCTCCTCCTACGCAGAATGTGGCGTTGTTTAGTTTATTCGTTTATAATAATGCCACTGACTCACGGCGCAGGCTGTCGCCGCAAACGAGCAAGCGACGGGTGCGCAGCCTAGGGTACAAGGCCAACCGGCTAAGAAAAAGCGAAAAACGAGGCGACCAGGCAAGGTCGGTCGGTATACGCGGCTGAAGCGACTGAAGTCGGCGATGAACTGGAAGCCTGGGAGAGAAGACGAATAGGACGGTGCTAACAAAGAATACGCTGTCGGGGGAGCTGGGGATGCAGTTGGCAAATCCCGATAGCCTCAGCTACGTAGCTCTCTCTCGACTGAATGAATGAATGAGTCAAATTCAGTGCGATCCTCAATCTGGCAATATAGATTAGTATTTAAATAAGCCGCCAGCAAAACTAGAGGATATTTTTTCCCCTCTCGCCGTAGTACGAGGTGCCTGTCTAGTCGACACAATCGATCCAGGCTCTCCTGCCTGAAGACCGCCGACTGATAGAAGCAGAGGTAAGCTGGAACTATAGCCCCACAGCACACCTCACCGTTTCTGACCGAGCAGACCGCGCATATATGTACGTACGCGGCCCATAAATGTCGAGTCGGGCCATTTTGGGCACATTCGTCGGTCACCGCGTGTCCAGACTCTTCGACCTGGTGGATTCCGCTCTGGTATTACCAGCGTTACGCAAGTTTCAATTTGACAAAGCAACTGGGACTCAGTTCAACCATTACTTGCCAATATTGTAGTAACAAGAAACTGCAAGGCAGCGGGTAGGACGTCCAAGATACCCATGTTACTATGGATATATGCGGGATCATTCGCACCAACTCTAAAGATTTTTGTAGGTGCGTGCAACGAACCTTGGCCAGTGAATCTCCTGTCATAATTGAAACATACTATAATACAACGCCGCACAATTGCTTCGTTTTTCAAAAAAATTAGCACTTGAAGGAAAGGCAAGGCAAGCAACGCAGCCGCCATCCATCGAGCTATTCTTGCCCCCAAGATCTCGTGGGGCGTTCACCCTTACAAGCGTTACTCAAGTTTCAACTTAGTTCACGCTGGCAACCGAGCTATAGCTCTACGTTAGCCGTTGTTATCACTATGACGCATACAGTATGGATGCCAGGTCAAAAGCTGGAGAACGATGCACGTCAGTGGCGATGCTCCTGGCGGCTAAGTCCACGTGGTAGTGTGGAACAAACTCTGGGATTGATTGATCGAAGCATGTGCACCGCCCACAGACCCTCAGCGAAAAATCACGCGCAAGACAGAATTTATTTCTACGCAATGGAACATGGAACTTTAAACCAGTGCCCAAACCACCTGAACAAGCCGGTACTCGGTATCGCGGTCCGACTCACTCCGTCCTTCTACGACCAAATTCTACCTGTCAGCTAGGAAACAAGCCTGTTCAACCGCTGTTGCTATGTCGTGTCCCCGAAGTTTGACCTGGCACTTTCTGCTCTCCTGGACTCGAATGCTCGCTTGCACATTGCAAGCCGCCCAAACAGCTCAGTACCCTGCTACGGCCGTACAATCGCCTTCCGTCATAGATTGGCCTCTATTTTGCGGGTTCATCATCACATTTGGTGAGTCTTGACCGTACGCGTCTTGTCCATGATATTGAAGGCGAAATAAAAGCGATGTGGCTTCTCACAGCGCTCAATGATCTACACAGGTTCGTATGCCAATATTTGGGTGTTGAACTGGATTAAACGTTTTATCAGTCTGACCTTGGATTTCCGTCGAACAAATACTTATATTGGATCAACACTTGGGCAACTATCTGCGGCATTCATCGCATTAGTTGCGGCGGGTGAGTTGATAAAATGATCTCTGCGTAAACGCAGCCATCTAACAAGCCTGGTTCTCAGTTCCCACGATCGTCTTGTTGAGCCGTGACTTTTCTCGAATCGGTTTCAGTAGCTTTGCTTTGCTTTTTACAGGATGCATACTCTCGACGATTTGCTCCTTGTGCCTCGTAGCAATAACTCTGAGAAGTGCATGGTCGGTCGGAGAGCACAACACAACTATGTTCGCTTTGAAAACCAATACGAAAGATGCCATGGTTGGTTTTTTCAAGAATCCACCAGGAAAACTCTCTTTCACGGGGTCTCCTCGAGGTCCCAGTTTGACTCACAAGTACATGTGGGAAAACGCCTGGATAGAGATCAGAGATTTTTTCCTCCGGCTGCTTTTCCGCCGTGTCAGGTATGTGAAGATTGTACCAGTGTTTTGAAGTAGACTTTTCTGACCTGTCTGGGTATTAGTCCCGCAGAAACAAAATCATATGCTCTTGCTCGTAACTCATTTGCCATCCTCGCAATGCTCGCTATTATATTTCGAACTTGCACAGCTATCATATCTGCCAATACTGGATTTGAAACACATGTATATTCTGGCTCGTGTCCTGGACCACTAAGCAATTTCAACGTAAACGATATCCAGCTAGCTATAGTAAGTGGTAGCTACTGCATGGGGCAATTGTATCCACTTCTAATAAAAATTTCCGCGCTGCAGCAAGTCCCAGACCCAGATAGACAAGCCTTCGATTTTGGCATCAATGTAACAATGGCATCGCTAGTAGAGCGAAGTGAAGGCATGTAATGTGTGACCTGAATCAGTTTTACCACTCATGAAAGTTGTATCAATACGTAAACAACAGGTGCTTGCGTCCCTGAAGTATTACCGGCTATGGCGCTTAAAGCATACGATGGTCATTCGTTTGACGTTGAAGGCAGCGTTTGGTTCGTGGTCTACACATGCACATATCCGGGTAACCTTTCAGGTGTGTGCTCTGGTTGATCATCCGTTGTGTATGCGATTGCCAGGGCATAGTTTGGCAGGCGGAACCTTCGCAGATCAGCTACGATATTAGAATCTGGTCCTTGAACGGTACTGCCCTACGTTCAGACTCGATGCCCCATATCTGGCTTGTCAACCGGGCCGATTCGTTCATTCAGCCATCTTCGTCAATCCCCACACTCAGAAGCGTGACTCCCTGGTTCACACCGCCGTGGCAGCTTGTTCCTGGATCTCTACTGAATGCAGAAGCAGGGCTCGTAAGGCGGAGGTTCATTAGGTCCTCGATCTGGCGAGACACGATTGCTAACTTGGAACCGGCAAGTTTCTCTACTTTGTAGTGACGAAGCAATGTTGTGATATTCACTCGGAGATACAGTTATACGACGAGGTTGCCATATTTCCTATAAGTAAGTGTATCGTGGACGGGACGCTTATTGATTAGCTGACATTTTAATCTAGCCAATACCTACAACGCCCTGCCCACCCCTGACAACAATGCCGCTATAGCCATCGGCAAAATCACGCCCACACTCCAACCCGTTTATTCGGCGTTCCAAACTCGCTTGAACTTTGACCGATTAGACTGGTACAAAGTTGGGCTCAACGTGTGCGATTATGTTCAAGACTACCGGACAAGCACTTTCTTTGGCATCATTGGGTCTGTCGGCGGCCTGTTTGCCATACTTCAGGCTTGGCACGTGTTACTATTCGGTCGACCAATGCTTTGGGGACTTCTAGGTACGTTGTCCGAGTGATGAGGCTAATTTAACTTATCGATTCAATAAACGACAGGAGCGAAGCTAGTCACACCGTTTGGCATGCTTGGTGCTTGCAGTTCCAGAAGTTTCAGACGACGCCTGCGCGAGCAGTACTATCACACGCCGGATTGCACGAAATCGGAAGAGAACATGCGCGTGGGTGCATTCCTGAGAGACTTTGTGATCGACTTTGGACCTGCTGGTGCTGAGGATGATCGGGAAGAGTCTACAAGGGCTGTTGATCGTCAGGGCCCGACGTTTAGCCCATTGACAAATCGCGAATTGGCTGAAACACCCTGAGACGCGCTATGAATGTACTACCTCAACGAGCTATGATAGGTTACACTTAAATGAAGATTATTTGGCCCATATAAAGCACTCTGAAGTCATGGTTGTGAATGCGAACAACTGTGGCGGCTCGCTGACCAGCAACGGGTCAAAGTCTGTAGTAAAAAAAAAACCAGCACCCGAGTGAATTATCGATCCGGCGTTCGACCGGAGCACAGCCGATCACACGACTTGGCGTACTTGATAGTTGTAGTTTCAGGAGGTTCAAACGATACTTGTGCGGGCAGTATAGCACACGCCGGGTTCTACGGAATTGAACGAATAACATTTCTGACACTTTGTGATCAACTTGGGACCTGCTGGCGCGGAAGGAGGCCGGAAATTCTGAGGCTTGGCTCTAGATTCAGTTCGTCTACAACCCGAGAGCTAGGTAAAACAGCTTAAACCTAGACACGGTTGTGTTTTTTCACAATCCATGCGGATTCTTCATCGAATCAAAACTCCTATGCGCATATACTGTTCTTAAATCTAGTTGAAGATCCAATAACTCGTTAAATTTGGCAGCGGGCTAAGGCGTGCAACAGGCCTGTCCCAAACATCACGGCCGGTGAACTATTAGATATCTCCAACAGGAACCAACAGACCTGTAAGGTCGCCCGAGTAACACGACTTGGAACATTGTTCACGAGATTATCTCAAACTCTGATCCGTGAGGGTAGTTTCCACATGTAATGTCACAATGCAAATAAGCAAGGATAGCCAAGCTGGTTAGCTGAGGTTTTACGAGCACCCTTTGATGATGTAATCATATGAAAACCTCGTCAAGGCTTTGAGTGCTGAGATCTCGCCAAGCTCTCCTCGGGTTATCCTTTTGTCGACTTTAACCACTTTTTTTTGGCTCTCATAGCTTTTTTGTTGATTTCTTCTGCATCTTCGCAACGTGATTGGTCCCAACGTCCAAGTTATTCATAGAAGATTTTACAACGATCAAATTGAACGGACCGAGCTACGAAGCCAAGTCCTCGTGGATGAAATGTAACTTCTGGAGATATAAAATAACCAGCCGAGCGCAGATTTAATAAACTAGACTCGAGATATCGATCTTCGGGTACGACGCAGCGCAGTCGTGCTTATGGTAGAAGTATGGATGTGGTTGAAATGCCACCATACGCTGCATGCCAGCTACCGGCAATATCATATATACTGGTGTGTGAACTAGCGTATTGTGTACTACCCACAAGGAAAGATGTGACTGAGCAAACGGCTGTTCGTGTTAATCTACCCCCTTTGCGTAACAAGGAAATTGTATCTTCTACAGGAGCGTTATTATGAGCAACAGCCGTGACCTGTTGGGTCGACCTCCGACGTTTAAAGTAGGCTCGATATTGGTGCGCGGAAGCTTGTCTTTCTAACGCTAAAACTCGCTGGGTAGCCGCCCGTTTCCTACAACGATCAATCACGGTTGGGCCGGATTCTGACTCAGTACCCGAGTTTCTATTGGAGGATTTATTTGAACATTCTCGCTAAACATTGAGGCTTACATAGCTCTCCTGTACTACCATGTGGCTTCAGACATAAGTACTGTACAACGTCACGATCTGTTGGCAACATAGTGCTTGAGCTGTACCATCCTTCCTGCGAGCCCAGCGTAAATCTCTCATAGACATGCAAGCTATCAATCCGAAGCTCCGGCTCGTGCTACATGTAATGGCAACTTCAATCGAGTAACATCCATCTCTCCCTAGGATACACAGTTGGCTATTGCCACCATAGTTATAAAGCGATCACTCACTGGTCCTGTTTGATGCTTACGTTCCTTAAGATCTTTGTGGTACGATCGAGAATAATCATCCAACTCAAAGCTATCATTTGACTGTATGGGGTCATAGGTGACGACTCTGATTGTGGCGAGTCATACTTGCTTACCTGGGGGACAGGAGTCCTCACTCCACGGGGATTTATCGTTGAGTCCACGTCACGTTCTTGAGAGGTTGAAACGTGGACCGAGAACGCATTCGCGGTTGCAAGAACTATGTCTTCGCTCACTCCCAACCCCCATCCATTGCAGGAATTAAGCGTGGACATAAGAGAATTGGTGTAGAGCTTGCCTAACATAAGTCTAATTAGAAAAGGATAGGGGTGTATTCGCAACAAAGAGCGTACAGAGCGAGAGGTTGAACATAAGATGCCTTCACGCCTTCGTCAACTCGAATAATTAGCGGGCGAGAATTCAACTCACAAGTTATTTGAATGCCAAAAGATGATGGGGGACTTCAGAAAGATCGTTTGATAACTGGGTGAACGCTTACTAGAGTCAAATATAATCCCAGATCCGCAAGAGCCCAGAGCGAAGTTGTCAGACCAGTTTGTATCGTCACTATAGGCCGCAAAACCTATTAGTATATCTACAGGTTTCCGATGCTCTATACATTATTAACAAGTAATATACGAAACTATACATACATCTAATAATCTTTGTGATCACGTCGTCCGTACTCGGGAATCCTATCCGATGAGAATGATAAACGAACTGTTCGTCGACCTCATTGTTTCTGCATGCGTTATGCATACTTACTAGGTACCAGCTCAACACACAAGTCATAACTACGTCGGCGATCGCAGACGTCCCCAACCAAACAACAATAGACTTTCAATCGAACTGATCAGCAGCTGAAGACAGCTCACAAGAGAACAGTAGAGGGCATACCGGCTTGGCATCATTGAATCGTGAAAAATCAACAATAATCCAAGCAGCGACAGAAGTCGCCGCTCCTGCAACTATGGCGTATCTGAACGTTTGTATCCGTGCAAGTATGAGACATATGATCGATCGCGAACTCACGAAATTGAATAAATACTAATGCGGCAATAACCCAACCGATCCAGGCGAGATTTGTGAGCTTTGCAATACGCCAGGCGAAAAAGCATTGAGATGCTGAAGCGATCGTGACCTGAGCTCACAGAAACACAGGCGAGAGCCATTTTTAGATGAACTCAATGAAAACATGTGCATATACTTACAGCCATGAGGGGAGCTGTGGTGATGTGTTTCATCTCAGAATCGAAGCAGTTTTATAGAGGCCAAGTCCGATGTCAACCTACCTACATGGAAAACTATAATGCAGTTAGAGAAACCTATTGGTTTGAAGCTCGGAACATCAGCTTACACCAGGGGGAGTGTCCTATTTTGTCGAAATCACCTATATTAAATTTCAGCCGTCTTTCTCATCACAGTTCCATCTCTATATGAGTGAATGTTACTAACCAAGTAGTGTGATTGTATATCGATAAATGAACCCCACATCAAATATCGAATTCAACGTTTCTAGTGAGATAAGCCAGGCAACCTGTACAGTGATAAACGGCGCGCGTCACTCCAATTGACTGGGCAATACTCACCATAAAATTCATTCACGTCTCATGGCTTCAGATATAAGAATGGTGAGCGTCATTTCAAGGACTAACCATAACGAGTACTAACCACTTGTGAGTGATGCTGTACAATCCAACTTGTATGAAAAGAATTCCATATAACCACACATTCAGAACGACACCCAATAAGATCGACCCGAGGCTAGATAACTAGTATTAATAGAATGAGCACGACCATGTTCAAAGTAACCCCCACTCCAAGTCAAGTTTAGCCATCCAACGAACAGAAACGAGGGACGTTTCGGGGGTAGCGTAAGTGGGGTCCCGATGATCGACCCATACATCCAGAGTCCTCTTTTTATGTATACAGTCCGGTGGCACCGATGTAGGCATGATCCACCACACCCATTACATTCTCAATATCCGTCCCTGCTGATTGACAGGTGGCCTAGTGGTGACCCCACACACGCTAAAATCGCTACCCGATCAGATCGCAGACACTTTCAACCTTTAGGAGAAGTATGAATATGACCGACACAAGTGATCTGCGGTTCGTAGACCAAGGGTGATCACGTGGGCGAGTACTCGGCATTGCTTGTCATCGGAGTTAGGCTAGTCTAATCAATGGCGCACCCAAGCTACGAGTGGATATCTAGCTATTCGCCACAGCCTAACCGTATAGGAAAATATCTTCAGGATATAAGAAACTGTGTTTTGTGTGGATGATGCACATGTTGTTCCCTGGGTCATGTGTCTGAGAGTTTGCCCCTTTAGGGGCCGTGCACAACTCAGTCCGAAACGCAGGGCACCGTGTCACAGGAGTGAGCCACAGATCACATTTTGACAACGCACGTGCCTTATAGCTCTTTCCTTTTCAGCCACTACTGGTCGTCCACATCCACCTGCTCCTCTGGCTTTTCGTACTAGCCCATCATTTCTTCTCGTGCCGACACTGCCGTTGCCCGTTGGCCACCCAACCCGCGGGCTAACTCCTGTCTCAGTGGCCCAGGTCTCTTGATCTCACTCGGTGCACGTTGGCAGCTCGTTTTTCATCTATATTCGAATCCCATTCTGTGTCGCACTTTATCATGTACCACTACGCAGATACGCGATACCGTCATGAGCTTTTAGTTCTAGCTTGTAATGTTCTCTTAGAACTCGTTATTTCCACTGAGTGGTTTGTTTTAATGATGCATTATATAATCCATTACGTTGGAGCTCGATTTGATACCTAATATATGCGTGCCAGCCGATGTGACAACGCACGCCAAAGGCGCGCCGCTTGCAATCCATCACGCGTCGAATACTACTCTCCACCCCTCGGTTAAGCCGCAGATGCTTCAACAGCGCCGCTCGCCAATCACGGTCCAAGCTGCACGATCGCCCGACGTGCTGACGTGCTCCCAATGACTCGATAGCGGCCTGGCGCTCGGCGGGGCCGCAGGAGAGATGCACGCACACACTTCATAAAAATACAACCGATTATTGTATACACAATTTTCAAAAACACACTTACGCAGGAAGCGACAATTCTTCTCTTTACGAAGTGAAGCGAGCAGGAAAAGCGTTGAAAGAACCAAAGGAAACACTGGCCGCGCGCTCGCTACTCAAAAGAACAAAACGCGAGCTCGGTCGACGATCAACGATCCCGGTAATCTGTAAGTCCGGCCGTCAATGGGGCGGTATGCGGTACGGCAGAGTGGCTCATAGAGCTAACAGTAGATGGGTTCGCAAACGGGACGGCAGACCCAAGCATGGATGCTGGAACCGACCAAAGCATCGTAGATGGAGGGACAACTAGAAACCCCCCGGAAGGAGAGGCAGGCAACAGCGCAGAAAGAGGGACAAGAAAGAGATTTAGAGGCGAGGCAACCGGCCCGGCCTCTGCGTCTGCGTCTGCGACGGCGGAGAGAGGTCGGGTGTTCGAGGTGAGCATCGCGTTCTCGTCGTCCATTCTCGCGCTCACCTTGCGATGGCCGACGCTCTCCGCTCCTCCCTCTGTCTCTTCTGGCAGTTGGCGGCCCTTACTGCGAAGATCATTGTGGTCGGCGCTCCTCTTTCACAGGCGCTGTTGTCCGCACCTTGTCTTCTTATGAGGCTCGGGGTTCGGCCTCTGTCCCTCAGCGGGCGGTGCCGGTGGCTTCAGCGCCAGATCAGCCTACAGGGTATGCAGTCAGTCTCGTAGAACCCAACAGTCCAATCATAAGATACATACCGCCCAACAGTATCGTTCAATAACTCGGTCGTGAATAAATAATGTGGTCGGGGTTAGTAGCAACGAGATAACACATGGTTGCCCGACTGCAGGCCGCTTATACGCTCGGCCTGTGTCTGCAAATGACATTTACCAAACTCAACACAGTCGATGCTTAGATAAAGGAAATTAAATCAAGAACAGGCGTTTTTGAAGTCGAATAGCAATCACTCAGACATTTAGCATGTACATAAACATCAAACGAGTAGATAGAGTGAAATGTAGAGTATAGTTGCGACAATATTAAAACAATCAAATACGCAAGAGCCACTGGTTTCAACTCCCCACCAGCATATACAGGGGGACATTATTTCATCATATTCATCATACTGATATTCGCTTATTACTAGACTTGATCGAGCGAGACTCAACAGACCAGCCATCTGGAGCATCGACAGCCCATTCCTGTTCCATGGTCGCCTTAGGGCGTACACATAACAACCCGTTTGACATACTGGAAATGTCAGTGATGGTTTTGACTTGATCTCCGAGAGCTTCCATATCCACTGCGTTCGACCTAATATTACTCAGCTCAAAGGTATCGTTCCCCTAAATTTACAGTTAATGTTTCAGAATGTTGGAACATGTCAAGAGCTGCATGCCTTTTGGACAATATGTCCGGGGAATGTGTCCGACCGGGCAGATGATGGATGCGATTTTTCCGGCCTGATTGCTCCAACAGTATCATATTTCCGTATTGTGGAAACGTGAATCGACACGTCATTGTGGGCGCCAGAATCTCCGGTTCCACCCATGCCAGAACCCCATCCACCTCGTGAGTTCAAAGTGGACATGAGTGAGTTCGTATAAAGCTTGCCTAATATAGGATGAATGTGGTGAGCTAACAAGAGGTATGCGCAGCGGCCGGCTTACACAGTGGAAGGTTGAATAGCAAGTGTCTGTATGCTCAGTGCTTAGTCTCATTTAGCCCAATGATTCGCGATATACTTACAATGAATTCGGCTACGGATAGCAAAATTCATTCAACTCGTAAGTTCCACGAATAACATAAAACTCACGACAGCCAAGTACAATATCAGGTCTGCAAGGGCCCAGATTGTCGTCAGCAGACCTGTTTGTACCGTCACTGAGCATTAAGCCCAGAGTCGTTTAACAAAACTGAAAGCATGAGCTCAGTAAACGAGTACATACACCTGATAAATCTCGTAATCACGTCGTCGGTTCCCGGGAACCCAGTTCGATGAGAGTACTGAAATACGGTTAGCAACTCACGGCGCACGGAGCGGATAAACGCCATTTACCAAATACCAGGTCAAAACACCCGTGGTGGCCACATCTATGGCCGCAGACATTGCCAGCCAGACACAGATAGGCTATGTGCAGACGCGTTAGATAGCGATAACGGCAGACTTTTTGCATGCACACAATTTTCAACTCGCCGAATCGTGCAAAATCCACGACCATCCACGCCCCTGCGGTCGTCGCTGCACCCGCGACTTGAGTGCTCATCAGCAAGTCAAGTCAAGGACGTAAACCTGGCTCAACAACTCACGAAATTGAATAAACACCGCTCCGGCGATGCACCAGCCGATCCAAGGGCGCTCGGTCAGCCTCGTAACACGCCACGCAAAGAAGCATTGGGTAGTTGAAGCAATGGTAACCTATAAGCAGAGTAAGAACAAGGTTTAGAACATCGATGGATAGATACACACAGTCATGAGTGGTTCTGTGAGATCAGACCGTTGTTCGATTTTCGTAAGCTTTCTGTTCTTCTGGTCTCGCAACGATAAGCGTACCAATATGGAAAACTACGCATGAGAAAGCGGATTGAATCTCGAGTTTTGAAATTGGACTGCGCAACTTACACCAATGCGAATGCTGAATCGCTTCGAAGTTACCTGAAACCAATCAGCCCCTTAGCCTCATGAGTCCTCGCCAGGGCCTGCGTAGCGGCACTTACCGAATAAGTCAATCGTGTATCGGTACACAAACCCAACATCAAATATAGAGTTTAGAGTGTCGAGCAAGAGAAGCCAGAGGACCTGGTCAATTCAGTGCGCGTCAGCACACTCGCGGTAATCTGTCAGATCTAGATCGCTCATGGATCACCATCGATTTAATCCATGTTTTGTCCCTGCAGGACACGCCGAATGAGTCCAGGCAAGGTAACAGAATTAACACGGACTCACTTTGTATGTACGATAAAGTATAGTATAACCTGGGTGAGGAGTACGCCATAGAGCAAGACGTTTAGGAAAGCCCCCAGAAGAATCGGACCCAAACTGTAGGACGTTCGACTATCTATGCTGAAACCCGGGGGTTGTGCTAGAGACTTACCTCAAATCGAGAATACCCATGTGTTCCTAGGTGATGAGAACTGCAACGACTGGGTGTCTTTGAGCACCGTCCGAGACGGTTGGTTAGATGAAAAGGATGGCTCACAAGTGCTGTAAGGTCTCCTATCCTTTATACAAGTTAAGCCCACACCGAACTGACCGGATTGTGGCATTCAGATCAGCCACACATTCATTCGTCGATGCGCGAATTCAGCCTACACAGTGTCAAGAGGCAACTGTCGGAACTATCATATAAAGCTATCTACGGCTGCTAGACTAGGCTTAAGATGGGCAACACCCCCAGCTGACCACGACAAATCGTGTCAGCGAACCTGGCACGTTCGGAACAGGCACCAAAGTCTCCCTTAGGGTTCCATGCTGACAGACTATTGATTATATTTTAAATTTGATATATGTTACAAAGACAGAAGGATGCGGGATTAGCCAAGTTCAGCTCGACTATACTGCGGGTTTGGCAGGCGACCCAGATGCAGCCGAGGTTGATTTGGTGTCTGAAGCAATCCGCTTCGCCTCTTCATGGATGTCCAAAACTTGCTTCGACGTCGAAGTGTAGAACGCGTACACCTTCTGGCCAAACGGCGATTGGATTGCTTTGGTATAGTACTAGACCCATGTTAGGCAAGTATTCGACCAACGAAAAGGAAATAACTGACGTTCTGAGCCTTGGCGGTATACCCGCCTTGCTCGTCCATGGCGGCAGCCCTCTCTCGGATTCCAGCGACCGTTTCTTGGGCTTTACCAGACACCGTGGGGTGTCGCCCGAGGTTCGCTGTGGCGCCGGCCTCCGATGTTTCACCAACGGCTTCTTTGCCCTTCTCTGTGGCGGCATGGTCGGCATGCTCCTTCGAGCCAAACAGTTTCTGGCCAAGGGTGACATCAAGTGACCGGAGATAATTGAGGAACCGCTGAGAAATGCCCTGTTTCTTGTCCATGTCGATGGCTTTCTGGAGGATCTGATCGGACAGGGTGTAGCCCTTGGCAAGGTACTCGGCCTGCAGTGTGTAAATCCAGTCAGTGAGAATCTGTGGGCATGGCAAGGCGGCGGCGTACGGCGATGGCCGCACGTGGCTTGTCCGATTGCTGGATCGGTGTAGTCTCATCGTGGTGTTCAGGGTGGGGAGGGTCCTCGTGTTCGACCTCCGAGGTGACAGCGATTGCGGACCCGTCTAGGGTGCCGCCTAATAATGATGTCGGTGATCAAAATTAATCGTGGACTGAGACCACATACCGTTTAGCATCAGGGCGGTCTTTGCAGCTGATGGGTTCTCAAAATGGATGGTGGCTGTCTTTGCTGCCGAGTTGAAGTCGATCGAGGCTATCCTGGATTAAAAATTAGCACCATGATCGACTCTATGTAAATAGGAAACAAATGCGTACTTTCCGCAGAACCTAACGGAACCGAGAACTACATGAGCAGCTGGGATTATATGTGTTAACTTCAACT
Source organism: Ceratobasidium sp. AG-Ba (assembly GCA_016906575.1). Lineage (NCBI taxonomy): Eukaryota > Fungi > Basidiomycota > Agaricomycetes > Cantharellales > Ceratobasidiaceae > Ceratobasidium > Ceratobasidium sp. AG-Ba. The sequence continues at coordinate 1,780,824 of CP059614.1, forward strand.
CACGTGAAGAAATCGGAAAGGTTCTTCTCGGTCGTAGTCTCTGCCAGATTGCTGCATAGATTGGGGTCAGGAGTGGTGCAGTGGCACGGTGATGGTCCACTCACGCGACGTGTACGGAGTGCGTAGCAGCCATGGTGTCGATAGTGGGGTGGTGTGGTGGGTAAGCTGAAGATCGCTACGATCACTTGTGGTGCTTTAATAGGAACGCGGCACGTCAGTCCAAGAGGCAGTGATGTCATGCAGAGCCGCAGCCGAGTTCCAAAATGGCAGCGCACGTGATAGATTCCCACAAATCGATGCGAGCATTATATTGCTACAGTGATAGTTCACATGCCATACACACATTGTCCGAGTCTCAAGCCAAACGAAATGAATAAAAACTAGTCGCCAAACTCGTCGGGCTCCGCCGTCACACCATCCTCGGCCCACAGCGCCAACATCTGTTCCTCCTGCGCCCGCACGTCCTCCGCAGTCTTCCCCACACGAACGGCGAAAACCACTCTATCCCAAGCAATGGGTTTCTCGTTTCTCGCCACCGCAGGCTTGTCCCCAACTGCGGATTTCTTGCCAGGTACCCACCGGGAGGCTTTTCTATTAGTATGTTAGCATGAAGCGCAGTCAGGATAATTGAACCAGTGCATACTCTTCGGTTATTCCATAGAGGTATTTCAGATGAGCTTTGAGCACCAAGATGATCGAAATGGTAGTCGCGACTCGCGCACGGGCTAGTCCATCGGTGGTTGCGGGCGCAGTAGTTGCCCCACCATCCACATCCATCGCCTTGATCCGATCACCGGAAATCAGCGGGGATCACGCGCTCTGCACTAACTTTTCACTCACAGCCGAATCTTCGCGTGTCCGTTGCTCTTGGCTCAAAATCTCAACGAGATGCATTCCCGCGACTGACAAGACGTGAGTCAGATGCCGGATCACAGTCAAAACCTCTTCCTGTGTCTTGTAGTCGAAAGCAGACACATTCTCCGCTATGTACCGCACCAAGTCGAGATGGTCCTATAGTCCTCGTTGATATATCATATTAAAGCCCCGCGTCAAGCGAATACGTACCTGAGAACAAGACAGCGCCGCGACGTCAATATCAAATACCCGCAGGAATGATTTGAGAAAATCCAATTTCGGCTGCCTCTTCTCTCTGACCAGCGAGTACCAGCGATGTAACAGCGCGGTGGGGTTGGGGGATAGTCGGTAACCTACATCACGTAGTCAGCACTGTACAATCACGTTCGCAATAGTCAAGTCACCTTTCCAGTTCCCAGGTTGTAGCTGCTTTTGGTACTCCAAAGACTTCCCGACAGACTCGAGATATCTTGAATTCAGTAGCGAAGCATGCTTATTGTGCAGCAGAGTATGCAAATTGGATGCCCGTGCACTCAATGAGTTATCATGACTAGTTTCCAATGCAACAATGATCGGGAAACACTGTTCCGGTGTATGAGATGGATAGATCGCCGCAGACAACATGATGCCAGAACTAACCTGAAGGGGATGCGCCAAGCCCTGCCTAACAGTAAAACTCAATATGTCCACCGCCGGGGATTGAATGTATCGATTGGGCGACAGTGCGGATGATAGGATTTGTGTCAAGTATCTTTGTATGATAGTTGAGCTCACTCTGGACCGGCAGTCAAATTAGTTTCAGCCATTGAGCAGAGCAGCCGAACGAACCCCGAGTCAGCAAAGCCCTCCGTGTTTCCAATTAATTCATCCATGTCAACTGCACCGTTCTTCTTCGGTTTGTTATTCGCTAAGCGGTATGTAATCAGAATTTTAGGACGTATATGAAAACGGAGTATTTGTACCGGCGGTATGCGCATGCTTTGAGGCCTCTGAAAGCAAAAAGTCTTGCATGATCTTCAGAAGGCGTGCCTGGGCTTCTTCTTGTGGTGAAGCGAAGATTGCATCCATCATTTCCGCAGAATCCTCGTGGGTCAACAGAGTGGGATGCGCGCGGAATAGGAAACCTGAATAGGATTTTAATGGGGGCACTAAGCATAGAAACGTTCGACATTACCGAAGCATTGTAGCAATCGACCGCGTAAAAGATGATCGTCAAATCGGCGGTACAGTTGGTGAATCAACCCATAGATATGTTCAGCAATAGAGGTCTATTGTAAGACGTTAGCTTGATTTGAAGCCGCTAGGGTGACAGACTCGCCTGATTAATCGAGTCGATCGACGGTTTAAGTGCTGAGGGCGGGTGAGCTAAGTGCAACGTGTCCTGATATCAAACTTCTGACCTGGGTGGGTCTCTCGAATCTTGTCAAAGTCAGAATGTTCTCCGAGCAGCGAAACAATCAGCGCTAAGATCGATAGCGTCGCGATTTCTTGTGCAGTTGGTTGGTTTGGCTTAGCAAGAGCTTGAGCAAGGCGAGCTATACAGAATTATTAGCAACAAGAAATTCGGTACTCCAGCTTGCTTACCGTTGCATGAGCGTAGCAAGGCGACAAGGCGCTGGTAATCATGGGTAATGTGATGGACAACAGCGCACAGGCATGCTACCGTCTCAGGCAGTGCCTGCATTTTTCGAGTCAGTTTCTTCACCGTATTTCAGTGCAATATCCTTAGCGTACCGCTACCCCTGTCGCGCCTGACGGTTTGATTACCATAGGCTCCAGCGTCTGTTGTAATTCTGTCCCGAATTTAGAGGTCCCAGCCGGCATTCGCGGAATGCATGATCTAAAAATTTTGAGTAAATAGTCCGCGATTGCCTGGTCATCGGCCTGAAAGAACGAAATTAGAACAGCGAGTGAAGTTTCGAACACAACCCTTACAGTTGATCCGCTCTTAAGGTAGGGAAGTAGCACTCCTGCCTTGCGTGTCGACATAACGGTCGGATGCGCAGCCGTGAAAACATGGACGGTTCGGATGCAGTTAACCACACTCTGTCAAAAAGCTTCAGTACTCTTGTTTAAACGAGGAAATGCTATGACACACAAAACCGGGAATCTCTTGTGCGTCGACAAGAGTGTCAATCAAGGCATCGCACACGTCAATATACCGTTGGACGATCAAGCCAGCGTCCTTGTCCCCCTTTTTGACGATAATCTTCAAGGAGGTTAGCTAGAACAAACTGCCAGATAAAGAAGGCCTACTTCATGCAACAGATCTTCTAAAGGGGAATGTCGATCACGGAAATTGGCATTCACCCCCATGATGACAGATATCTTGCTTGTCATATATGATGAGTTGTTTGTTCCGCTCTCTCGCCCTGCGCCTCGGCGATTGGAGTTGCTATCGTTTCCATCTAAGAACCAAAGTTCCTCGATCGAGCTAATCGCTAAATCCTATAGAGAATTAGTCGAAAGCGATTGGTAGTCCTACCTCCAGCTTACTTTGATGCCATCATCCTCATCGAGCATTCTCAAGACGAGTTTCGTGCAAATATCTACTCGACGATTAATGTTGTCTGTCAGGCTGTACAAGCTCTTGAGAAGCTTGATTACTCGTTTGCGAACAGCTAGCCCGGTGTCCTGTAATTGGATGCATTTCGTCAGGTGGTGGAAATCAAGAGGGTGTTTGAACCTACAGCAATTCGGTTGGCGATCTGAGGATAATAGTCATCCACCAACTCTGGCGACAGCACCAGATATTTGCCAATTAGCTCGACTGCCGCGTCTCGAACTGCGGGAGAACTGTCCATGAGATGGCTCTCAATCGCACGGCGCACATTGTTCTATGAAAAGGTTAGGATTTGCACAGATAGTTGTAAGCATGATAACAAACCTGCTTCAAGATGGACTGATCCTTTGTGACTATTAGCCCCAATGCGCGTAGTGCCTTGGTACGCATGAACACAGCAGGCGCGTCGAGCGATGAAATGATGGCTCCAAGAATAGGCTCAAACGCGTTCCGCAATCCCTGGGTCCCACCAAAGCGCTCAGCAAGATCGTCGACGCGTTTAATTTCAGCATCCGTGCTTCGGAAGAATCAAGTGTCAGGAGATGACAGTGTGAGCGGAGTAATCGCATACCTAGCCCCAAACATGTCGTTCGCCCCTTCGTTCCAGACTCCTCTCAAGGCCGCCTTGATCCTTGACGCGAGCTCAGGTAGGTTATTGTCACCGGGCCCTTCCATATCCTCATCTTCTCCGACCTTGGAAAGGATTGAATCGCATTGTCGCAGACAAGTGGCAAGCTCTTGGGCCCAGGTGGCAGCCGTGAGTTCCCGCGCGCTCTACAGGTACTGGTAAGATGAGGTGGTACTACTCTAACAGTCCTCTCACATCATATGCTTGGTCGTCTGAAGACCTCTTTGACAGATGCGCGTAGACATCCGAATGAGCGATAATTAGATCGTCCAGTGCTTTCAAGTCACAGGTGGAAACAATCTGTGGAATGGGTAAGGCAACGTACGCGATCTCTCATGACCCACTTGCCTCTTCAAGGGGTTTCACAGAGGTTTCAAAGGGTAATTGTAGTGTCAAGTGGGTCTCGCGAAGGCGTGTCGCAATTTCACCCAAATGATCAAGAGCCATATTCTTGGCAGCCGAATCTGACGAAGATTTGACATCTTCGAGCGAAGAAAGCTATTTAATGGTGTCAGAGAACAGGTCTAATGGCAGGCTTAAATATATTTTACCATGAACTTGCAAACGATTCCCATCAACAAATTAGCAGCTGGCCATTCCGGCCAGTTTAAAACAACCAAAATATCTTGAATAAGGTTATCGAAAATGCTTCGGTACTCGGCTTCATTCGTAGATTTGGTGTTTTTGTTTTTGCCAGTTCTAAAACCGGGATTAGCTGGTGAATCGCGATATAGGCGGCTGGGTTTACCGTTGAGTCAAGAACAAAACAATTGTTTTCGCAGTCTTGGTTGCTGACTCGAGTCCATTGAGGTACAAATGCGCTTCCTTCGTTTAATACTTTTATGAGCCGGCTCCCCAGTAGTTTCTTAAGTACAATACCTCTCGGTCATGTTCATCGAGCAATGGCTGCTTTCCGTTTTCCATGAAACTGGAAGCACTGGCATCTGCAATCGCTTCTCGTCGTTTTCGTGAGAGCCTTTGCGCGTGTATGCGTACATCATGCGCGGATGTTTGCACGAGTTGAAACAATAACGCGGAAACGACATGAATTGTAGCACCGTCGCGCAATCTGGAGGTAGAGTGTTAGAGCACTAGCACTTAATTGGAAACAAGGCAACTTACTTGAATTGCCCCGCCTTAAGCTTCATATCGGGCAACTTGATCAAGGAACTCAGAATTTCCTCAACTATCCAAGCCCGTTGTGACTCATAGTTGGCAAATAGTGCGCGAACTAGACCAAGTGCCGTCAATCGCAGACCTCGCATAGATGTCGAGCCTCCCAAAATGTCGAGAACTTGGATCCGGCCTGCATTTTTCTTGTCTGCAGCGCTACTTTTGCTTCCTTTCTCATTGGTTACCTCAACGACGAAGAAGGGACCGATTCCAATGAACGCGGCTTGAATAACCATAGTTTCAGATATTCCATGGTTGGCAAGAGCAGTGATACGAGGCAGCACGGCGTTCAAGGCTCTGAAAATCTCTCCCAGAAGGTTGCGATGATCCACGGCAGAAGGTGACGAGTTCTGAGCGACGTGAAGAAGGAGTGGAGGGCTATGGCCTACAAAAAGGTTCAATAGATTTTAGAGGTCCACATGAAGTTTCTCACCGTGAATGTCACTTGCGGTTTCCACGTATGGGTAAATAATACTTGAAAGCTGATTCTTGACCGCGGAAAGGCAACTCGTGATCAAATCTTCAGAATATAGCTATTTGGGATGGTTGAATTCGTCAGCTATAAATCCCAAGCCGATAGGTTAGACATTATCCCACCTGCTTCGGCAATTTATCCGCGCTGAGTATCGCGAACACACAATCCGCGGCTACCACTGCCTCTTTTGCGGTCTCGAGCGCATTCGTTAGCCTGGCGAAAGCATCGTCACCGAGTTCCACTTCTTCCTTCGGCTCTTCCTCCTCGACTTCTTCCTCTACGGAACCCTTAGCTTTCTTCTTCCCCTTGATTTTCGGCTTGGAAGCGCCACCACCGCCACCTCCTAACAAAGAGCCAAATGGATCCAGGTCCTCGCCTTTCGCAACACTTCGACCCAGCATTTTGAGAACGCGGACTAAGTTTCCAGTATCCACTTCGCTCAATCGTGCTCCTCGACGCGCGGCCAATTGAGTCAACCGAGATATCACGCCGGGCGCAAGCAATGGTGAGCTCCAATCAGAAGTGCGAGGTGAGAACCATTCAGTCGGTCCACCGTTCTCGGCGGCAGCTTCGGGGTCGAGGTTGTCTTCTGCCTCGATCATCTCGTCTATTAAAGTGCAAAGCTTCTCCAAGTGAACATCGCGTTTACCCGTGCTCATTCCCATCATAGCTCGTTGTTGTTCTGGAGAAACGTCGGATGAATTCCCGGTCGGCGCTTTGCGTGGCGGCATCTCGACAACAAGCTTCATCCTGCTGCTGGGCATTGTTGCAAATTTCCCCGGAGTACGCGTGCCACTTCCGGGTGTCCGCATCGTGGCGTCGTGCATACGGCTGCTGGTCGGCGTCTTCGTATTGTCGAGGGTCATAGACATCATTCGCTTTACAGTTCTAGTCCCTGGCTCACTTTCTGGATCACGTTTGCGCTTCATCGGGGAGAGCGTCAAGAGATCAGGACTCGACGTATCACGCACGGGTGGGCTATCAGTAGCTATCTCTCTCCTGGGTTCGCGCCATTTCTTTTCTTTGCGAGGAGTCATGAAGTTGGTGCTCGGAAGTTCGACAACCGGTGACATCCTGGGGCGAGTGGCAGACGATGAGCTCTCCGAAGTGGAAGCTTTGGGAGGAAGCGGTGGGCGGCGCGGAGCATTGGTCGCCTTGACGGGTACGGGTTGCACAGACGAGCTTGGTTTCGGCTTCTCAGGTACAACAGACGACAAGAAGGCTTCAAAATGGGCAGCAGAATCTTGAGCAATGTGGTTAGGCGTAGGCTCTTGTTGTCCAATGCGAATGGCCGGCGTTTGCTGGACTTGCTGTGTAGGTGTAATCGTAGAGCGCTGTGGGGCGGGTAGTTGAGGTCGTTGCGATAAATCCTGTGGCTGTGATGGCATGAGATGAAGATAAGTGTAACAATTGGAACTAGAGCATACCTGTGCTGTGTGGCCGTTGGCTTCTTGATTCTGCGTTAATCCATCCTGAGGCTTCTTGATACGTTCGCGCATCAAAGGCTCGTATGGGGGAGGTGGAGAATCAGGATAAGTCGCGGTAGCGTCCGAAACATCCGGATTATGTGCGCTCAGCGGCTTAGCTGGGACGGCATATTCCATAGGAGTGTCTCTAGCAGGCTGTTGGAAACTCGTTACACCCTCCGGTTGGGCCGACCGCTGAAGCTGGCTCTGCTGCACGTGCCGCACAGGAACGTTTTTTGTCCAACGCTGAGGCTGCTGAGGCAACGGAGCTTGAGCCGGTGGCGGTTGTGGTGGCGTCAAAATCCGTGGAGGTCCCCCTTGCAAAACACGTTGTTGTCCAGTGTGATGCTGTCGTCCAGTACCTCTGCCGCGAATAGGACGTCCGGCAAGAGGTGCATAGATGCTACGAGATTGCGTCTGAGACTGAGTATGTGGGAGCGCTGGGGCCTGAACTTGAGATTCAGTGGGTTGCGAGGAAGCAGGAGCTTGACCTGGCTGTTGGTATCCTTGAATCGGCGATTGACCTTCTGCAAGACCAGCGTACTGGGCTTGCGGAAGATCCGTGGGAGATTGGATCGGTTGGATTGGATGTGTAACATGACTCGCTGCGGGAGCCTGGGTCAGGTGCGGTTCGCTGGCTACTAGAGTTTGCGCTTGCGTCTGGGGAGATTCCGTGTAAGGCTGGAGCTGTTGGGACGAAGGTTCCTGCGGTTGTTCGCGACTACTAGAAAATGCTGTCGCCTGAGCGTGCCATGGTTGAGCCTGAGTAGGGTATTTGTTCTCCGTCTGAGAATCTTCGTTATGGGGTCGCACACTGTATCCATCTCGTGAAGATCGTTGCGCGGCTCTTGCGCCATGAGCGTGCGAGTTTGGATGGGCGCGCGAGTGTGTAGGGTGTGCGGCTTGATTGGTTTGCACCTGGAGCGCCTGTTGCTGGAAGAAATTTGAAATCCCGAGGCCATTGGAGGGCCGAGCTTGATGTCCATCCGGGTTCTGATACCCTCCAGAGAGATCACATCTTTGGTCACTCGTAGCAGAGCCCTGACGTTTGATCTCCAATTCAGCTCGAGCTGCCCCGTAGTATCCACTTTGGGACAGGCTCTGTTGACCCCCATCCCAACCTTGGTTTGAGTACGCTGCTTGAGGCTGGCCATGGTCTTGGACCGCTTGTCCAGCCCGGCTTTGATCCCGCACTTGCTCTCCATAAGTTTCAGCTGAGCGATTTGAGGTACCAGATGTTGGTGCGTATCCAAACCCAAGACCTTGTCCAGAGTCGGATTGTCTCTGGTGCTGATCGAGAGACACACTACGCTGTAGAGAACCTGAACCACTTGGAGGGGGTACGGTACTATATGAGCTGCTGGAAGTCGCTGCATATGCATTTTGTAGATTTGAATTGGGGTTCGCTGGATAGCGGTCGGTGCCCGTCGAATAAGACTGTGTCCCGTTTTCCGTATATCTAACCTGTGCATCGGAGCTGTGCCGTGTGAGGGTAGATACCGGCTGAGTAAAACGAGGGGCAAACTCATGCGAAGCTAGCGGCGCAAGGAAAGACGAGCTAATCGAATCGGATGGCGCGGAGTGAGTATGGGGGTTTGATTGAGTATGATACAAGGTGGCTGAGGACGGATGCCGTGAATACGAAGATCTGGTCTGTGCTTGAGAGGGGTAAGTGGAGGAGATGGTTGGTTGGGAGCCATAGGCTGCAGGCACAGACGAAGAATAGGCATGCTGAGAAGACTGCTGCTGAGCCCCGCGGGGGTAGTGTTGCGAATTGTGAACCCCAGTAGGACCAGACAAAGTTGAAGACTGATAGTTTCCCGAGTTCTCGGTGTGATATTGCTGAGAATAAGAATATGATTGAGGTTTTAAATTATGTTGATGGTGAACCGAAGATGAATCTTGGTATTGAGAAGAGGAACGTTGGGCCAAAGACTGAGTCTCGTGTGGGTATGTGCCGGAGGAAGGGTATTGCTGAGACGAGTACTGATACTGGGATGAATGGTTCTGCGCATAAAAACCCTGCCCATGAGTATTCGGTCCGTAATGGGTATGCTGTTGTGGCGCCACATAGCCATGGGTCTGCTCTGATCCATAGGTATGCTTAGCATACGAGTCGACCGGAGCAGCGTAATCAGAAGATGCCCAGCGCGCAGGTGGCGCGTACCCTTGATAGGCATTCTGCTGCCGAGCCTCGGACTCCAGGGCGCTATGGTATAATACTTGAATCAAAATGGAAGGTAGAATTTAACTATGTATGCGCACCGAGCAGCGTATTGCCGAGCTTGGTGGTCGTTCTGATAATGTTGTTGCCCGTGTGAAATAAAGGAAGGCATTGAGGACGCGTTACTTAAGGTGCTAAGGTGGCGCGCGACTAAAGTGGCAATGAGATTGGCGAAAATTAGGGTGCATCGGACATACCGTGCGCCGAGGGCGTCGCTGACGCGAACGGGTATGCTGCCATCAACGCTTGGGGATCTGGGGTTGACGCGCTCGCCACCAGCGGCGTCATGTTCCTTGGGTCCATCGTGGTTTGCTGTAAAACCGAAGCGTCACGTGTGGCTTGCCGCCATTGTCACGTGCTGCAGGACCCTGCTTACATGAGATCTCAACTTGGTGACAACCACGATGCCTCTACGCCTGCGCTCGCTCTCTGCATCTAGTGACGATATCCCTTCACTCGCATTCAACTGGGACAATGTTGAACAGCCTCTCACTCCAGAATCATGTCAGTTTAAATGTATGTTTATTAGGAATTCTATTAACAACCTACCCAGTGCCTGAGAGCGCACCATCGCCTCCTGCTGCGCTTCTTCCGCCTGAAGATATGTACATATATGGTGGTGCTCCCTTGATTCAACCACTATCAGGTGTGGTAAAATGCCCCGATTGTGGCAAACCTCTACTAGCTAGCGCTCTCGAAACCCACACTGGTCAGCCACTTGCGGTTGTCTCGGCGCTTGTTTGACTAACTCGTCAACCACAGTGAAATGTGCCGAAATCCGCGCAGAAGAAGACCGAAAGGCCAAAAGCGGTACGCATGCTATCTTAAATACAAGCTTGCCCTACTTACACTTTTGTATCAGATGAAAGCGCAGCCAGCAAGAAGCGTAAAGCCGACGGCGACGCTGAAGATTCAGGCCAACCTCAGAAGAAAAAGTCAAAAAAGGAGGCTGCCAAGTCTGGCAAAGGTGCTCGCGTCAAAGGTTGGCTACTTCTTCGACGTTTGATGCATCCACTTACCCAGATGACTAGGCCCACTCAACCTCGACAAGCATTGCGGTGTGATCAACAAAAACGGAATGCCTTGTGCACGCAACATCACGTGCAAAGTTCATGGGATGAACGCCAAACGTGCAGTGCAAGGACGTACGAAAGATTACGACGTGCTTTTCGTGGAACACAAGCGTGCTACCGACCCCAACTACGTCGAACCTGTCAAACGAGAAACCAAGGCCGAGAAGAAGGCAAAGAAGGACAAGGAGAGGGAATTGAAGAAGGCAGAAAAAGAGGCGGTTGCTGCGAAAAAGCGCAAGCATCCAGGTGCGCCGAACCAAACTGGCTTAGGCAATGGCGCAAGTGGGGCTGGCATAACTGGCGGAAGCGGCGGTCTCGGGGCCCAAGCACGCGCGGGTTCGACGGACTACGAAAGCGGGCTGGATACAGACGTCGAGCTCGACGTCCTGGTGCGTAGCGTGCGTGCCAGTCGACCCACACCTTTGGCAGATCGAGACAACGTTGGTAATTGGTTCATCGCCCGGAACGAATGGCTCAGGAGTACGAGGGACTTATTGGGCGACGCGCTCGGCGGTGGTGCCACTGGGTTTTCGGCACGACGGATCGGATAAGGTTGATCGTACAACCTGGCGTAACCTTGGTTCTGTTCGCTCCGTCCTCGTTTGGTGATGTTCGTACATCGCACATGCTGCTCAGGCCCCGCATACCCACTGTATCATTTACTTTATATCCCTGTCTCTCCTCACTTACTTCCACTTGAGGACTACTGTATCACTATTCACTATACTATTCCTTCAATGCTACTTTGTGACCATTGGGATGTTCTCTATCGTTTGAACATCAATTCCGGCTATGTCCCAAAGGGGCATAACAAATGACCGGCTAACTCTATATCCCAACGAAGCTAGTGAACACAAGGTGCCACCAGGGGTTAAAATTGCGCTCTCCCCACAACGGCATTCTCATGCTTCTTTAGCATATCCATCACAGAAACTTGCACAAATGTCCGACAAGGCGTTATACGCTTCGTGATTGGTGATACAGACCGTCCGACGAGGTGCATCGGCACGCGAAGCGACACCGGGCTAAAGTTGTATCTGTGCATAGGAGAACCTACATCTAACTCAAAGAATAACGAGTAATACCGGAGCCCACGCAGCCGGCAATGCACCTAATCCTATTTGGTTACACTGGTCAACTCTTGGTTACACTGGTCAACTCTTGGTTACACTTGTCAACACCGTTGTCTCCGGACCGTGTACAAATATATGATTTGCTCTCCCTATCGTCTTGCATCCACCACAGCTTGTTTAGAAGACTTTCGAACCTGGCATATTGGTTCTAGTTATTCGCGTTGCCAAGCAGGGAGACTTCGTATAGCTACCCCTGGCTAAGTCTTCTGGTTTTCTTTTACGACCTCGCATGGGTGTGACATGTGGTAGCACGGCCCCAGCGTGCTACCGCCCAAAATAGGTTACAGTGCCAAGAACCAGCCACTATAGACCAGACTCTGCCAGCCCTGTGTTCTAGCCGTGCTTCGGTTTGCACTCCGATAAATGGTTACTTGCTAGCATGGATCGTCATGGAGTATTGTAAACCAGAGCCCAAAACAACGAACCAACCCAATAATATTTTCTGTCAGCAGGAATCAGGAAGCGCACCTCCGCCATCTGTTGAGCGATTTGCACACGTATTCCACTTCTATGTAGCCGTCGATCAACCTGACAACATCACCGTTTCATAGGGGCGAACATGGCACTCGAAACCTAGTCACCCATCAAATGGTTGATAGGCAACTCGAGCTTGCTTGGATCACCTGTCAATGGGTCGTGCCTCTGGTCGTATCGTACTGATTGTTTATCATTATCTGGTCAAATTGAGCCTATTATGTATTTCCTGGGCGAGACACTGAACCTGGAGTGTTCTCGGCTATCAGATGTAGCGCCACATCGAGTTCCATCAATACACAGCGCTTCACCCCGGTTTTTCCGAAGGCTTGCCGGGGCGGACAAGGATAGGAAAGCTTTCGGCAAGTGATCGATTAATCATGGACTACATGTAGATAAGCGCCAAGCGCAGACTAGCATTCGATTAGTCTTCGAATAGCAATATGATCTACGGAGATTTCAAATACGTTCCGATCGAATGACGCATCCGGCAAGTCACGCCGCCTCGTCTCTCGCACGACTCCGCGAGCTACGAGATGTCTAGTCAGTACACCATTTCGCGACCAGTAGTTAGTAGCCTCGACTCTCAAGTCCTCGCTGGAATTCATGAGAAGGCCAAAAAGGTACGATAAATCAACTCATGCATGTCGGTGCGCTGATTTTGTGCAAAGGCCAAAAAGAAACTCTCAAGCTACTTACTTGGAACGAGCCGATTTTGTGATTGTACGATGTGTTTCGGTAAGAAACTACCCTGTACCACTCGATTAATCGAGAAACACAGGCGGAATTATGGCCGCCACCCAGACTCGTTGGACCACGCTGGCTCCAGCATCCATTCGCCAGGATTGCCGGCTATTCACTTGAGGCACTCGACCCCAGTGATTCCAACCGAAGCTCGACCTGATTCACCAACAAGCCGTTCAACCAGCCCGCCTCTTGTACCCGGATCTCCCATCCTTGACGCCACACCCGCTCCCAGCAGCCCAACTCTGCCAGCTCTCGCTATCTCTGATGCTGCCTCTCAGACGGAATCTCGGCCTCGTTTTCGTTCTCAGCCTCTGTCTCGGTCTTGTTCTGGGTTTCGGTCTCGGTTTCAGTCGCGGTCTCGGTCTCAGTCTTGGTCTTCCCCTCAGTCTCCAGGCTCTTACTTAGGAGATCCAAACTCGGGGTGTGGTGTGGATATATGTGAACAATCTCGTGGCCAGGGCTCTCAAGCAGAAGCTATGCTTTCTCCAGCAGATCCTGCTGCCGATGTGGAACTATTTGGGCGTTTCCTTTATCGCGATCAAGTACCGGACGACCCACCCCCGCTTCGACTTCGTGGAGGCCACCAAGATAATGATGATGAACAATCTGAGGGCGATGGAAATGACGAGGGGGACCAAGGCGATGGACCAAACCCAGAAGATGAAGATGAAGATGACGACCCACCTGAGATGCACTTGCCGCCAGCCGACATTGAAGCTGACCCCGACGCACCTGGAAATGAAAACGACGCTGCACACGCTTTGGATGAGCCCCCCACTATCCTGAATATTTACCTACGTACTTGGGCATTGTATGCGTTTTCTGGAGTGACCCAGGATGTGATACAGTCTGTACTCGAATCGCATAAAGCGACTCTTCTGGCTGAAGCTCGCCGAGGCGATTTCCCGGCAGAATATCTTGCCCGGATCCAGAACATGGCAACAACGCTCAGGTCTCTGGAGCGTAGGATTGGGATGGACTTTGCGGATTTGATCACCGTATACCCTCTGTGCCCATTGCCTGAGTGTGGAAAGCGTTACACGTTAGAGGAGCTCAATGAATTACCCGATCCACAGTGTGTTCGACATGTTGGAGAACTTCGATGCCATGGAATCATGTACACGGAATCGACCCTGGTTGACGGCACACAGAAGCGCACGCCTACAAAGTCATTCCCCTATAACTCGCTCCCGCATGCTCTCAGTCGACTGCTTTGTCGAACTGGTATGACAGACTACATCCAGCATTGGAGACGACCCGGCGATGAACCAGCCGATCAAAATATTCCTCCACTCATGCCAGAAGACTGGATAGGCCGAATGAACCTAGAGGATCGTTTCAGCGACATTACTGAGGCATGGGGCTGGCGTTCTCACAGTACAGGCCTCCAGCGAGCTTGGAACGGTGAAGGGTACGAGGACGAACCTTCAGGATATGAACCTCTAGCGCTTTCACGTCTTCCGTTTGGACTGAGCTTGGGATTAAATATGGACGGGTGAGTTGTCTGCTACCGTCAAGACATATTTTATTTAACTCTCATGTAGTTTCCAGGCGTTTCGGGGGAAGTTTGCTGCATCTGGCAACTACTCAGTAAATGGCGTATATATCATAGTCAATAATCTCCCGTTTCAACTCCGTATGTTAATCGAAAACATGATTCTTGCGATAGTTATTCCAGGGCCAAATGAACCGAAAGGTTATGCGCTTGATCAGATACTGGAACCGCTTGTCAACGACCTAATTGAATTGTCAAATGGTATGTTTTGCACACAATTCACGCACTTTGATTAATGGAAAAATAGGGATCAATCTAGCTATATACAATTCTCAGGTCGGCCGCATCGAGAACCACATTGTCTACGCCAGTCTTTCGGCGCTTTTCCTGGACTGGATCGCCCGAATCAAGTGTACTGGACACGCCGGTGTTGCTGCGGAGTATAATCATTGTCTATATTGTGATATACGACAGTGTTATCTGTCTCTTCCTCGAGGATACTTATCTGAGGGTAAGCACTACGCATATGCTGGACTATATACTGAATTTTTTACAGGTTTCAACCTTCGTGATCCTTATGAACACTTACAGGCTAAGTATCGATGGCTCAATGCGCCCGAGGAGGAACGAGAAGAGATACGAGAGCAAACTGGCACTGTTTTTGTCGATTTTGATCGTATCCCTGGATTCTATTCGTTCGAAAATTGCCCAATTGACGCGATGCACTTATTTGACCTCGGTATCACGCCAGCAATCGTAAAGGATATTCTATACAAACACGGTATGTTCAGGAAACAATACCCCCAACAGCCGCCCGAGGAGACACCAGAGGCTCGATTCAATGCTTTTGTGCAGCGTACATACTTCCCCCCTCACTGTAGCCGTCTGCCATACGAGGTATGTGGTCGGTATATATGCTCGAGCTTCATGCATCAGGGCATTTGGTGTGGGTGTTAGAACCTATTGGAGCCTGGGGACCAGTGGAGGCTATTGCCCCTCTGTGGATGCTCCCGGAGCTCTAGAGAGCCTAGAAGCCTGATCTATAAGCAGTTATTTGAAATCAATCCACAGGCACATTTTGTTCAAAAAGTGTCGCGTTTGGGACAGTAATTTGCGTTTTTCTCATTCAATTTTGATGCATTTGAGGTTCTAATTGGACTTTTAGGCTGGTAGAAGCCTGGCGCATCTGCTGACAAATTTTCAAAAATTTGAAATTGACGCATATAGGTACGTATGTGTCACTCACAACTACATGTCACATGACTCAGGAGGCAAGATCCCCCCAATTAGTTACACCTGCTATGCCTATGTGATCACACTGGCCACTACTCCCCCGGGGTATTTTATGGCATTTACTGGGGTTTCTGTTGTGGAAAACACTAAATCATGGCTGAATAAAAAACAATGTAACTGGACAGAATCTAAGTACAAATTGTTTGTTTGTAGCTGAGGCTTCTAGGCTCTCTAGAGCTCCGGGAGCATCCACAGAGGGGCAATAGCCTCCACTGGTCCCCAGGCTCCAATAGGTTCTAACACCCACACCAAATGCCCTGATGTGCATTTACTATTGGGTCATTTAGCTTTCCAAGATGGGCTCTCGGACGAAGGCTGAACAATGGCGCACGCTGCGACTCGTTCTTGTGCCTGCGTTGTTCGAAGCCTGGCGTGTCGGCGACACAATTCCGAATCAAAATATCCCTCGAGGGGGGCGTAATACTAAAAACTTCAAGGCTCAGCAATTGTCAGCTAATCAATTGCTTCGTCGTCGGCGCCATGCCCATAACGCAGACGACGGAGATGCTGAAAACATACCTCAGATTGATGATTGCGCATCATCTCGCAACCCACGCGACTACATGACATGTATCATGCGTTATTGCATTGCAACGCATGGACTGTTTCGACACCAAATAACCCGTCAGAATGTGGCCGATATGAGCGCTCTTCTTGAACTCGTTGGTGTCGGCTTTGCTCGCATGAACGTACATCTTCCCCCCAGCTTCCACAAAGCCACTCACATAGGTAATCATATCCTCAAACATGGGAACGTCAGCGGGACCTCGCTCAATCGCTTCGAGCAAGCAAATCGAGTTCTCATCAAAATTAATACAAACGGTCATGGACGTGGGGTATTGGAGGCAACAATGGCCAAGGGCTGGATGCGACGCGCTGAGTCGCATCGATATGTGAGTCTTAATGCTATCCATTTCTTGAAATTAACTGATAACTGTTTAGGTGAAACTTTTACAGTCAATCGAAAATCCTACCGAGGATGATACACTGACCCTCGATGTTTTACTTCGTGCCACAAAAAACAGCCCAGAGAACGACTTGCAGCGTGGCATGCTGGAAGCAATACTTGCTGGCGAGGCTCCTGTTCACGGTTTAGGTAAGTGCATATATGCGTTCGATGCACGTTCTGACACAATTGTAGAACCGACTCGGTTGGCTACCCAGCCAGCTCGAGTTGATTTCCGTTCAGATCGACATGCCCAATACTATGAACTGATGATCCAGTTTTGCAACGAACACAATCCATTTGAAGATGTGATATTCTATGGATTTGGGCGTGTACCAGAAGGTGGAGTCCATATCTCGCCAAACAACTCGACTCTTTCATATCCAAACCTTTATCGATATGGGGTTCGCTATGGATCGGCTAATCATCCTCGAGGCTACAAAGCTCGCTATGGATACATTGAAAATCGTATCCCTGTCATTATTCAAGGGATTTACGAATCTAGCGTCCATGTTCACGGTCAAGGTCATAAATTCGTGGCCGTGATGGTGCAACGCTTTGTTGAACCTGAACGAGAGCCGTTGTTTTTGTGGAATTATTGGTGAGTCATTTCTTTTATGGACTGGGGTATATCATGATTTGCATGATAGGGCCGACTTTGCGGGGATCCATGCCTGGGAGTTTGAGCGGTTTGGGCCATTAGAGGCCATATCGCCTGACGCATTCACTGGCTTATTCGCATTGTCCGATCTTGCAATGTCTTATGGGCATTACTGGATAACGTCCGAACTGGCTAACGTAGGTATCATTTTGATGTGCAGCAACACAAAGCTGATTGTTTACTATAAGACCTCGCCCGCTAATCGCGAGAACAATCCCAACTAAGTTTATTGACTATTTCGTGAGTTTTTTGTTTTGTTCCTCGCTCATAGGCTAAAATCTCTCTAGACCGGCCAGAGATTCATATTTGTAGAAGTAAAGGCAATTCATGACATTCTATGCTACTACAGAACAGAAAGACGTTCGCGAATCATCTCTGCTTGAGAAATACAGGTGAGCGTAGTATCTGAATGATTGACTAACGGTTATAGGAACGCATACAGGTAAGCCACAACAGACCCACGGGGCGAGCTACTTTGCTGCCTTGCCCCTTGCAC
Organism: Ceratobasidium sp. AG-Ba; assembly: GCA_016906575.1. NCBI lineage: Eukaryota > Fungi > Basidiomycota > Agaricomycetes > Cantharellales > Ceratobasidiaceae > Ceratobasidium > Ceratobasidium sp. AG-Ba. The sequence continues at coordinate 1,798,526 of CP059614.1, forward strand.
TGATCCGAATTTTGAGCCCCCGGGGATTGGCCGACGTACTTGAGGACCCGGGTTCGCCTATCTCAGGTGCCACCTCCGCCTCCGCCTCCACTACTTCCTTCCCTTTGCCCTTCCCGCCTTTCCCCCCTCGAGTCCCTTTCCCACTCCCCCTGCCTCTACCATTGCCTCTGCCTCGTCTCTTTGTTGTTGTCAGCCTACCGGTATCAGGGGGATTTTCAGTTGTCCTAGGTGGAGCCGTTTGGGTCACTTTTGTCCTCCAGATAAGTAGAGTATATAGCAGTGCTCAATTTGTACTTACCAGTGCTGCCTCCCGTATTAGTATCTAGCCCTGGACCCGGCAATCCTAGGCCAAACTGCTCCAGACGAACAATTTGATTGTTCCCGTCCTTGTCTTGCACGGTAACAGTCGCGTCCCCTCTGCCTCCGTTCTCGTTGACATCTTGATCTGGCAGTGCAAGCTCGGTTTCGACAGCGATTGTCTTTTGGCCCTGCTCGTATGGTCATTGGGGAAATAAGGGTAGGAGACATGTTAGCAAGGTATGTCAACCGCGTCTCAAGCTTGCAAGGCAACTCACCCGACGATCGATATCACCGGTGCTAGAAGGAGCGGATGGCGGCAACGGGGCTAAAACAGGTGCACAGCCTGATTCTTCATTCGCCGCAAACGTATCAGATGGGATGGGGGATAGGGCAAGCTCGTCGTCTGGTGAGTTGATATAGCTTCGCGGGTCCGGCTCGTTTTCATACACGAATTGTTCGACGAGTTCAGCCTGGGGGACACCGGTTTTCACTCGATCTATATTCGGTCGGGACGGGCGCTCAAGCTCGTCCTTCTTTTTGATTGCGGCCATATTTATAGCCCACTCGGGGATGCGACCGGCTTTGATTTTGGGCACGGGTGCGTCGACCTTTTGGTATTTGAACGTGATGACTGACTTTTTGCCACTGCGAGCCTTTGCCGCTTGTTGATGCTTGACATCGAGTGCACCAAGCAGCTCCTGGGCCTGGAAAGTGTGAGTGTAGAGCCGAAGGGTTAAACAAAATTGATACTGACTTTTTTCGAGCGGTGCATAGGCTCATGCACAACCCACACTTGCTTGTCATCCGAGTCCGAGTATTCGGATGATTGGTATCCTGCATCAACAAGAAACCCGAAATTTGTTGGATCGAGAGCCGAGTCGGTGAGCTGAGATAGTCTTCGGTTTGCCTTCTATGCAATGGTTAGTACGTCTTTATACGATCTTTATATGCGAGAACTCACGGCTGTTTTCCGGGCCAAGTGACGTGCACCGGCCTGCTTGCGAAATTTCTTCTCCTCCCCCTTCCCATCCTTGTTCCTAGCCCACGCTTCCTTCATTGTTGCAAACCCGCCGGTCTTGAGGGCGCTACGAAAATCCTCGCGCTTGACCTCTTTCAGGTGCGACCGTTCCTCATCGTTCATGTGTTCAGGGTTTGTTGCTAACTTGTAGAAGTCTTCGCCCCAGCCCTTCAGGTCACCGTACGAGTCGAAATTATCAGTAAAAGATAAGTCGAAATGGGGGATAAGGATATCGCTTTCGTTGAACCACTTCGGATTCTTTTCGTTGTCGTACAGGGGGACAAGCGCAGCGGCGTCGTGTGCACGCATTAAACCGCACAGGCTCAACAGGCACTTGAGTGCGTGTTTCTGAACACGGGTGAGTTTTCATACAACCGGTTTATTATGAAACACTGACGCGGACGAGGCCCTTTATCATTTTTTCAACTACATCATTATCTTCTTTCTTGACGCTCACACCGTCCGCTTCGTTGAGCTGCGGAGTAGCACTTTTATGTGGCAGCGAAAGGGATTTGCGATGGGCCGGGCGAGGTGGGATGGGTTTGGTATGACCGGGTTGTGTTGGTTCGAACTTGGAGTCGTGGGTGCGAGACGAGGTGGATTGGTGTGGCAAGGTAGGTGTCTCGGATCTAGCAAGTGTAGTTGACTTTTGCCGTTTGGCAAAACCTGCCTTGAGATTCGAGATATACGCATTTAGCTCCTCTTCCGTCTCGAATTGACCGCCTGGGACCCTAGATGAGTACGTAGATTTTTGAATATGTATTCAAAACTGACCGGTATCTTCGCATATTTCACCATCACCATCCCTCTCTTCACCTACATACTCATCGCCCAGTAAATCGATACCGGTTTCGTCGTTTGAACCTGAAGAATCAGGTGAGCAGGTTACTATGTCGAAGCTAATATACCGCTTACCTTCTTCGTCCGCGTCGCGATCTGGATCGTCTGAATTCGGGTTCTCGATCTCTTCGAGATCGGCGGGTGGCACTGCGATAGCGAGATGAATCTAGGTTCGTGCCTAGTCCGAAGCGCGCTTACCTTCTATAAAGTTCGGCGCTGGCAAAGGATGAGCACCCTGCGCATGCGCGCCCGTTGACACGCTGGCTCTCCGCGTCGTAGTGACCGGGGCGGGGTACACAGAGCCCGGACGGTCTATTAGCTCGAGTAAGTGACAGATTCTGCGCATACACTGTGACTCACAACGACTTGTGGTGTTCTGCGCCCCAGGTACCACTTCTGGCATGCTCTGCGAGCGGCTATGGCTTGCTGACGGAGCAGACGACTTCGCAACGGCACGAGGCGCCTGTGGAGGTCTGTACCTCGCCTTTTTCTTTGCTGGCGATTCGTCTGACATTGCTGGATGGCTAGGAAACGGGGGAGAGCTGTAACAGCGCGGGTCAAGTTATGATGGAGGGGAGACAACTTGAAGGCCCTCCTTGGATCCCGAACCCCCCAAGCAGACCCTTCGACACATAGCCAAACAACTCGCCTACGTCGGGTGGCTCGAGGCAGCTACACAACATCTCGATCTGGCCGTGGAGTGTCTCGGCGCGATCGCCATTTCTATTTGCAGACTTGTCGTATATTACAAATATCATTTTCTTTTCGTGAACGCCCAATATGGTCAGATGGTAGACAAGTAATCGAATATTATCGACAAGTCTTCGACTCGCGCCGACAAGGTATCGAATCCCGAACCTCGTCCATTGCTTGCCCAATGCTTGTCGGAAGCTTGCCGGGGAGACGATTCGAAGCCTGATCAATGACTAGTCGTTCACTTGCCGAAAGCTTTCCTATCCTTGTCCGCCCCGGCAAGCCTTCGGAAAAACCGGGGTGAAGCGCTGTGATACATTGACCAACCGGCGGATCTGCACTTTCAGCCCCATGGCTAGCAATATATCTGACTCTTTCAGATCCATCAATATTACGTTGCGGCAGGAGAACACAGACGACTTCGCGAGCATGATGAGAATACTGCAGTCTGAGGTCACTTCCGGGTTCGATACTGTAATTCCTATTTCATTCGCATTTCACCTCGTAGACCAGACTAAGTGATATGAAACCAGGAAGTGACGACGGCAAAACGTGGAGTACCAAACCACCGGTACGGCTCGAGAGCGTACATAAAGTAGGATGCACGGAGGGATCATGGAGAGCCCAACCCCACAAGCCCCAAGCCTCTAGTCTGGTAGACTCAAATCTGCTCAAAACGCCCGGGATAATCCACGCATTTGGAAACACATTTGGTTAGGATGGGTGCTTTAGACTTAGCGTAAGCACTCACCCACTGCCCTTGGCTAAGTGCTAACATCACACCACAGTCTCGGCCCTATTCTTTTGGGCACCGTGCTCAACGTGTGGCTATACGGGATCATGGTCACCCAAACTGCGGTTTATTATGTGTCGTTTCCTAGGTGGGTAGGCTGGCGTTCCGCGAAGCACTCAAGCTCATAAGAACCAATGCACAGAGATCACAAGTGGATCAAAATCCTGGTAAGAATCATCATTCTACCACACCCCGTTCCGAGCCTACCTTTATCTTACAGGTTGCATGGCTGTTTGTAATTGACACTTTAAACACGGCGTTCGACATCGGGCTGGTCTGGCGATATACTATTACCTTGTTTGGTGAATAGCGCAAACTATGGACCTGCGAAAATGCTTACCAGATTCAATATTCTTAGGTGATATGGAAAACATCGTTCATTCACACTGGTGTAAGTAAATCTTCTAAACCCCTGCCTAGAATTGTCCGCTCAACCGATGCTTTGTAGTGTTCAACGTTGGTAAGCTTGAACAAACAATTGGCCATAGAAGCCCCGAGCTTAATTCCCCCTATCTAACTTCTAACAGAGCCCGTAATGACTGTAAGTCCGCCCTAGCATACTCCCCTACACAATGGTGCTGACATTCAACAGACAATGATATCGTCAACTACGCAAAGTTTCTTTGCCTGGCGTATCGCTCGACTGACAGGACAAAACTGGCTCGGATTCCTGATTGGATTCTCTGCATTTATCCAGCTTGGTTAGTTTTTTCAGCTGCGAATGCGGATACGCAACTCATCTGATGGAAAATAACTCACAGCTGCTGGCCTGGGTTCGACAATCGGCGCCTCCATTGTTCGTGACTTTAATCGCTTTCAAGAGCTGAAAGCTGTGAGTGGCGAAATCCTGCATCAATTTATTTTTGATCAACGCCTTACCATTTCCGTTAGGCGGTCATCACATGGCTGGGTTTATCTGCTCTGACGGACGTTGTAATCACATGTGCTTTGAGCTGGTACCTGGTATGTTTTAGACTCCGCTTGGTTGCAGAGCACCCTTTTAATGTGAGCGTAGCACACCAACCGCACAGGGTTTCCTAAAACAGACGATATCATTACCCGGCTAGTACGACGTAGGTAGCCACAGCATATGCCATATGATAAACTCACCGCTATTGTTAGTCACTGTGCAAACCGGTCTTATCACAACCGTATGGGCTAGCGTTGATCTGGCATTGTACCTGGGACTTGTAAGAATACCGCTTGTTCTTGCGATCTGTGCCACTTACTCAAATTTTATTGGTAGGAAAATAACCTGTAAGCTCAACCTCGATAGCCTACTTTCATGTCTGACTTTGCATCGCCTAGTCATTTATTCTTCCAGCTCCCGCTCTGTAAGCTTTCCTCTGTCGTCGTTGTATCTTGAGCATCTAATAACCACACCCAACAGGCAAATTGTATACAAACTCGCTCATGTCAACGCTCAACTCTCGCAATGGCTGGGGAGGCAGCTTTACTTCAGGAGACACCCCTAATCCCGAATTGCGATCAGGTGGTGCTGCAGGGCAAGGCCAGAGCCAACATAAGCGAAATGCCCCATCGGTGTGGCGCCCAGATCACGCCAAGTCGGTGAGTTGATATTCACCGGTTGCACCCAACCACGATCCTCTTACCAAAATTGACTATTCCGCAGAACCATACTGCTATCCAAGTAGTCACTACGGCTACAGTGAGTATATGCGCTGTATTTTGTACAATCACCGGCTGATCAGACGGGTCCAGGTACATCGTGACGACGGATTCGAGATGGAAATGTATGGTAACGACTCTAAGCATGCTGTATCGACCGATATCGAGGGCTACGATCGATCTGAATCTGCAGTGCGGCTGCCTGGCACTCACTCAAAAACCGCTATCTCAGACGAAACTTCTATGCACTCCAGATTATCCTATGAGCCCAAGTAACTTATATCCACCATCGTCGCTTTCCAATTAGCTTCCATTGCATATTTTATCTCCCGCACTCATTTATATAATCATTTTTATCCATGAGGGTTCATTCCTTTCCTGTCTGGCTTTCTGGCTGTGCTTGTCTGTGTCATCGTATGTACGATATTCCGACTTTGTGGTCGGGCACCAAAATACGCGAGCATGATGCAATAGAGAAATTACGTACGATTTTATCCCATGAGAAGAATGTTACCTGCGAGATCACCCCAAGTGGCAAAAATAGACTTACGGTCGAAGCAGCGACAGACATATAGCCAGAAGTCCCGGTAGACCCAAGTCTAATCAATTTTAGCGAAATAACAAATATCACCTTGCCTCTTGCTGTTTTTTATATGTTAAACTGGAACGGCATTGAAAAATCATGATGATGCATACATTATATTTGATGTCTCGCAAGGACTTTGGGACAGTTCTAGGAAACTAGTCTACGAAGACGAGCGACTCGTCAGCGGCAAGTGGTTGCGTATGCTAGCACCTCAAACTCGAAGATCTTACTGTTTCACCCAGTACAAATCAATTTATGAAACTTCAGCGCTATAGAAATAAGAAGTACAAACCGGCCATAATAAGGCCATAATCGTAGTTTCGGGCGTTGTCCAATAAACTTGCGCATCCACTCCCCCTCATGGAGGACATATGTTTTCACTCGTTTGTGTGTTTGCCATCTTCTTCCCTGGTTTCGGCTTCATTGCTTGGCTTCGTCGAATGGCTGTATTCGAAGGACGCATGAGCATTTTAGGGTCTAGATTCATAATCCTGAACAGTTCAGTAGTGCACAGTTGATAATTTCAACTACTTGCCCATGGGGGTGGGGAGTAAGAGCTCGTCATAGGACAAATCAATATCCGATGTCAAAAAGGGAGGGTTAGCCAAAGACGAGGCCAAGTCATCCGGCGGGAACGGCAAATTTGAAGTTGGTTGAGTGCTACTGAGCAACTTTTGGTCATCCTCCTCCTGTTGCTAGGGGAGCAACTATAGTTTTGAAACTTTCCTTCAATAGGAACCCAAAGACTCACAATCTGGAGAGAGACCGGACTAGTTATCATCTTACCCTGTTTGTTCTCCTCGTTAAGCTGAATCTGCCGCCTTCTTGCAACCAAACTGCATGCGGTCCATTCGCCATCTCTCAATCGCCGTCGAATGCGATCAGTACTATCCTTTGCGAGATGCCTAGCGAATCTATGCTCTTTCGACTTCTGGCGAAACTTTACCATGAACTCGGTGCCCCACTCGCTCCAATTTTTGTCAAAGCCGATGTCCCAAGCCGGCCTCAACAACTGCTCTCCATCCCAATCAGCCACCCAGAACACAGGCTGACCATCCGTGTCCCTCAGAGTTGGTTGAACGTCTCGAGGACTTTTCCAACCCCCCATACTGTAAAACACTTCCCGCAAAACGCTCTAAATTACGTTTTAGCCTCTGAAACCTTCGACCCGTATGACACGCTCACCGGTATAGCATTTAGTTTGTCTTTCCTACCCTGCGCGATGTGTTGTTCAAGCTGATTATTGTGTTTCTCTGAAAATTCTCCGTCTGGTTGGTTTGCTTCTTCTTGGATCCTCAGCTTGAGCCTTTTGGCTTTGATCCAGTTGTCGAAACCCATGCGATTATCGAGCAGCGGAGGAAGAGGAGGGAGAGATGAGTCCAAGGGGTCATATTTCTGAGTGATTTGGTGTTCTATAGTCTCACTTCACTTAAGATAAATGCACGATTAGAGGTGCGTACATAGGGGCTCACCTAAAGACGTCATGGCAGACCCGCTCAGCACGTTCGCCTCGGTACCTAAGGTGCTCTTGTACTCGCTCGGCGGATCAAGACCAATGGTATTCTCTTCTTTGCGTGTCATCTTGGTCTCTTTGGATCCAGCGTCTTGCACCTGGATCTTTCTTTTGAATCTACGAACAGTAAAATCAAGTGGCGGTTGATCATCATTGACTGCGCAAGGTAGTACAAGAAAGTACAATCGAGCTATTAAGCATCAAATATGGCGGCGAAGCTTCTATCCTTACTGGCGGGTGAAAAGTCTGGTTCAGAGCCTTTGGGAGACTCTTGGAAAGTCATCGTGGGGAGGAGAGTGGGGTGAGCGTTGACGGGTGACCATCGATTCATCAACCTAGTTTAATTTTTGATGAGAACAGTGGCTTCGTGGACACAGAAACACGAGGCGACCGGCGTAAGGACAGAACAGTATCATTGCGGCCTTTCTGAGACATGTATGCACATATTTGTCTTTGATTACTTGCTACTTTAGGATGTTGTCACTATGCGCATTTAGTCCATCTTTCATCCCTAACCTGCGCATGCACTGGTCGGGTAATGCGACTAACGAGAAAACACGACGGATGACGTTCTCTCGGCTTGGCTTTTATAATGTATTGTCTCCCCATGCTATTTTTGATTTCGTGTCATTGGTGCACGCCTCCGTAATACAAACGAAATGCTTTACGCAGAAAGTAGCCATACTTGCCCCTCAAACGAACCCAGTTTGACTCCACGCTGTAGAGAAAGGCTCCCCTTATCGTCTGCTCTATTACCACCGATGATTTTCGACCTCTTCACCGCAACACTCTCAGGCACCTCATAGTTCGCCTCGCTCCGACTAAAGTTCAGCACTACCAAAACTTTTACGTCGTTATGCTGGCGAGTGTACGCAAAAATCCGTTCGTCCTCTTCAGAAAGGAGCGAGAAGTCTCCGTGAATCTAAACGTCCGAATCAATATTTGTCCGATCATAGACAAAAAGCAAGCAGTTTACCAGGACAGGATACTCCTTTCTCATTCGAATCATCCTCTTCCAGAACGACAGTATAGATGCCTCGTCATTTTCCTGATTCTTGACGTTGATTTTCTTGTAGTTGTCGTTCACTCGCATCCACGGTGTTCCTGTGGTGAATCCGGCGTGAGGAGAGTCGTCCCACTATAGCATACATTTAAACCATCAAAAAAGGGCAATCCGGATCGGTTTAGGTATGTACCTGAACTGGCACACGAGCGTTGTCTCGAGCCTTTCGGTTAATTCCATCCATAATGTCTGTCATGTCTGGATTTGCTGCACCGGCTTTCTTGCGTCTTTCCAGCTCTCTGCAACATAATGGTTAGTCCCACATGATATAGCAGACCGATGATGCGGGGCGCACTCTCGATAAAGGTTAACCGTCGCGACATCTTTGTATTCTTCCAACGGCCAAGACCTTGGCACGTTCGTCGACCCAATCTCCTCCCCTTGGTACATGAAGACTGTTCCGCCTTGAGTTGTATGGAGTATTGCAAGCAGTTTGGCCCCCACACTCCAAAAATTATCTAGATCTTCTTCATATCGCCCAAAATCAAAGTTTTTCTTAGCCTCATCGACTCCAAAACCAAGGAACCGCGAGACAGAGCGAGCTTGGTCGTGGTTTTCCATGTAAAGTGAGTTCCAACCACCGTGGGCGAACATAAAAGTTTGCCATTTGTTGACCACGGCCTTTAATTTAGGGAGGGTCGGGATCCGAGGATAGATTGGATGGTTCTCGGGTCTGTCTGGTGAAGTGACATGTCAATGGTTGTTTAGCATGCGTAGTGCTGGTAGAATGGGTCTACCTAGGTCCACGAATTCAAAGAGGAACAACATCTGGAGCTCCTTACGATCAGGGTGGACATATTTTAGTACGTCTTCCGGGTCATATATGCATGGCGTCTCGCCCACGGTAAAGTAGTTGGGATATTCTGAGAGAAATTCAGCCTCGGGGGTAAAACATGGTTAATCGAGTGCGACTCACTCGACAAAACCTCGCGATGCATTTCTTGAAGCCAACCGTGGACATTTGGTCTGTCAAGATTCAGTTAGAAGGCACGAGCAACATTGTAGCAAACGTGTACCCGTTATAAACCATCTGTGACGCTTCCTGATATTCTCTATCTGGTTGAGTTATTTCGGCATCTGGGAAACCTGGTGTTTTGGATAAGACGTTGATGACGTCCATCTAGGTGAAGGAAATAAATAGGTAAATTGATTCACTAGAAGAAACCAATGTCGACTCACCCGAAACCCATCACTGCCTCGGTCCATCCACCAGCGCATCATCTTCCAAATAGCCTGTCTAACATCCGGATTCTCCCAGTTCAGATCAGGCTGTTCGGGGGCGAAAACGTGAAAATAGTATTCTTGGGTCTCTTCATCCCATTCCCACATCGATCCTGCAATGTTCGAGTTTAAGATAATTGTGAACTAAATTAAACCTAAAGAGCGAGTTTACCTCCAAATGCGCCTGCCCAATTGTTGGGTGGTTTTCGGTTGCCTTGCTCATCGCATTTTGCAGGTTTCCAGATATACCAGTCCCGCTTCGGGTTATTTTTTGAAGATCGTGATTCTTTGAACCATTTATGCTTTGAAATCGTGAGAATACTAGCATCGAATAAACTAAGAACAACTTACTTGGTCCGAGGTATGGTTCACAACCAAGTCCATACTGCACAGACGAGTTGACAAACTACTGTTTTTTTGAATCAGACATACTCACATTAGTTTCATGTCCATTTTATGCACCTCTTCCTTCAGGACATCCCAGTCCTGCAGCGTTCCGTATCTCTCGTCGATATCCTCATAGTCACTAATGTCATATCCCATATCCTTCTGCGGACTCTTGTAGATTGGGCTCAGCCATATTACATCCGTTCCCAGACTCTTGATATACGCTAGCTTGGATTTGATACCGGCTAAATCACCAATGCCATCGCCGTTGGAGTCGCAGAAGCTAGACGGATAGATCTGGTACACGCAGTACGACTTGAAAGCGTCTGGTGTGAGAGGTTTGTAAGTGGGCGGGGATGACATAGTGGGAGTCGAAGCTAGCACTAAGAGTTTGTTTGTCTATGAAGTGCTGTAGGTAAGAGCAAGAGTTGATGTCATCGAATCGATGAGGCGGTGGCAGTAAGCATCGAAGCAGGGCGTGCGGGGTCAGATAAGACCGCAAAAGTAGATTCCATATATAGGCTGCCGGATTTATGCTGGTATAGTGGGACAAAGAAGATGGAGACTAGGTTCAACGGAACTACGACTATAGTTGAGACTGAAACTGTTTACTTAATCGGGGTTCGTATTTCATGCGATATGGCACATTCATGCGACTGTTGACATCTGCAGAGCCAAATATCTCGGATAGAGCAGCTCAGGTTGCTCCTAAGATACTAGAATGCTTGGATATCAATGTCCAGTTTTGCCAAAAGAGCGGCGGCGGTGGTATTACCCACGGAAGTTCCGAGTTAAACGCCTGAAGCGACGCAAAAGCAAAGCCTCAGTAACCCAACGACGTATGAAATGCGAACTCACAAATGTTAGCAAAAGAGATTTCCTTTAGCCTAACGTGGGGGTCGAACCCACAACCTTGAGATGACCGTTTTAAGAGTCTCACGCTCTACCGATTGAGCTAGCCAGGCGCTATTGCTTAATCGGCTACCAGGGATTTCGATGGCGGACCAATATTTTGCTCGGCTACATATTAGCTTATTGCTTAAAATCTAGTCTACTCCTTCCAATGATCCTTCAATCAACGACTCGCCGTCCGGGGAAAACTTTACGTTTTTCTCATGGTTGACGGTTTTCCCTATAAACTTGGTATGATCTAACAGAGAACAACAGTCAACAAGAAGCTCTCATAAAAGCCGTAACTGTGAAGCTCACGTCCAAATGCAACCAATTGGCCAGCAGGATTCTTGAATTCGATCCTGGTATATGCGAGCGTTTTCCCTGGATCACTACCCGTAAACAAATTATTAGGATTAGGGTAGATATTGACTCACCCATGCCGTCTACTATACCTACACAATGAAGTGTATCTCCCTCCTTACCAGCAGGCTTGATGAAGGTAGTGGCGATGTCGGTTGATACTCCAGTCATCCACTGCCCATTTGTACCAACTGCAAGGGACCCCACTGTGTCGGTGAGCGAGGATATGAAACCACCATGGACCGTCTGCAGCAAACCCATGTGACAATAGGTGGCGGATACTTAGTGGTATACCAATACCTTGTTCCTGTTTACTGTCTAGGTGTTCTGCCTCGATCGGTATTGAGAAAAGGATATAGGTACTCACAGTTCTGTGCCTCTATCTTCAACGACACTTCTACCCGACCGGGGATCGCTTTGTTGATTTGAAGCTATGGTACGAAAATGCTAGTGTCGTAAAATATAACACGGTCGGTGTTAGTACCTACCGAAGGGAAGCAATGGGGATCATGACCTTTGAGGACGTTACGATGAGATGCTATCATGGGGCGATACAAGTGCTCGCACACCTTGGTTCTTCACAAACGACTCCCAGACCTGGTGGCCAAGTATTTTGGGATAGGTGGTTATATGCGTTTGGTAGGCCGTACCTTTCGTGTAAAGCGCAAACACGCCGACATGATCGTGGTCAACCAAGAAGGGGCAACGACCACGTGAGCTAAGCGCCCAGAGTCATCTATCCAAGTTGGGTCTAATCGAGTTTCCAGAGAGCCGCGATCGTTCCGAGTTGGTTGCTGACTTGTTCACCAGAGCCCAGCACGCTATATGTCATAGTTTTGACTGTTCCTACACTCGGCCACCACCACACTTGCACCCCATCGATAGAGGCACCCCTATAACTTCCTACTGAGCACACACTGCATGGGCCAACATGACGAATCCGGTCACAATCCAAAACTATGTACGCAATGTCGCGAATCATATAACAACTCTTGTTGACATTGCTCTCTAGCAACTGGGCGACTCGCTCGGCAAGGGTGCCTTTGGACAGGTATACCGTAGGTGTGAGGTGGCTTGAGTGGCGCGTCCGAGGCTAACAGCACCCTATACCAGGCGCACTCAACTGGACAACGGGCGAAACGGTCGCCGTGAAGCAGATCCAGCTGAGCGATGTACCCAAGTCCGAACTTGGTGAGCTCATGGTGCGTCCAACACCCGCCCTTCCCAGCTCGGCTAACGGACGCGCTCCCAGTCCGAGATCAACCTCTTGAAAATACTAGATGTAAGACTCTTCGCGTTCCGCTTCCCTCGATCATCTTCCCGTGCTTATATATTACCCAGCACCCCAACATCGTGAAATACAAGGGCTACGTCAAGACCAGGGAATGTCTATACATCATCCTCGAGTGCGTTCAACATTCATTTCCGCTTTGCCGTACCCGCTCACGCTCACTCCAGATACTGCGAAAACGGCTCACTACATAATATCTGTAAACGGTTTGGCAAATTCCCAGAGAATCTGGTTGCCGTCTACATTTCACAAGTTCTCGAAGGGCTTGTCTACCTTCACGACCAGGGTGTCATCCACCGGGACATCAAAGGCGCCAATATCCTCACCAACAAGGACGGAACCGTAAAGCTCGCAGATTTTGGTGTAGCCACTACCCCGACAGGCGCGCTGAACGATGCTGCTGTGGTTGGATCACCGTACTGGAGTACGTGCATTTGGTCTAGGCTGTGTGCATGACCTCACCAGGCTAACTTGTTATGTGCAGTGGCGCCCGAGGTCATCGAGCAATCGGGCGCGACGACAGCTTCGGACGTTTGGTACGTAACCTGGCTGAACTTGACACTATACCTTATTCACTCGTCATACAGGAGCGTAGGATGTGTCGTTATTGAGCTACTGGAAGGCCACCCGCCGTACCATTTCCTCGACCCTATGCCCGCTCTGTTTCGCATTGTGCAAGACGATTGTCCGCCTATACCCGAAGGCTGTTCACCGGTTTGCTAATCTCCCTCTGAATTAATTTTGTGGGTATTAATCATACGACGCAGATCGTGAAAGACTTTTTGTACCACTGCTTCCAAAAAGACGCCAATCTTCGAATATCGGCGAAAAAGCTGCTCAGGCATCAATGGATGGCATCCGCACGAAGACAGATGGGGTCTGAAAACGCCCCAGGCCAACGACCGCTCTCAAATTACGACGAAGCAGTCCAAAAAGTTCAGCAATGGAACGAAGCGCTGAAATGTGTGTTTTATGCTATGATTCAAGCCTCGAACTGATAATTGTGTTTAGCCCCCTCTCGACCCGCAGCCCAACGCCAATCCTCCCGAGCTGGACGTGGCCGAACCGTCGCAGACCCAATTAATACCTCTCCCACACCCCGCCCAACAGATCCGTCAGCCAAAAACTGGCGCATGGGATTCATCCCGCCGGCCCCGCTCCCCGGCCCATCCGTGTTCTCTCCGCAAAAATCGACACCTCGTGCTATCGACACCAAAGGAGGACGAAACATGCCGCCAATAGGTGTGACGAGTCCGTTAGGCGTCGGAGCCGGGTTTGCTGCCGTTTCGTTGGTCGGGCGGATGGAGAGTCAGCAGAGGGAGACCGCGGCGCTTCAGAGAGCTGCTGAAGAGGATACGGATAATTGGGATGATGATTTCGAGGAGGGGATTTCGTTTACCAAGTTGCAAGGTGCGTTTTCCAGTGGGCATCGTACTAGTATCTGATCTGAGGGGTGATAGGTGTAGCAATGGACAAGGGGTCCGATTCGAGTATGATGTCTGTTAGCAGTAGTGAACCGCCCGAGACGAAATCGGATGTGGAGGAGAATGTGCAGACGATTCGGCCTGCAAAGAGTCCTGGAGGCAGGAGTGCTGTATTGACGACGCCTCCCCCTATGGAGACGATTGTTGAGGATTATTCGGATTTAGGTGTCGAGGACGAGGATATGCAGATCGAGCAAAAGGTTGCTAGCTTCAAGGTGTGTTCCTACTCTCGTGTTATGCTTCTGTTTGTGGACTCAGATTTGTAGATGCGAAACGGTTCTCGGCGCGGTCTGTTCCACCCGGACGACATTCCCCGGTTTTCCCGCCCTACGGCAGGCGAGTTAGCGCTCGACCTAACGCCTACCAAAATCCGGCCTCAACCTGGATCATTGTTTCGTCCTGGTCCGTCTCCTATCACTCCCCCACCCGCATCTGCTCCTCCTTTGGGTCATCACCGGTCTGGGTCCCAGTCTCAGACACAACTGCCTCCGCCATCTGGATCGTTGGGTCGTGCCGAGCTGAGGAAAGAGTTGGGTCGATACACGGAAGAGGAGGATGAGGATTATGAGGACGTGTTTGGGAAACCCGGGACTAATGGTGAGTGTTACGCAAGTTGTGAAGATACGAGTATGCTGACCGGAGGTGTTATTAGCGCCGGATGTGGTCATGCATACTCTCCAGTTGAATACACGTTTGTCCAAGCGGTCGTGGTTGGGAGACGAAGACTCGGACGAAGAAGATCCGTTTGCTGAGGTGAGTTTACTTGGAAGATTGACTGGTTTGGGTTCTCATCTGTAACTTGTAGATTGACGAAGGCTTTGACGAAAACGATCTCGAAACTAATCTATCTCGAGATCGACACGCGCGTCTTACATCCTCTGTCAATGGCCTTATCGATAAACTTGAGCCTAATACGCCAGACCATGAACAACGTAACGCGTGCGATGAGCTATTGGCGATTATGGCCGAAGCCCCCGAGATGCAGGCCCAGCTCGTTTCAGCGCACGGGATGTTGGCTATATTGGAAGTGTTGGAGAGCAAGCCAAGTCGGGATGTGACGATTAGGTTATTGAAGATCGTTAATTTGGTGAGTTGCGGTCGCGTTGACAGGTAAGTACATAGTGCTGAAGGGGGATTACCAGCTGGTTGGTGGAGATCTCGGATTTTTGGAGAGCTTCTGTTTGATTGGGTGAGTGGAAGTCTCAGATTGAGCGAATTCATGTTGACGACAGATGTAGTGGTATTCCAGTGGTCATGGGTAGGTTTATTGGGCTTAGGTGTTTTTGCCGATTCTGATGAAATGTGCAGCGTTCACTACAAAGAAGTATTCAACCGAGTGCCGAGTGGAAGCGTCCAACTTTATCCGAGTTCTATGTCATACTTCCGTTTTGACGCTCCAGATGTTCATTTCGTAAGTGGTAACCTCATTCGCAATTGGGTATGATTACGATATGTCGTTTGTAGTTGTCGTGGGATCAAAGTCCTGGTTGACCTAATGGACGAAGACTATGCCGAACAAACCAATTTGGTTGCACATGCGCTGAACGGTATTGGTAGCGTTTTCGAACTACAGGTAGGCTATATGCACGGAATTGATGAGCTGAATGCTGACGAGTTCCCAGGGCCCGACACACAAAAATGATTTCTGTCGCATGTTCATTCGAGAGGGCTTGCTAGACCCCTTGTCGTCGGCGCTTTTAAATATCATCTCGACACACAGTGAAAATTCTGAAGAGATGAAGACCAAGATCCTACATATTGTTTTGGTCTTTTGCCAAGTCTCGCAATCAGACATTCATGTGAGAACCGCCCTCAAAGCTAGGAAGGTTATTCGACGTAAGTTTATCGCACAAGCCCATTTATCCGAGCTATACTCATACATATCTAGGTCTGTTACGAGCATGCGAACTACTAGAGCCAAATCACTTGGTTGTGATGCTCAAAGCTATTAAGCATCTGTCAATGAACCCGACATTGCTGGATGCTCTACAAAACGCCAACGCGATCGAGATTGTAGTTCGTATCTTGGACGAACAAAACGGAGGGCCACACAGCGCAGTACGTCTTCGTCTTAGTCACCTACTCATACCCTTGCTCACTTGAACGTCTAGGAAATCGCCAATCACATCTTCCAGACCTGCTTCAACCTTTGCCGGCTGAACAAAGGCCGACAAGAAGAGGCCGCACAAGCAGGCATCATTCCGATCTTGGTCAAGACTTCAGAAACGAGCTCACCACTCAAACAGTTTGCATTGCCTATCCTTTGCGACATTGTCGGTGCCGGAAAGAGCTGTCGGGCCCTTTTATGGCAGCACAATGGTCTCGAATTGTACTTGCGCCTACTCTCGGATCCGTACTTCCAAGTTAGCGCTTTGGAGGCGCTTCTTGCCTGGTACGTGGTCTCTGCACTGGTTAGTATCGTGATTTGATACTAAAATTGGATTAGGTTGCAAGATGAAACTTCCCGCGTCGAGGACTTTTTAACTCAGGCCGACTCACTTGAAGCCATGCTCAAATGCTTTACCACTTCGAAAGCAAACTCGTTCGAGAAACTACTGGATCCCTTCCTAAAGATCTGTCGTCTGTCTCAGAGCATAACCCTTGGTATCTCGAGCAAGTCGCAGTTTTTCCAACGAGTTACCGATCGCTTGGGGCACGGGAAAGCTGTTACGCGACTTAATCTGTTGCGTATCCTGCGTGCAGTATTCGATATACACCCGGATCGAAGCGGGCTCGTACGGCGATACGGACTCACAGATATTGTCGAACGTCTCAGCAAGAACGACGGCGCGGTCCTGGTTCGCGAATTGGCACGCGAAATTCTTCCGTTGCTGTCAGGCCCAGAGCCCCAGCCACTCATTCAGCCACTGTCCCTGGCTCCAAACGGCCATTCTGCCCGACCATCAGATCTGAGCGGGAATATCAGCTCGCACCATATTGCGCCGAGAAGTGGGGTCGCGCCCAAACGACGAGGCGTCATGCGTCGGACAGCGAGCGAAACTTCGGTCACTTCGGGTACACCTGGCGTGACCCGACCTCGACTAAAACCTGTGGCTCGGAACAAACTACCAGATATGTCGTGGCAAGACCCACACAGTCCCTCTCAACCACATCATCCGCCCCGTTAGAGCATTTTTCACACTTTTTTGGCATCTTTTGTAGTTTTGTTGTGTTTCATACCCTACATGTCGTGCATTTTATATTCCATGCATTGTGTACTATACACGTAGCATTCGCTTTGCTGTTTCAGCCAACTTTGCCTCGTACGCTGCAATGTCAACTATACGAGCCGCTTCCTCCTCGTTGCCCATTACAGTGAGGATGCCCGGACTTGGTGAATGTTCTCGGCTGCGTAGGACGGTTGATGATCCAGCAAATGTGCTTCCTGTATTCAGCATCGTGTCAGAATTATAACAAACCTGAATTAGAGAACGATCCAACCTCGTTCGGTGCCCGTACGGTTACATATGATCACTGTATACTTGTCTGTTCCTGTGTGCCAAAGTGGACGAAGTCGAGCGATCCAATAGTTCACCGTATTGCTATCAAAGGATTGTCCGGCATCCGAGTCATCATAATAGGAAGAACGGAGCCATGCGCAGAGGAGCACGAGGGTGTCGACGTTGTTCTCAATACAATAGTCTGCGATTTCGTATGGTCCTATTCAAAGGTTAGGGATAAGTCGGACGGGGCAAGATGGCTATGCACCTTCGATTGAAGCCCATACGTTTGGTGGATGAGGATTGAGATCCATGCATATAGCGACTGAGACTTTTCCGAGCGATTCAACCGAGGTTGTAAACGTCGAGAATCCGCTTCCTGTTGGGAATGGATGAATGGCCGAGGACAAAGTTGGGAAGCTGATTCTAACCTGGCTGAGCCCACGGTAAATCCGCCTCGAACATGTTCGTTTTGGCGTATGTGTGTATCACATTTCCGTTTGGATCTACAACAAGTGCACTGTTTCGTGCTACACCTTGGCCAGAAGGTGCGGTTTCGTCTTCTGCGTTGTGAGATGCGGGCGTTGTACCGTCTTGGGCTTGTTGTTTGCTCTCGTCGATTGTAAGCGGTGGTGCCGGGTATCCTGCTATGACGTGACACCGGAGACGACGGGCGAGTTCTGCGCAGGTGTCTTTTGTAGGGCTCGCGTTTGGATGTTCGACGAATGGGAGAATGGATTCGGCCGTTGGGAAGACGTATCCTAGTTTTTTGGCTCTTGATTAAATAAACTCGTTAAGCTGCGTACGAGAGTGTACTTGCCTGTAAACGCCATTTCAGGTAGACAGAGAAGGTCTACCGATCCTGGTTCTATGCTGCAAGAGGTGAGATGTGGTCCAAGTTCTGCCTCCATCGCACGTACTCTGCCGTGAGCCCTTTTACTTTTTGTATGTTGTATTGGACGTCTTCTATCTGTTGTAGGTCCAATGATAAGGAAGTGCGCCTGTGAAGTAGGCCCGGCCTACCTTTGGATTGAACTGGACGAGGCCGACTCGTGGCAAGGACGACGTGGTGGAGTCGCTCATGTTGAATATTGACCAAATAGAATAGGCCTTTCTGCTTTCAAGAGACAAAGAGGTTCGAGTGAGACTCGAACCGAGTACGTATCGCAGCCGCTTACCCCTGCCTGTTGATTGTCTGGTATGGGTATCTCGTTCGATAGAAAAATGATTTATTCTGGACCAATGATCGAAGTATTTGCATATACCGGGTAATTCAGTCGAAGGCGAAACCCCGGGTATGGTGGCCGGGCGGAGATGGTCCAAGCAGGCGCTTGTGGCGAGATGCTGATCAAAACAAACACATGTGTGTGTACGGTATGAACGCCGTCTTACGGAATTCGAACCGAGTAAATCATTAGAGCAAAATACTCTAGATATATGTGTAAAAGGGGGATCATCGTGACGAACGATGAGAATACGATCACGCCACAAATGTATGACCTCATGTGCTGAAACATTTGGAGTACTCTGGCGGGTCACTTTGCTTGTTTCGATGGCGGCGGAAATGAACTCCGACGGTCCCGGGAGTACGTCGAATGCACAGTGTACGGGGGTCGGTAGCTTGCGAGTCCGCCAGTCTGCAAGTCCACACCAGAGTCGACCGAGAATGGCTAGAAAGCACGGCTTGACTCGATGTTGTCATGATTTCATTTGGCGGTCTGTATCTTATCTATGACACACAGTTTATGTTGAGTCATTTGGCGCATGGACTGGTCCAGACCTGCCCGATTAGGCAGGAGAGTATCCTGAATTCCGGGTCCTTCTAGGTGCTTCTCCACTGTTATTGCAAGTCACGTGACTAGTATCCAGGGAGTATATACAGAGATGCGCCACCATCCAACCTCATTTTCGGTCTAGCCACTCTCCCACCATGTCGTTCAGCCCGCCAAAGACAGCGGCTGCACCAGTAGGTGCCGCCTATAACGCTTTCTTCCACCAGTTGAACCGTTCACGCCAGGCTTCTGTCAAGCCTGAACCCCAGTCGCCGTCGTATCGACTCGCCTCCACATCGTACACGGGGCTCCAGACCACACCGCCCGCACCGCTGCGCTATCCTACAGCGTTCCCGACACCCCAAGCGAGCACGTCGACGGGGTACGTCAAGCCCGAGCCCTCGGAGCCGCCGTCACTCAGCGATCTCGCCAAATTGGCCCCCTACGCTCTGGTCAAGTCCGAGGTCAAGCACGAGGTCAAGCCCGATATCAAACCAGAAGTCCACCATGTACCCAAAGGCCCTCTGCTCCCCAAACCGACGCACAAAATCTACAACTCGGCGGACGAGATCGATTACACGCCCGAGAACGCGCTCGCCGAGGGTGTACAAATGGCCAAGACTATCGGGTCTTATTTGAACGAGATCGACCTCGGAAGTCAACTTCGCAAGGACGTGTGGCTGCGCGAAGTCGAAAGGTACGGCTTGTCTCACTCTTGGACCGAATGAAGGCTAATTCCATTGTCCAGTTTGAAGAACCAGGGCGCGCCACATACAATGATCGCCGTCTGTGGTGCGACAGGCGCGGGCAAATCGTCTCTCCTCAACGCAGTCTTGGACGGTACGTGATCCTAGCCTACTGGTGCGCCCCTACTGACTCTGTCCTCACTTTAGACAACATTGTGCCCACGAGTGGGATGCGAGGTAAGTTTAGGCGCTGATCGTCATCTATGTAACCAGTGGCTGACATCACGTTTTTGAAATTTCAGCCTGCACTGCGGTCGTTACCGAAATTGCATATCACAACAAGTCTACTATCGCGGCCGATGTCGAATTCCTCGCGCTCTCTGAATGGAAGGCCGAACTCGAAATTTTGCTTGACGATCTTGTCGAGGAAGACGGCACGCTCAAACGTCTCACCGATTTGCGAAACGATTCTGGTGTTGCATGGCACAAGGTACGCATCAAAACATGTCTATTGTGTGCTCGGTTCCTGACCCCATCTCCCTCAGATGCACGCCGTTTACCCTCTGCTCTCGCCTGAACGCATGGTCCGAATGACCCCGGACGAAATCATCCACTCCCACCCCGAAGTTCGTCAAATACTAGGCACAACTCGCAAAATTGAGTCCCCGAACTCTGAAAAGTTCGCCAACGAGATCTCCAAATATATCGACTCAAAAGACCAAAAGCGCGGCAAGGACAAGGACAAGGACAAGAAGAAAGAAAAGTCCGGGCCGGGTGACCCTGCGCTTTGGCCGCTCATTCGATCGGTTCGGGTCAAGTGCAAGGCGAACGCCCTCAGTTGTGGCGCTGTCTTGGTCGATCTTCCTGGCGTCGCCGACGCTAATTTGGCGCGAAGCAGTATCGCAAAGGACTATATGAAGAAGTGCGATTGCATTTGGATCGCAGCGCCTATTACTCGGTGAGTTGCGAGGCCAGACGTACGTTTTCAAGCGGAGGCTGACGAACGACTTGTAGGGCCGTCGACGACAAGACTGCTAAAGGTAAGCTTGGCTGACCCAGAGTCATCTGTACATCAAACTCAAACTCGCTTCGCGTAGATCTTCTCGGCGAAGCGTTCAGAACACAGCTTATGAGTAAGTCGAACCTTTGTTCCCATATCCCCGGATTGATAAAACTGACGCGATTTGTTTACAGTGGGTACGTATACCAACATTGATTTGCTAATCGGGTTGTACTGATTCGATCGATCCGCCCCTGGATGATTTAGACGGAAAGTACGTATCAAATTGCTTTCCCCATTAGTTTGTACTCATTCCTTTCTTTTAGCTATGATGACAGTACCGTCACATTCATCGCCACCAAGACCGACGATCTATCGTGCCACGAAGTGATCGGCGCGCTTGGGCTTAGCGATGATCCCGAGTTACTCGCCATCGAGAATCAGCTCGAGGAAGCGCTCTCGGGGACTGACCAGTGGTCCGCCAAATTGGAACAAGCCACCAAAGACAAGAAGGGTGAGTGTTACGTTGATGATGTTATGCTCTCGCCACTAAAGAGTCTGGATTTGTGTAGCCGTCGACACCGAGATTAAGCGACTTCATCCGATCATTCTCGAATACAAGGAACACCTCGTCGCTCTTAGGTCCGGTGAACAATTCGAGCCGATTCTCACCGCCCCGAAAAGCCCTGAAGGATCCAGTTCCAAGAAGCGTAAACGCGGCGGTGGAGGTCGTAGCGCCAAACGTCGCCGCGGTGACGATGGTGACGACATGGACGACTTTATCGTCGACGATGATGAAGATGAAGACGCAATCGTCGAAGACGTGCTCGACGACGATGAGGTCATTGAAATCGACTCGGACAGCGACGATATCGTTGTTCTTTCTGATTCCGACGACGCTGCTCCTGCTGGCGAAGTCACTGAGGAGAGCCTCAAGGAGACTATCAAGAAAAAAGAGGCCGAACTTGGGGTGTTGCGTCAACGTGTGGCCGAGCACAAGAAGATCCGTCTGGACGCTGTTGCCAAGTTGAACGAGTTCAAGAAGGCGGCGAACAAGCTCCAGAAGGACAAGAACTCGTTTTGTTCGATCAAACGTAACGAGGTATGTTTGATTTTACGGCCTTCATAAATGATGGCGACTGACTGTGATGCAGTACTCGAGAGATGTACTTAAAGAAGATTTCCGCGCAGGCTTGAAGCAGCTTGATCGTGCGTATATGTTACATTCACCATTGACGCTTTATTGACTCTTCCGTAGAACAAGATGCTGAGGCCAAGAATCCCGATACCTTTGACCCGTCTGAAGAGCTGCGTGGTAAGTATCAATTGATTTTATGTACGTGTATATGTTTTCAACTCCCTTCATAGACTACGCCGCGATCGATCTTCCTGTCTTTACCTGCTCTTCGCGTGACTATATACGTATCAATAGTACGTATTTACCTATGTAGATTCGGTCCAATAACTAACGCCCAATCCAGAGCAAGTCAAAGGCGACGGTGGCCCAAGCTGCTTCGTCAACGTTGAAGACACTGGCATTCCTGCCCTTCAACGGTGGTGCCATCAACTTACTGTCTCGGCCCGCGAACGCTCTGCTCGTTCTCTGATCAACAACCTCGCGACGTTTCTCCGCTCCATCCGAGCATACATGGATGATATTGAAGGCGTGAGCGTTGCTGACCGCATCGCCCTTGCCGAGATGTGGGAATCCAATGTCCTCCCGAGCGATTATGGCGAGAACCTCGGTTTGACCGAAGCTCATCGGCCCGCGGCACCCCAGCCGGCTGCTCCGCCCATGCCCTACTATGGTCGTGCACGTCGCCATGTTGAGCCACAGCCTGAAGAGAACAGCCTGAGCGGGATGTACAGACGTGCTCAGCAGCTTCAGGAAGTTCAGCGCATGATGGCCCAACATCGCGGTGCGGAGGACCAAAAGGGTATTTCGTTTCGCCTCCGAAACGTACGTGTATCCGAATTTTGAACTGTATTCTTAATTTTTTATACTTATATATGTCGTTTTTGTCTCTGTTATAGAGCATGGAAAAAGTCGTAAAGGACTGCGTCGCTGAACTCAAACGGGCCTTCCGCGATGGTATCGAGGAGCGGTGTCGTTCCGGTGCGGAAAAGGCCCGCTTGGCTGCTCTCCAGACCTCGGACGAGTTTGCGGCGTCGATGCACTGGGCGAGTTATCGTGCTAGTACGTTGTCCTGTCTTCGATTTCTTTATGTGAATGCTGACAATCTATTTCAGCCCTGCGTCGCAACGGCGAATACCGAAGCGACTTGAACGCCGAACTTATCGCGCCCATGACTCGCGAAATTGCATCCTCGTGGGCTCAAGTCTTTGACTCGGACCTGTTCGCCCCGATGGAACGTGCTGAAAAGGCAGAGATTGTCAAGCTGCTGAAGGAGATCGAAGAGACCGCCCCTGCTGGACTCAAGGACCGGTGCAGGCTCCAGGCTCAGACAACGCTCAAGGAGGCCGAAGTCGTGACGAGGACGATTTTGCAAAACATCAAAACGGCGATGACGAACGAGCAAAAGGAAATTTCAAGATGCTTGACGCCGCATGTGAAGAATGAACTTTTGACTGCTTACTACGACGCGATGTTGGAGCGCGGAACCGGTAGTGTGGCGCGACAAAAGGTGAGTATATGCGATACGTTGTGTGCCAAGATAGGTTCAATGACGACTGCTGTCTAGCTTTTGTTCCATAATTTTGTTGATCGACATCGTGCGACTATCTTCCGCGGTGGTGCTGACCAATTGTTCGGCAAACTCGATGCCGCAGCTGAGTCCGTTGGACTACTCTTACAGCTTGCCCTTAATGAGCTATCCGAAAAGGTAAGATGCAACATTCATCTATCCAGATGGAAACTGACGTATTCCCTTAGATCGAAGTCAGCATGTCCGCACTTTGGGAGATTCCCAACGACGCTGCAGAGCACCTTACGAAGCGTCGCGAACTTGTCAAGCGTGTCCATACTATGCTTGGTCAACTCAAGCTCTGGGCAACAGCAAGCAAACGTGTGGTTGCCGTTGAATCCGATGCAGACGCAGCGGTGGACTTTATCAACGACGCCAGTAGCGAGGTTGACGCTATGATGCAGCCCGCCAGTGACGCTGATGATCATGAACCATCCCAAGTTGAGCAACAGCTAGATTACCCGATTGAGGAAGTCGAGGAGATCCCGCAGACTTTCTTCTAGCTCGCTTAGCTGGCGAAAAGCAAAATGGGTTTCGTTTTTCTCATTGTTTATTACTTCATTTCGTTTCGGTTGGGTTTCCCTCTTTTTATTGAATATTACTGTATAATATATATGTGAGACTCTATACTGTACAGTGCGTTGTGTTGTTACTTTTCTCTTTTCGAATGGATTGGGGTTCCTCTAAGTTACTATCGACATTGCAAGTAAACTGAGTACAGGATTGATGATGTTGGCGATATTAGCAAAGATGACTGGCAATCAAATACTACATGTCCGCATCATACACATGAGCTGCCAGAGGTTGTTGGAGGAGAGACGGTTGGCTCCGACTTGGTAAACGTAGTTGAAATATCCGGATAGGAGTTGGCACGAAGTCGTAAGACCGCAGCCCGGGGTTGCGTTTGGTTCGTCGGTGGCTGAGGATTCGAAAGGCATACGGACTTTGACTAGAGGGTAGATCAATGTTCTGTCCTGTATTTCAGGCCACACAACCGGCTCACCCTATCTTCTGAATCTTCTCGGTGACCTGAACTGGCTTGCATCTGGACTGTTCGGGCTCGATTTCTTGACTCTGTGCGAGCGTTTAGAGTTGACAGGAGAGCATTAGAATATAATTTGCCTCGGAATCCGTGAGTTTGTAAATAACACCCTGCATAATTAGCTACTCACAGAGGATGAGCTGAAAGAACATATGCCTAAGGGCAATATAAGCGAATGGATTCAAGCCGTAGTTGACCCGCAGACCTACAGATTATTGTCCTACAAACTACCTGGATCAGTGGTTAATACAAAGGAGGTTCGAGTGTCCGCACCATGCACAAAAACGTCACTAAGTCTGCTATGGCGCACAACGCGGTAACCAGGCCAGACGGGATAGTCACTGCCAATGATAAATTAGTCTATATGCAGAACAAATCTTAGCAGGCAACGCTCACGTCGGATCAACTTGTTAATAAGACTGTCAGTGTTTGTGAATCCTGTGCGATGAGTTTGCTACTCTCACGTCTTGAGTATAACACCCCACTTCTGTAGGTGAACGACTTACTAGATACGAGACGAGTACTACGGTAATTGTCGTGTCGGTGACGGCTGATAACACAAGCCATACAATCACCGCCTGTTGATCGCCCGTTGTGTAGATCCATAGTTCTCAATAGTAAAATCGACGAACCACTTTGAATTTATGGAACATGCTGAAATCTGTGATGATGGAAATACCAACAGTGCCTCCAATCCCTGCACCTGTGAATGGTATCAGCAGATTGACACATTGAGCACACAAACATTCATACCAAATTGTACTAACGCAGATGCGACAATCAGATATCCTAACCATGTCCATCCGGTGAGTCGAGTGATACGCCAAGCGTAAAATGTTTGTCCGACCGTAGAAATCATAACCTACAAGATCAGTACATACAACAAATCCGTCTCGGGTTGATAGCATGCTCGTACCGTCATCAACGGTTCTGGATTGGTGGTTTTGTTCGTAAAGATCAAACGACTTGCGTGAAATACTTTTCTGCGTACCTATAGTATACACTGGGGTGTCGCATTCGTTATATTTGTCACTGGGTTTTAGATCACGGATTTCACGTAGACTCACACCACACCGATCGCCTGACCCCTTCGTAGTTTCCTATCGCCATCTGTTATAGACTTCTGTTCAGCGGGAGACCATACCATTGCTCACCGAACATTTTGACCATGTAGTGCCAAACCAAAGCGATATCAAACCCCGTGTTTGCAAGGTTCATTATCAAGAGATAGCATACCTGCAATGGTTGTATTGACGACTTGTTAAATAGTAAAAATCATAAGAACATACGAGACCCTTGAGCCACAGCCGGTCACTAGCTTTATGTTAGTCTTCTAAAACTGAGAACCAAACGGACAAACCCACTGTGGAAAGTCTGAGAAATAGGTGTGACATTGCATTAATAGCGCTCCCGCCAGAAAGGTGTTAAACATCCCTCCCAACAGGATCGGCCCGACACTGGTGAGGCGATAGAGTATATCATATAGCACATTCAAATCGAGCGCAATTCTCACAAGCGTACCTAAGCGACAAGCTCGACATTGGGCTCAATAGAAATGTTATTTTCGGGACCGTTCAAGTCGGTTCAGAGGCCACGTTTCGTTCTAGGTGGTTGGCTAGTTGGGAGAACCAGTAGACGCAACGACGTGGAAATCAGAGTTGATTTGGGCGACAAAATCACTATCATGACGTTTGATAGGTACGATAGCAATATGGGATTCTAAGGTTATGCAGTACTAGGAACTGCCGTGGAGTGCTGAGATCGTTTAGCTAGTTCAGTCCGAGAAAGGCATGAGCGATCAATCCTTAATCAATTTCGCACGGGTGTTCAGGCACTGACGGTTCGTGTGAATCACGACGAGCTCTAGATATTTGCAGTAGACCGGGACGCTCACGTTATTTCACTACCTCATGGCCCTTCATCTCATACATATCGACGCGGTCTTCAGGAAGAGGATTGGCCAGCTTCCCGAAGTCTCAAAATCAACCAGACGAAAGAGCCACTTTCGACGTGACCGTTCTTGACCATAAATGCAATCCGCGACGCTCCCAGAGCTCGATGTTGTTGGTTGGTAGTATATAATAAGGTTAGGGGCGCCATTACGCCTCGTTGGCATATGCTGGTGGCCTACCGGCTCGACGCACAATGATCGTGGTCGAATATAAGGTGGAAACGTGCGTTCAGCACTGCTCCGCAGGCCCCTCGTACCACAGCCTTCTTTCGAGGAAGTCGTGAGTTTAAATCAACCTAAGTGTTTCTTTTTAGTTCTGGTCGACTAACTAAGACAGTCAGACGCAAACGCGGCTCGATGACCCTCACTGGGCAACGTATGCTATGCACTCAGTTTGATGGGCATATGTTCACAATTTAGACTGTGATAGCAGGTATATATGTACCAGGGGGTGTAGCAGAAGTAAGCGCATTTGCGGTCGAAAATCTGCATCGTTCACGAAGGAAGGGGGTGGAAGGGGCACGCGATCGACTCGTACCACGGGATTTCTTTTTTGTCAAGGTCACCGGATTGGTGGCATGGAGCGAATTCCGACAGAGGTGACAATCTGGCTTTACTGCGATGCTCGGACGTTATATACACTTTTAGAGAGTGATCATGCCAGCACTTTGTGCCAAAGGCCATGCGATGGCCGTGCGATGCTTTACGCTGTCCGTTCATCGAAACTTTCAAAGCTTATAATGGCGATTGTTCAGACTGGGTGGCCAGGCATCTAATAAATAGCAAAACACAGCTGCATCGATTTGCAGCGCCGCCAGGCAATGCCCCCTCAGTGTAATTTGATTGGATTTAAGTGTACGTTAGTTACAAATTCAAGTTGAGGTATGAAAGGAAAAGCGAGGGATCAAAGCAATGACAGACATTAAAAGGGAATGGACATATAGCGCTGGTCAAAGGTGCGCACCGAAAACATACCCATAACACGCAATAAACAACAGAACGAAGAGAACGAAGGGGATAAGCCAACTAGCTAACCTCGGAGGATTTCCTAGAGTGCATTGAAGCGGCATCTGAGAGCGCTTTTGATTTTGACGCGGGTAACCGTATAGGATTAACGGTTCTTAAACCAGCGTTGCTTTCGATATCGCCGGCAGGAGCGTACTTTGATTCTCCAGCGGCATAGTTTTCCAACTCGAACCCATCGTCATGGTGTACTTGTGAATGGACCTAAAGCCCCGATTAGTACCATGCATGGGATCGGGGCATACACTCACAGTCGTTGTGATATGTACCGTGGTTTGGTTCTGAGGATTAATCATATCGATATGGGATGCAACAATCAATACTCAAAGGGCGCACCGATTTGCTTGAACTCTCAGAGCGCCACTGAAGTGGTGATCGCCGCTTTGGAGCAGAGCCTCCAGCTGGACAAGACATTGGGTCAAGAGTGTCCTCATTGGTCGTATCGGTTCCCCATCCTGCACGAGCATTTAGAGTTGACATGAGTGTGTTGGTGTATAGTTTGCCTACAGCATGTTAAGCAACGCCAAAACGCTAGAAGTCAAGGTGCGAACTTACACAACGGAAGCTGGAAAAACAAATGCCTGATCAAACGCAGTTAGATTCGGAACGTTCACACCCAGGCCTGAAACGTACAAGTTGTTGTCCTAAATTAAAAGTTCAGAAAACGCTCGCCTCCTCAAAACCATATGGTACATACCACTGCCAGGAAAATTACAAGATCCACGCTGGCCCAGACACTCGTTATTAGACCCGTCTGAACCGTAACTTTTCAGCCTTTAATATCAGCCTATTGGAAAAAAGGGCACGAAGAAAGAACACTTACTTCGAACCAATCGTGTGATAACATCGTCAGTCTTGGGGAAACCAGTGCGGTGGGTGAGCTAAAAAAATATCATCAGTGGACGGTGCCTAGATAACCAAAATCGACCCTACTGACCAAATGCCAGGTGAGAGCGCATGTGATGATGACATCAATCAGAGCCGACAAACCCAACCAGGTAATGACGACCTAATCCTACTCATCAGTATGGTGTCCAAGAATTCCGACAGGAAAGAAAGCTGTGCCTTACCGACTTTCCTTCCTGGAAACGGTCAAAGTCGACCAGAATCGATGCCCATATGGTCGAACCCAAGCCGGCACCTATCGTCGAGCAGAGCGGGATTAGCAGATTAATCGGATAAGTTCGACGACTGCGCACCAAACTGGATGAACGCCAAGAAGGCAAGTGACCAACCAATCCATGCATGTCCGGTCAGCTTGGCAATGCGCCAGGCATAGAAACATTGCACTGTCGAAGAGACTGCGGTCTGGAGGACGAGAGCTCGAATTGCCCGAGATGACAATATATGAATAGATTTGCTTACAGTCATAACAGGTTCTAAGTGAAAAGATAGAAGTGAGCTACAATTAAGTTAGAACGACTCTCTCCTACTGACCAACGTTGAACACTGCCAGAATATACGTCAGCCGGGAAAGTATGAATAGGCTAAAACATTACGTACGCCAGTGGGAATGAACGATTTCTTTGAGATCGCCTGTAAGATAGCCGAGCTGACTCAACGTCTATGGAATCTAAAATGGCTCCGCGTCTTACCAAATAAAGTAATTGTGTATCGCCAGAGCAGACCGATATCAAAAACCGAGTTGAGCGTGTCTAGTACGAAAAGCCATGCAACCTGTGCGTACGATGTGAGTGTATTCCAAGTGTGAGGATGGCTTTGAACATACCATGCACTTGACCCATGTTTGATCACTAACAAGACCCATGTGAGCGTAACGTCCATACCGATCGCAAGACACATACGCTTTAAAATTTGCATAGTACTGCGCAGTCTGCATAACCATGATTCCGTATAGCCATACATTCAGCACTGTCCCTAGCAGTATAGGGCCAAGACTAAAACGTCGGTGGCGGTCAACGCTAACGCCTTAGGGTACGAAATGGGCGCCACGGACCTCAAGTCAAAGAGAGCCATGCTAGTCGGACGATTGAGCTAGTGGTGGTGGAGCTAGTGGACCCAGAGCCAGTTCTAGTTCCAGGCGTGTGAGGGAGAGGCAGCGAGACGGGGGAAAACCTCCGCTAGGGGATCCCGAGTACGTTATTTTAGACGTTCGACAAGCGCTAGACGATACGCTTCGCGCCGCAATCTGGCCCCACAAAAGGAGCAGCGACGCATGGCATGTGATCCTGGAACCAAAGCCGCCTAAACATTCATAGCAAGTGGCCGGTTGTTTAGCGACTAGAACGAGCCCGTAGAAGACGACCGATCACCTTCCCACCGCGGGAAGAAAGATTGGTGCCACCGCGTGAAAACTGGCCAGAACATCAAGATCGCCTTCTCTACCAGAAACGTCCGCGGCAATCAGGTCCGCCAGATCTGCAAAGTCTCGGATAACCTTACACGGTTAGATCGTCTCGACAAGCTCCGGTGATATACCTGGTTTTATCTCTGGTCAGACCATTCATTGAAGGGCGCATAAGCTAAGTAGTGAGATTATCCTCTCCCGTTGGTCTGCTAGCTATGTCCAATGGGTCCTTCACAACTGCATCGACGGTCTTGACAGAAAAATTTGAAATGCCATCAGAATTCCTGACAAAATCCGAGGCCAACAGCTACGTTTACGAGGCCCAGAACCCGAAAAAGACACCAGCTTCTCGTGAAGAACACACCCCTCGACGGGGCACTCTTGACACGATTCGACGTATTTTCAACGAACCGAACGATGAGACGAAACTACGAAAACCTCGGCTATAGTTCTTGTTTGGCCACATCTCTACTCCACAGCTTGCTCACGAGGTTTTTCGTATTGCCAGCTTGAATACACAGGATACACTTTGTAGCCGAATAATGTTATCTAGTCGGGTAGAAAAATCAGAGAAAGGTACAACGAAGTTGCGGCTCTCTAATGGGTCATTTCAGTCAATCAGCTCAACTCAAGCGGGAGTCCGAGGCTCAGACGTAGGCGAATCCATTTGCGATGTTGCCTTTGAGCGGTCAGAGGGGAGTCTGAGTCCCGCTCCAACCCCCACCAAAGCCACCAGTCCAAGAACCAGCCAGACAAGATTTCCACCTAGAATGTTGCTCTTTATCGAAAACGCGAACAAAGAGCTAAATTATCGCGTCGAGTGAGCCGAGTGTACGCAGTTCGAGAGATGGCTGCACTCACGTCGTTGCCGCGGGCCCAATAGCTCGAGACGCGCTTGCCACCATCTGCGCAAGACCGTTTACCGTTCCGAGCGCGCGCCTTGAGGGCGAAGCTCGGGTAATTAATAGTGTGTTGCACCTATGTTCTTGCCGTCAGCCTGATCAACCCCACAAAGTCTAAAGCAAGCTTCCTGCTTACACAAAGACCATCCCTGCGATGCAACGTACGGCCAACATGACCGCAGCACCTATATATGCGCCCCATCTACCCCCATTTTCGGCAACAAGGTGGCCCAACGGGAAGGTTGTTATGCTCACAACCTGTTGTGCGGAATGATCAACGTGTATCCGCAAAACAAACAAAACAGCATCCTACCTGAAGCACCATCCCCAGTTGGAACAAAATAGTTGTTCCCACACGGCGCTCGAGAGGCGGAAACACAATTACGGCAATGCCTGTGCCGAAGATTCCGGACAATGCCAACGCGCCTCCGATCTCTGCGCTCTGGTTCGTCAAGCGAGTGAGTATTGGATATACGGCCTGAAACATTGGAACCTTACATTGAATCCCATTCCTCCAAGGTGTATAGGAGTATATAGCCACAGAACAAATACAGCATTGACTGAAACAGTTACCAGTGCCATAACCCCATATGACACCAGCACGCGTCGAATGGCGGGTATACCCAGTATCTCTCGTATTGAATAAGTTGTTTTGTCAATGTCAGCACACGTGGAAGCACTGGAGGACGAGCAACGACTTGTGGAATGGGATGGTTTTGGAAGCAACGGTCGCTGCTCGGGATCCTCCGGGTTCTTGTCGTGTTTTTCTGCCAAGCTCTGCACGAAGAATATTCCAGAGTTGAACGATGCGCGTCGTTAGAGCTACAAAACGCGACTGACCTCTTCCAGGAACAAGAACCCAGCAACCAACCCAAACGCCGAAAGACCTGCGCCAGTCAGACAAGGAAGAAGATACGGGTAGCGCCGAAAGAGCGTAGCCGAGTGGAATATTGACGGATAACGTTCAACCGGGTGTGACAGAAATCCGCCAAGAGCGGGACTAATCCAATTAGTAGTCAGCAATGCTCTGGCTTCTTGTTTTGATATATCTATATAAGCCCACACTCACGCAACGAGCGCACCGATCGACCAAGCGAGTGGAAGATACGCGAACGCGGTGCCCTGGTTTGTCTGATCCGTAATTTCACCTACAACGCTAGGAACAAGGTTGATTAACCAACCGTATTTGTCTCACAAGAAGTTGAAAATATACCTTTTGATAACGGCAGAATTTCCGCTTAGAGCTCCACCCAGTATGCGCGAAGCCAGCATCATAGGAAATGATCGACTTAAACCAAACAATACGGTTGACCCAATGATCCCGCATAGGCCGAGAATAAGCACCGGACGCCGACCAATTTTGTCTGAAAGCGAGCCCCAGAACCAGACTGAGTTTGCGTTAGTCTCGGTGTTGGAGAGGGCGAACAAACAATACGACACGAACCTGTGCAAAACTGTGCAAGAGCAAATACACCTTCAACCAAGCCGGAATAGTAGCCAATGGCCTTTGGGTCGTCTGTGACGCCAATTTCCTCTATCATCTGGGCAGGGTATTTGAATACCATAGACGTCGGTCATCGAAGGAGGTTCGTACCTGATTCACAAACGGGAATATCTTAGAGGATATTGAAAACATTAGTGGCAATAGGTTTGGAGTACTGATAACACGTACGACGGAGAAAGAAATAGGCTCTGCAAACCGAATCAAGCACAATACGAATAATTGCACCACAGGCAGTGGTGTGCGCTTGGGTGTTATTGGCTGATCGCCACCGCAGCTAGTGTGCCGTGCATTGCCACTGTCTGTGCTTTGGATCGGTCGTACTGCACTTGGCAGTGTCATCACAAACTGAGAGCCAGGTGAATGTGGTGGGGTGAGAGAAGGAGTAATTAGGATTCGCTTCGGAAACTGGGTGCGTCATGTTTTGATCCATGACCTCGATGCGGGTGGCTGCGCCCTGGGGCTGGACCCGAATAAGCTTCTCGGTCTGGCCGTTGTTTCGCCACGTAGTCGCTCGGGTGGCAATATCGGCATGAATCGCTGGTCTTGGTACGTCCCAAGGTTGCATATAATGCACCATAAATCGTCAACCAAAGACGTTTAACGAGTTACCTAATTAGGGCTTGATCTACCCAATCGAGTATGCTGACCAAAGGGTCCTGTATAGTACCAGAGGCCCTTCAAACAACGCGTAAATGAGTTCATCTGACGTTATAGCATCCACACTGCTAAATCTTGTCACTCATGCCCCACTTGCTGTCGTAAGCTCGATATATACCATCACTCTAGTACACCAGTTGTTACTACATGCAGCTGCTGTTTCTACTTTCAGGGCTCGTGAATAGCCATGGGCGTTACAGATGGATACTATATATTTTGCGAGCGGGGAAGCTAACCAATACCGGCTATTTTAATGACATGAGGGTTCGTTACTGAAGCAATTCGTGAGAAAGCGTCTAGTTCAAGCTGGGGTTCGAGTCCCCGATGCGGGAGAACCCGTCGGTGACATGGACTTTCGGCGATCGGATGGGAGCTTGAGCGCTACTACAGCCCCCAACAAGGCAATGAGCCCAAGGACCAACCACACGAAGTTCCCTCCCAACACATGATTTCCTATAGAATACGCGAACAATGAACTGTGATGATAGGCTTAGTTAGTCATGTGCGTACGTTTCAGTGTAAGTAGAGCATATACGTACTTTGCCATACCAGGCCCAACAGCCCGAGACGCACTTGCGACCATCTGTGCAAGACCGTTTACTGCCCCCAGCGCGCTTGGCGAAGGTGACGATCGGTTGATCAAAATCATATTGCATCTATCCCAAGGTTAGCATCACATAACCATTTTCAAGAGACTAGTCAGATTTCTGCTTACACAAATACGATTCCCGCCAGACAGCGCACGATTAGGATGGCACCTACGCTTATATATGCCCCTCGTTTACCCCAGCTCGTAGCAAGGGCGTTGCCAAAGGGGAAAGCCACAATAGCCACCACCTATTGTGTATAGTTATTAGCGTATTCAAGTATAACAGAATTGATCATACTATACCTGAAGTATCATCCCTATTTGGAACAATATGGTTGCTCCCACTCGACGTTCAAGAGGCGGGAAGACGATTACAGCAACCATTGTGCCCAAAATCCCGGATAGTGACAGCGCTCCTCCTATCTCCGCACTCTGGTTCACCAAGCGAGTTAGTATCAATTAAACCTCTCATAATATTATGCAAGTCTTACGCTGAACCCAAGTCCTCCGAGTGACACAGGTGTATACAACCACAGAATAAACACAGCCTCGACGGCAACAGTTACCAACGCCATGAACGCATATGATAGCAGTACGCCTTGAACAGCAGGTATCGTTAGGATTTCCCGGTTGGAATAAGGACGAGCATCGGAGTTGGTAGACGCAGGGCTAGAGCAGGACGGGGTAGTCTGATACGATGTCTGCTGAACTCCGACCGGCTTTGACAACAACGGGCGCTGTTCGGGATGCACATCCTGGCCGGGGCGCTTGCTCGCCAAGGTCTGCACTAGGCGGTTGGACAGTCAGGGAATAGCGAAAAGGGCCAAAAAATGACTCGCCTCTTCCAGGAAAAAGATTCCAGCAATCACCCCGGCGCTTGAAAGAATTGCACCAGCCAGACAGGGAAGAAGGTAAGGGTATCTTTCCAAAAGGGTGAACGAGTGAAATATCGAGGGATAGCGCTCGACTGGGTGCGAGAGAAGTCCGCCAAGAGCAGGACTAAGCCAATAAATAGTCAGTAACGCCCAGTTTTCCAACATAGGCTACTACTCACGCAACCAGCGAACCAATCAACCAAGCAAGGGGGAGATATGCAAACGCAGCACCTTGATTCGTCTCGTCTGTAATCTCGCCGACAGCGCTACAGACAAATATGATTTATAGATGTCTCGGCTGCAACAAGTTGAAGGCACACCTTTTGATCACGCCAGAGTTTCCGCTCAGACCTCCACCAATCATACGCGAGATGAGCATCATAGAAAAGGACTTGCTGAATCCGAAAAGTATGGTCGATATAATGACGCCACACAAACCAATAATAAGAACTGGGCGTCGGCCAACTCTATCTGAAAGAGAGCCCAAGTACCAAGCTAGAAAAAAGGTTGCATGGGTACCACATAGCCAAGAATAACTCGACACGAACCTGTGCAGAATTGTGCAACGGCGAATATCCCCTCGACCAGACCAGAATAGTAGCCAACCGCTTTTGGATCGTCCGTGACGCCGATTTCCTCGATCATCTGAATAGTGTGGTTTAGGCTTTTATCGCTGTCCAACGTTGAAGCATGCTCATACCTGATTCACAAAAGGAAATATCTAGACGCATTGAGAAAGGTTCAGCGTGATGAATATCGGTCGCGTCGTTGCGTTACTCACAACACAGAATGAAATAGGCTCCGAGAACCGCATCAAGGCTAGTATGAACAATTGACGAACAGGCAGGGGAGTGCGTCTTGGCGTCACCGTCTGCTCATCACCACAACCGGCGTTGTCACCGTTGGTATTTTCGTGTGGAGCATTTCTGGCATTCCGTGCGGGTGACTCTGCACCTGAGGATGACATCCTGAGCAGAGCGAAAAGGAGACGGTGGTGGTGAGAAAAAGTGCGCACCGAGGCT
The DNA here is from genome assembly GCA_016906575.1 of Ceratobasidium sp. AG-Ba. Taxonomy (NCBI): domain Eukaryota; kingdom Fungi; phylum Basidiomycota; class Agaricomycetes; order Cantharellales; family Ceratobasidiaceae; genus Ceratobasidium; species Ceratobasidium sp. AG-Ba. The sequence continues at coordinate 1,834,074 of CP059614.1, forward strand.
CGGAGATCTAGTGCGCCATGGTTGACAGATGACCTCGTTATTGCACCCTGGCGAGATCCGAATAAGCTTACCATCGGATCGGCACACTCGACGAGGGTATATTAAACTATGAAATTCATCGACGGCAGGTATTACATCCGTCAGTAAATAAGGTATACACGTGTTGCCAGCCAGAGCAGGAGAGCAGCACAAACAAACCCCAAGGTACTTCAAATTTGGTCAAGACGCAACATGCTTCTTTAACTATTTTATTTCGGAGGACTGGGCTACAGTAATTCCGTGCTAGTGGCCGAGATGGTTGTGATGATGCCACTGCTGGGCCCCACAGATGAGTCGATTTGGCTTACACGTAACTCGAAATCCATTCCCGTTGCCCATGAGGTCAGTGGCTAGTGCACTGTACCCCGTTCAAGGTGTGGTCGGCGGATCTGAGTAACAATCGAGATGTGCCACGGAATCCCAATGTCCCAGGAAACAAACCTTGTGCTTCGTCAGTCAAGTTACTCTGGCGTGAAGAACGTATTTGATATGTCGAGTTCAAAGTTGATGTGCTTCCGTAACGATGCCAATTCTATCACATACAATGCTATTTAGCCAGGGTCTGCACAGCTGATAATCAGTGCTAAGCTATATGCGCTCTGATTATGCGAACTTTGGTGGAACCATAGAGAGCGATCCAGAGCATAGCCTCAATACCTCCGACAGACCTTGAATAGGATATATTAGGCTGAGCCGTTGAGCCTGTAGATGCCCAGAACTATCGATAGTTGGGGATATGTGAGTAACCATTACTCTTCTTATCCTTTGGTCCGCGACTGGTAATCATCTACGGCGCTTGTGCACGTGCAGGTTGTAATCTATTGCATATAATTTCGTGCACGCGTATTTACATAGTAACTAAGACCGTCCACACTGGAGGGAGTGGGGAACCCGGAGCGAAGCGACGGGGAGACCGGGGCGCCGAGACGCGAGCGAACTCGCGGGTCGGGTGGCCAAATGGACGGCTTTAGTCGTACAATGGGATGGAGGGCGGGAAAAAAAAAAGAAAACGGAGGTGAGGCAAAGCGCGAGCAAGCTATCGTCGCCGAACCGCAGGAACTAAACGCACGTGATGGTAGGACGGGGGACGAGCGTCTCGTGACTACCCGCGGACCTGCGGATAAGACTGGGCTGTATGCCGCAGCTTGCGGAGGCATACAGCCCCTATGTTCTCAACATATGATTTCGAGGCGTACAAAGAGGCGAGGTTGATACGATAGAACAGATGCAACCCCAGATGCGGTCGTTCGACCTGGTTCGTATATTTCGTGAACAAGTCGTACGTAAATCGTATAAGGGTCATATTCGCTCCATCTCATGATGCCTCGGCTTTCAATCAAAAGCCAGCTGTCTTGTTCGGATGGAACTGGGTGTCACGAAGTAACAGGGTTTGGGAGTAATTGCACCGATCAGCATGGCTCGGAAACACCGTGAAGTGCTCGCCGTATATGAAGCAATACAACCTGGTTGGTTTGCCTCCCATCCTCCTGTTAGCACATCCTTTGTTTGACTGCTACCTCGTGTGGCATGCTCAAGCAGTTCCGCTACCACTAACAGAACGCGCACAGTCCATACAACCTATAGTCAGGCCAGCTCATCTTTTTATCACATTACGTCAAGACTCTTACGGCCAGGCAGTCTTTTGCTTGGCGGGCAGTATGTCTCAGAACGGTAATACAAAGGAGCGCTCCTGTATTATGGTCAAACCCGACGGAATTCAGCGCGGTCTCGTCGGTGAGATCATATCTCGTTTCGAAAAACGCGGCTACAAAATCATCGCGGCCAAAATGGTATATATCGAGGACGAGAAAGAGAGGCGCGAGCGTTTTGAGAAACGTCGGTTTATCTTTGTATGGCTCTTACAGTGGATCCGCTGCTGAAATCCAACTGGTAGATTATGCTGGTTTCGAATATCTGGAGTTTTTCGATAGTTTGATCGAATATTTGAAGTGTGGCCCTGTTCTCGCGATGGTCATCGAGGGTACTGCGGCCATCAGGACTGGACGTGCTATACTCGGCGAGACTGACCCTCCAGAAGAAAAGTCTGGAAGATACCCACCAGGTAAATGCACGCTGTTTGAATCAAGCTATATCTAACGTGCTTATTTGTAGGCACTATCCGCGGTGACTACGCGCTCTCCAAAGCCCGAAACGTTTGCCACGGTAGTAGCTCCGCTGAAGAGGCCGAGAAGGAGATTGCCCTGTAAGTTGCGATTTTTTACCATTTTCATGACCTGGCTAATCCAAATCATTCAAGCTGGTTCCCAGAAGGATTCTATGATTATACTCTTGCTGTGAATGATTGGATTTACTCGTAATGAATTTGTGTAGTAGAACATTCCGATCGCCTATGGCTGGACTACGGACATGTTGTATTGGTGATTGAGGGTATGAAAGTAACTCGGGAACGCCAGAGAACCAATTAGAGAACGAGGGAGCGAAATATTTGACAGAATTAGACCAAATAACCCAGCTACCGGGTGCCGCATGCCCCGCTTGAACCTGGTCAGAATACCGAGTCGGAGTAGATGGCATCTGGTACCGGTGGGTAGGTCAATGTTTTGTTGCATTAGATGTATATTTGAGCACTCGTTGGGTCTTGAGGCTCTGGTGGGTGGGAAGGGGATGCTAGGGGAAAGGGATTTATCGGATGAAAGGTACTTAGAGTCAATCGATATGTGTCTCTTCAAGTACTTGCGTTTTCTCGCCATCCAGGTATTATCTGATCAAGCATATAATCGAACAGCTGGAACGATATGCATCTCGCATGCGTGGCCACAGCTTCTCAAAACACCGTGACCAGATACAAACTCACTGACCCACCCTTGGTTGCGTTGAAGCCAAATTGAAGTGCCTCTTTCACGTCATTTGCTCTACACTGACAGCAGATGCACATGTATAAAAGAACAGCCAAAGAAATCCAGAATTCAAGTATATTTCGACCACTTAGATACCAGGGAACCCATGTTGTCGCCGCTTTGGATGTGCAAACCGAAAAGAGTCCGGTTGGAATATCTGCGCTCGGCGTGAGCCACTTGCTGGTTCTGGTCATGTGACTTTACTTCCGTTCCGGACATCCGACGTACTGATCCACACACCACCCGACACTCATACTCCTTGAGGTAAGTAGGCTGAGACAATGCATAATGATGTCGTAGAAAGAGATACCACGGTATTATGATGGAATGCGACGTGTTTAGCGAGGAGGGGATGGAGGGAACCGTTGGATGGAGAAACCTTGGTTGGATGGATTAGGCTGAGTGGATTTTAACGTTCTGTTTTAGTAGACTCGCCATGTCCGCCACGAAGGGAACCAAAAAGGCAGATACCAAGGGCTCTAAAAAGGGTGAGTGTACTCAGCATGACGGTTGTGGACCTAAGGCTTATCATGCATCACGTAGCTGCCTCTACCCCAGCCGCCAAGGACGCGAAGGCAAAGGGTGCCAAGAAGGCGGCTTTGAAGGGCACCCACGGAAAAGCCCAGCGGAAAACTAGGACTTCTGTGTCGTTCCATCGCCCGAAGACGCTGCGCCTTCCTCGTACCGTGAGCACCTTTCACCCGAGATGAAGCAAGCCTCACGCTGATAGTGATGATGGAATACAGCCTCGCTACCCCCGCAAATCTATTCCTCATGCCCCACGGATGGACCAATATCGCACGATTGTGCACCCATTGGCCACCGAATCTGCGATGAAGAAAATCGAAGATCACAACACTCTTGTCTTCATTGTTGACCTTAAGGTACGGGTGTCCAAGTACATTTTCAATCCCGAGCTAACGAAAATCGGTGCACACAGTCCAACAAGCGTCAAATCAAGGACTCTGTGAAGAAACTGTACGGCGTTGATATTGCGAAGATCAATACTCTCATTCGGCCCGACGGACGAAAGAAGGCATACGTTCGACTTACTCCGGATCACGATGCCTTGGACGTTGCAAACAAGGCATGTATACACTTGCTTTTGCGTGAAGTTGAGCTTAATTTTGTTCTCAATATTAGATTGGGTTCATCTAGTTGGCCTACTTGGAGAAGCAGGATGGGAGTGAGAGTGCATTGGACGGAGAAGTGTACCTATACTTGTGGCGTGGTTTTATGTGCATCATTATGCTTTCAAAACATTGACTCGTGCAATTATGCTTTTGGCCTTGATTCGGTACCAAACGGAGCATAATCAAATGAAGCTGAGATGATGTTTACAGGGTGGTCTTGAAAACAAAGGAGACCAATAAGCATTGACTAATCCTCACCAAATTCTGAGTAATTCTTTCTGGGTTTAACGCCAAGGAGCGATGGTGTAGTTGGTTATCACGTCTGTCTAACATTTGATTGTTCACAGACGGTCCTCAGTTCGAACCTGGGTCGCTTCATTTTTGAATTTTACAGGAATGCTACGCTAGTGGATGCCGGCGTCCATTCATGTACCTGACCTAGCGCAGGTGTCGTTGATTTCCGAATCGAACGACTTGTGGTGTAAAAATCTTGCTCAATGTCTCTACTCTAAAGGTTTGCCGGTTTCCTTGCTCGAACACTGTAAATATCAGATTGCTTTCACTTTGCAGCCCATCAATGTGGGTGTTGGGTGGGGCGATTCCGGATCGTGGATGCTGGTTCCAGTGAGTCGATTTAGCCCAGACATGCGATGTCAAACGCCACCACAGTATAATCTTGGGGAGGAGACCAACAGCCGTACTGGTACTTCTCTCCCTCGGCCACGTTTCACCGGCCGTACCTCTTTGAGGAAGCCACTCAATTTCGGAGGGACGACGGAACCAAATGACGAAAGCAGTAGATTCTTAATCCCATATCTCGGTAAAACTCTACTGTCACGACGCCGGAAAAGTCTCTCGTCCTTTCGTCACCCGAAACTGAGTGGCCTCAGATGCCTCTTCTGTGCCCGAGTTAGACATAAGAATTGTATCAGGAAAGCTCTCTGACGCAGTACAGGCACCGGATACGTACCGGCTAATTACTATTCGATCATATCCTACTGAAGCACCGGATTGGCATACTGAAATATATATGCTATATATGCATATATGCGGTGCCATAAATTAAACCGTCAAGGGAAAAAAGCTAAGCCGATTGGGTGTTTTGTTGAATGAAGCCAATACGAAATGGGTTCTAGTGGCCGCGCTCGGGTCCTGCAAAACGCTGGGGCTGGGTGCGTGGCCGCCGTGCCAATACCTACACAGGAACAACAAAATGAAAGAAGGTAGGGAGGACGCGAGGAAAGAGAAAACACGCATGAAGTACATACGAGTGTCACCGTATAATCGTCGACGTGAACAGCTACGGTCGCGCCCAAAACTCTTAGAACAATCAACCGGCCCCTCGGCGAACACCAATCGATTCAGGCTACGGCAATATCCCACACCGGCTGGATTTTCCCCTCCGCAACATCAAGCGCACCTGATCGGATGAAGTGCTTGGAGGGTTGCGTTAGTTTGGGCGGTTGTTTAGCAGGTTTGAATGCTATTCGGGTGCAGCCGCCATACTGAAACAGGGTATATTACGGCGGCCACTTACATAAATTTTAACTTTAGCAAACAACCTGCGTTTTTGGAGTTGGAAGCCATGAGACTTCTCTTAGTACGCCCCCCTCGCGAGCCGAGGCTCCTTAATTGTATAAAGGTTCGGTGGCCTAGGCGGCAAAGTTAACATTCTACCCCCTTGAAAAGACCCGCTGGCAAGATTGTTTCGCTGATTGAGACAGTCGCCCTCTGCTTTGTTTAGAATGAATATCGATCTATCCAACTACAACGGGTGGCTGCCAAGTCGTGAAGTGCACGACATCTTCATTATCGATCTCCTAGAGCGTGCTACCTGCCGGTATGAAGCTCGGGCTGAGCACGTTCCTTCGGTCCGGAAGTTCCAACAAACTATTCAAGCCAATGCCACTATGGTCAAACTATTTAAAAATGTCTTCCTGCAATCCCCGATGTCTCAGGCGCAGGTATGCCGCCATGTATTCAAACCAAGCTTTTACTAATGACTATTTGAACAGATTTTCGACTTCGAAAACTTTCTACACTTTCTGGATATCATCGTCGTCGAGCCCCCCAAGTTCGTACAGAAGAATGGGATCTCTGGACATATTAGCCTTCCGATGCACCTCTTGTTTGATATTCTGAGCAACACATCCGCAGCTTACGACTTGTTCCGTATGGGCGAATTCAATGAGGCGCTGAGAGATCTTTTATGCAGCTGGGGCGAATATCTCAAGACCAGCGATTCCGGCAAGACACTCAACGACGGTCCCGATGGATGGTTCAGCAAGGCCGCCATGAAAGCCCTAGAAGAAAATCGCGGCGTATTCAACGAAACTTACGTCGTTTTCGATGATACCGCCGTCAATAGAGGGTATATCTCGTGGGACGAATTCTTCACAAGACGGATCCAGCCTCGTGCCCGCCCGGTCGTTCCAGTGCCCCCGCATAGAACAGTGATCTATAATCCTTGCGAATCTACTGTTGCGCGCCATAGCTCGAACGTGCAGGCGCATGATAGGTTCTGGCTGAAGGGCGAGATGCCCTACTCCTTGTACGATATATTCGACGGCGACAACGATACTGCTCAAAAATTCGTCGGCGGAACCATCTATCAGTCATTCTTGAGCCCCCAGGATTACCACCGCTGGCACAGCCCCGTAACGGGCACAGTTGTGGATGCACGCATCGTTCCCGGCACTTATTATGCCTTTTTACCTGATGAAGGCCGAGATGGTGATCCTCGTGGTGCTTTCGTCCGCAGCCTACCTTGGCTCACAATGGTTGCCACGCGTGCTATAATTACTATCCAGGCTGATAGCGACAAGATTGGTCTTGTCGCTTTTGTTGGCGTTGGAATGGCGGAGGTATCGACCTGCGAGTTGTTGGTCCAACCAGGCCAGAGGGTCGAGCCAGGTCGGCAGATCGGGATGTTTCACTTCGGTGGATCGGCTCATGCTCTCATATTTGGCCCTAAAGCCAAGGTTACCTTCACAGACGAGGCTCAAAAGGGCAAACATATCCATGTAAATAAGATTATCGCCAATGTTGGCGAGTAGTTTCTTAATCACAGATCGAACACAACCGCCCTATCTTCTGTCTCGATTCGCGACTATTCATGGCTGTATGCGCGTGTATTCATACGCTATTTACCGTGGGTATAGATACTAAGCGGGCAATAAAAACACGTATACTCAAATTTTTACTACTCCATAATTGTGAACAAACATTTCAGTTCTGGTAGGTACGTGCAAGACGGGCCGCTCCGAAGCTGGCACTCGTCTCGGATTATACTACTTTGGGAGATACTATTCGGGTCACTCAGCCTCGCCTGGTGAAACAGGCTAGGTTCTATCAATCAACTCACGGCTTCACCGATGCCATGGACACGGTTCCGAGATCTGTGAACATCAGGATTATTCGGCTGCCTGTCACCTTTCCATTGCAGAGCCATCATCTTGAACGCAGCAATAACATCGTTTTTCCTTGCCGTACGATCGGATTCTGAAACCAGGCGAGAATCTGTAAAGTTTTCTCCGACGCTCGGAAAATCCTGCAACGGGTAAACGGAGGCCCGCATGCCAGTATTTTCTGGTGATTGATTGGAACACCTGCCCCGAGTCCATGGAATTATTGGCATACGAGTTATCTAAGTTCGAACTGAGCAGATCAAACTCGATTGCTCCAATAGAAAATGTGGTCAGCCCCTAGCATACTGGGGACACGGTCTGATAAGACAGCTCAGACGGATCGTAAAACCCTATCCCCTACTCACCCACTCAAACCTCGAACTGCCTACGATAGCTTCTATTGAGCAAGTAAAATGGCCGCCGTCGGAGAAATGCAGGTACCTCTGCCGCCTTCACAGGACGGCTCACAAGCTCAGGTCACCCCTGACTCGACATCAAGCCAAAGCGCATCTAATGCCGTTGACCTCGCTACTCCGGCAGGTGTGGCGATATACCTGGCTTCAACCGAATTTGCTGCAGCCGACGTCAAAACACTTTCCGGTGGAAACCTGGGCTTTACATATCGAGTGCTTCTGAAAGACACCGGTACGCGAAAGAGTGTGGTGGTAAAGCATAGCTTAGGGTATGCCTGTTCCGACGCGAATGTCGTATGCACTCCAGAACGAATGGTGAGCGCTGGCCCCAGTCTTGAGACCGTATGAAAGCTGAGGGGTAATATACAGGCATTCGAGTACGAAGCGCTGACTACCATAGCTCGCTCAGAGCTTGTCACTCCCGAAAGCGTCGTCCAAGTGCCGCGCGTATTGTTGTACGATCCATCGGCTTACGTGCTTATTTTGGAAGATCTCGCCCCCGCTCTCCCGCTCTCCTCCGTCCTCCTAGAAGCATTTCAGAATGGCACGATCGAGTCAAAATCAATGAAAATCGGTGCCGCGCTGGGTGATTTTATAGGAAGGCTCCACAGCTGGAGTGCCCTGCCGGAACAAGCGAGCACGAGGGAGCGATTTTCACAGAATGTGGCATCAAAAGAGTCGATTCCTCGGGTTTGGTATGGCGAAATGATCAAATCGGCCAAGCAGTACGGTCTATACATGCGATGGATGGACGAGTTTGCTGAACAGCGTATGAGAGATGCTCAGGCTGGCGGAAACGTGGTCATTATGGGTGACTTTTGGGTTGGTAAGCTCACCCTCTTGTTCACAATCACTACCGCGAATCTGACATACCAACAGAAAACATCCTCGTCTCGCCCGGGCCCGAATTTCACCTCTACGTCATCGACTGGGAGATGGCTCGCTGTGCTAACCCAGAGGTAGACGTGGGCTACTTTGCAGGGGCATTGCATAGTATCAGCTACATCAATCGGCCAGCCTCGTCGAGCTTCCGCTTCATGGAGAGCTTTATCCAAAGCTACAACCAACATTTTTCGGTTGATGAGGTGCGAATCGCGTTCGCAGCTGGCCTGTACGTGATGAGTTTTGGTCCAATCATGTCATGGGGTGCGCCTTGGGATGTGACCAACGAGAAAGAGGTTGTCGAGTACGGGCTGGGCTTGTTGCAAGCTGGCGTAGAAGGACAAGTACAAAAGATCAGGCAGAATCCTATCGTTCGAAGCATGTATACACCTAGTTGAAGCCAGCCCAAGAGGCTGCTCCCCCATTCGTGCCATGATGTAATACAGTGCGTTAACGGTACTTAGTATATGCGGGCCTACAGTCTTTTTTCTTATCACGCAAATCAAATATCGTTCGGCCAGGATGAAAAAGGTTCCGTGTACGAGTGTTAGGTTTTTACTCTGTGGGTAGTTTACATGTCATATGTATCCCGGGTAGCAAATGCCAACGTGTCGAGGCCCGAGTCGGCAATTTAGGTTCCGGGAAGGTCCTGCGGCTGGTTTAACGTTAGTACGCCTCTCAACCTTCCACTATGCAAAAGTATCAATGAACTCTATGGCACCATGACGTACTGTTTTTTGGCAGTGGAGCGAGATTAGGGTCACCTATACTAAAACAGGCCCAAATGCAATGCTCAAATTCGCGGTCGGCGCCGACACTCCACTGCCAAAACACGATGACGGAGTGCTCCACACCATCTGTCCCGTTTTTGACAGCTGACACAGGGACCAAACAACATCTATGACCCCAAAATGGGCCCACTATGTTCTCCCAAAAACCCGGACATCGGGGGTTTGCCGAGGAAGGTTGGCATCAACTGTTGACGCTGGTATTATGTTTAGGTACGACGGTTTTACCTCGACGGGAGCATGAAAAGAAACATAGAGCCCGCGCTCTATTCTAGGAAGGTGAATGCTTTCAGCAGTGCGCCACCATTCAGTAGCACAAAGTTAACCTAGAATCGAGGGTGCTCGAGGACAGCATCACATGGTTCCTTGCACGCATACATAAACAGAAATACCTTATACTTCATGTTCCGCCATCTCAATCTTGCCTTCGTACAGGGTGCGTATTTCAATGGGGAGGCTAGATTGTTAGCCCCCATGCTTCCTCACATGACATCTATTGTGCGTCTTGTCCGCCCATTGACTAAACTGATATCTAAATTAATTTTCGACCGTTATCAAATTATTTCAAAAGGAGATCGATGTAAATCTTTCCCGTCCCCATCGCTGCCTCGTGCAGAATTCCATTCAATAAGATTGTCGGATCATGGCTGTGGATAAATGCAACGACAGGCAGCGGCATCATCAGGTGCTCCGAAGGCTTGTCATGTGCCTACAGACTCATCAACAGAATAAATTCCGATAGCTTTAGCGAGACTGTGTTAGCATCACGGAGATCAGTTCTTCGGAGGCCGTTTACACCAGGAACTCGGATCCGTTTTGGCAGTGGATGTTGTGCCCTGTTGACCGCAACCGTTTGATGCCTATTCGCTTCCATACACGGACAGATGGATCATTCCCCGCTCACATGACTTCGATGATGTTTGATCGACGCCACCAACCCCGGATGCCGACCAATGATGTAGAACACACCGAGCACACGAGCAATAGTCCATATTAAACCCAGCCCAAAATCGCATTTCCTCACAGCATTCGCCCTACATCCATTCCACTCGCACACTCCATTGAGCCATGGCTCTCCACAGTCAACTTCCTCCGGCAAATATCACCTCGGCGTTTGCCTTTGATACCTCCGCGTGGCAAGCCAAGGACTTGCTCGCAGCTACCACAGCGCCCGATCTCACCACCCCTGCCGGTCTGACCGCCTATTTGGCATCGACCAGGTTCTCTGCAGCTAATGTTGAAACCCTCTCTGGCGGAAATCTTGGGTTCACATATCGCGTCACCTTGAAGAACCCGGAACAGCACAAGACAGTAGTGGTAAAACACAGTCTTGGCTACGCTTATTGCGACAAAGACATGCCAGTGAGCGCAGAACGAATGGTAAGCCTGCTCACTCGGCTTTGACGACCTCGCGAGCTGAAGCGATACAGACGTTCGAGTACGAAGCGATGACGGCCGTGGCTCGCTCTGGTCTTGTGACACCTGAGAGTGTCGTCCAGGTTCCGCGTGTGCTCTTCTACGATCCTTATACCCACACGTTGATCATGGAAGACCTCACACCCGTCCGTTCCCTCTCCTCTGTCCTTCTCGAGGCGTTCGAGGCAGGCACAATCGAGTCTGTTTCAACCCGGATCGGTGCTGCTCTAGGTGATTTCCTGGGCAGGTTTCACCAGTGGAGCGCCCAGCCCGAACAAGCAGGGCTTAGGATGCAGTTTCTGGAGAACACAGCGTCGAAAGAAACGATCCCTCGTGTATGGTATAGGCGAATGATGAAGACAGCCGACACTCACGGACTAAAGACGCAGTGGATGGAAGATTTTGTCAAACAGAGCGAGGCCAGGGCACAAAACGGCGGCAGCGTAATCATCATGGGCGATTTCTGGGTCGGTGAGTTGGGCTTTTTCGTTTGTGTCTCTTGACTCGAACTAATGCACTGTCATCAGAGAACATCTTGGTCTCCACCGGGCCCGACCTTCGCCTGTATATCATTGACTGGGAGATGGCTCGCTGCGCTAGCCCAGAGTCAGACGTAGGCGAAATTGCGGCCGCGCTGCATAGCATATCTTACATCAATCGGTCGGCATCGTCGAGCTTCCGGTTCATGGAGAGCTTCATGAGGAATTACAACCGGTCTTATTCGGTTGATGAGGTCCGGATCGCATTCACAGCTGGCCTCTACGTGATGAGTTTTGGTCCTATCATGTCGTGGAACGCGCCCTGGAGCGAGAACAACGAGGAGGAGGTTGCCAGGCTTGGGTTCAGGCTACTGGAAGCGGGCATGGTAGGAAACTTGGATGAGATTAGGAAAAACGCCATTGTTCAAAACATGTACTAGTATGTATAAAAACCAACCAAAAATGAACAATTTTGTGTAAACTTATACCCAACGTGCATGCGGCGTTCGTTTGGTGTTCTAACTCACGAAATTAGGCCAATCAGCGGTAGCATATATGCGATCCTCGGCCAAGGGTTGTGGTTTGCTAGTTAGAAACCTGATTCTAGCTAATTTGAACAAGCGCTCGCTAGATCAAACTCGTATGTGCTACCGGTGCTCGTTCGGCTTAGCTAGCTAGATACGAAGCTCTAACTAACTAGTGAATCAGCTTTTGGTCCAGTATATTTGCTCAAGCTTTTCTTATGCATTATCAACCTTATATGCTACAATTTCCAGAAACTCTTCGAGACACGCGGATCGTGCGCGCATATACTGTGAGCGTGTTACTTCGGTTCCAGCCGCAGGAAGTACAACGTCCACGGACAGGTGATGAAATAGAGATTTTGATCAGTTCAAGTCTGGTTCTGTGCTGTTCGGTACGGAGGAACGTGTCCGATCTGCTGGAATTCGTTTTTCTTTACATAAAATACGGTAGTAATAGAATCATTTAGGAAGCATTTAGAGTAGGAGCCGATTTGCGGTGAAAAAAACATTGCACACGCGATTGTACGGTGCATGATCTGCCATGCTCGCGGCTGCGGCCGGCGTTTGATATAGAGAGTTAGTCCAAGTCAGGCACTGGGATGAACACGATGTACGTAAAGTCTTTCTGCTGCGATTTGTGTTCGCGCGTTGGTGGTTTCAGCTAGCACTCATGTTCTACACAGTTTATGTTTGATCAAATCTCGAAGGCAAACGCAGTTCAGAACAATAGCCAAGAATAATCGTACGTGGAAAGACTCAAGTGAAACGGTACAAAAAGACAGCGAATGATGGTATAGTAGGCTTGGCCGAGGGTAAATTTAGTTTAACGCCCGTTTTCCGACCGCAATCAAGAAGCGCTCTACAACAGACTGTCCCCTTTGCAGGTTATTGACAGAGATACGCTCGTTCTGTAGGTGTGCTTGATCCTAGATCATATTATAGGGTAAGTTGACCAATTTGAACTGTAGTGGTAGTAGACGTACAGAGCTCTGGCCCATAGGAAGGTGTAGAGCGTGGCAGCCTAGTGCTTTCTCAAGGAATGGAACGGAGGGAATAGACTATGCGCATATATCCTATGTTTAGCAGCTATATCAACTCTGCCGTGACAGTCTCTACTTACCCCGCCTTCACGGATCCTCAACGGTTCAACTTGCCACTCGTCCCTAACAGCCGTCTCGAGTGCTCTGAAGTAATCATCATCAAGTTGGCCGAGCCACCAATCAGCGGCACGGTCTATTTGAACCTATAGTCGAGATGTAAACATCATCCATGAGCTGCAGCATCCTCTGGAGCTTACGTTAAGAATATTTGGCGATTTTAACTCGGCGAATGCAGTTTTGATATGTTGGACGAGCGAGATCGCGATTTCGTCTGTATCCTGATCTGGAACCACACGTATTGAAACTTTGGCTTTGACGCTCGAAGGAATCACAGTCGCGTCTGTAGGCAAAGGTAAGAATACTAGTTTAGAACACGCGCGAGCGGAAATGCTTACTTCCTGGGCCGGACACGTTTAGGCTGTGAATACTCAACGAAGGCTCGCTCCATCTCGATGCGATTGAAGCAGGGGTAGTGTTTGTGACGCTCGCGATCTTTTTGTACAACATTTGCTCTTCTTCAGGTTGTGGCCTGACTTTATCATCTACGATAGGAGACCATCAGTGGCGCATGCGTGGAACATAACAAGCGTTTTACAGAATGATGGAATGAGAACATTAGACCCGCTCGCAAGTGTTGCTAGGACTTTGACCCTGAAAGATCGGTAAACTGTCTGGTCCAGATACGATTGTGCGCTATACTCACATGTCAATCATTGGCTCTACTATGGCGCCGCCTTCGACACCGGAGTGCAGATCAGGATGCTCGCTCGCAATCTACAAAAAATTCAGAGAGGAAAGTCAGATTGATAACCTCACACACCTCGATGGACGAGTGAACGACTCCACGCAAGCCATAGGTAATACATGGTATTGTGTCGTCAATCCAATAAGAGTTACTATCCCGTCATCCCGCATCAATGTCCAGTCAGATAGGAAAGTTAACCAACTCACCTGACAAGCACACAGTCAATCTCTCCGACTCTGTCCCTCACGCTCTCAAACAGTCTCTTGAACCCAACGCTTCCTGCCTCCTCTTCACCTTCCACAAGTAGCACTACGTCCACGTCCAACATCCGACGTGCCAGTAAGTTATGCGCCGCAAACGCAACAGCCAACACGGGACCCTTGTTGTCAGATACGCCACGCCCATAGAGGGCTCCATTGTGCCCAGAAAGTGTAAATGGTGGAGTATTCCATCCCAAGGGTGGGGCGGAGATAACATCATAGTGGCCGTAGAACAGTATACGAGGACGGCGGGGCGTGGTGGCTGTTGCGCAAGTAGACGAGCGACCGCGGAAAGTGGCAAGAACAAGAGGATTGATGCCTTCAGAGCTTGTTACCTGCAAGTGCGAGGTGCGGTTAGTTGCCGGAACTAGGATGAATTTGGTTGCCCTACCAAACCCGACTCGGCGCCCAATTGACTGAGACATTTTTTCAGCCATACAGCCGCTTGTCGGCAATCTTCCTTTGCACTTGTGACGGAAGGAATAGCAACGAATTTGGACAACGCATATATCAAAGCGTTGGATGGGTCTGAGTGGCCCTGATAATCAGCCTTTGTTCGGTGTCATGTCGAGAAACTCACCATCCGCGCCTTCAGCCTCTAGCCCATTTTCGCCGCTTTCATCGATTTCTTCCACGTTTTCCAACCCAAGTGCCCCTCTAGCCTTTTTTCTTCCTCTGTGTTCCTCATCGTTGACTTCCCAGACCTTGACAGTGCTGTCTCCCGCGCCTGTAACCAACACTCCGAATGAAGCAATGGCAATACTGGAGAGGATTGCCCCAGCATGGGCATGATAGGCTGCTGTATGCTGGAAGGTTGAGGACCAACGCTGGAGACAAAATGTCAGACGTCATGATAAAAAATGATATAAATGAGCATACATGGACATATCCATCTGCGGTACAAGCATACAAGTCCTGGCCGAGTACCGATAGAGAAAGGACATCTACACCCTATGATCACAATCGTGGTTAATCTTCACCAAACTGTTGACTAGATCTCAGGTATTCTTACCTCAGCAGCAACCAAGACTCGAACGAGCGCCAAGCTTTCTACATCCCACACCGCGACTCTCCCGGCTTGACCGCCTGCAAACACCGTGCCGTCACGTACTACAAGCGCCAAGACAGCGCCACCCATTTCCGCATCGGAGCCTTGCGGCGATATCGGATCGTCATGTGAAAACGTGTGTTGAAGCGTAGGGTTTTCATGAGGGGGGAGCGTCCACAGCTACGCAAAAAAGAAACGTCAGATACCGTCAATCACAACAACGAGGGGTGCACACCTTGGTCTCTTCATCTCCACTTCCTGTCACCAGCCTCACATCATCTCCATCACGAACAAGCGCCATGCAGTAGATATACCCATAATGAGCCGAATGCACAACATTCTCGGCTGGTACAGGTATAGACCTTGGTTGTCCATCTCGATCGCGCACAATCTTTGGGTTATCCTCGGCTATGAGCGAGGGAGTCACAGCTCTGGGCGTGGTTATGATCGCGGTGCTCGGTCTGAGCGGTAGAACGGGTCGACCGGCCGGTTGAGGGAAGCTGTCGAAAAACTTGTGACGTGGAGCTCCGGACCCGGATGTCCCATCGATGATAGCACTCGACCCGACACTCGAGCTGAGTTCGTCATCTCCGTGTGTGAGGTGTTCGCTTTCAGGTGAGAGGTCGACCCATTGGAGTGAGGTGTTTTGGCAGCCAAAGACGAGGCGTTGTTGGGTTGGAGTATGCACATAGGCGAGCGAGAAGATATCGCCGGGTTCGCCGTGTGGGAGAATTGTGTAGAGCGGAGAGAGAGTTTGGGTGCACCATACTCTAGAGATGAAACGGGTGAATAAGTGGCCCGAAGGAAGTCGAAGATGACGGTGCGCACCGTACTGTCGAGTCACCAGAAGACGAAAAGAGCCATTGTCGTTCGGGAGAATGAATGAGTGCCAGGACGAAACCGGTGTGACCTTGAAGCAAGGCTGTCTGCGCAAAAGTTTGCCTATCCCAGACCTGTTTCGGGTATTAGTGCATCGACGTAAGGTCGAGAGCAAGCGAGACTCACGTGGATGTCCATTCCCTGGCTCCCGCTATAGATGAACCTCTCATCGGCAGTTAGACTCAACACGCTCGACTCTTCTTGTCGCAGAGTATGGACCAGTCGTGCAGCAGCGGCCTCGGGAGGCGGCGTGCGGGACAGACTTGCTAAACATGCGTTTGGTAAATGGGGGCACGCATAGTGGATGGTGCGCGTAGGGGGCGTTGCGGGAGGCGTTAGTGTGGTGGCCATGGGAGGAAAGAGCAAGTCGGGGAGTTAGAGGTCAGCAAGAGGTACAAGGAGATATGTATGCACGCACGGGAGGGCCTGTGCATGGTGGGATGCGAACAAGTTGAGAAACGCCGAAACTTTGTTGGAATTTCTAAATTGAGATCGAGCACGATATCATCGCACCTGAAGATGTCATTGCTTCGCTCCGACCATTCTCTTCGCCCCGGTTCACGGCGTTATCTGCACGGTTACGTTTGCGCCGGTGCAACGTTGCTGATCGGCCAACGTGCCTTGGATGTTGCGGTAGGGGCGTCACCTTTTCAAGAGGTTTCTCAAAATACTTTCAGCCCAAGACTTTAGTCACTGCAACAAAGTCAGCAGGGCTAGACACCAAGTGCGGCATCCCTTGATTCATACTCGACCAAATTCGATATGTATCCAGTATTGGCTCCTGATGCTTATGCAAAGTATATATCCTATCATGGGTGGGGCCCGATTTTGAGTTCCGGCAACACACGTGACCACGATGTCATCTTCTCCCGCCGCTCAGCACAAGGAAAAGGTGCGCTGCCACATCTTGGTTATTTCGAGTCTTACCCGTATCACCAGGGAAACGAATCATTCAAAGCTGGTAATTATCCTGAAGCGATAGGCCACTACACGGCTGCCATTATCGCAGACAGCACAGACCCGACCTTTCCTCTGAATCGCGCTGCCGCTTATCTCAAACTTAACAAGTCAGTGGTTAATTTGCGTTTTGGGATCCTCTTGCCAAACTCTTGCCGTTGGTGTAGGAACCAAGATGCAGAACGAGATTGCTCGACGGTGCTCAAGCTGCAGCCAAACAATGTAAAGGCATTGTTCAGACGTGCGCAAGCGAGGGTTGTTCTAGGAAAGTTCGCCGATGCAAGAACCGGTGGGCTCTGTACTGCGTACGCAACAGCGAATTCTAAATTGGTGAAATAGATCTTTTGGCAGCTGCCAAAGCCGAGCCAGGGAATGCTGCCATTCGTGCAGAATTTTCAAAAGTAGAAGAATTGATTGCGGAGTCTGCCAAAAAGGTGAGTTCACCTTCGCACTGTGCCTGCCATGTCTCATTTGTTCGGACAGACAAAAGCTGTCAAAGGTACACCCATATCGGTCCCCACTCGTGCACCAGGCCAAACTCAAGTTTCTGGAACACCCTACCGCCGGCGTGTGCCTATCGCGATCAAAGACGAGGAGCCTCAAGGTGACACGAAAGACAAAGGCAAACAGCGGGTTGATTCAAAGCCAACTCCTCCAAAAGGTATTCTCCAGGGCACATCATCTCCCTCACCCAGTCCTTCGACATCGGGGACTTCTACCGCCGGCTCGAAAGATCTCTTGACACCTGTGTCGACGCGTCTAGTCTCTTCAGCATCGCCTCGAGGCGTGTCTTCGGTTCCAACTCAGGCACCAGCTGCTGAACCTTCAACGCCCGTTGCACCATCCCAACAAGGACCTACCTCTACGCCTAACGCACAACCACCTGCTCCTGTACCTGTCGCCCAACTGGCCCCTATCGATAGCTCGGCAGTCGAGACTAGCCTGGCCTCGACTCTAACCCCTTTGGATCTCCCAGTCGAGCCAGCCGCAGCGCCTCCAAACCTCATCAGCTTTCTCCAAAAGTGGACAAATGCTAATTCGGACGGAGAGCGTGCGCAAATACTATTTGTACGTGAGCTCTTTATTTGATCCTCGCTATCGGCCGAACAGACACTTTGCTCTAGACCGTCCCACCCAACTCGATCCCGTCTCTTTTCGGCCCGACGCTCGAGTCTCCGCTTCTCGGTGCAATGCTAGCTGCTCTTGCTTGGGCAGCGGCGTCGGCCGATTCGCCCGAGTTTGTTCGGGATCGGGTATTGGAGTACATGCGTGGGTTGGCTGGTGTCTCGAGGTTCCCCACTCTCGTGATGTTTTTGGATGGGGAGGAGCGAAAGACTGCAGGACGGGTTTGGGACGCAATCGGTGGAGGTCAAGACGAGCGTAAACGTTGGGGATGCTGAGTGTCGGTAGTGACGAGTACGCTTTGAACTTGAAAGAAGTTACTATCTCATATCACCACCGATCTTGGATACTGAATCGAAGGCTACATTTGAGTGATAAATCATAAGCCGTGGCCTACTTCAAAATAACAATGTTTTAGAGGGCGGTGGAGCTCGCCCGACACGACCTAATCACGTACTCCATCGGTTGAGCTCGTACTTTTCTTTCCCGCGCCTCTTCAATTCGAAGAAAGGCCTGTCCGCCATTATCTATTTCCTTTCTCGCTCCAACGCTTTCACAAAAATGTAATATTATTTGTTATTCGTCCTCCTTTGGTCTTTCTGTGCTTGCTTTAGTTCTCTCTTCGCTTGCTTGTTGGCCTCCCGCCGCCCTTTCCCCTCTTCTCTTCCCTCTTCTCGCCTATCTTCCTGTTCTCCCTCCGGGCGCTTTGACCCAGTGTTCATGTAGCTCGTTGAATACGTAATTTAAAAAAAAGGATCTAATCACGTGCCCCTCAGATGTATAAATATACTCACGTGTATGCGTCTGGCTCTGGGGGGATTTCTCCCCCGACTGTCGTGGCTCAGTCACTCTAGTCGCGCGGTCGCGCACACGACCTTCCTCAACAGGGGTTGGGACGGGACGGGAGGTTGCCGACCTCTCTGTAAGCCGACTCTCCGCCACCAGTGCCGTACCTCTCCTCTACCACACCAAATGGTGAGTGCGCCGTGGTGTTTCTGGTCTGATACATGTTCACTGATGCTAGGATTGCTCTCGCACGCTGCTTGTCCCTACCGCGATTCGACGATACCTAGGCCAACCAAACTCATGTCAACCACAAGTTTGGAGGTCATTGGCGTTCGGGCCACGCTCGACGCCGAGCTCGTCTGATGGCCGCAAAGGCCACCAGACCCTGGTGAGTTTTCCGTGCACCATCCGATGACTCCTGTTTGTGTACGCGCGTACGCGCATAGGATGTCATCCACCTGGGGGTCGATGCCACTTGTGGGTTCGAGCTTCCGAAGAGGGTTTCGGCGCATGCTCCGCGCAAACCACCGCTCGCCCCAATGAACAATCAATCGGTCGAATCGAGCCCAGCGGCGCCAGCGCTCTATAGGGAGGACGACGCCGCTCCTGTCGCGGACGACCAACGGGCGCGGGAGGCGCTCGCCTGGATGGAGCGCGTAGCAGCCGGGGCCAAGCGGTTCGTCGAAAACGATACCGCGATAGCGGCAGCCACCCAGGCATACATGCAACGCCTGGACGACCTTGTCCGAACGCGCCGTGAACCCGGCGACTGGGCGACGCTATCGGATGGACGAGCACAAGTCTATCGAATGCTAGCGATTTTGATTGATTAGTGTGTTTGCATTTGCATTTGTGTTTTGTATTTGCTTTGTATCGCGTTTTGATTTGTACGATGCGGCGAGTTCAGACGATGCCTGCGCGAGCGGTATTATCACACGCCGTGGATTGTGCGAAACTTCATTGAATCAAAACCTCTCCGCGCATGTGCTGTCCTGAAGCCTGGTATAAGGATGAGAAATATCCAGTAGCTTGCTACCGAATTTGACGTTAGACTAAGGTGTGCAACAGGCTTCGTCCCGAACGTCGCGGCCGATGAACGATCGGGTGGCTAGAGCTGCAAGCGGCTGAACCCGGAACGATAAATGCATACATATCATAAATACACAAGCGAGTCACGCAACACAATCTGCAGCAACAAAGTCACACGAGAAGCACAAATTATTCTACCTACAAAGCGAAATGAGCAGGGAAAACATTGCAAAGAGCAAAAGGAAATAAGTACTGGCTGCGCGCTCGTTACTCGAAAGAATAGAACCCGAGCTCGGCCAGCCATCGACAATCTCGACATTCTGCACGTCCGACCGACAGTGCGGCGTCATGCGCCGCTGCAGAGGGGCTCATAGAGCCAACGGTTGATGGGTTCGCAAACGGCGCGGCAGACCAAAGCACGAGCGCTGGAACCGACCCAAGCATTGCAGATGCAGGGACGATCAGAAATAGCCCGGTCCGGAAGGAGAGGCAGGCAACAGCGCAGCACGAGGGATAGGCGGCAGATACAGTGGCGAGGCGACCGGCCCTGCGTCGGTGTCTGTGTCTGCGCCGGCGTTAGTAACGGCGGAGAGAGGTTGGGTGTTTGGGCCGAGCGTTGTGTTCTCGTCGTTCGTTCTCGGACCCGGATTGGCCTACAAGGTTTGCAGTCAGCCAAGTAGGACCCGACAGCCTGGTCATGAGATACGTGCCGTCTTGGTCATGATAGAGTGGATAGGGGTGAGCGAGGCTCCACCAGACACGTTCGGGATCAAAGGTCGAGGCAACGGGTTCGACGTAAATCTCAACAGGGATGTACGTAGGAAAGGAAGAAAGAGAAAGTCGGGGAGTAGTGTTGCACGACGTTGCGACTACGCGAGTTCGATGACTGAGAACACGACGGTTGGGGAGAAATCCCCCCAGAACCGGATGCGCATACGTGAGACTAAATACATACCCGAGATATACTTGATGACACCGAATTGGGTGGCTCCGCCGCCTAACAGTATTGTCCAAGAACCGGGTCGGGAGTAATGAATATGATCGGGATAGGGAGCAATGAGATAACACATACTTGCCAGACTGTAGGGAGCTTACACGCTCGGTCTGTCCGCAAATGACATTTATAGAAACATAGTCGTATTGGGCGGCGGAGCCGCCTAGCTGGTAGGGGCTATCACGTGTGTCTCGGATGTGTATATAATCACGCATGTATGCATACGGTTTGGGGGTTTCTCCTCCCCGACCGCCATCGTCTATTTCATCGCAGTCGCGCGGTTGCACTCTCGACCTTGCACTTCAAGCGGACGCTTAGATAAAGGAAATTGAATCAAGAAGAGGCTTTTTTGCAGTTGAATAGTAATCGCTCAGACGTTTAGCATATATATAAGAATTGGATGAGCTGATAGAGTGAAAGGTAGAGTATAATAGCTGCGACGCTATAAAAAAAAAACCCAAATACGCAAGAGCCACTGATATCAACTCCCCACCAACACATACAGGGGGACATCATTTCATCATATTTATCATACTCATAATCGCTGATTACTAGCTTTGATCTAGTGAGACTCAAAAGACCAGCCATCCGGAGCATCGACAGCCCATTCCTGTTCCATGGTCGCCTTGGTGTGTACACCCAACGACCCGTTTGAAGTACTGGAAATGTCAGTAATGGGCTTGACCTGGTCACCGAGCGCTTCTGTATCCACAGTATTCGACCTAAGATCGCTGAGCTCGAAGATATCGCTCCCCTACAGCTCCGGTCAATGGGCCAGAAGATTGGAGCATTTGAGGGGGTCACCTGCCTTTTCAACAACATGTCCGGGGACTGCGTCCAGCCGGCCAAGTGATGAATGCGATATTGCTGGCCTGATTGCTCCAACAGCATCATGCTTCCGTACTGTGGAAATGTGAATCGACACTTCATTATGGTTGCCAGAATCTCCGGTCCCACCCATACCAGAGCCCCATCCACCTCGTGAGTTCAAAGTGGACATGAGGGAGTTCGTATAAAGCTTGCCTGATATGGAATCAATGTGGTGAGAAAAGAAGCGGTATGCACGGCGGTCAGCTTACAAAGTGGAAGATTGAGAAACAATTGCCTATACGCTCAGCATTTAGTCTCATCGATCCCGATGGTTCGCGATACACTTACAATGGAGTCGGCTACGGTTGGAAGAATTCAGCCAACTAATGAGTCCCGCAAGTAATATAAAACTCACGACAGTCAAGTACAGTATTAGGTCGACGAGGGCACAGATCGTCGTCAACAGGCCTGTTTGTATTGCTACTAAATATCAAGCCCAGATTCGGTTAGCAAAACTGAAAATATGATTTTAGCAGCGGGTGCATACGCCTGATGAATCTCGTAATCACGTCTTCGGTTCCTGGGAACCCGGTTCGATGAGAGTGCTGAAATACGGCTAGCAACTCAAAGCGCACAGAGCGGATAAACCCGACTTACCAAGTACCAGGACAAAACACCCGTGATGGTCATATCTATGACTGCGGACATTGCCAGCCAGACACAGATGGGCTATTTATAGGCTAGTTAAATAACGGCAAAAACAGACTTGGTGCATTCATACGATTTTCAGTTCGCTAAATTGTGCAAAATCTACTACTATCCACGCCCCTGCGGACGCTGCTGCACCCGCGACTTGGGCATCATCAGCAGGTGACTTCAAGGCGGTATAACTACCCCAACGACTCACGGAATTGAATAAGCACCGCTCCAGCGATGCACCAGCCGATCCAACGGCGCTCAGTGAGCCTCGTAACACGTCACGCAAAGAAGCATTGGGTAGTTGAAGCAATGGTAACCTATGAAAAGAATAAGGACAAGCTTTCGAATGTCGATCGATACACACAGTCATAACGGGTTCTGTGAGATCAGGTCGTTCGAGTATTTGTCAGCTCCCTGTTCTTCCGGTCTCGCAACGGCATACGTACCGATATGGAAAACTACGCATGGGAAAGTGGATTGGGTCTCGAGTTTGGAATTGGACTGCGCAACTTACACCAATGCGAGTGTTGAATCGCCTCGAAGTCACCTGAAATCAGTTAGCCATTAGTCTCATGACTCCTCGTCGGGGCCTGAATAGCGGAACATACCAAATAAATCAATCGTATACCGGTACACGAACCCCACATCAAATATAGAGTTTAGCGTGTCGAGCAAAAGAAGCCAGAGTACCTGATTAATTTAATACGCTTTAGCACGCTCGTAGTAATCTACTAGATCTAGATCACTCATTGATCACCATCAATTTCATCCATGTTTTGTCCCTACAAGACGGACCGAGCGAGTTTAGACAAAGCGACAGAATCAACAAAGACTTAATTTTTATGTACGATAAAGTATAATACAACCTGGGTGAGGAGAAGGTCATAGAGCAAGACGTTTAAGAAAACTCCCAGAAGAATCGGACCCAAACTGTAGGACTTTCGATTAACTATGTCGAATCTCAGGGGTTATGCTGTTGACTTACCTCAAATCGAGAATACCCATGTTTTTCTCGGCGATTAGAACTGTAGGTTTTGGGTATCTTCGAGCACCGAGGCGTCCGAGACGGTTGGTTAGGGGTGACCTACAAGTGCTGCAAGGTCTCCTACTTTATACAAATTAAGCCCACACCGAACTGACTGAATTGTGTCATTCAGATCAGCCATGCATTCATTCGTCGATGCGCGAATTCAGCCTGCACGGTGCCAAGAGGCAGCTAACGGAACTATTATATAAAGCTATCTATGGCCGCTAGACTAGGCTTAAGATGGACAGCACCCCCTGCTAGCCAAGACAAATCGTGTCAGCGAACCGGGCATGTTCTGAGCAGGTACCGAAGCCGCCCTCAGAGGGACGACTCCACGCTGGCAGGGAGTTGATTATAGTTTAATTTTAATATATTTTACAAAGACAGAGGAGAGCACGAAATTGGCCAAGTTAAGCTCAACTACACCACAGGTTTGGCTGGCGACCCAGATACAGCAGAGGTTGATTTGGTGTCTGAAGTAGTCCGCTTCGCCTCTTCATGGGTGTCCAAAACTTGTTTCGATATTGAAGTGTAGAACGCGTACACTTCTGGCCAAAGGACGATTGGATCGCTTTGGTGTAGTACTGAACGCATGTTAGACTAGTATTCGGCCAACGGAAAGACAAGGATCGACGATCTGAGCCTTGGCGGTATGCCCGCCTTGTTTGTTCATGGCGGCAGCCCTCTCTCGGATACCAGCAACCATCTCTTGAGCTTTATCAGACACCATGGGCTATCGTCCAAAATTTACTATGGCGCCGGCCTTTAATGTCTCACCGACGGGTTCTTTGCTCTTCTCAGTGGCGGCATGGTCAGCATGCTCTTTCGAGCCAAACAGTTTCTGGCCAAGGGTGGTATCGAGCGACGTGAGATAACTCAGGAATCGCTGGGAGATGCCCTGTTGCTTGTCCATGGTGATCGCTTTCTGGAGGATCTGGGTCTAGCCTTTGGCAAGTGCTCGGCCTGCGATACGTAAATCCAATTAGTGAGGATCTTTAGGCATGGCAAGGCGGTGGCGTACGGCGATGGCCGCATGTGGCCTGTCCGATTGCTGAATCGGCATAACGTCGCCGTAGTGTTTAGGATGGGGAGGGTTCTCGTGTCCCTGACGAACAATCGACAGCTTGTACGGTATCACCATTCAGACCAGGAGCAAAGTACTTTCTACACTAGATTCCAAAAGTATTCCCCACACGCACTAAAAACTGCCATTTTGAAAGTTGGACAGCTCCATAAAATTGATTGTATCTCAGGCACTTATGGTCCAATCGCTATAATATCCAGCTTCAAGTGATCCTTTATGCAGCTCCAACCGGTTGGTGCTTACAGTCGTATAGCCACAGCGCTGCCCAAAGGAATGCTTATGATTTCGCCTAATGTACTACGCTTTCCTCTAATGCAGTTAATTGGGTAGACAGGTAAGCTGGGGTCTATGTAGGCCATATAAAAATGGCTCCATACGGCTCCACAGGCTGGTTTTTCTATGAAGAAAGTAACCGTACCAAGATCCAAAAATAGCACATGTTTTAGCCAATTTGGCTCTAGCTTAACGGTAGTAGTAGGCCTCATACTTAAGCCAAAAGGTCCTATAAGTTATATTGGGGTCCTTCAACTCCAACGATATCAGAACAGGAGTCCTGTGCTGAGATCTGGGAAGTGGGCGAGACGACTCATCCGGGTTACGCCCTGATTCTCGTTTGCCAAACTGTGGCCACAAGGGCCCTAAAAAAACTGTCTTTTTAGGTTAGTAATATTCAGCAAATCGAGCGTCTCTCCACCAGTTCGAAGTTATTTCTCATTATACATTACTCAAAATGATCGCAAGACCGATACGCATCGAGTGTCATAATCTGTCTGAAAAGCTTATCTTTTAGAGCCCTTTCGTCTGTGTGATCCGTAAGACACTGGCCAGTCATGATTTACTATGCAGACAAACTCCCTGTCATGAGTAGTCCACGGTAACTATGGCTGCTCACGTTTTTGTTTTTAGAGCGCCCGGGACTTTAAACAGAGCTGGCCACTCCATATATGCTTGTTGAAACTCGACAAGCACGCACGATTTTCGCACGGTAAGGGGTACACGGTTGTAGAGGAGCTTTTCCACTGCTCTGTAACTACGTCAGGATGGCTATTCTGGGCTGACGCACGCAAAATGGGTGGCAACATAAAATGATAACAAGCTCGGCCCATATACTCTAGCTTCAATTGATACTTTTCCACATAATCATAGATACTTTTTGGCAAATAAATAAATAGAGTAACGGAGGTTTGTGCCGCAATAGACGCCTCGAAACGAAACGAAAATCTCTACCTAACACCCAGGGCCCCAGCAAACGGTGTTTCGTACTTTCAAACATCAATGTGATTGATCCCAGCTGAGAAATAGACGTCACCGTAGCTATGGTAAGGCATAATCTGAGCCTAAAACCCAGAGACAGGTGTACATACGGGCAGGAACCAATGCAATAAAGGTATCGATGAGTCGAGAGTGCAGTGCCTATTGACGTACAAGTAAATCGAAATAGAGAAGTCATCGGTACGTATGTATAATAATCAGAGTGAGTGTTCTGCGCAAAAATATAAACGGGGCGGAAGTCTTCCAGCGGGATTCCAACATAAGGCGAGGCCATCGAGTAAAGGACCAGGTATATCGTGGGGTCTGTTTGGCCCTATTACGTGAACACCTATAAATTACGCCGCAACGTAAGCTATCCCGAAGCTTTCCAACTCTACTATGCCGCTGTTGTTTGATGGTTAACGTTACGGTAATTGTCGGTCATTCTTGGTTGCGTTACGTCAACCCTCCTACCACTAGAAGGCCCTTAGCCGGATCGTGTATCTTGCCCGCACAGTAATGAGCCGTGTAAACATGGCATATTTTTTTATTCTTCCGAACCACACGCAGGAATCGCTTGACCCCTCGTAAGCCCTGTGGTACTCGAGCGAGCATCGAATGATAAAATACGAACCTTTTGACCCAATCATAAAAGCCGGCATCCCCAGGTGCGAAGCCTAATGCCCGCTATAATCTTATTTTCCGACCCACGCTAGACCACGTCCTAGCTCAAGAGTAGTATTGTTCGTTCATCTCGCGGATGGTTACGTCTACTTTAACATCTGCACGGTATAGACATACTTCTAAGACCTTTATCCCACTGGCAAACCATCCAGTAATCGGTTGGGGAAAACAACAGGGAAACTATTGCTTGTGGATAAGGAGCGGCTGACTAAGGAGAAGCCTTGGTCTCGTCATTATTTTGATGGGGTGATCGATTGTGGGGAAGAGCGCTTTAGCGGTCCGGTTCTGTTGGGCTTTTCCAGAACTTTGCCATCTAGTCATCGTGTCTCTTCGTTCCACATCTACAAGTGTCGTGAGACTCTTTGCCGCCACTCATCCACCGAAACGGACGTTCTCTTGGAAGCTGCACGCCGCATCGGCATGCGATCTCCCCAAGGCATCAACCGGCTTGTTTAGAAGCTCGATGGCGATCCCAACTTGCTCCCCCAGTCGATTTGGTCCGGATGTGTGCCGCTCCAAGCTATGCGGACCAACTTCGAGTTGTTTTTAGGGCATCCCGCCTTAGGCTAACCTCGTGTTTAACTTTCGGCCTGGAATACTTGACTTGAGGACAAGAGTGCGTCTTCTCTACAGATTGCCAGAAGCACAAATTTACCATACAGGTCTACTATAGATCATACAAACATCCAGGCCTTGATCCATTTTATCCTTGGCAGTCCGGTCCGAGTTCCACTAAATCACGTCGCCATTCAAACTAGCCATGGAGCTTGGTTCACTTACTTGCCGTGGTTTCTTTTGAGACGAGATCCCGTTCTATGAAGAATCTTTGAGGCATCGTAAAGCATTCTCTCTTGAAGACAACTTGCCTAGTTCAATCCGGCAGGATTTAGCGGGGGGCGTATATATGTGTGTCAATGCACACATAGTCATTCCTCAAGCCTCCATCCATCCCGCCTTCGCTCGGAGCTCTCGACTTGGTGCTTTCGTTATGAAGTCTGCCTTGTTCGCCACTCTGTCCCTTGTGGGGACTGCTATCGGTTCTATCATCTCCCCTCCCGAACGCGAATTTAGTTCGCTCGCGACTCGCCAAAACACGAACCCGGACAGCTGCAAGGGTTATATTGCGAAAAACATCAAGACCAGCAGCAATGGCTTGACTGCCGATTTGACTCTTGCGGCCACCTGCGGCATCCATGGTCCCGACATGAAGCGCCTCACGCTGAGGGTTACGTATGAAGACAGTAAGTGACATTCGAATCTCGTGGTGTTAGCCGATGCCTTACCATCTACAGAGTCTCGGATTCATGTCAAGATTGGCGACTCGGAGGGCAAGCGATACGAAGTGCCCGAAGAGGTTTTCCCTCGTCCAACATCCAAGGTCACGGCATCGTCGGCAGATATCGAGTTCAAGTATGTCGCGAACCCGTTCTCGTTTAGTGTCATCCGCAAAAAGACCGGCGAGGTGCTATTTGACACCAAGGGCAGCACGCTTGTGTTTGAAGAGCAATATCTCCGGTGAGCACCATCATGTTCATGATGGTCGTTCTCCCGGCCATCTTTGTTACCGAAACGTGTCTGACACCATAGCGACTTTCTCCAGCCTCAAGACCGCTGTCCCTAACAATGCAAACATTTATGGTCTCGGCGAGCACGCAAACACTTTCCGCCTAGACCCTTTCAATACTACCCGCACGCTTTGGAATCGCGATTTCGGTGTAATCCCTGGAAACAACTTGGTACGTGGTTCTTTAACTGCATAGTACTATATCTGACTTGCCTTTTCTCAGTACGGAGCCCATCCGGTCTACTTTGAACACCGCACAACTGGAACACATGCCGTTCTCTTGTTGAACAGCAACGGGATGGACGTCAAGCTTCGACCCGGCAGTCTAGAGTACAATGTAATTGGAGGGATCCTCGATTTCTATTTTATCGGCGGAAATGACGGCAAAACTGGTCCTGCTGATGTTGCTCGTGGCTACGCCAAGCTTGTGAGTGCTGAATGTTTTCTGCGATAATATCCGGCTCATAACCGAGCACAGGCCGGACTTCCTGCGTCCGTTCCATACTGGAGTCTCGGTCTTCATCAATGCCGTTATGGCTACCACGATTTTACTTATGTTGCGGACGTCATTACGAATTACTCTGCTGCGGGAATTCCGTTGGAAACAATGTGGACTGATATCGGTACGTAGAGAGCGAACAGTGGTATACCAAGCAGTTACCTTATGCTGCTTTCACCAGACTACATGTACGCTCGCCAAGTGTTTACCAACGACCCGCAATATTTCCCAACGTCAAAGATGCAAGAGATTGTGAAGTACCTGCATGACCATGACCAGCAGTATAGTAAGTCATGTGACGATATATGCGTGCATATATTGACGAGGACTCCAGTCGTCATGGTCGATCCTGCTGTAGCATACCAGCCCGACAAAGGCTACAAGCCTTACGACCGTGGTGCCTCTGACGGCATCTTCCTCAAGAATTTCAACGGCTCTGTTCACAAGGGAGTCGTATGGCCAGGAGTGGCCGTATTCCCCGACTGGTTCCATCCAAATGTTTCGTCGTACTGGAATAAAGAATTCAAAGAGTTCTTCGATCCAAATACTGGAATCGGTAAGCCGGCACTTGGTTTCGAGGGACCAGTAATTCATTCCACTATTTGCTCCCCACGCCTCATTCTTATCACCTCAAACTCTGTGAATGCACCAAAAAACACTCGAAAAAGACATTGACGGGGTATGGCTGGACATGAACGAACCCTCTTCTGTAAGTTGAATCCTATGTTTCGATGCATTCTACTTACATTTGAGCAGTTCTGCAAATACCCGTGCAACAATCCTGAAGAACAGGCCGTTGGAAACCCACCCCCTCGCACCACTAGTCCGCCCGACATCAACACGCCTATCTTTGTCAACAATACCAAGCGAGGGCTCGTCACCCGCCAATCGTCAACTGAAATCAACTATAATGAGCCACCCTATAAGATTGGGGATATATTCCCGTATATAGGCGACCGCACTGCACCTGTGGATGCCAAACACTATAACGGCCTTTTAGAGTATGATACTCGTAAGTTGATTTGGACGTATATATTATAAGCGTCTAACTCATCCTATAGACAACTTGTACGGAACAATGATGAGCTCGAAATCCAGGGATGCAATGTTGCAGCGTCGCCCCGGTCTCAAGCCGCTTCTCATTACTCGCTCGACATTTGCTGGAGCCGGTACCAAAACTGGCAAGTGGCTCGGTGACAACTTTAGCGCCTGGGAAGACTACCGCTTCTCAATCGCGGGTATGCTCGCTATGGCTGGTATCTATCAGATGCCTATGGTCGGCAGCGACGCCTGCGGGTTTGGAGGTAACACGACCGAGACTCTTTGCGCGCGTTGGGCCATGTTGGGCGCATTCAATCCTTTCTTCCGCAACGTGAGTCCGCGCGAAGTGATTAAGAATTAAACTAATGCGTCTGTTTCAGCACTATAGCGATACATCTATCAGCCAAGAGTTCTACCTATGGCCTACTGTTGCTCAGGCTGCTAAGAGTGCAATCTCCATTCGGCAAGTGATACCCCGTCGAGTCACGTCCCCGTACTAACCAGAAGACACAGCTACCAGCTCTTGGACTACATGTACACTGCCCTTCAGCAAGCCCACGAGGACGGCTCGCCGATCCTCAACAGCCTGTGGTTCAAGTACCCGCAAGACGCCAACACTTACCCGATCGACCTGCAGTTCTTCTACGGTGACTCCGTCCTGGTTTCCCCTGTCACCGCCGAGAACGCGACGTCGGTGGACATCTACCTGCCAAAGGACACGTTCTACGACTTTTTGACGTACCAGCCAGTCGAGGGCAACGGTGCGACGGTCTCGCTCACCAACGTCAACTTCACCTCGATCCCGGTCCACATCAGGGGCGGGTCGGTGCTGCCCCTTCGCAGCAGCAGCGCGATGACGACCAAGGCACTGCGCGAGAAGGACTTCAACTTCGTCGTTGCGCCCGGGTCGGACGGCAAGGCATCCGGGCAGCTGTACATCGACGACGGGATCTCGATCAAGCCAAAGTCGTCGACCAGGCTGACGATGAGCTACTCGAACAAGCAGCTACAGGTCAAGGGCAGCACCGGGTACAAGACCAGCTCCAAGGTGGCGACGGTGACGTTCTTGGGCGTGACGAGCGCGCCGAATGCGGTATACGTCGACTCGAACAAAGCGTCGCCGTCGAGCTGGAAGTACGACTCGAATGCGAAGACAGTCGCGGTGAAGGTCGGGAAGCCGCCAGGTGCATTTTCGGTTCATTTAGCATGAGGGCCCTGTAGAAGAATGGCGTTAGATATTATGTTCAAATTTTAGTTCATGCGTCTGAAACCTCGAAACTAATGAAGTTATGTGATTTCAATTAAAAATCGAGTAAAACGCTCACGCATATAGCAAGTGCATCTTATTAGTACTCTCTAAACAGGACAGGTGCTCTGTACTGGTATAAACATGTATGCCATTGAGTCGTTTATTGTGGGCTATGGTTACGATTTGATTAATTGATCTCTCTTTGTTGACTAAGTCTTTTCCTGGCAGATAGTTCTCTGAACTACGATTGTTTAATGTGATCAAGTGAGCCAACGTGAATGTACAATTTGGTACAGGTACAATAGGAGCTCCCCATACCGACCAGAGCGAATAGGATGTGTCCAAGGGGCAGTCTACTCCAAGCTTGCGGCTAACTGGGGTACTTTCTTAGCCGCCCTCAAGTAGTAGCAGCTATGAAATCGACTACAAATGCTGGAGCCGGTGATATAGATGCGAGGTGGGCTAAAAGATTCCGGCATCTGACTAGCAAAAAGAAGGGGAACCAGGATGAAAAATCATCTAAATTGCAACCCTAATGCGTATTCGCTAGCTCAACTGAAAACTCGTAATGCACCCGAAGCGACTAGATTTTTAGGCATGATATCTTTAACGAACATATTGCCAACCTCTGCTTATTTCTGCAAAATCTTGGCGACACATCTAAAGCACCTGGACAGAAGTCAGATGATACAAAACAGAAACATGGTGATAGATTTCAAAAATAAGGCCGTGCAGAGAGTAGGAAACAGAAACGGGGCTATGAAAAAGTCGTATATAGGGCAGTTTGGCCCACCAATCACGCCAATTAGGAAACCTCGCGGAACGAAGGGGGTAGGGGAAACTCTCCATTCATTGCATGGGGGTAATCCTGTCGGTAAAAACAGTCAGGTTCTCGGTGATTCGGCCGTTGGTTACCACCAAGGGATAACGTACCTAGATCGCAAAGAACAGCATTTCTAACCTTTTCTAGCTTTTTTGGGACTTTGTTAAGACTTCTTCCTCCATGCGGGATCTTGAAGAGCAATTTCATAAGTGCGACGACCGAAACGAGTATCCCAAAATATATCGCAGCAGCTGCGCTGAATGATACATTGCGCTTGACTAGTAGTATAATCAAGACCCCAAGATGCGGGTAGGTGATGAATAACCCAACCACTCCGCTTATGTACCTCATCCGGACCAAATCCTCCTTTGAATCATG
This sequence comes from Ceratobasidium sp. AG-Ba, assembly GCA_016906575.1. Classification (NCBI taxonomy): domain Eukaryota; kingdom Fungi; phylum Basidiomycota; class Agaricomycetes; order Cantharellales; family Ceratobasidiaceae; genus Ceratobasidium; species Ceratobasidium sp. AG-Ba. Next base: position 1,866,042 of record CP059614.1, read on the forward strand.
GAAAAACATCTCGTGCAGATGTTCCGCTGGGCTTGCATCTGTGACAGGTAAAGCAGGCGTCAGCCCAGACTCCTACCCATCCTCTAAGTTCACGTGATTCAGGGTGAATGGCAGGGTCCTCTTCACGCCTTGCGTGAACTAGAGACTGGCACAAAATGTTTGTTTATTTATATTTTGTTTGGTCAATCAAGGAGCGATGGACCCTGCTGAACCCCAGATCCCTACTGCGTCTGGACCAACCGAGTGACTAAGCGGTGTCCCCATGTGAATCCCTGAATGCCTGCGGTATGCGGATGCCTCGCACAAACATTCGTTTGTAATCTGGTCCTAACTATCATGATGGCTCAAGCTGGTCTCTTGAAGTTCAACGATGTCGCTCAATGCTTCGTAGAACATAAATATAACCGAATTTATCGTTCAGGTCGCTGGGGGCGATTTCAGATCGCACGAGGTTGCATTGCAAGCAATTTCGGAGCAATTCTGCCGCCCAGAAAGCCTCAATCGCGTCGCATCGACTTTACTTACGGTCCCAAAGACATGCGAAACGATGTCACAGATTGCACGAAACATCTCAGCACACGATTTAATCGAAGAAATGGCAGAATTAAGTGGATATCACTACAACGCAAGCCATATGACGGCCGAAAAGATCCTCGAGTTTTCTAGGGAGGAGCTGGCGACGGACCTGAAGCACCGATGCCCACATCTCTGGCATTTAATGCAACTCCTTTTAAACACCCCAGCCGCCCAATCAGCCACTCGATACCTCGATAAATACGGGGACTATCTCACCGAGGTCACCATCGAGTCCCCCGCGGTCTTTCCCGCACCTGATGCCTGTGACAAAGACTCGGTTGACTCGAAGCCGATTTCCGTTACACGCCGAAGCCAGGGAGAAAAGTCCCACATGCGACAATCGGAGTTGTCGATAGTTGTGAGTAGCGAAGCAACTGTGATTGAACCGAAACTCACCTTTCGTATAGAGGGGTGTCAGTCTTTTCAGCATACTAATGCAGAGTAGCAACTCTCACTGTAACCGACTACCAACGTTAATCGGACTGTTTATGCATTCGACACACGCACCTGAAAGAGTGGTCGAGTTATTCGCGCATGCTGGATTGTCGATATCCCCCTCGTCAGTAAATAACGTGGTGTATTCCATATCCAAAAGTGCGATCGCCGCGCTGAAAAACGGGCCGCCTAGTCAAGTAAAAGCTTTCGCATTCGATAACTTGGATATAAATTTCAAAACTGAGACCCCGACAGTCGACTACCAAGGGAACATGGCTCATATAACCACCGGGGCGATTGTACTCGGGGTGACAACAAGTGTGCGAAAGGCACACGTGATTGGTATGAAAATCAGCTACCCTAACACTCTACCATGACTGTTGCTGGCGGAACTGAGTATTCCGAGTTTGATCGTGGTCGTATGGTTGCGCTACGTAGTCAGGGTCTCTCATACCCACAGATAGCTCAAGAGCTCAACTTCTCCTTGTCTGGAGTGTACAGTTTTTTGCAGCGCTACAATAAATACCATACATACAAATCCCGCCCCCGTTCTGGCCGTCCTGTTGCAATTTCCCCCCGAAAAGAGCGTCATATCGTTGCTACCCTTCGAAAGCATCGATTTCACTCCTATCGGAATGTTGCTGAGCTTGTTGGCAACAAAACTACTTGGATGCAAGTCCGGAATGTTGCTCACCGGAACGGTTACCACCGCCGATCAGCCCGTCGCAAGCCCTATCTACGTCAATCAACTGTAGATCAACGGCTCAAATGGGCTAAAGATAACACTGGCCGAGACTGGAATGGTGTAGCATGGTCGGATGAATGCTCACTCGAGACTGGCGAATCACCTGGTCAGACGATGGTCACCCGCCGCCCAGGCGAGGAATTTCTTCCTTCAACCATTGTCCCAACCTTCCGAAGTGGTCGTAAGACCCTTATGGTGTCGGGAGTGATCGCAAATGGTCGAAAAGGGCCACTGATTCCCATCGAGCCTGCAACAACTGACTCGAATGGACAAAAGAGAAAAGGCGCCGGTGGGATGAACGGCGAAGATTATGTTGAGCAGGTTCTCAAAGGACCACTACTCGATTTCTACCGGTCTTTAGAGGAGGAGAGAGGTATTGAGATGTATTTGGTCGAAGATGGAGCTAGCACACATCGCCGAAAATTGACGCAGGTGGCCCGAGATGAGCTTGGCATCCGCTCGTTACCTCATCCTCCCTCTTCCCCCGACCTGAATCCCATTGAACCGCTATGGCAGGACCTCAAAAAGGGTATTGCAAAGATCCCTGGGTCGCGAAATAGCCTTGAGAGCCTGTGGAAAGCAGCAAAGCAGGTTTGGGATGGGTTTACCAATGAAGATGTAGCTAAGTATACATCCCAGATGGATGCTCGGGTGCAGGCAGTCAAGAAAGCTAAGGGGTTTCATACACGTTTCTAAAAGATTCTATGTAATGTATTCTACAAATGTACAAAATCTGGTTGTGATTGGTTGACAATATCCCGTACAACACGCCTTGGAGAAGACGAGGACGAGGCGGATCACGTGTGCCTTTCGCACACTTGTTGTCACCCCGAGTACCAGTACAAGACGCTACGCATGATGATATGCGAGTATCGCAGGAGATCTGGGAGAAGCAAGATATCAACCCTAATAACCCACCAGGATTGTGCATAAAACCCTCCCACAAAAACTTTGTACCTCTCCTGAAGCCAATGGCCCTCCCTCCCAATCATCCGCACAGTCTTGAATCCTGAATGGCCTGGCATGTTCGCAAGTTTCTCTTTTTGGACTCCGTGGATACACTCAGACCAGGAAGATTTCCCAGAGCCAGTCGGAGAAATAAGGATAGAGCTTTCCCCCGTAGCTGATATGCACATGAAGCAGCTTGGAACTGACAAGGAGTGATGCCAAGTTTTACTTCTGATGTCTTAGTGATATCTGCATATTCAACTTCCGAAAAGCTGGCGAGTGGCTCAGAAGTTGAAGGGATGCACTCCATCCTTCGGAGGGGTAGGTTGGTTGGTTGGTTGTTGTTGTTGTTGTGAGGTTAGCTCAGCATGGCATCAGGCATTCAGGGATTCACATGGGGACACCGCTTAGTCACTCGGTTGGTCCAGACGCAGTAGGGATCTGGGGTTCAGCAGGGTCCATCGCTCCTTGATTGACCAAACAAAATATAAATAAACAAACATTTTGTGCCAGTCTCTAGTTCACGCAAGGCGTGAAGAGGACCCTGCCATTCACCCTGAATCACGTGAACTTAGAGGATGGGTAGGAGTCTGGCGTCAGCCATATCAGGCCCCATGTGACGCAAGGGTCCTCTCCTGACGTGACAAAACCAGCTCAAGGCTCGCTTTCGTCGGTTCGGCGTCGATTTTCGGGACTTTCGTTTATACAAAGTGTAGATAAATGGTTCAAATATACCGATATGAGCTTTTTTCTGCAATTTTAAAGACGGTTTCGACGCTGGAGCACTATCAGTGCTTATCGGACTCAGGGAGCGACGAGATTGCACTGCCACATGTGGCGATATCAACCGTGTCGGCTGGGCGGAGGGAGTCCGGGGTCACACTGTGTATTTGGGTTTAGACTACAGGACCGGGCTCTGAATGGACCAATGCCTTCTGCCGCTGGTATTCTGCCTCAACTTCACGCAGAATGCTCGGAGGGAGCATTCGATGCCCGCGGTACTTCTTATTTGCCCATGCTGCCATTTGGCCATCCAACCCGTGCCTATATGCGTCGATGTAACGTTGTGATTTGTTGAAAAACCTGAATAGCCAATGTTTCTAGCAACAAAGCCACAATTGGTGTGTAAGTACTCGCCTTCGGATAGACTCAAGGGGAACAGAATCCAATGATGTAGTCATGTTTGACTTGAGGTCAGCTTGTGATTTTGATCGAGGAAATTGTCGATAGACACGTTTTGCATATCCCCAGCATTTTATTCTGGTGTTCTAACTGATCTGCATCCATCTCTCTAGGCAAGTAATCGACAAGCCCCTCAGTAACATCCGAGTCCTCAAGTTTTCTTCGCTTCAATCGGGTGTTAGATACAAGTTTTATCCAATTAACCAATCTTTCCATACCTTTGCAGCGAGGGCTGCTCGCGCTGCTGCCGCATTCTCCTGCTTGGTTTCTCTTTTTTCGTTGGACGCATCTTGAGCTTGTCAAACACGGGATTACTCCCGCTAGACTGAATTTCCTTTTGAAGGGGAGACCCCGAACTCCCTCCGCCCAGCCGACACGGTTGATATCGCCACATGTGGCAGTGCGATCTCGTCGCTCCCTGAGTCCGATAAGCACTGATAGTGCTCCAGCGTCGAAACCGTCTTTAAAATTGCAGAAAAAAGCTCATATCGGTATATTTGAACCATTTATCTACACTTTGTATAAACGAAAGTCCCGAAAATCGATGCCGAACCGACGAAAGCGAGCCTTGAGCTGGTTTTGTCACGTCAGGAGAGGACCCTCGCGTCACATGGGGCCTGATATGGCTGACGCCTGCTTTACAACAAATGAGTTACAGGTGCGTGCACCTAGCGTTTGGTCCAACTCGCACTGGGAAAAGCGCTGGCTAACTCAACGTGCGTTAGGTTTGCGTTGGTACAAAATACGCAAGAGTAACGCACAAGTGACTCACGTGCGTCGTGAATTTGCGTCGGACTTGCGTTGGGATCTAAATACGCACGCCCGACTCACGGGTTACGCATCTCACGTGACCTTGACACATCCGAGCCTTTCGCCCCTATTTCCTGTATTCTACTCTCATCCACAGCTATACATCAATCGAACATTATATATTCCAAACCATACACTCTCTGATCGTAACATTCATATGTGAGCTTATTTGCTATCTCAGTTCTGAACCAACAGCGGCAAAGCAAAGCAATGGTCACATTAAATGCATTGGCCAAATGTTGTGCGCCGGAGTCCAGTCTGAGTAGCCTACGCTATTACATGCTGTGACAGTACCTCATCAGCATAAGATCCTTGTCTGTATAATGCTTCACGTACCACAGAATTCTAACTGTTTGCATGTTAGCTTCCAACCGTCATGAGCGCTCCCTCAGCGAGCCGCCAAGCCGCCCTGGCGCAGAATCGAAGCATAGAGTCCTTCAAGCAGCGTTTAGACACTCTGGAGCGACTTCAAAAGGACGATATCGAAAGACTTACGCATTCTATCTCACAAGCCGAGTCCGAAATCAAGAGCCTCCGAGACTCTAATATTCGACTTGCTCGGGCCAACGAGGATTATGCGAAGCGTATCGAAGCGCTTGAGGCGTATAAATCTTCCCTAGAGCTGGATCTTAAGATCATCCACAAGAAGATCTCTTACGAGTCAAGCCGGGTAGACGTTGCTCAAGCCGATATCAAGCAAATTGCTCCTGGACTCACCATCAAGTCATACGACAGCGACCCAGCGATAGGGGTGGACGAGGCACAATACGGAGGCCCTGTGGCAACGTCGGGCCCTGCTACTGTGGAGCTTGCTACAGAAGCGCAGGCGGCTACGGTTCGTTCGCTTGCAGCTCGAGATGCCGATGAATTAAAGGTGAGTTGTATGTTTGTGAGTGGATAGTTGTGGATACTCACGTCTTGCGATATCTTGCGGTGCAGGATGCTGTGGCAAGTACGCTGTATAGTCTATATCGGGTCAATAGCTTCAACAACATTGCTGATCGGCATTATCCACACGTACCCGAGGACCACGATGATTGGCCGCACTCAACGAAGCCAGATGGCACTCGAGACAACTTTATGCGCCTCAATTTTGAAGAAAATCACGACTCTGCAACTAACGAGCCTCTCATGACTCGCTGGCGTGATGCGGTCCGAAACATTGGAGCTCATCGTGTGCCAGGAGCCGAGCCTTATCTCAAGGTCATTGGAGACGACCACCTAATGGAGAGGATTATCAAGAAGTTCAAGTATGAGCAACGTACGTACCGAGCGGCTATGAAGGGAAGCGCCATCCCAACCAAGAACCGTACGGAATCTGGCGAGCTTGTCCCTCCGCCCCCAGTGGTACAACCCAATCCTGAGCCCCTATCAGCTGAGGAAATTGCCGCAAAAACCGCTGAGCTCGCATCAATGTCTACAGCCACCCGGCAGAGCTTCCAGAAATCGGTGAGTGCCTCATAGCATGTATTAACTGAATGAATCCAAGCTTACACCAATTTCCGTAACGCTCAAGAAACGTGATGTACGTGCCCGCAAGCGACCAGGTCTTAAGGGAGAGGCTGCAAAATATTTGGATTCCAGCTATGATACAATACTCACCGTAGGTGCCCAGTCTGAGGATGACTACGAGGTTGAATCGGTCAATGGTCATGAGCCGCGAAAGACAGGAAAATTGGTTGCTCGAGAATGGTGGTTCGCTTCAAAAGATGTAAGCTTGTTAATTTGGGATTGCAAGAATTGTCGGGTCTCACCAGTGTACAGCTAAAGGCCTGCAAGTCCGCAATCGATGCGGTTGTCGACCCAAACCCGCCCAAGAAGGCACCTATGCCTGTTGTTCGTGGTCCGGACCGCCCTGGATCGCCTCGACGAAACATAACTTGGGCCAATCGCATGTTTCGCTGGCAGATCGACCCGGAAATTCTAGCTAAGAACCCAAAGTGGATTGAGTCAGGTCGAGTACTCGAAAACGATGCGACAGAGGTACCTGCGGGAACATCGAAGAAGCGCAAAGCACCTGAGAACACACAGGTCATTGCAGGGCCAAGCACACAGGGACAACAGGCTCGACTCAAACTGGAGGATCGTGAAAAGAAATTGAAACTGGAACTTGGCAATGCAACCTACGACCAATACTGGGAGTTGGACGACTCTGCGGACTCGCACTTGGATCCCCGCTGACTTGTTTTAACAATACTTTGCTCGCTTTAAGCTTATTCGCTGTAATATTAGTAGTCATTTTCAGTACAACCAGACAGACTAAATTGTTGGTTCACTCACCTTGCGAGTAAACAATGTACATTGTGTAAGATATTGCATGTGGTGAAATAAGAAATAGTCGTGATCATGTCAACCCACCATCCTCGCCCTCATCGTTGTAACTGTAATCGTCGTTGGCCTCGCTTCCAGTCTAACCGAAGCTATAGATCATTAACGTCAGAGCTCACTAAAACACTCACCCTATCATGAAGAATAGCAACCCATAAACTAAGTGTTTGATGAGGATAGCTCTGCGCTCGAGCTTTCAATTGACATAACGCCATAGGAGAAACAATTTGTTCAATAGAAACAACCTGAAACGGCAAAAACTGTTTGGCATATGCTGTATATGCTCCAAGCTGTTCTGCACTAAATTAAAACGAACAATGAGGGTTGGCTCTAAGCGTCTGAATAGGTACTTACTACTCGTCCCAAGGCATAAGTGGGATATTGTTGTCTGCCATCATCTGAGCCACAACCGCACAAAGTCTAGGTTCTTTCTTTTCCACCGTGAGTCGAAATAGATACTCAATCCTACAGGGAACAAGCGATTGGCCAAACCTGACAAATGCAAATCTGTCGGCTTTTGTTCGTGTAGCGGTTGCACATCCAAACTTGATCCCGTTCCGATAAACGAATGGCAGTGTCTCGGCGGCCTTGTCATATAGGAATGGGTATCCACCTGGTACTGGCTCGACATCGCTTGTAAGTCTTAAGTCAGGCCAGCATGTACGCGCAAATTCGAGCATCAAGTAGTAAAGTCCTTCAAGCGGAAGAGAGTGTAGGTTGACGTGCCGGATAGAATGTTTACCGGTGGTATAAGTGGTTTCTCGAGCTAGCATTGCATCCACTGCTAGTGTAGTCCCTCGGTTCCCAACGGATCGACAGAGTTCGTTGATTGCATTTCGCTCACGCTCGCTTGCATCTGCTGGCATTGATTCTTTCTAACCAAATCAAGTTAATAACACCGCTGAAGTTGAACAATTCGCTTACCCATTCAAAAATGCGCTGTACCCGTGTCCAGAATCGACACAATATTGTCTCATAATCCTCTGGGTGACGGTTTATAGGTACCTTCTCCAGTATACCGTTGAACCGTTCGAAGGCAAACAACCACCAAGCATATGCTGGGCCGTAGAGTCGAAAACAGCGCTCGTAGTGCATGGAAAAGTGATGATTCGGTTGAAGATGTACTCCAAGTCGAAGTAGGCCTTGACAGTATCGCTGTAGTAGTCGCATTCCATGGTTGACATCCTCCAGTGTAATCGACCAAGACGCAAGTATTCTTGAGGCGGCAGAAAGCAGAACAATCAGGTCAAAGATTTTCTTACGAGATCGAATATGGTCTTCTGTATAATCAGAACTCTCTGGAATGGGCTCTGCCTTGTCCGGAATCAAGTCGTTGGGATCCTTCCATACGGACCAGAGTGCCATTGGGAGGATTGTGACCAGGCGTCGAAACTCGTCTGCTTTTCGCAGGCCCCCCTTTGTTGCTAGCTATAATATTCAAAGATGGGCCGGGATAATCAATTAGACTGTGAGTGCATAGTTGACTTGCTTACATTTTTGGGGAGTCGACCTATCCCACTTGGCCATTCAACGGAATCCATGAACAAATCAAACTCCCGCCGCTGCGAGGCTGAGAAGTAGTAAGTGTGGATTAAAAGGAACCATATAGCTTTGACGATGCCTACAACACATGGATATTCAGTATACAGGCCAGGTTCAGCCATGATAGTCTACCTAAGTATAAGTTGTGCATGAGGTCGACGGGAGCGTTCTTATATGGCTTCCATTGTGGTAAGTGGTTGAACGAACTCCAGCGCATCCCGTACTCATCAGCAATACGCTGGCGCTCCCTATTATTTGGCGCATCCAGCGAGTTTCTTGCTAGTCGCAGCGCTTCCTCTTCGTCCATGTATTTATGAGCTGAGACATGTAGTTAGCAGATGGATAGAAGTCAACACAATGACTTACCATCAATATTGTACCCATATTCGGTATTGATATCCTTGTGCGTACATTCGCATTCGCAGAAGCTTGAGTGATGCGCATGCCCAGCACGGCCAGTTGATTTTGCACGCGCTGGCGAGTCGTTGTTGGTCATGAGGACGGAGAGATGGACTTTTTCCGTCTTGGTTGTGTCGCCTTCACATACTGTCATTTCTACACCTAAATAAAATGCATCAGTACCTGAATATCTCATGATAGCGAGTACACACCATCGTATAATGTTTGAAGTTCTTCCACCAAGGGATCGAGGACTTGGTTGAGCTCTTCCAGGCTTGGTTCACCCGGTCCTGGAATAACACAAGCAAGGATACTATTTTCTGGTCGGTATCGAACTGATCGATGCAGGTTAAGAAAACAGATATAGACCGCTCCAACGGAGTATTTCTCGGTGATGCCAAACCAATCGATATTTACTGCAGCCAAAAGACCGTATTTTAGAGATACTGTGCGCGTAGTTGAATCGACAGGACTGCCATCCGTTGTACGATCTATAGCATATCCACTGGGACGCCAAAAGCGCTTTAGGCCAAGGCGGTTTTCGAGCCAAGCAGAGCCGCAGCAGACATCGTGAAGTACACCATCCTTATGTTCTAGATCATGAGCCTCGCGTCCAAGAAACAAAGACTTAACAAACTCGGGTCGAAGCATGAATCGACGCAACGCAGCAACAAGTCGGGTATAAACTATGCATTTCACAGGGTGACGCTGTCCATCTTTGATACGCCAAAAGATTCCAGAGCAGCCAGTACGGTAGCATTTATTGACCTCCGCCAGAGCTATTTCATTAAAGGTGAACCGTTGGTAACACTCGGAACATACTGGCTGTCGTCGTAGGAATTTATCGACGTGAAGATTCAAGCGGCGTAAAACAGTATCGAGCGTAGTTGCTGGCTTTGGATTGCGGGGTATATCCAGGCCAGTCTCCCAAAGACAGTCCAACGAAATCTTGAGGTCAAGATTGGATGCCAAAACGTCCTGATGGTGTACGATATGGAGCGCAGCAACTTTGATATAAGTCAAGCGAATAGATCTATGCTCCTTGACAAAGGTAGGGCGCTCAAACATATCAGGTGTGTCTCCAGGCTCAAGGATGACCGCAGAATTGCTATCGCTTGATTGTGCATTGCCAGCCACTGGTGAAGAGGGGCGGGAGTGCTGTGACGAGGGATTCCTCAGAGAGCTGGGCGAAGGTGGAGTGTGATTTGCTTCAGAGAGGGGCTCCAGGAAGTCGTTATTATCATTTTCAGAGCCGAAAGAGGATGAACGGGATCGCATCAAAGGGTCCGGGTGAATTATGTCCTCCGATATCTCTGTATTGTTGTTGGTGTGTTCGCTCGTCTGGGGAAAGGCGAGGCGCTCATCGTCTATTACGGTGTGCGCACCCACAGGACAGCTCATTAGAATATCTTATGAGTGACCGATGGATATCAGCTTACCAACAGCCGGTATATCTGGGACTATTCTGGCAGGTGGTATTGATCGGGACGAGGGGCCGCGCCGGACATCGGATTGACGAAGTTTTAAGAACTCATCGGCACGTTTATGCTCGTTGTACGCCTTCTGTTTGACTTTCTTGTAGCCCTCGGGGCGCAAAGAGCACTTGTACGAGATACATGTGCAGTGGTGTTCTATGTCCCGGGCTAAGACAAGCTTGGCTTTAGACCGACCTCCAGCCATACTGAAAGCAAAGAATAGTCGAATCCAGATTGATGATTCAAAAGGCTCAATAGGAGCAGGGTGAGGTCGATCTGGTGGCGGGTAATTGGAATGAATTACATCATAAATCTATATACATGTCCTTAAAATTTGTGTCACATGTGTAGACGACTCATGAGTGGGTGGTGCGTTGGTGAAGCTTCGGGGCGCTGGTTGGCGTCGGTTGTGAGTCGGCCATGTGTTACTTGTGGTAACGCACGGGTTACACCACGTGCGTAGTTTAGCGCTTTTCCCAGTGATCGCGCTTCCTCTTCCAAAGTCCGGCGCTCGCTACCTTAGATAACCGGGCGCCGGTTATCGGTCGTTGCGCACCACGGATATATTCATTGCAATACCTCTACGCCCTCGCAAGAGGCCCTCTAATCGCACCAGAAACACAATAACTGCCTGTACTACTCCACCCCTGCAACACTCCTGAGCCAAAACATAAAGCTCTCTAACTTCTCGCCACCCTTGGAGCCCGTAAATCCACCTACGACGAGTATAAAGTGCGCCATGGCCATGGCCATGACAACGGCCACGACGGATGAAAGGGGGTATGTCTTCTCTTCTTGAGCAGAGGCGTCGAATATAACCCTTGGCTTCAAGAGATCGTTGGGCGTATCAGAGGACTCGGCCGCAAAGGAGACATCTTGGAACAATCCTCGGTTAAGTTCGAAAGCAATATTGGCCTCCTCGATGAGCGCCGCTACAGACATAAATTCAATACGCCACGCTCAACGTCCCAAACCCGAAACGCACCTTTGATATCCTGATCATCCCCAACACCCTCATTCATTCCGGCACGGTACCACTCCTTGATCCTCAACAGCTCCGCCTGACTCGCCCGCTTCTCGCCACCAGCGGAACTCCCGTCCAAGGACCCGAAATCGAAAAAGCTAGCACCCGCTCCGGTTTCGGGCAAGTCGTACGCCTTGACCATCTTGTTACGAATGCTCTGACCGCCACTTAGGTCACCCATGTAGCGTACATAGGCATGTGACAGCAACCGGGCATGATCCGTGTCGTTTGATGATCCATTGAGTTTCTCGAGACGTTTGACATACTCCCGGAGTCCGCCAGGTGGGTCCGAGATGATCGAGAGGTAGAGTGGGGAGGAGCGCCAGCCGTCTTCGGATGTGTCCATGAGATAGGCGATGTCTGCCGAAAGCCGGCTTGCACGCCCGAGAAGAGCGGGTCGGTATGTCGGTGCCAGCACCGGGTTTGTCGAATAGCTCTCGAGCCCGTCTTCAATTAGACTGCATGACGACAGCGATGAGCAAAAAAAAGACATCGTTCAGGGATGACACGCAAATGGACGAACCTGTAGACCTTCCAGAGCATCATCATAAAGTAGATATATTCGTCCCTCGGGAGCTCGCCACGGAGCAACCTGGCAGCAGCGTTGGAGTGGTGAATGGCATCGTGGGCTCGCGCTGTGGAAGTGCGGAGCAGGATGGCAACGGGCTGGCTGTAATCGATCTGTCCGTCAACGTTGTTGGGAGCGAACGAAGGAGTCGTGGGGGTCGTAGGAGAGACTTGGTCCATGGCTAGTGGCGGCTAGATGGGGTATGGAGAAGGGTATAAGTGTCGCGAGGTTGTCCTGTGCAGTGGTGGTTACTGGGAGCAGTTAAACGGCTACGGCTTGGAAGCTATCGCCGTCGTGGGCCGGTCAAAGGCAAATGAATGTAAAGCAGAGGGCACAGGGGCACAAGTCAATATCGCCCAGCGATATGTACTGGTCTTGGCTTGGTTGGGACTCGAAACGGGAAGAAACTCGATGCCCGCAAATCACGCGATCGCAGCCTATCAGATAAGATGGCGTGCTCTCTCCAAACGGACAATCTCGGAATCTGCTATTTCGATATCGTACAAAAAAGGCAAGACAAAACAACTTGATTTGGCACACTATCTGCACCACACTTCGGCTCATTCCGTCCACCCAGCCCTCAAACTGCCTTTTCTTCACCAACGTGCTGGTCGAACCAGCGGAACACCTGCAAGCAGAGCTCCCATCAGAACTCGTCAGCCCACTCAATATACAATAACTTACCTCATAGTGCCACTTGAGCGAGTTACCAGGCTTGAGCACCCAATGGTTTTCATCCGGGAAGATGACAATGCGGCTCGGCACGCCACGCCTAAGGTACCCGACAATTAAGCATTGCGTGATAAGGTGAAGCGATGAGCGGCGCTTACGATTGAAGCGCGTTGAAGGCGCCAAGACCCTCGGTTTCTGCAAGGCGGTAGTCCTTGCTGCCATGGATAATGAGCTGAGGAGTCGACCAGCGAGAGACAAAATTGGCCGGGTTGAACCTGTAGAGCGTTGAGTCAGGCTGTGCGCTCATCGCCCATCCAACTCACTTTTCGGCAGTCTTGCGGCTCTTAGCATCCCATGGCGGGCCACCGAAATCGTGATTGAACTGGATAGGCACTCAGTCAACTGATCGTCAATCATGATCCAAAGTATACTTACGAAGTAGAGCTCGTCAGTTGCAAAGCCATTGTAGACGGTATCGAAGACCTAGTTTATCGGTTAGAATACGATAGAAGCCTCACACGAGGTTGACATACCCCATCGTGGCAAACAAGCGCTTTGAAGTTGAATCCGAATTCGGGATGACCTTGGATCCAGCTGCAAGGACATGTCAGAAGGCTTAGCCTTATCAGTCAGACACAGCACCTACTTGATAGCATATCCGCCCCAGCTTGCACCTGCAGCAACGGCACGCTCGGAATCAATCTAAAAATGTGTTAGGTAAAATCATTAACCAATACCTTCAAACACGCACCTCCTTGTAGTTATCCAAGACATACTTCCAGCCCTTCCTCAAATCCTCGAACGGCTTTCCTCCCCAATCTCCGGCAATGGCATCCGTAAACTCTGCAACCGAAGCCTTGTCAGCCCCCGCACAGAGCTCATAGCCACGACGTTCTCACCTTGTCCGAAAGTCGTGCTTCCAGTCGGGTTGATAGCAACGACGACATAGCCTTGCTGGGCAAACACCTGCGGGTTCCACCTCGTGCTCCACGAATCTTCCCAAGCACCTTGGGGACCGCCGTGGATCAATAAGACCACCGGCCACTTCTTGCCCTCCTTCACAGCTGACTCGTCCGCGCCAGGAGGGCGAACTATCCAGCCTTGGACCTTCTTTCCCTGGGCACCAGTGAACCAGAACAATTCGCCCTGCGTAAGCTTCAAATCCGCGAGACCGGACTCGGCAAAGTTGGATACACGGGTAATCTTGACCTCTGGAGGAACATTCCCAGTGTTCTCCAGCCCAGACAAGACGTAAACGTTGTTCGGGTGAGTGAGCGACGAAGAAGTGAACGAGACTCGACCACCTGGAAGTGCTTGGGGAGAAGAAGCCGTGTGCTCAGTGGTCAGAGCAACCGGGACGACACTCGGGATGTGCTTGTCGCTAGTCTTGGGAGTTGGGGGGACTGGGATCGTGTACAACAGCACACGCGCATGATGTCCAGACGTGAAGATGATAGACTTTCCGTCGGGGGTGAACTACACGAAACCTCAAAACGCTGATAAACACTAAGGCTACCGAGTACTCACAGACAAATCCCCCACAGATTGATCCCAGTCCTCAGTAACAGTGAAGCGAATTCCAGCTTCCAAATCATAAATGACAAGCTTCGACCTATTCGAATGTTTAATACATGCAACAAACGCACCGCCGAGTACTCACCTGTCGCTTTCGTACCCATCACGAGTCATCTCAGTCCAAGCAACCTTCTTGCCATCTTTACTGAACACGGGGTTATGAGTGGCACCCTGAATGCCGCTCGTGAGCTCGCGTGTCAAGCCAGCATTAGGTCCAGGAGGCCCGGGACGGAGAGGCGCGAGGTATACGTTCTGACGGGTGTGCGTCGCCTCGGGGACCCTGCAAGATGCCGGACACACAGCGTTAGAAGCGGCCGGAGCATATCAGGGTGGTAACGAACTCAGGGTCTTTAGTGGTGTAGACGACGTGCGTCTCCGATACGTCAAAGTCTTCGGCGCCACCAAAAGGCTCAACGGGGGTGCTCTACGGCCATAGAATGAGGATTTGACACGTCAGTAAAATAAAAAGGCAAAACTTACGTGTCCCTCGAGCTGAAGGGAAAAGACTTCACTACCGAGCTTCCATTTCCCATCGACTTTGGCAAGGTCCACGCTGAACAACGCCTGGCGCTTCGGGCCGGTGTACTGACCATATGGTCAGTTTCAATCCAGGACTAAAAATGGCGCAATCCTCTTACCTCATCCCAATGGCGCACGTAGTTGGAATCATAGACCAAAGCCGTGTTGCCACGGTTTTCCCATTTTTCATCCTGCTCTCTCACGGAGCTCAGGTTGAAGTCCTCGTAGACATAGGCCGAGAATACGAGAGCGCCCGACTTGGAGTACTTGAAGTTCGAGAGCGGGACATTGGGAAGAGTGCCGACATGCAAGGGTGACGTAGGAGTGACAGTGGTCATCTCGGTCGTGTATTCGACTGACACGGCATAGAGCTCTTGTGCGCTCTTAGAGTCGGCTCCAGGGCGAACATGGGCGACAGTACGGTCATCCAACCAAAAAGCATTGCCGCCCTTGAAAAGAGGGAGCTGGATGGGTTTAACAGTCGATTGCAGAGGAAGGATGTAGGTAGTTTTGTTGGTTCTGAATTCGAGTAAGACAGCCGTAAAACTACTCTTTATAATCTTAAAACATACTTATCGCTTTCAAAGCTATACTGGCTAACGGACACTAGAGCCAGATCCCCTCCGTCATTCGCTAGGCCTGCGCCAGGGCGAGGGAGCTCCAGCATCTTTTTCGGCGACAAGACATGTTTCCCGTCGACAAGTTTGAAGTTTGAGCGGGCAGCAGAGGTTTGCGAGACCGGTTTGATGGAGTCCGCGTTGAATGAAAGTTGTGTCGCGGCCACAAGCCAAGCAAGGCCCGTGTCTAACCCCCACATCCTGGAGCTGGTTGTGGGTGTGTTTGTGAAGTACCTATTTGTCGCTGTATATGTATGACGCGTGTGTCACGTGATACCAAGGCGCTATTTCAGGCATTCCTCAAACCGCTCTCTTTCCCGACGACCAGCGGCTGAATTATCGCGTTGCTTGGGATATCTCTCTTGAAAGTTTTGGGTTCTCACCGCACGTATACACTATGTGAATTATATTTCAAAGCAAGACGACACATGATTGTCCCCAGACGTCGCATTTATGCAGAGTAGCAGTACCCTGCATATAGCCAGCCGATATACTTTGCGAGTCGTTCGGACCCAGGCGTTTTCAATTGCTAGACTATACGATGATCTTGGTATCTTTTACTCACTTAAAAGGCTGGCCTAGGAACGTAATACTGTCTCGTGCCTTACACCACTCCAAACACACGAGTCTTGGCATGCGCTAAATTTATTAAAAGCTCTGTGGCAGGGCGCTATATTGCTTGGTTTTAGGTCACTAAATCATGGCTTTTAGTCCCTTTTTTCACACAGGCACCGGTCCCGACAATCCAATTGTCGCATCCAGTACCTTCTGCTATTCGGACGGCCCGTACGTACTACTAAACCCACGAGGATGGCTGGTCCTCTTTAAAAACCCTTCCCTCCTTCGGTATCTGCACCTCCTTTCCTTTCAACAACTTTAGCTGCTTATGCGGGTCTTCATATTTCATCTTGCTGCGGCTCTAGTAGCGATCACAACGGTCGGGGATGTGGTCTTTGCAGCACCCAGCTCAGCCAATGGAGGGTCCGGCTCCGCCCGTTACATCGTGGGTCAACCTCATTGGCGTTCTAGGTGTCGTAAATCTCACTCTAGCGCCTTTCAGGTTTTGCTCAAAGACAGTGTGAGCATGAAAACTCACAAGAGCTGGGTAGACGGAGAACGCGCGAAATTAGCAAAGTCAAACGCTAAATCTCAACTCCAACTTAACAACGAATATGGCGGTTAGTGCAAAGCCTATTTTCGCGCTCGCAAACCTGACTGTTTCAATGCAGCTCTCAACGGATATTCAGCGAATTTGACAGCAGATGCTCTGGCAGATCTTTCTAACAATCCAGACGTTGCCATGGTCGTTCCGGACGCGCCTTGTTCTGGAGGTTTAATACAGTATGTTCCAGTGTTCCCTTATGCGCGCTGCTCGAGCTAAGTTGTTATTAGAACCGACGCGCCCTGGGGTATCTCCCGTATCAGCCGTACCACCAGGCTCCCCCGTGGCTCCTCAGTACACAACACCAACTATGTCTTCAACCGCAAGCCCTCCGGTGCAGGGGTGGATGTATACGTGATCGATACTGGCGTCAACACCGCTCACGTAGACTTTGGTGGCCGAGCGCGATGGGGTGCAACATTCGGCGGCTATCAAAACAGGGACGGGCACGGACATGGGACTCACGTCGCAGGCACAATCGGCGGCAAGCGTTATGGCGTTGCCAAGGCTGCTTCGATCATCGCCGTCAAGACACTCGGTGATGACAACAGAGGATACATGAGTGACGTTATTGCAGGTGTCGACTGGGCTACGAGACAAGCTATGATGATTGGCCGCCCTAGCGTGATTAATCTCAGCATAGTAAGCGATGCGCCGCACCAAGCAACCGACGATGCCGTCAACAGAGCCGTCAGGATGGGTATGCACGTCGTCGTTGCTGCCGGCAATAACAACGTTGACTGCAGGAACACCAGCCCCGCTCGGGCACAGGATGTCATTACCGTTGGTGCGACAAACATCTACGATGCACGTTGGATCTGGTCCTCGACGAGTGGCTCAAACTTTGGACCTGGTGTTGACATTTTCGCCCCAGGCGAAGACATCATTTCCACCTGGATTGGCTCCACAACCGCGACCAATCGTATCACAGGTACTTCGATGGCCGCACCGCATGTAGCAGGCGTTATCGCCTATCTCCTTGCCGTCGAAGGTCGCCGTACGCCCATAAACATGCGCAACAGGCTCAAGATGCTTGCGCCAGACGGCGTTCTTACTGATATTCCAGCGGGTACTATGTAAGTCTTTGCATATTTAATGACCCAAAATGCCAAGCTAACTACTCTATCATAGAAACGAGATTCCCTGGAATGGTGGAATGTAATAAAAATACTAGGGCTCTCCTTTTCTTTTATTTAGGGTATTTAGGCTGTGTGTTATAATTCGGCGAGGTCATCCCCTATTTATGGCTGTATGCATCACTAAACGCTTCATTGTTCGGCGTGATCAATATCACGAGCCCCCTATTACTTAGCTTCGCATGAGACTCGGTGAAATATACAGTCGAATCTGATGACACGTATACTGTGTATACGTACATGATGGCACTTGACGAACTGTTCTGCGCAGAGCCTCCGTCTCGAGAATTCAGCCTTGGGTCAAGTCACCCACCTATTGTTATTATTGTCTACAGTTTCAGCCACGAAGATAACTTAATGCTTACAGGAGGGTTTTGGGATCCAGGACGTGTGTACAAGACAACACCTGCATTCTTGGTGATGTCCATTTCTTCGTCACGGGACCTACAAAGCGCCAGTTAGTTGCCATAATTTGTACGAACACGTGAGGCAGGCGCCCATCAACACACCTTCCTGCTTTACTACGATGCCTAAACACAATTGTTCTATTACGCTTTATGTCTCTGATGGACGCTGTGAACTTGCTGTCAATATGGCAATTGTAAAAATAATGAATCAAGCGAAAATAACGTACGACTACGCCTAGACTCTCGCGTTTATCCCAACCGTCTATATTACGATATACGAGACATAGCCTAATGCTGTACTTTGCGGCGTGTTCGGCCCCAGATGCCCCAGCCTCCAGGCCATCCGGGCGACCTCGGGACATCTGTAGCCCGTTTACATGGTTGAACCAGGCACCGTTTTATTGTGCCTTACACTGCCCCCGTTGTACGAGTCTTGGCATCCGTTCTTGGGAGCTCTGTGGCAGGACACTACATTACTCATTTGAGCCTGGGCTGTAATACATACCTTTCTCGTACAGGCACGGACTATGGCAGCACAACCCCTCGCATTGAGTGCATTGAGCGCTATTCGGGCACAGCCAGCACGTACCGCGAAACCCACGAGGATGCCTGTCCCTCCGTATTAAAACCCCAAACCCCGCCGAACATCTACATCAAATTTCCCCTCTGGTTCTTGTAGCACTCTATGCGAGGTTTTATCTCTCGGTTTGTTGCGGCTTTGGCCGCATTTACGGCGCTTGGGGATGTAGTGTTCGCCGCACCAGCCACGTCGAACAGCGGGCAATCGGGCTCAGCTCGTTACATCGTCCGTCTGTTTTCTTTTTCTATCTTGGAAGCTTACTCACGCGTAATATAGGTTATGCTCAAAGATGGAGCGAGCTTGAAAACGCACAAAACCTGGGTTGACGGACAACGGGCAAAACTATCAAAGTCAAATGCCAAATCACAACTACAGGTTACCAACGATTATGATGGTTAGTGTGACATTAATACCGCCCGTTTACCAACTTAAAAGCTGGTTCTTTCAAATCTAGTTCTCAACGGATATTCAGCAAACTTGACAGCAGATGCCTTGGCCGACTTATCCAGCAACCCGGATGTTGCCATGGTCGTTCCGGACGTGCCTTGTTCCGGCGACTTGACACAGTAAGTTTGAGCATGGCCCTATCGTAGCTCGAGCTAAGACATCGACAGAACCGATGCGCCCTGGGGTATTGCTCGTGTGAGCCGTAAAACCAGACTACCTATCGGCTCTTCGGTCAACAACGTCAACTATGTCTTCAATCGCAAGCCCTCTGGGTCGGGGGTGGACGTCTACGTGATCGACACTGGGGTGAACACCGCTCACGTAGACTTTGGTGGCCGAGCGAGGTGGGGTGCGACGTTCGGCGGCTATCAGAACAGGGATGGGCATGGTCACGGAACGCACATTGCTGGTACGATCGCCGGCAAGCGGTACGGTGTGGCCAAGGCTGCTTCGATTATCGCGGTCAAGGTGCTTAACGACGACAACAAAGGATCGATGAGCGATGTCATTGCTGGCGTAAACTGGGCCACAAGACAAGCTCTGGCGAGCGGCCGTCCAAGCGTGCTCAGTATCAGTATAGGAAGTGACGAACCGCACCTGCCAACTGACCAGGCCGTCAATAATGCTGTCAAACTGGGTATGCACGTTGTCGTTTCTGCAGGCAACAAGAATGTCGATTGCAAAAACCAAAGTCCTGCTCGCGCACAAGATGTCATCACCGTTGGTGCTACAAACATCAACGATGCACGATGGGTTTGGTCCGCGACGAGCGGCTCGAACTTTGGACCTGGTGTCGACATATTTGCTCCAGGTGAATACATTACCTCCACTTGGATCGGTTCGACAACCGCAACCAACCGTATCACGGGCACTTCGATGGCGACGCCACATGTATCGGGCCTTATTGCTTACCTCCTCGCCGTCGAAGGTCGTCGGACACCAGCAAATATGCGCCTTAGGCTCAAACAGCTGGCACCTGACGGCATTCTGACTGGTATTCCAGCAGGCACTGGGTAAGTCTCCACGCGTCCCCTAAACTCGAGTCATAGAGCTAACCGTTCATCGTAGAAACGAGATCATTTGGAATGGCGGAGCGTAGGAGGGGGGTTCTTTTTCTTTTTCCTCTGGGCATTCGGACATGTGTGCCTTAACAGGCGATGTTGGCTTATTTATCACTATGGCTGTATGAATTATCGACTGCTTCATTATTCAACGTGTTTGATATCTCAAAAATAGGCTAAACTTGTGTGATGCTCCATATACTGTACGAGCCGTTATAGAACATCTCATTTATCAATATGGCTGTATGCACTATTGACCACTCCGATGCTCAAGGCATTTGATGTCGTAAACGATACGATAATATATATGGGCTAATACAAAGCAGATAGGGGGCTGTCTGCGATCTGTATCGTACTTTGTTGATGGCAACATATTCATCTACAAAAAAGTTTACGTACGTCGTCGGGAACATCTGTGTCTTCTTCTCCATCTTCGTCCAGAACCTACAAACCGTCAGCTACGGGCGAAGTTAAATTAAAATATGGCACTTACATTCCATGGGAGCTCGTAGCCCTCGTACCTAAGCAGTATGTTAGCCTCAATAAACCAATAGAAAACCGTTCTTACTGATTTGTAAGTGGTTGTGCACCTCTATACCGTGGCCAAAGCCGGCGTTTCAAGGTTCTCAGAGTGAACAACGGCGTGTACGTCGATTTCTCATCAGCACGGTACCCATATGCGGTTCTCCAAGTACCCGTTTGGCTCTCGCATTTCCATGCGCCTCCTATCCCGGATCCAGCGGTTAGACCAGCCTCAGAAACCCAAGTCTCGAGAGTCAACGAAGCGGAACCGCCCCGTCCTTTATCCGTCAACAACAGTCCATACCCCGAGCAGGTAAGAGTTTCTACCACAATCGCCTTGTCCTTGAGCTTGGCGATGTCGCCTAGTCGTGGAAATACTATGCCTGTTTCGAGATATTCCGTTACCACGTCGGTAGCGGTAATTACAGCACCTCGATTTTTGGGAGAGAACGACCAAGAAGCATTTACTTTGATTCCCATCTCGCCGGTTGCTCCCCTAGTTTACCTCAGGCTCGAGTGATCATTCTGGCACCATGCACTCACAGGTCAGACGAAAGCTTTCCAGTCCCGTCGCTCAATGCATTTGCGTCAAATCGAACGAGATCTGTGGCGCAGTGTTTCGACCGACACTCTGCGGCATGTACATATCAAGAACACACCTTCAGGGTCGGAAACTATAATTGGGTTTTCGAGATGTTCTAGAGCTTTGCTGCACAGCGGATCCGTGAAAATATTCCCTTCTTTCACGAACTCAGCTGTCGCCTTGTCGACATAACCCCAGTCTCCCACCTACTCGAGACAGATCAAGAATGTCAGAACACAAAACTAGGCCACTGACACTCACGAGGACTTTTTTTGGTGGATTCCAATTTGCGTGTTTGCCTCCGGAGGCTCTGTGAATAAGATCTACATATTTTCGTGCGTTGTTGCCCATTTCCTTGGTATCGGGTGCTCGGTTGTTATATACAGCCGTATGCCGTCGACGAGGTTAGGAGTGTGCAAAGAGGGAGTAGGAGAACTCCAGGGTCTGGTCCTGGGAGTTTGAACAGGCGAGAAGAATGCTTACAGCACTTGAGATATGGAAGATGGTCGTAGATCAACTCAAATACCTCGGTGACCGATGGCCGAATTTATAGGTAACGTGATGCGTGCAACCACATGATTTAGCTCGCTAACGCCTGGTCGCTGTGAAGACAGCAACTCAACAGAAGGCTCCGGGTTAGGGCAGGAAGCGCCCAATCTTTCATTCATGTATCGAAATTTCACAGTGCTACTCTACTAACAGAAATCCCATTCACTCCGACACCATCGTATCATCAGATCCAGCCCCTTATTTATGCGCCAACTGTGGTTATAGGATGAGACGACAGCCCGTCCGCATATTGGAATTGTCCAGAATTCTCGTACTAAAATTTGGTAAACCATTAGCATATTGCCTGCAAATCTCAAAAGATAAACACGGACCTCGTACATGTCTAGTGCCACAACACAACTTTCACGGACTACCCTAGGCGCATCTGGCTTGGACGCCCATTCCCGTAGAATAGGCAATACTTCTGGAGTTGCAATGCCCCCAAGAGCCTCTGCTGCCTCATGCCGTACCCTTTCCTTGGCTGTTAGTGCTGATTCGGTGGACCAAGATCATCGACTCACATTTCGTCTTCTTGTGCATCCTCTAGAGTCTTGATCAGCGCTGGCACCGAGTGGGGCGACAGAAGCTGTCCAAATACAAACGCAATTTCATGCCTGTATGCGGATCAGAGAGATGGGAGCCAACCGCAAGCTTCATGTGCTTACTTGAATAAAGCAGAGGAGTCGCTCAAACCGGCGGCTAGAGCATCCACCGCATCGGCGGTCCCAATATCCCTCAACGCAAACATGGCACGGTATCGCTCGAACAAAGGTTTCGAGGTATCCAGTAGCGTCTCACGTAGGTCCGAGATCGAATCGTGACTACCGGAGCGTTTGATGAAGACACAAGTTTTGAGTGAGAAGAGGGGGCTGCTGAGGGTGCTGGGTCAACAGAAGTGAATTGGCTATGAGTATGATGGTAAATGCACATGTCCTACGTATTGGGCGAAAGTGGGCTTACGCAGTTCCTTGTTCTTTCATTTCCTTTGCTCGCTTGTTCGCGGCCTGACCCTCAGGTGTAGCATCCCACTTAATCTTGTCAAGTGCAATTTCACATGTCTCTCGCACGGCTCGTTCTGGGGAGGCCAAGTATTTTTCGAGAAGGGGTATGGCAGACTCCGCGGACAAAGCGCCCAACGCCTCGGCGGCCTACGATGACTGGAGATAAGTTAAAGGTGGGCGGGCGCTGGAAGTCTACTCACTTCATGTCGGACCATTGGATCTTCTTTCTCGTTTGAGAGAACAGTGCACAGCGTTGGGATCGCCCGCTCGTCCCCCATTTGGCCTAGAACATAAGCAAGCTCGTGCTTGAGTAGTGCCGAATCATCGTCGAAGCCTAATTGTACACTAGGATTTTCAGAACAAGCTGTTCAAAATGAGTGACAAACTTACCTTTCGAAATAATATCGATCGACTGCTCGCCCGGCAACGATTTTAGAGTAAAGAGAGATCGAAATCGTGCATGCAGTGGTACGTTGCCAGAAGTGTTTAGAAGCGATGCTCGGAGCTTTTCGTAAGTTTCCTGGTTTGCCATAGATATCTCGGTTTAGGATGGTGCTTTGTGGCGAGCAGCAACGGGTGTGGTCAGGCAAAACAGTGAATCGATTTTAAGATAAGATTGACAATCAGATAATGTGCCACAGCCACTTCCCCGCCTGATCGGCAAAATTTGAACAAATTGATATTCCATCATCAACCACCACCATGCCTCGCTCTAAAAGGTCCAAGGTCGGTGAGTACTGCAGATATCTGAGCGAGAATCAAGGCTTATAACGAGCTCAATTATAGTATCTTTGACCAAAACCGAAAAGAAAACGAAAGCACACAAAGAGGAGCTCATCGGACAGGTGGGGTCTTGTAATTTCGAGTCTTCTACTTGCTGCTCACCATGAAAATCGCAAGAAAGATTAGAGAGAATGCTCAAAAATGGAAGTATGCCTGGGTGTTTAATGTGGGGGATATGCGTAATGCAGCATTGAAGGACATACGGTCGCAATGGAAAGGGTGAGTGCATGTGGAACCAACGGGATGCTTTGGCGCCGAGACTTACTTCGTTTTTAGAACTGGTCGAATGTTTTGTGCACGAAATACTGTCATGGTCAAGGCTATTGGATCGACGCCAGAGGAGGAAGTACGACCTGGCTTGCACAAGATAACCAAGGTTCATCTTGTTCACGACATGGCATTTCATTCTGCTCTACTAACTTTGATTTATCCAGTACTTACACTCTGGCGCTGGGATATTCTTTACCGATTGGGATCCAGCCGAGACTCTCGCATGGTTCGCTGACTACAAGAGGCCTGATTTTGCTCGAGCTGGAAACACAGCCTCTCGTGATGTCGTGCTCCCAGAAGGTACGCCGTCTTGACTGATAGCAATTTGACTTGAAGCTCAAACCCAACCATTAGGTCCGGTATGTGACCAAACGCCTTCTCCCGACCCACCTACGCCCCTTACACACGCACTCGAACCCCGATTGCGGGCGCTCGGCCTCGCGACCCGACTTGTTCGTGGTGTACCCACTCTCAGTGCCCCTCATATCATATGTAAAGCCGGTCAGCAGCTATCGGCAGAACAGGCTGCACTTCTGAAACTGCTCGGCATTCAAATGACTGAATTCCGAATAAAGTGCCAATGTTGGTGGGGTGAGGAGGAGGGCTTGACAGAGCTCGAGTCTAGTCAGGAATCTAAAGATGACGACGGTGATGAGAGCGAAGGAAATGACGAGGAAATGAGTTCGTGATCCATTTTTCCTGTTTGGTTTGAGATGAGGGTTGTGTAGTACGAATTATGCCTGCTTTTGTGAATTTATGCATTTCGTTTGTCAAGTTTGACTGTTTTTGTCAGCTGGCAGGACCTGCCCGTAATTGCAAAGCTTCGAGTCTATGCAGTATGTTATAATCAAATGCACTAGTGTATTTTCACATTGGGAACAGTGCTGTACCCACAGGTTTGAACGACGTTTTGGTATACGAACCCTTGGTATTTCGGTTCTTTATATCCTTCCTCACTATGTACAGACTGCTTCCCGAGCGCGGGCAAAGTTCTCGTTATAGGCCCTTAAGTTACTCTTGGCATCAAATGTTATTGTCTTATTCGCCAAACGAACTTGTCAACCAAAAATGCAGAGAAATAGAAAGAAAGTGTGATAGGTGTGTACACGCAGGGCCAGACTGCTTTAAAATGCTCTGGTTACTCGCCACTAGCCAAACCGAGCTGCGGATAATTTGAGGCACGCGACCTGATCAACTCTGGGTGACATAAACAGGGAAGATTGGTGCTGCGGAAACTTGGGACTAACGTTATGTCAGTGCGGTTGTGCTACTGGCCGCCGGGCGATCAACTCGGCAACAGTTAAAGCACACCACAGGATAACAGCAGGATGCTGCGGCTTCACACGACGACACTTGCCTCACTGAATGTCCTGAATCCTGTTCCTTCGTCTCTATGCCTCCACCTCTGCCCTACTCGTTGCTTCCTACGTCCTCTCCGGACCTAGAGGACATATCTGAAGACCAGGTTGACTTGGACGAGACTTGGCCCACTCAACGCCGCGCTAACCATGACTGGGTCTCCCAACTCGGCTCTCCCTTTGCTTTCATAGGCCGCCCGTCCCGATTATCTCGGGCAGTAACCCGCCCCAATGTAGTCGTGGTCGCAGCGTTATCAACATTGTTCACCCTTGCATTATTGATGTCCTTCACGGGCCGTTCAATGATACCTGGTTGGATGTCAGGCAATCGACCGACGTTGCGCGAGTGTTTCGAGCTTCCAGCGGAAGAGCTAGCGTGGCAAATAACCCAGCTTCCGGTGGAGAGGTCCTCGTCATGTCCGTTTGATCCCGAGTCATTCGTCATACTGGATGAAAGGGTTCCTGATACGAAAGGCAAGCCGTCCAAGGATATCCATTGGCCAACAACATGCCTCGAAGCAATGCTAGTCGAGGGAGAAACCCATCCAAGATCGTGTGACGGAATGCGATCATTCTTGGAGCAGCAGCACATCGACCTAGTATGGACCTGGGTTAACGGCAGTTCACCTCTGCTTGAGATAACCCGGAATGACCGGGCCGCAGAGATCTCTGGCACAGCAAGCAAGGACGAAAACACAGCCGGGCTTGCTGCAAGATTGTTTCGGTACGTTGCATCACTTTCATCGCCGATCGCAGATTGTGAACCATTTCATGGATGTAGCGACCACGACGAGCTTCGCCATTCGGTGAGGGCCGCTTTGAAGCACTTCAACCATCCTGCGAGCAACTTTTTCCTTTTGGGCTCGGACATGCCCGTCAGCGTGCATGGCGTAGATGCCGATCCAACGACCGGGGAGGCCCGAGTGGGTCAACTGCCTTCTTGGCTGGCCCTCGAAGAGATGACGGTGGATGGAAAATTCGCAAACTGGAATAAAGCAGGGAAGAAAACACAGTTCCAGGTGAACCATCACCGGGATGTATTCAGCCACTATGAGGGAACAGTTTTCAACAGGTAAGTACCTTTGAAATTCCAGTGCCCAAGTCATAACTGAGATACACTTCAGCTTGGCGATCGAGTCCCAGTTTTCAAACCTTGAGAGGATTGGGGTATCTGATACGTTGTATGTGTATTGCTCTACTTTAGCTCATCAAAACTGACAAAATGATCTATAGCATATACGTCGTTAGTACTAGAGTTTACCTTTCATAGAACTACAACTCACGGAAATGATCCATCATAGAATGATGACGTATTTTTCGGACGAGACCTCAGTGGAAGAGACTTCCACATGGGAGGTAAGCTCGGTTGATCCTGAGAGGCGTCATTTACTAACTCACTATAGAGCACGGCATCGTCATGCGCATGCAAAACTATATCACTATCTCCCCAGACCCCGACGTTCCCCAACATGATGGACTCGAATGGGAGAGTCTGCAATATAGCAACTGGCTTCTCAGTGCGCCCCCTCTCATTTTTCTCGAGTCCTTCCGTCTGAAGTTCTTCGTATAGGTAACCGCTTTGGTTCCCGACACCGACCTTATCCAACACACCTAGCAAAGACACTCTCGATTACGATGCTCAAGGAGATCGCGTCCGCATGGTCAGAAGACATGCAACTGGTCGCCTCGCGTGCGTTTCGCGGAATGAAACATACGACTGGAGGACCGGCTGACGCTTACATGGTATTCTTGGAGCACCACTGGATCGTAGAGAGATGGCGGGAGACGTTACTGTGGAGCTGGGTTGTCGCAAAGGGAGTAGACCGAGTGCGGCGTGAAACGGATGTGGATAGTTGGACAAACGAGGTCGCCCAGATGGCTTGGGAAGAACTGGGCGGGGCGATCGGACAGAGTATGTTGAAAGTACGACGTGCGCCTCGGAGTACGCTGGCAAACGCCAACGAGTGGGCGGGGACGAAAGCAACCACTCCAACGTTCTGTAAGCCAGGTCCTCTCTGCGTTCCGCAATTTAAGCCTAATGAGGGGATTCTCCTTTCAGCTAGCCTAGATGGATATCCATACTCGGAAGACATGGATCAACGCGGCTGGGTATCCGAAGGTGCCGAATGCACAATCGACTTTGACGACTGTTTTGCCAAACACGACTCGGCGGGCCGTACGTTCCAGCGGATCGCGTTTGAAGAGCCCACCGCATGTGGGGACTGTAGTAAGTCTTACTGTAGACTCTACAGTATATCGTTTGATTCTCACGGATGGCAACCCAGTCATCCGAGCACTCGTGAACAAAAGCGGCGCCCGAGGCCTGAAAGCCTTTCTCCCATCCGCCTCTTCTCGACCCTCGTCCGGGACCACACCAGTGCTGCCCATCACGTCCAAGTGGCAAGATGCAGACTTTAGACTGTCGTCCGTGTTCAAATCCATGGCCAACGTTCGAGACGACGTCTTGAGCATGCTCCAGCGATATAGATTCATCCTAGGCATGTTTCCTTTACACATTGTTCTAGTCGGTATCCAAGCTAATGATATCCACAGGAGAAACGCCATTCATGTTCGCGATCGTCACAAGTCCTCAAAGCGCAGAGCAATACGTCCAATCGATCCAAGCAGACTCGTCGTTGGCGATCATATGCGTAAACGACAACGTGGCCGAGGGTGATGACCGAGTGCGAGAGATCCTAGGAGACTGGATGAGCAGCCGGTGGAACGAGAGAGCAGATTGGGAGCAATACTAAAATATGCCAAGTTATTTTGTTAGCTGTACTATAAATATAATAAGCACCGTTTTGCCGACTCGAGGGAACAGAAGTTCAGAAGAGGAGGCTGGGAATACGTTCCCTGCAGGCTTTTAAGCGGACGACGAGACCATGGATCGTGGCCCACGTCAAAAGAACCATACCCCTCTTGGCCGGCGGCGTAAATGACTCAGACTCCAAATCAGGTGTTGATTCTGTCAAATTATGTTTGTTCACCATTCTGCTGATAGATACAATAGTTCTCACAAAACGCATGTGTATGGATATACTGATGTCACAAAACATCGAATCATCTATGTAACAGAAAAAATAAAACAAGAAGGCTCTGTAAGAAATAGTTCAATCAAAAAAATGGTCCGGCAAAAAGTCAGATAGTATGTGCTGGTGGTGAGTGGGCGGTGTGATAAGATAAGGTTTGTTGGATGTTGGTTCTGTTGGTGTACACGAAAACTCTAAAATGCGAATCCTATAGCAAAGGGAGAGACAGCAAGCCTGCCGCGATCGCCACGAATAGAGTTGGGATAGGCATGTTTAATCTGGCGCCGCTCCTGGGTACCATAATTAGCATCACACGCAGCAACAGATTGAGCCAACGCACCCTTCTGGTCTGTTGACGATCCTGACTTCTAATACAGCAACAAGCCCATCTTGCGCAGGACGCCCCCTATCTTCCACAGTAATAGGATGATTTATCCCGTCTGACGAGTTGGAGAGCAGACCAGATACGTATGTTGCCGTGGTCTCATACGTATAGCCTAGCAAAGCCAAGTTGAAGAAGCCATAATGCCAAGATGGCTGGGCGACTCACCTCCGTAACTCGTCCGGCCGACATAGGTTGGGTTGGTCGCAGTAGGCACAGCACTTGATGTCGTGGTCGTAAAGCTGATGGACGCAGTGGGAATAGCAATGGGAACAGTGACTGTTCCAGATGTCGAGTCGAGCGCAAACGAGTCGGAAATCGCAACGACGACGGGTGTGGAGGAGGTATCCGTTGGTACGGCTGTTGAGAGAGGGAAAGTGATGGTTGGAATAAACGTAGTAGGTGGGACCGTGTTGGTAGCCGCGACCGACGAGCTCGAGAACTCCTTGACCGAGTCGGGTATGGCCACCGAAGGCGGAACGTCTGGTTGAAAGTTAAATGACACAACATTGGTGCCTGTCAGGTTACCAACAATCCAATCCCGACCGAGGTTGTACCCGTTTCGGACGATATCGTGACCTAGTTTGATCGGGAGTTCGACTGAAGCACTGTTTTCGGTTCATCAAACGTCTGGTTCGGGACAAGAAACAAGAGACGTACGCCATAAACACCGCGCCTGTAGACTTTTGTATCCAGTACCGGAAGTGGTTCCCGCCTTCGACGGTCTCGCGACATGTGCCGACATAGGCGTCGCCAAAGTTGTATCGTATCACGGCTGTCTCGTTGACGGCCCCCTTGCCGTCGCCGAGGTTGGCTTGTTGGTCAGAGCCAAGATGCTGCCCAAGACACTCGCCCGAAAAGTCCATAGACCTGGGCTGACGATAAGCACCACCACATATCACTGTACGAAAAACGCACAAGAAAAAGTTCCTCAGTCCACCCTTTTCCTCTCGGTCGACGAGTACGGCCTCGTCGCTCTTTGCACTCAGAATAACGTTCAACGGCTCTCCCAAACCTGCAGGGTATGTGACAAATCCGGACTTGAGAATAAGAGTGGATGATCAGCTGCCAGTGGCATTCAGGGCCTGTCCCAAGTTGTACATACAGTGAGCAGAGAACCCCCCTTGGCACGAGGATCGTCGAAACCTGCTTCGGGCGCATCTCTGCGTGCGAGTTGGGGACTGTACCGGCGGTAGCGCGAGTTTAGAAAGTCGAGAGACGCGCCTTGGACGGACACAAGCGCGGCGAGGATACCGAGAATCGTGAACAGCAGGGGCCCAGTTGCCCTGTTGTGCAGAGTCATGAAAATAAGACGGGGAAACAAACGAGGGAATCAGTGTGGTATTGAATGGTGGTCGGAAAGCAAGTCGCGGTTTTGCCAATTGGATGACACAGCGTCTGACGTGATCTCGTCCCCAGGCCGCCGTGGCTATCTTTTGTTCTTTGTTCCCACCCGAGTCTGATTCCATCTCGCCGCTCACCCCTATACTCCACCACAATGGAAAACACCAACCCGGGCCTCGGCATCTTTCTCCAGCGCCGACTCTGCCGCTCGCTCGAGGCCTCCAATCCCGACCTCTGGACACTTCCGTCCGACGGTCTTCCGGAACACGTCCTGCGCGCACACGTCGACGACAACTCGGTTCGGGCACTTCATGCATTTCTTGGGTCCAAAATCTTTTCGCCTGCTATAGAGTCTGCCATCGACCAGACGTTTGATTCGTATCCGGGACACGTTCGAATCGTAAGTGCCCCCATACACCCGCGCCACCCCAGACAAACATCTCATATAGGTGATCGTATCCCAAATGACCAGTGCGGCTGTACTGTCCCGTGTAGCTAGCCGTTTACCCTTGTATGCGCACAAGGTTCCCCTAGCGCTCAGTGGACCCCACGAGGTCGATCCGTACAGAACCCAGCTATTGTATGCGGCAGTTTCAGCTCTCGTCGAGCACCATGGCGAAGGCGATACAGCACAGTGGATCAAAACACTCGTCGGAAACGTGGTCCCAGTCATCATGGATGCCATCTCCGACTGGGATGACCTAGATGCTGACCATAGTGAGCACCTAGAAAACGACTTGGAACCGACTTGGGACTCATGCACGCATAGGTGAATCGGTCGAGATGGAATTAGACGAGCATCAGCCCGCATCAAGATCATTGCTCGTAGACTCTGAACTCGACGACTCGGACTTGGCCGATCTCCTTGAAAAACATCTAGCTCATTTAGATCCCCTAGATGAACATATCTAACCTGGAATACAAATTTCTAGTACATGGGCTGCACCCGGTCTAATTTTACAACACACTAAGAAGAACGAGTTAGATTATAATTAGCCGGATAGGTTTAAAATATGACGTACGAGTACCCTCCGTCGACGATCAGCTGCGAACCAGTTGTATAAGACGACATCTCGCTCGCTAGGTCAAACCGTTCAATACCAGATCACACGAAGAAAACGTTCATGAACTCACCGATAAAAGCAATGCTCTTTCCGATCTCCTCTGGATCTGCCATTCGTCCCATGGGTGTTCTCTCCTATCAACCCAACCCTACGTGTCAGACCCTCAATTGCCAGAGCACAAACAACAAAGCTCACCAGCCAAACTTTCTGCATGTCGGGGTTACCCATAGCCGTCATCTCAGTCGCGACATATCCAGGCGAGACCGCATTAACGCGGATGTTGTGGGGTGCCCATTCAAAGGCAAATGCTTTTGCGAGCGAAGACGCGGCTGATCGATCGAGTAAATGTGAGGCCAAAATGGGCAAAGACTTGGAGCAGAGGACAAACCAGCTTTACTCGCGTTGTAGATCGCCTGTCGTTGAGGCGTGTTGATGATATTCGCACCTAACTAGGCGTTGGAACAAGATCGGGAGTTAAAGTGACGACAATGCTCACTCATTGACGAGTTGATGACAATCGAGCCAGGTTGCTTTGCGGCAATCCAATGTCTATCCAGCCATTAGTCCAACACTATCATTGACGAGGATGAGACTCACTTTGCAGCAGCCTGGCACAGAAAGAACACCCCCTTCACATTCACGCCAAGTGTCCAATCCACAGTTTCTTCAGTCGTATCAACAGCCTCGACCTATCGACCGAATCAATTCCCGTCGCTCCAAACAGACCCCAGAAAATCAACTCACATGTTTACATACTCCCGCATTACAAACCATGACATCCAACCGTCCAAATTCCTTGGCCGCGAGCTCGACCACCTGGGCCGATCGAGCAGGTATCGTCGTATCGCACTGGTACGTTCGGATCTGGACCTTGTATTCAGACGTGAGTTTCGAGGCATGTGCGGTCGCTTCAGCTTCGCCCGAGTTGTACAGCAGAGCAATGTTGGCGCCGGCTGTAATGTTCAAATGGGGTGAGAAGCGCGCGAGAGACGATAGAGAGGGCGCACCTTCGGCAAACGTTTTGACGATCGCTGCTCCTATGCCTATCGTACAGAGTAGTGTGAATGACACTGAGGAGAAGCTATGATAAGCGCACATACCTCGGTTTCCTCCAGAGACCATTACGGTCTTTCCTATAAAACGTATCGAGTTATTTTACGTATCATGGTCAAGCTGGACGTGGCGCACCAGTAAAGTCGATAGCAAGAGGCATACTTGATCTTCTAGTGAAATCTTGAATAGAAAGCGGCAATGGCGGTAAGAGTCTGTGAAGAGATTACAGTGAGCCATGGCTCGGTTTTATACCGGGCGGGGGACGCAGGATGTGGTCGAGAAACCGAACTTCGGTTCAGAAGCCATGTCATCGCGGTTCGGACGACCGGGCCGAGACCGTGACAGACCTTACCAAAGGGGCAAACGATCGGCGCATATAGGACAAGAAATCCTATTCACGCGGTGGCAAGGCTAAATATCACGCCGAAGATATGCGAATAATTTCAACGAATGGATAGGATTACAGGGGTGATAGTACATTCGAGTCTCAACGACTGAGGCTCGATAACGGCGATTCTAGGAGTCTGTTGGGCCAGATATCAGTAGTAGGCTCGTAGCTTTCGCTTAAATCACACATACAAAAGGTGCACATCTTGCCGGCCCTCAGATTATGCACTATCAGGGCGAGAGATAGTCTTCCTCTACTTCTTCATCATCTCGCTCTACCTGGAGGTCGGGCATCAATTCCATGGCCAGCTCGTCGACAAGCTCGTCTGGCACTCTTTCGTGCGCACGCTTAGCGGCATCCTAGCGAATAAACAAGAGATAACTCAACGAAATGCAGGTAAGAGGTCTTAACACGAGCGTACCAAGAAGCATGAATGATGCCCGAGTTGTTTGGGACGCACACACCGAGCATTGTCGTGACCAATTATAGCCGCGCAAAATATGTCTAGCAGCTCTTCTAGCATGGTTCTCTAAGAAGTGCATTTAGATTCCTGTTCATACCCTCGCATTTATTAGAGATATCCGAGGCAGGTTACAAAGTACGCGCCTTAATATAGGGATTAAATCGAAATGCATGACGAATGTGACGCCTAAGCTGTTTGTCGGTGAACTTCTCCTCGTGGCGTACGTATGGTTTGCAAACAGTCTTGTGTATCATGCAAGCAATGGTGTACTATTGCCCCACAAGACCAGGAATAGATCCAGTAGCCTCTGAAGGAACGGGGTAGGGGCTAAGAAAGTTAGGTGTGCGTGGTTCTTAGGCTATAGTCATCTCTTGGGGAACGAAGTGACAACCGTCAAACGCGGAGCCTCGGGTTATCTCAAAAACACTCATGCCAGTACCTAGGTATAATTGAGCGCGGTAGCTGGAAATAGACGTCGAGGCTAGCTGTTGATGCAGTGAAGGTAGTTAGCTGATATAAGTAGCCGTACGCGTATTCAAGTGCGCACGAGTCGACGCCCAGTAGACCAGTATGACCAAAGGCTTTTGCACCTTGATACAGGGACGCGAACGACGGAACAATTAAGTAAACTTGATTTTTTAGGGATAACGAAACAGCGAGCGTGGGTCAACTGCCTCTCACTGGAGCAAGAGAATTGGCGGAAGAACGAGATATTGTACTCGCTAAGGTCACTCCCGCCCCCCATCAATGTAATATATAAGACATGACGGGTCCAAAGGTGTGAGGTGCGAGCGCGCACTCACACACACAGCACAGCTTCCGGCTGCGCCCATCTTATCTCTACGATTAACAACGGTCTATTTCTCATATCTATTACATGTAACGGACTCATGCGTGTATTTAAGCGGCTCGTCCTGTACATACGGTTCCTCACCTCTACTCGAATACGAGTACTCAGCAAGTCATCGCTCCTCTCCTGAGCCTCGACACCGCTTCGACACTCATCCTCGACAATTCGGCTCCACGAGCCTTACAAAAGGGTCTATATTTGTCATCGCTCCCTGACGCTGTTTCAGGCGTAGGTACAGCAGATGCAAATCGACACCAGCTACAGCCCTGCCACATATGTGTTGTCAGCAAAGGTAACCATTGCCTCTCTCAAGCTTCCAATTTTCTCGAAATAGTTCAAATGGGTATCATGGAATTTATTTCTGAACATAAGTACTGTACTATTACGTCCAGTATATCGATTATCCCACCCAAATAAACATTTTTCGATAGCTAGAGATGCTTCAAACAAGTGCTAGGGAATGATGTTAAGAGGATAAGCCAACATATTGAGGCTTCTGTATACTGGCTCCGACATTCTTCTACACGGCATACATCCTTGTAGAACTTGGAGTCGATGCGTGCCGATGATCCTTCAACTCGGTCTGACCCCTCCAGGTTGAGCGCCTCAGCATGTCCAGGCATATGTGCGGAGCCCAGCGTATGTAGTATACCGAAGGATCCGCAACCGCCAGAAGCAGACCACGCAGACCGCGACCGCGGGGGCCGTCCTCATGAGCATATTCGCACCAGCACCGGGCTTGACCATGTATGCGATGTACTTACAGTATGATTCAAACCCTCGCCTTCGGATTAAACTAGAGGGGGGCGATGAGACCAAAAGGAAGCGAGAGCCTTCTGCACTTGAGATGGACATGCTCGCAACTGGTTTCCCGACGCGTCTCCTACGTAACTTAGCGACGGACGGAGTTATCGTGCATGAGGTCTCTAATCTTATGCAAGACTCTAACCAAGAGAAAGCTACTTGTATACATGTCTTTTTCACAGGCAGATCTGCATAAGAATTTTAAAACGCAAGAGCAGAGTCCAGATAAGCTTTTGTCCAACCAAGAAAAGATACATCTCCCGGGCACGGGTATTTCAATTCACGAATTGGCGTTATTTTTTCTATACGTATACTCCAAGCACGGCGCCGTACATCAGGAAAAAAAAACTGGCTCAAAAAGCTCAAATTTTGAGCCATTTGAACACGAGCTAAACCCAATAAGGCACGCAATCAGCAGGTAGGTCCATGAATCGCCGCATAGAACCACTAGTACCGGTCGTCCCGATATGGTACGTTCCGATTACCCCTTGCTCAAATTTGCTCAAATGGCTCATGGAATGAGCACCGTGCTCATACCATGAGCCATTTTCTCCTGATGTAGTGAAGTCGGAAAGCTTCAGGATAGTACCTGCAGTATTGTTCACGTGATAAGGGTTAAGCTTGACGCCACGGTATATTTGGGCCTTTACACGTTGGTTTCGCCCCTGTGTTCGAATCCCGCTGGAAGACTTCACAATCTATTTTCAACACTTTGTAAGAGTTCATCTTCGACGTAGGTCCTGATCACTAGCTCCAGGCCCCACATGATTTTACTCACACTACGAGGCTTGGTACAACACTTATTGCGGTTTTCAAAAGTCGGAGCCGATCAAAAAAATAACCGCCAAAAAGTCGAAAACGGTATTTCGACGATACTTTGAGAGCGGGAGCAGCTTTCAGAAATGTAAATACATAGCTGTGACCCCCTAGCTCGCACGAGTAGTTCCACCTAAATATCTTGACAGTTTCATCATATGTAACTTTATACGTACCCGAAGGGGGTGTTCTGAATTATGTGCAACCGGGACACGTATCGAAACCTGTGAGCGGGAGTAGGTAGATATGTATCTTATGCATGAGTTTACGAAGTATCTTTGTGGTAGCTTTTATTTTCAGTGAATGGTGTACCAATCATGCAGCATCAACCGAAGGTTCGGATAGTATACAGATCATTGATGGACCATTATGAGAGTTCTCAGAAAGACACTTCGTATACTCATGCATAAGATACATATCTACCTACTCCCGCTCACAGGTTTCGATACGTGTCCCGGTTGTTGCACATGATTCAAAATACCCCCTTCGGGTACGTATAAAGTTACATATGATGAAATTGTCAAGATATTTAGGTGGAACTACTCGTGCGAGCTAGGGGGTCACAGCTATGTATTTACATTTCTGAAAGCTGCTCCCGCTCTCAAAGTATCGTCGAAATACCGTTTTCGACTTTTTGGTGGTTATTTTTTGATCGGCTCCGACTTTTGAAAACCGCAATAAGGCGAGGCGTAAGAACAAGGGCAAAGGTAGAGTCGGGTTGCGTCGATAGCAAACTGCATTCAATACTGACATTCAGAAGTGTCGCGTTAGGGTATGCTGTCATGAGAGGAGGTATCATCACATGGCGGTGTATCATAGGATCTAAAACTGTCTTCGACTGCCATAACTAGGATCTTGCCAATAGCTTGTTCATAACCGGTCATAGCCACCCCAACAAGAAGTGGGATTGCGTCTTTCCCCCTTTCTGGCGCCTCCACTGCGAAAATAGGCCCCTTCGAAAACACTTTCCCAGAAACTGGCATTGTTGAGCGTTCTCGGGGGCATATGTTTCTCTCATAAGAGCAAACGAGATATGAGAAGCCATGTTGAGACGGCTAGAGGGAGCCGAAGGCGGAAAACCTGGAGTGGGAATATTCTAAGGGGCCTGTAGAGGCGCAGCCTAGGACCATGTATATGCATACTCATATGCCACAAGTGCCCGAAAAATACAGAAAACTTCTATGAATACATTATATGCATCCGATGTGCAGCGTGCTTAAGGCGACGCCAAGGACATGTGAGCGAATTATCGGTGAAAAGGATATGTTCAATAGTGACTAGCCACGAGGCCGAAGACGCCCCTTTTGTACACTATAGAGCCTATATGCGTGAATACCGTAGAATGACATGGAACGCACGTGCGTCTTCTGTCGGTATCTTTCTGGTACCTTTGGGCATACGACTGTTCTATCACAAACTATATGGTTCAATGTTTGTGTAAAAACACGATTTCTACAGAAAAAACTCTGGAAAGAGGTGTCTCATGATGCGTAGCTAACCCAGGGTAACGCAGAAAGCGGCCGGTGGCCTCAATAAAACTAAAGGGTGGGCTTAAGTTCTCGCAGGTATGTATAAATGTGCAAATATTAGCTAAAACAGACATGAACGGCCATGATACGAGCGAGCAGGACTAATCTTGAGCTGCGGAGGCTGTAAATGCGGTCTAGTGTAGGTCGGAGAACAAGATTACAGCGGGTATTAGGCTTCGTACCTGGGGATGCCAGCTTTTATGATTGGGCCGAAAGGTTTGTATTTTATCATTCGATGCTCGCTCAAGTACCACAGGGCTTACGAGTGGTCAAGCGATTCCTGCATGTGGTTCGAAAAAATAAATAAAAAATATGCCATGTTTACACGGCTCATTACTGTGCGGGCAAGATACACGATCCGGCTAAGGGCCTTCTAGTGGTAGGAGGGTTGGCGTAACGCAACCAAGAGTGACCGACAATTACCGTAACATTAACCATCAAACAACGGCGGCATAGTGGAGTTGGAAAGCTCCGGGATAGCCTACGTTGCTGGCCACAACGTATATGTGTTCACGTGAGGTGGCAAAACAGACGCCACGGTATACCTGGTCCTTTACTCGATGGCCTCGCCTTATGTTGGAATCCCGCTGGAAGACTTCCGCCCCGTTTATATTTTTGTGCGGACCATTCACTCTGATTATTATACATGCGTACCGATGACTTCTCTATTTTAATTCACTTATACGTCAATAGGCACTACACTCTAGACTCATTAGCACCTTTGTCGCATCGGTTCTATCAACGAACATCAGGCAGTTGGATTCTGTGCGTACCTACGCATGTCACTGACTTTTGGACTTAGATTCTGCCTCTTAATAAATACAATGACGCCCAGTTCTCAGCCGGGATCGATCACTTCGACGCTCAAAGGCCGGAGATATCGTTTGCTAGAGCCCAGAGTGCTAGGTAGGTATACCCGTTCTTTTTCGAGGCATCAAGTGTGGCACAAACCTCCGTTGCTTCGTTGGTTATTTCCAAAGCAAACGTCTATAATTATGTGGAAAAGGACTAAGGTGCAGAGTATCGACCTGTGCAGCAAATATAATACTTCTGTCTCCATCGTAACTATCGGTAATGACGGAAAGGATGGACAGAGAACTGAGGAGCACTTACGAAACAATGCTAGCCTCGAGTGTCTTTATGGGTAATCTGGGAGCAGTGAGTACCTAAAGGAGGGTATGGGTATGTGCATTTGAAGGCTTCGGACTGGATGCTCATGGGAGAATTATAAGAGTGTTCCTTTAGGATCAGATTCGTGGACTCTCATAGTCTTGGACCTTTACGCGAGTGCGTCTGAATATCTACGATAGGGGCAATAGAATCCCGATTGAATACTTGGTTTGGTTGATGTGAACACTCATGATGGCTGCCTTAACAAGCGACTCTGACAATTGATTATACCTATGAAATTAATAGGCGGCCTCTCAAGTTTGGGATGCTTCATATGGATGCATAGAAATTTACAACACTTCGTACACGATACAGGAAAATAGGAAGGCAAACCATTGGGAGGATGATGGGACGACAGGACGGCGGGTGACAGGTGATACGCTAAGCCGCTTAAGATAGGAGTGCTTTCACCTTGTTGAGGAAGTTATGACGGCCAGATGTAACGCTTTGGTGCACGGTCTGAACCACTTGAATCATGCCTTCGACCTCGGCCATGTCTTCCTCCCCCTGATCTTCCTGCGACCTCTTCACTTTTTCGGGACTTTCAATCTCCTCGATTTCTGGAGACTGCTCCACGGGCAGGAAAGACGAGCCGTTCGCGCACTTCTTGGGCCTAGTACTCATGGCTTTCGGGCTCCACTGAACCGCCCGGCGTCCCAACGCGTACGAGGATGGGCTCTAAACCAGGTACCTTCAGCACGACAAATGGGGCCCGATAGCCAAATATAACTTGCCTCTTTCTCCAACGAAAGGTATGGGTGATAAACTACCTTTCGAGACGCCGACTGAGATTTGGTTGCACGGCTTGCATGGCCTAAGCCACTATTGCGACCAGGAATAGGGGTGTGTAGGCCCGTCGCGTCTGGATGCTTGGGGCTGGGACTGGGACTGGGCTGGTGCGCTTTCAGTGTAGATAGTGAAAGGGTCGACTGCCGAGATGGTAGTTGGACCTGGGGGGATAACATAGAGACAGAGGACATTGGAAGGGCTGGCCAGGGTATGTATCAACTTGGAATCAAGGGGGGGGGTGAATCTTCGTACCAGCGGCTCGTCGAGGGTAGGACGTTAGAGTAGGGCGCGAGGATATTTTCGAGTGAGGGACAGGCGGCTCAGAAGGATCTACGGGAACGGACGGTAAAGTACAGAGGTGGTGGACGGGAAGGAGTTCCAGAGGACCACGGGATAAAGACCGTGACAGAGAGAGGATAGAAGTATCTTCAATCACGTTACGTTCGTGCACCTGAATAGGGGCACGATCATCAAATTAACCCCCTTTTGCGTCATTCAGTAAAGAGTTGACCCGACAAAAGAAAATACTCCGTTCATGTCGGACAATCGATATATATATATATATATATGCGCCACGTCTACCTCGTTCGACGGCTTCATATGCAGGCATTCTGTTCGATACGTTTCATAGATATGTGGCTACGCAAGAATCAAATGTCTTACCTTGGCCGTTTAAGAGTGTGGTTGCGTGCGAATCGACGGGATAGTGTAGCTTGAAATATTGGCAAACTGGTCCTGATTGCCAAGGCCGCCGATGATTTTGTATGCCGATTGTATACCCTTCGTCAAATCTGGGTCGAGTCGTATAAAAAGCACCCGATCAGAGAAGAAGCCGAAAGAAGGACCCGAGGCCGTCTAAGAAGCGATGGCTTTGAGGTTGGCCGATGGGGGTTCTTATCCCCTGAACGGATACGAATATCGGGGACATGATTGGCGAAGCGTTCTTCAACCATGATGATCTCCTTGTGCTCCAATAGGGCTCACGGTGCGCAGATCAATGTTAGCATATATTGTTTTCCCTTTAAGATCGAGGCCGGGGGCAAGTGAGGATAGTGATGCCGTGCTGAATTTCGAATGGTGATGAACTACATTAACTATGTCGAGCATTCCCAAAGCTAGCACCTGAGCTTGACGGGATCTGTTTATTTGTCAAGTTTTCTGTCGAGATGTCACTGTAAGAACCAGCCCTATTAGAGCAGAGATGGGGATAGTGCGCGTGTGCACCTAGGCCCAGTACACCTCCGGGGTCTCGGCTAAGACGCTACACATAGCTTTGTCTAAACGATCTAGTTGATGTAACTATTACAGAGGTAGCTTCGATGTTTGGGTTCCCGTATATATGACTTTCTCTGCTTGAGTTGTCGTCTACATCCACGTCAGTCACGAGCTGGTTAACCTTGCGTTTCTACACGTGACGTTAAGCTGCTGCGCATCGACTATCATCATACAAGGTCCACAACGCAACACGTCGTTGGTACTAGCCTCTGAATTGCTTGCTGAAAAAGCAATATAATCCGAGAAACATATTTAAGTTGGTGGAAAGTATAGTTAACTGCTACTCTAAATGTCAATCGGTGGGGGGAGGGGGTGCGAATGGCGATTCCAGGTTGTATGCGCATACATTCACCCCCGAACTCCTCAAAAAATGAAGGGAACCTTTAGCCTAACGTGGGGGTCGAACCCACAACCTTGAGATGACCGTTTTAAGAGTCTCACGCTCTACCGATTGAGCTAGCCAGGCGGTGTCGGTGGGCGGGCAGGTGGTATTCCGTTGGTTGAATCACATTAACTCGTGGTTCTGGATACCCACATTCAGTCTCACCTGCCTTCTCATCCAACCACTACGTACGGCATGAAATTCCATGGCTACAAGCTGGAAATAGCCAAAGATTTCGTTCCCACTCGTCTACGTGAACCCAAATTTTTCACACGTGACACTCATTTCCCATATGAATCATGGTCACACGACCAGAGTAGCTTGAAAAATAACTAAATTGATGAGCGGGATCGTAACATTGTCGTGAGATAAGATAAAAGAAAAAACCAGACGCAGACTTGACGAGACCAGACAAACGAATACACCTTTCCGACAAATCTCTATGCACATCCCTTTCCTCCCTCCCTCCTACTCTACCCTCCACGTGTCCTTCGGACAGACATTACTCCGATCAAAGATACAAACAAAAAATGACAATGAAGAAAGCATAAACTAGCGAATCGAGCCTTTGGACAAACAAGGTCATCATCACAGAGGGGTATACACAATAGTTTTTCGTATTTTTCCTCCGATGGGGGGTCCTAGTCCTTGACTCGTTGCGTCATCATCCATGCGCCGACTCCGATCGCGACGACCGCGACAGCCGCAGCGCTCAATACAGGTGCAGGCTTTATACCAGAACCCATCCCACACGACGCGCAACAGCAGCCCAAGACCACACACGTCAATAGAACGCCCACCCACACACCCAGCAAAATACGCACCACGTCCTTGATCCCCGACGTCCCGGCGACCAGCCCGTGCTTGCCCGGTTCTCGCGCGACAACGGCGTTGGAATCGGAAGCAGAGCCAGTCAGCGTGGACGAACCAGACGACGACGCGGGCGCAACGTCGTTCTTGGTCGGCGTTCGCTCTACGCGTCGCGTATCTCCGTCCTCGTCCTCGCACTCGTCCTCCGAGGGGGAAGTCGCCCGGGTAGAGACGCTGCCTTCGTGCGTCATGCTCGATGCCAGGGACGAGCTGTCCTCGCCACTCGACCCACGGCTCGAGCGCTTGCGGACGCGTTTTCGAACACCGGGCGAGGACGCGTCGAGCGTGCTCGAGCTATCGCCAGCTGACCGGAGACCAGATTCGCCAGGATGGCCGAGACCGAGGGAGGCGCCCGTACCGGAGATGGCGCGTACCGCATCAGCGCGCGTGCGGCCTTCGCGTCTCATCTCCGCAACCTGGGCTTGGGCGTCCCGGGCTTGCTCCTCTACGCCAACCATCCGGGCATCGACATCACCGACCCGCGAGTCGACATCCCGGACAAGCGCGCTAATCTCCTCGACGGTAGCATGAACCTGGTCGACCCGAGTATTCGCCTGGTCGATTCCCGCCAGCTGGCCCTCGACAGTTCCCATTCTCGCCTCGACCCTCTCGACTCGCTCGGATCCACGCTTGTGGCCGTCGACAACCGCACGAACCTCCTCGAGTGCGGCGGCGAGCGTGCGTTTCTCAGCCTCGCGCTCTTCCTCGGTTCGTGCACGCCAGGCGTCCCACCGACGCTCCATCTCGCGCATGAGCTCGCTCTTCATGATCTGCGTCAGTTCGCTCTCGGAACTCTCGCTCTTGCTGACGCTCACAGGTTCGGCCGCAGGTGGGAGCTGGCCGCCGAGCACACGCGACGCACGCTGTTCCTCCTCAAGCGCATTGATCTTGGCCTCGAGGGCGGCGATCGTACTCGACGCGCGGGCGGCATGGGTCTGGAGTCCCTGGGAAACCGTAATGGCTTGTTCGAGTTGAGAGGTAAGTGCCTCGAGGCGTGCTGCGAGCATTGCGTTTTGATCGTGAAGGGCAGCGGTGCTGCGGTCGATATGAGAGCTGGCTCCCTGGTGATGTTCATCGTCCATGAGACCGTGGCCGGTGGGTTCGGGAGTCTTTGGTCGGCCAACCGCATGTCGTTCGTCATGTTCCTCCTCGACGTCGGGGGTCACAGTACAGACGCTCCGGGCGTCGGAATCGTCGTCATATTCTTCCTCGGCTTCGTGGCGACGAGCGAGCATGTTGCCACCATGACCGAGATCGCCCTCGCCCTCCTCGATCTGGAGTTGGAGTGGGAGCGGCGAGCGGTTGCGGGAGAGCATCTCGCGCATGGTCCCGACCTCGCGCTTGA
Source organism: Ceratobasidium sp. AG-Ba (assembly GCA_016906575.1). Classification (NCBI taxonomy): domain Eukaryota; kingdom Fungi; phylum Basidiomycota; class Agaricomycetes; order Cantharellales; family Ceratobasidiaceae; genus Ceratobasidium; species Ceratobasidium sp. AG-Ba. The sequence continues at coordinate 1,908,872 of CP059614.1, forward strand.
TGGCCTCGTGCTCCTCGACCATTCGCTCGAGTGCGTGGATTTTATCGACATGAGCCTGGAGAGAGGACTGGGTCTCGCGCAACTGGGTCTGCATGGCGGACATGGCAGCCTGAGCGGCCGCGGTATTTCCCGCAGGAGACTGTTCGGGGTCAGGCTGAGTTGGGGGACGGACGGGAGGAATGAGTTGGTGTTGGGGTGGCGGGGGTGGCTGTTGATGACGACAGCGTTAGTCGAGGCACGGCGAATTAAGAAGTTGGACTTACGACAGCACCACCGCCCATGGTATCGTGAATCTCGGACATGGCACTTGTGAGCGAGCTGAGTTCGGCGCCGGTCTCGCGCGATTTTTGGAGCTCCATCTGGAGCTTACTGAGGATATGATCAAAGGAGAGGCCCTTGGAACCGGGGCGAGCCTGACTTTGCCCGAGGCCGCCCAAGCCGCCGAGCTGTGCGTTGTTGCCACTGAGCGGACCCTGCTGGCGACGCGCGATAGCCTGGGCTTGCTGCGCCTGCTGCTGCTGATGTTGCTGTTGCTGAGCGTACATCTGCTGTTGCTGGTGCTGCAGGTGCGCGTGGTGCTCGCGGGCTGCGGCGGCCGCATCTTCGGGGGTGAGGACGACAAAGACACGGGTCGCGACTTTGTGGTGGATGATTGTCTTGTTGTCCTCGCCGACAATGTCGATACCAAACTCGACAATGTCCTCGGACTTGAGTTCACAGGGCTCGGACTCGACCGACTCGGCGGAAAGCCGGTCGCCGTTGATGAATGTGCCGTTTGAGGACTTTACGTCTTTGATATATATCTATATAGGGGCGTGTTGGGACGTCATCGTCAAGCGAGAAAAACGTGCCAGGACGCGGCGACAGACCTTGCCGTTCTCCTCCCAGACCTCTGCGTGCTGTCTGGAGAGGACCTTGGAGTCGAAAAAGCCGTTGCGCTCGCCGGGGACGGTCTTGGCGTTTGTCTGGCGACCGATTTTGACGCGGACACCGCCGCCGAGTGCGATCTGCTTGGGGATGAATGTGTCGTTGAGCGGGTAGAGGTAGAGGGCGGGGCAGGCGGGCGGGGACGATTGGTAGGGTGCCATGGCTGCTGCTGGCGACAAATGGCGGGTGGTGGAGAGCGGAAGGGGACGTGTGATGTGGACAGTGGGCCGGCCCTGAAGATGGCCAAACAAAGGACCACTAGGCGCCGCCACACGGCGACAACGAGGCTGGCAGCAACGCGCACGGCAGCTGGGGGTGCGGGGTGCCCTGGCGCAATGTGCGTCGCTGAGAAATTAATGAGTAAAATTTGGGGGACAACTACAGGACGAGTATGGGCATATGGTGCGTGTGGATGGTGCGTGGCCATCACCGGGAGAACGCGACTCTATCGCGCACGATAAGACCGGATCTGTGATTCACACGTGTGGGGCTCGTTTGGGCGGCGTGCTGGGCGACTGGGTGTATGCGCTTATGTAACGGCCCTTTGCCTTGATTAATCCCTTGCGCCTCTTGTGCTTCCCCACGACCGTCATGGACGAGCACAAGGAGAGCGAGCCGCCCCGCAAGGTCGGCAGTCTGCGCGACCGCATCGCCCAGTTTGAGCAGAAGCCAGCAGCCGCACCCCCGCCCCCCGCCAAGCCCGCTCCCAAGCAGTGGGCGTGGAAGAACAAGCAGCACGAGGCGCCCCCCGCACCCGCACCCACCCCTAGCACTAGCTCGGCACGTCCCGAACGCTCTCGTTCGCGTTCTCCACCACCCCAGCACAATGCTTTCTCCGCCAACGACGCACGCGAGGCCATCTCTGGCGGTGGATTTGGCAGTCTCAAGGAACGCATGGCCGCGCTTCAAGGCAAGGCCATCGCAGGCCAGCCCGCCGCTCCCCCGCCCAAACCAAAGAAACTCGTGCTCGAACGCGCTGCGAGCCCTCCGCCAGCCAAGGAACGCGAAGAACCGTCCGAGTCGGGCCCCGGGCCCGAGCACAAATCGACAGAGCCCAAGGAAGAGGACGCACCGGCCGAGGATGAAGACGAAGAAGAACGTGCGCGTCGAGCCCGAATCGCTGAACGCATGGCCAAGGTAAACAATACAACATTCACATTAATCGGTGCTCATGATTACAGCTCGGAGGTGCTCGTTTCGGAATGGGCCCGCCGGTCTTTGCCCGCCGAGACATCCACAAGGACGACGAGCCCAAACCAGAGCCTGCAGAGGACAAGCCTGCCGACGAACCCAAACCGACTACGGACGAAACCCCTGCCCAGATTACGTCTTTACCAGATGAGCGGACTGTTTCGACCGATGAACCCAAACCGTCTGACGATCTCAAGCCCGCCGTCGATGAATCCAAACCGGTTGATGAGCCCGAGCTATCTGTAGGAGAATCCAAACCACCCACCGATGAATCCCAGCCCGCCGATGCTCCCAAACCAGAATCAGAGGATGCTGCCCCACGTATCGTCGAACCAGAGGCCGACCAGGTTACTTCGCCGCCTCCCATTACCTCTCCTTCACCTGGTGCATCCCCACGCTCTCCGCCAACCAGCATGCCGATTCCCGCTGCGCCTAAACGTGCTGCACCCCCTCGGAAGAAGAGCTCGCAGAAAAAGGCAGAAAGCAAGCCGGAAGGGGAAGTCGAGCCTGCGGAACCCCCAGCGGCCGTAGCAGAGGAAGGTGAACCCAAGGACGAGGAAACCAAGGACGAAACGGCCGCTGCAAAGGAGGAAACCGAAGCTCCACCCATCAAGCAGGAGCTTACCGAAAACGCCCCTCCCCCGCAACCTGCCGAACCTGCACCCGCTCCGGCCAGAGAAGACACACCCCCACCTCCTCCAGCAATGCCATCGCGCCAGAGCTCATTTACACCAGCGTCTCCATCAGCTCTTCCGGCATCGCCCATACCCATCCATGGCACACCCGCCAAATCTCCGATCCCTCGTCCGGCCTCTCCAATCCCCGCGCGCCCAATCACGCCCATCTCACGCGAGGGATCACCGATCTTGGGCCACGCCGCGTCTTCTGCGCCTGAACAAGCCCCCGAGCGCGCTGCATCCCCCGTACCGGAGCGCGCAGAGTCGCCAATCCCGCCTCGCCCGGCGTCCCCTGTTCCAGTTCGTGCAGCATCCCCTGTTCCAGTTCGTGCGGCCTCTCCTGTTCCAGTTCGTGCAGCCTCGCCCGTTCCAGCTCGCTCATCCTCCCCAGGCCGATCCCCTTCGCCCGTCCCGGCGCGTCCGGTCTCGCCCGTCGCAGCTCGTGCCGTCTCCCCTCGCGCGGGCTCGCCCTCTCCGGCGCCCATCTCGCCTCCTCCGAGACGTTCGTCGACGCGACGCATGTCGTTGTTGAGGTCCGAGGTCAAGATGGATCTCGAAGTCGAGTCGAAGCCTGGTGTGGATGAACCTAGACCGGTGGTGGAAGAGCCCAAGGCTGTGAGCGAAGAACCCAAGTCTGTGCTGGACGAGCCCAAGGCGGTTGTGGATGAGCCTGCGTCTGCGAGTGAAGAGCCCAAGGGGGAGGAACTTTCGCCCGAGGAGGAAGAACGTGTGCGTCGTGCGAATATTGCTGCTCGTATGGCTAAACTTGGGGGTGTTCCGATGGGTATGCCCGGTATGGGCATGGGATTCGGGTTACCGAGAAAGCCTAGTGCCGAAGTCGAGCGTAGGCCGAGTGCAGAGCTCGAGCGCAAGTCGAGCGTTGATGCAGGTCGTCGATCGAGTGTCGATGTCGGACGCAAACCCAGCGCAGAACTCGAGCGTAAATCGAGCGTTGGAGGTGAAGATCCTGCGCCTGTGTCGAGAAAGGGAAGCGTGGGAAGTGTTCGTGGAGATGATGCGCCGGTGCGTCCTGCGTAAAAGTGTATGCAAAAATCAAATCTTGAATCTGAAATTGGTTTGATGGTTTAGACTCGGCGGGAAAGTGTTGGGAGTGTGGAAGGTGATGTCAAGGTAAGATTAGGTGATGGCAAGAGGACGAGATTGACTTGAGAATGTGTTCAGGAATCCCGGCAGCGTTCGCCTTCGGTTCGTCGGTCGCTCCCACCTCATCCGCCTCCTCCTGTACCTGAGGAACCTGCCCCAGCTACTGAGGAAGAGGAAGAAGCAACAGAGGAGGAAGCTGCTCCGCCACCCCCGCCGCGCCCCAGTATGCCTCCTCCACCCCCGCCTCCTGCCGCAGCCGAAGAGGAAGACGATGATGAAGTAGAACTTGCATACGCCAAAGATGAGGACGAGCCTGTTCAGCAAGAAGAGAAACCCTCCACCCCAAAGTTTGTCGCTCCCCCGCCTCCTCCAGCTCTGCCACCATCTACTCCTCCACCTACATCTCCACCCGTGGGCCCAGCATTTTCTCCTCCACCACCACCTCCGACGTTCTCGCCTCCTCCTCCACCACCTCCGTTGTCGCCACCTGCGTCGACGTTTGTGGAGCCCCCACCCCCACCTCCGATGTTCTCTCCTCCACCTCCTCCGACCAATGTGCCGCCTCCTGTGCCAACTGGTGCACCACCTCCGCCTCCCACGAGCGCGCCTCCTCCGCCACCCTCTAGTGCACCACCGCCAGTGCCTTCAAGTATGCCCCCGCCCCCTCCTTCGACCGCCCCGCCGCCACCTCCCACAAATGCTCCGCCTGCACCGCCTCCTGCCTCGCGTCCCCCGGTACCCAGAACCCCAACATTGTCTCCGCCTACGTCACCCCCTCGCAAGCCAACTGGATCAGCTCCTCCGGTCCCGAGTTCACCTCCACCCATCCCAGGAAGCGCTCGTCCGACGCGGTCTATTCCTCCACCGCCTGCATCCGAGGAAGGAAGGAGCAGGCGGACAAGCCGTCAAGACAGCGTCCCTTTGCCTACACGGGATTCGGACTATGTTTCCCCGTCGCATTCGGAGGAAGAGGGCTCGCGTGCGGCTCAGCTGGCTGGATTGTCCGAGCCTGAGCAAATCACTCCGTTGGTGCCGGTTGTTTCGGGTATTGTCACGAGTCCCGCCCCGGTTTCGAGTCCTACCCCTGTTGCTAGTCCTCCTGCCCAAGAAGAAGGCGAGGAAGAAGATGAAGAGCAGGCCCGTCGCCGGACGATTGCCCAACGTATGGCCAAGCTTGGTGGCCTCAAGTTTGGTATGCCTGGAATTGCTCCTCCACCGCCTCGTCGTCAGCCTACCAACCCACCTGAAGAGGGGGCCGAGAGCGAGAGCAAGAGCCCTGTTGCAGAGGCTGCCCCTGCCCCTGCTTCCAACTTTGAAGATGATGGTTCTGAAGAGTCCGAAAGGGCACGCAAGGAACGCATTGCAGCCAAGATGGCCCAGATGGGTGGGATGAGGTTCGGAATGCTCCCACCCGGAGTAGGCGCCCCTGCTGGATTGAGTGCCCCGCCAAAGCCTCCCGCTGCGGCGCCTCCTCCGCCTCCACCCAAAGCCAAGTCGCCTGAACGAGGTGCTTCAGAAGCCGAGGATTTTACGACCATCTCAGAGGGCCAGAGTCTCGAGGAAGAAGCTATTCAGGTAGAAGCTGAAGTGAGCGAACCCGAACAGCTAGGCGTTGAAGAGGACGAGCCCGCTCCGCCGCCGCCTCGCCCTATGAACCGTCCGCCTCCAGTCCCAGGGTCCCGGCCACCCGTCCCCACAGGTTCACGCAAGAGTTCCGTAGACGTGATTACCCCGCAGTCACAAGGGTTCACGGTGGTCGAAGCTCCAGATGATGAATCCGATGGAGAGGCTGCGCCGCCCCCGCCACGGCCCGCTACACGACCGCCTCCTCCTCCGGGTGCCCCACCCCCACCGCCTGCCGCGCAATCTGAGTCGGACTTTGAGCACGCCGGGATGGAGGATTCGTTGACTCGCTCGTTTGTTAGTGAGGACGAGACGCTTTATCCTACTGGTAGAGCCAAGGGATCCGAGTACTCCGCTCCTAGTCATGGAGGATCCTCATCGTTTATGTCTCGCCCAGGCGGCCGGGAGCTCCCGGTGCCACCCAAGTCTGCGCCGATCCGACCCACTGCTGAATCGCCCCCTGGTCCAGAACCCGACGGTGACATGCTCATGATGCTCTGGGGTAAGATTGGCACACAGGTTATGCAAGCCGCAATTGCGCTCGCCGAAAAGGGCAAAAAGTCCATTGTTGGTGATGGCACAAGTACGGGTTTCGTTGCTGCTGTCCTCGCTGGTACACCAGGCGCATACAAGGCTTCGTACGGCTGGCCGGTGTTTGCCCAGACTGGATCGAGCGTACAACGCCGGTCGAGCGATATCATGCCTGGAGATATTATTGTGTTGACTGACGCCAAGCTCAAGGGGCATAAAGGATTGCAGGGTTATTCGATGCAAATTAATGGAGAACTGGTTGGTGTAGTTGGTGAGTTTGAAGCAAAGAAGTCCAAGGTCAAGGTATGGCAACCGGCGCTGCAGCCCAATTCGTATCCTGTGAGTAAGAAGTTGCAATACCGTCTTCGACAAGCAGCTGGAATGCGTGTCTTCAAACAGACGGTCGAATCTGTCAGTTATCGATTGGAGGATCTCAAGAGCGGGTCTGTTGTGGTACGTGTGTTTGTCTTGGGATATTCGATAAAGTACTTATTAAAAAAACACGCACAACGTAGATCTATCGAGTTGCTGAGGACTCTTGAAGTCTTACATCGTCTGGTACCTGGGACTTGTGGTTTATGGAAAGTATTGCTGTAAATGGATGTTGATGGGTTTGGAGTTATGATTTTCTTCCTGTAGGTCTCTTTGCGGCTGCAGCCTCGAGTTTTAATCTACAAGCGCACTTCGTATGGTCCACTTTAAATAAATCCATGACGTTTTATGACAAATAAACATGAATGTATATATTACAATGGCCCTTTGTCCAAACAAACATGAAGCAGAATAGCATATAGCCACGTTCTTTGCAAACGTACATGCAAAACCCGAGCTTCTTGATCAGCGGATGGCCACTCGTTACTATTTGCGAGAAACTGTATCACTGGGTAGGCATAAACCTCCACGACAACACTCTCGCTCTTGGGGTTCAATCTCAACTATGTTTATCAGACTTCCCATAACTAATCAATTGTGTACGGACCTATAAATCAAATCACACAATGATATCGTCTTGTTACTTTTGCTTCTCCCCTTTTATTGTACCCACCTCGCTAGCGTGGGCTTTGTTTTTTCTAACTAATCTTAGTGTCGACTGACTGATGAACTGGGGTGAGCACGTAAACCCATATTAGCAAAACGAACCCCTCCCCTGTTCGAGCATCCAGAGATTTGATATACACCGCTGAACTTGACGTGCTTGATATTGGCTTAGCTATGAAGGATTTTCGCGACAATTTACCAAGAAACCCAACTCAAGGCGCATGTTGGACAAACCTTTTTAATCATTCCTGATGCAACATGCAAACGTCTGAGTACCGCCTGGCTAGCTCAATCGGTAGAGCGTGAGACTCTTAAGACGGTCATCTCAAGGTTGTGGGTTCGACCCCCACGTTAGGCTAATGGAAACATTTTGCTTTGAAAGATGGTGTCCATCTGCTCGCCCATTTTGTCAGCTTTTTATATGATTGCGCTTGTCAAAAGTTTGAGTTAATCGAAAAACTAATCGCGAACAGGCCAAAAAAACGCAGCGCTGCGGGAGCGCATGCGCTGTGATAGCTACCAAAGGTATAACGGTATATTTCGAATGTGAAGACTGCCATGTATATGTTGTGCCAACAATTTTCATCGTTGACTCAACAAGTCGTAGAGAAGGACAGATGCCAGGAAACAGTTGGCTTTGGAGAGAGGACAACTGTTCAGGAATGCCTCTGCGAAGTTTGACATTGATGGTGTCTTTAGAGCGTGAGATATGCCTCTCATCCCTTGAAGGCTTACTTTGGATAACACACCGTCCCATGCCACGTTTTGTGTTAGAGATAAGTTATCAATGCTTATAGAGGTATCCCAAGTTTTTATTCTTCGGTAATATTGTTAGGGATAGACATACTGAGGCGGGATCGGTGCTTCAAGTGAGGAGCGAACTGAGCCATTTGTATTCATATGACATTATTTATAATCGCTATCGGTTTAAAATGTCTCTCATTGGATCGAGAAGAGGTCGCTTTAAATACTTGCGATGAGCGAAACCATCACTGCTTCAAAAATCTGTAAAGACTCGCACATATAACCTTTTGTTTTATCAATAAACGCAGTTTCACAAGCCAGAGGCAACACACAGCACATGCCCCACGAAAGATCCAAGAGAATTGCGCATGACGTCTGGATCCTAGGATACTAACAGTTACGTTTGCCTATATTTACTGGTACCAAACATGTAGGGCCGAATCCTCACTTCTGGTCACCAGTCACCTGACTCAGATCACTTACCCTGATTTTTACCGCAACCCACCTTGTTTTTATTCTTGTGAACCGGGATCACACACAGCTGTGGGACCTAGGAAATATTTATCCGTCACACATTGCCTATATACATTATGGAGTCCACAGAGCTCTCGCTATCTCCTGCTTGTCGAATTCTAGTTGTTTCAAACGACATTACTCATACCAAGGAGCTTGTTAGTCGTAAGTGTGGCCCTGCAAGTTCATTTGACTGACAATTATAAAACAACTCTAACAGGCATCCAATCGCTCGCAAACACGCCTCTGACGCCTCGCTCCGACGATGAATCCTATGTCGAGTGGATAATCAAAAATAAATATTACACGGCACCGGTGCATCTACGTTTACACCAGGCTTCCAAGCCACCAGCGAAGCCCCTTTGGCCTCCAGAGACAGAAGATGAGCGTGTACCTGCACTCATATTTGTATTTAGGAAAGGAGAGGTGGGCTTGTAGTAATAAGGCTCTAACTGGGACTCATCACTGGGGGGCTAGGCTTATCAAGACACATTTTTATCCATGCGAGAAGGGTATCTAGCGCATGACCCCGAAGTGGCTATCGCTGTCGGTCTTCCCTCTTCCTCTGATGTCTCAGCTCCTGGCTCCATCGAAAAGGCAGAAGAATTCTTCTTGGATCACAACTTTGAATATGTCGATGCAGATGATGAGATGGGTGCAGTTAGCAGCAAAGAGGAAACCTACCCTGGTATGTAGAATGCTACTTATTAGCGTGATATTGAACTAAACTGCAGTGTTGTTCAGACGCAGTTGGATTATCACGCATCTTGGAGGCTCTAAATATGATTATGTGGCCATCTATGGTCCGCACACCACACGGCGGCCTGCGACGCACCGCTCCAGCCTCTGATATCGATGATGAGGTAGACTACAGTACTTTCGATACGTCCTTTGCTACTGTCTCGGACACTGAGCCCCCACATAACCCATCACTGTTTGGTGCCGAATCCGGCTCCTCGGCACTAAGCTTAGCGGAGCTGAACGCTTGGCTCGACAGCGATGATTCATGGGTCCGGCCATCTGGTAACAACCACCCTACACCCTCGTATGATGGTATCCAGACAGGCGCTCACGCCAGCGTTTCGGGTTTCGGAGATGACTTTTCCGACTTTCTCTCAGCACCACCGATCGATGAGCAGGACACCGGCCTTCCGTCGACTGCCGACGTTCGTGCAACTGCTGGGTGCATATTTGATCCTCCAGGTTTTGAGCGTGATGCGCCTGAAGGATTTGATTTGTCATCTGTGTTAGCAAGTTTGGAGGCAATGCGGGCCGAGATTAGCGAGATTAGCGATATAGATGAACGACGCAAAGCAGCCGCACGAGTCGCTTTAGGACTCGCAATGGGATTAGGGCTGGATAGTGGCAACGAGGATGAGTTAGACGAAGAGCTCTTGCGTGAATTGCATCACATGTAGAGAGAGTACCTGGCGCATTTCAATGTGAATTTATACATTGACAACTATCAAATATTCAGAATATCTTCGACACAGTAGGACCCGTAAGTGGCTATCACTCGGGATCTGGGGCAGGAGAGTCTGCCCGTTCCTTTCCTTTTCCTTCCTGCGTTGCATCTTGGATATCCGATGAGGCGAACGAAAGAATCCCAGACGCATCCAATAACTTCACAATCTCTTCTGCATCTGGAACTTCCATCTTCTCGAGTTCAACGTTGACTGCTGCGAGGCTTTGGTTCTTGAGCGCCTGTTGCAACTCTGGGGAGAACGCCTGAAATATTTGCCATCGTTGCATAAGTGCCTCGCGAACTTGGACGGGATCGAGGTGTTCCGTCCCTTCACCTTCCAGAGTGATGTGTTCCGGTGGCGGTCCATCAGGAACATTAAACTGGACATCGGTGTCTGGGTTTTCGCAGACGAGCTGAATTGTTTCGCGCGCACCGGCTTGGGCGTCTTCTTCCTTGGCTTTCTCTGCTCGTGTGCATATCATGTTGTAAGTGTCGTCAACATCCTTCTCGAAAACAGCGCGAGGCATTGCGTTTGGAGCGAGGCGTTTGCCGGTGGAAGACAGAGGATTTTCCGATAGCATCCTATATATGATTGTCAATGAGCTGATTCATGGCATCACCGCGCTTTCACCGACCTCTGGAAGAATAATGAGACACCGTCGCGACCAAGTTTCTCACAATATTGAAGCATTAGACTCCGGTTAACACATTGTTTCGCATACTTCGATTCGCCTTTCATCTGGGCCCTGAATCCTGCCAGTAGCAACGCATCGGTGGCCCCAGGAGTGAAGATATCGTGATGAGCTTGTATAAACTTGAATGCGCTATCGAAGTCGCCCAATGGGAGTAAGGCAAATTCGGCAAGCGTTGGCGTAAGCTCGGGTAATGGCTCATCATCATCATCTTCGGCTTGTGAAGGTGCTGCGGGACTTTCGACTTCCTGAAAGCTGATAAGGCTACTAAAAGCATGCAGACACTCAAACTTACTTTGCCCTTGCCCTTAGGGTTCAAGACTTCGATCGTCTCAACGGTCTTCTTCTTCGGAACCAGGGGCTGGGCCATGACAGTCGGGTCTGGAGATGGGTTGTGGGATATTTTCTTGGCAAGAAATTAGATTTATCCAACATCGCAGTTAGTCACTCACAGATGAATCAAAACCATCATGCATATTGTCGCTGGTTATATGTTTATTTTGCTCCCTCAACTCAATCTCAAGGTCCTTTTGGTTTTGAACATCGTCCTGGTTCTGCTTCTCAAGCGCGTCCCTAAGCCCAGCAACAAGTTTGTCGGCCAGATTCGGGTCATCCGAGCTACCGCCAGCCTCCTTGACGTGGTTCCAAACTTGAAGCATCAGCTCGTGGACCATCATGTCGTACGTTGGCTGACCAGGCGCGTTACCGGGAGGCTTATCAGGACTTGGATTGACTTTGAGTTGTTCGGTGATAGCGCTGTAGCGCTCCTTGCCCCCAGCCTGTACATCGGCTATAATCTTTTCGATGCGCGGGTTAAGAACTTTGGAAAGTGCGAGTTTGCTCTGAAGATCATGAATGCGCATTTTGCGCTGTTCGCGTTTCTCATGGATGTCGCGTTGCTTCCATCTATCCGATACATTCTAGTTGAGGGTTGGAACTGGGAGGATAGGTGACTTGCCGAATCAAACTACGCTTATCAACGTTTGGGTGTCCCTCGATATCTGAGTCATCAGAAAGCTAAGTGCATTCATATATCAGACGACCAATAATACAATATCTCTTGTGCAGACAGCATACCTCGAGTTGGTCCCATTTCGAATAGTTTAGCGGCATCGATCCAAGTAGTACACTAGCGTCAGCAGGTGTATATAAAGAACGGAGGAGAGCTCTGTATATTGATTTCTGCCACGGGGATTTATACAAGAAACGGTTGTCGTGCGGATCGATGCAGTGTTGTGAGTGGCCGAATCTAGGGCTTTCGCGAACCTTCGGTCGCTAAACCAAGCTAAGCGCCCAGTGCTAATTAATTAGTTCGGATAAGGCACTTGGCCGAGATTCGACGCCTCACGCATATACCCGCAATCTATTGCATCATTCTGGGCTCGGGACTACCTATTTGCGAGCACAGCTTTGAATATGCGTTACGAGAAGTCTCTATCCTTGTCTTCTCACTGTGCGCCCCCAGTGACCTGTGCACTGACTCAAAGTCGCTAGAACTGACTTTGGAATGTTGTTGTGCGTGGTGAATGTGATTGTATCAGCTCAGTTCTGTTCCATCTCGACGCACTCCTGCCCAATTGAGAAATGAATATAAAGTGGGCGCTTGCCTTGGCTTGTAGGCCGTGTCAACACGCGCTGCGACTTAGCATGCTTCGATGAATTGACCATACATAAAAACTCTTGAATTAATGTTAAATCATACTAGGATACAATGTAGATTAAATAGAATAGTCCGTAATTAGAAGAACATGGTAAAGATAGAATAGGATCCATAGAAACCTGTCCGGCAGAAAAGCATTTACATAGAATAGATAAAGGGGATTTCATATTTAAATAGGGAGATAGAGTTCGTTGTTTAGTAAGTAAGTTAGTTTCAATCATTCTAATCCGTCTGAGTCTTGATTTACTAGTGGTGACGCGAGCGTGAGGATCGTGTATGCGACGAAGAGCTACGTTCTTGATCGTAAATCTCAGGAATATCTATATCCTCGCTAAGGTCCAGTGGGGATGGAGAATGAAAATGTGGGAGACCTGATGGCAGACCTGGGGGATAAACTGAGCAGGGAGACGTGGCAAAGGAATGAAGGTTACTCACCCATCGGATGCTGCGCATATGGCGCGGGTCCACTACCAGGCGGCACTACACGGAAATAAGGATCTGTGTAAGAGGGGCGAGGGGTGAACCTGAAAGGTTTCCTGTGAGCATTCAATACGATGGTATTACACGAAAAATATTCACAATGACTCGGAAGGATCCATTTCCATCTGGTTGTACAGCATATCCGCCATCTCTCCGTAGTCAAGATTATCGGCCAAGGCTGGATGGTATGGTTGTCCAGAGGGGGCTGGGGGGCGAAGATTATGTGCGGAGGATATGGGATGAGGGGCACCAGGATAGGAGGCTGGGTGCATTGGCGAGGCCACGGCGGTAGAGGCATATGGGTAGGTTGGGAGCTGGGCTGATGATTGGTAGTGAGGGGAGCGACGCGTATTGCCAGAGGAGCTGGAGTCTATAACAAAACGCGTCCTCGGTCAGTCCTTGAAATCTCATCTCGGGCAGGGGTTGGCACATACGACCTGAATTGGAAAGGTGAACGTCATTGACCGAGTGTGCGGGGCTCACGCTCCCCGAGCTATTATATGGCCGAGGTGTGAGGCCTATTGGTACATGAGCGTCTCTTCTAAACCATGGATGAGCCAACCAAAAAAAAAACTTACCAAGACCACTACGAAGCGTCGAAGTCCATGGGTCTTCGCCTGGACCGTAGTCGTAGGTGCAGTTGGGCTCGGCAAGTACTGATTGGCCGGCAGCAGTCAGAGAAGCAATAGCTTTTGCATGCGAGCGTTTGCACGTTGAGCATGGCCTAAAATTCCGTTTGCTTTTAGGTGAACGTTCGTATTGTGAACAGGATACAGACTTACCGGCCAGCGTCACACTTCTACGAAACAGGCCAAAAATAAATCAGTAAATCACTTTTGAAGAGAACGCGAGAAAACCTGCCAGCTTTCGAGCCCGACATTGATGGCAGGCTTGATTGCGTCGAAGAGGCCCAGTACTCGATGAACTTGAAAGATCGGTAGGAGTGCGGTTCATTTTGCTAGTTTGCTGTCAAGTACGAATGCCGCGGTAGAATTTATGTACGCGTGATCGCAATCAAAGCGCGTATTAAGAACCCTTTTACAGCATTGACATGCATGCACACGCCCCCCTAACGAGTCAAAGAAGGGAGCTCTACGTTAAGATAGCAATCAGCTTGCTCCGATCCTACACATGAGAAAGCGGCTGTGTTGATCCGAGTCAATTAATCAATAGATCTGCAGTATTTGGCAGAGCAGAATATAGCACCATAAATGCTACTCTTTCGGAAGAGGCTTTGGGCTTTCGCACTAGCTGGTTGCTCAGTGAATCGATGTTCCATGTATGCTCTCCCGGAGATATTATTTCCGATAGATTAGTGTGACTCGAGTATCCAGAAATATCAGCATGCAAATACGCCCCCGAGGGATATGTGTGAAATGACAGTGCAAGCCAGTATTCTCGCGCTCCGCTCTAGACCGCGTCATCCCTGGCCGACTATGCTGTATCCAGTTGGCCGAGAGTGCGTCGTACTTGGCCGAAAAAACCATGAGGCTAATGACGGGGCCGGAATGAGCGTTGCCTTGCGATTAGGGCGCCAAAAGGAAAAACACAGCCAGTGATGATCGGCGGTGGTCACGTGCCCTTTGTTCGATTCCGGAAGTAGCATCATCAGACTTGATTAGGACTATTATGATCATCAAACTGATTAGGATTTTGGGTTACACCCATCCCACAACCATACAACATCTTTTATATAGAGGCTGACATATGGCCCAAGTCTACAAACCAGAAATCTTTTCTTGCCATCCGCGATCCAATTTTGCCTTTTGTTCTCACGACGATCGTTGCACAGCGCGCCAACACAGCCATTAACGTAGTCGATCTGTGCGCGATATGTGCTGGAGACGTCATCCCCGGCACATATGTCAGTTTCAACTCCAAGACACTCAGCTTGATGCCTGATACAGTGCCCACCGCCACCGCTAGCGACTCGTTTGCCGCGCAGAACAGTCACCATCGGCAGATAAGGGGTACTTCTAAATTCGACCTCTTGAGTGCTGATGCACGTACAATGTAATAAACGCAGGTCATACCTATGCAATCAACATGAATTCTCGAAGGATCATTCGGCCAGGGCTTACGGTTAGTCGAATGTTCTTGGGATCTTGGCAAATGGTCACCGCGCGGTAAATGCAAATTGTTGGAGTGCTGCAGCTCTACTTAGGTTAGACTGTACAGCTTTGTTCATGAAACCGGAAGCGAGTCATATCTAGGCCCCTCATACTCGGTGGTTTGGGGTTGAGTGAACTATGACAGATAAAAGAATGAACCAAATTACCCAACTCGTTAGCAACCCAGAGCATGTTGGCCAGCTGGCTAGTTACAAGCCATATATGTCGATAGTATACTTTAGGCTATAATTTCATAAATAGACTCCTCTTGAGCCTAACCTAACGTCAAATGACTATGTGCCTTCCGCAGACGGGTGTACGCGTGTTATTTATAGACATAACGAGTCACGTGATGCACCCCTCATGCTGGTTCAGCCCCTTAATTAGTCAGCATTTTGATGGCGAAGAATAAACAACTCAGCCAATCCCCGAATATCTAGCTAGCATACACTAGCTCGAACTGTCGAACGATACTTTTGAGTACTCACTAGACCCGAATTAGCACTGACTACTGGCGCTACCGGCATCTGGTCAGCGCTCAGAAGCATCATTAGACAGTGGGGCTTTATCACGTGCTAGCTAGATAATCGAGGATTGGCTGAGAAGGTCTCATCACGGATGTTACCGAAGCGCTCAATCGTCGACTGCCCTACTCAGTGAGGCGGAGCCGAGTGGCAAAGACTAACCTAGTGCCGCCTGTTCATACTGCGTGGTGAGAAACATTTAGTCAGGAAATCAACACCTCGGTTATGGTCATTTCTAGTAGATACATATTTTATCCTCTGGTGCAGCCATTGTAGATACAATTGTTGGCGCTCGTGACAGATCTTCATAATTATTTGTTGATAACGTCGTCCCGGGTTACACCAGATCGGATGGCACACGGTGTGCGTCTATGATTTCAGCATACGCGTGTTTGCGATCGGGTTAAGTGGGGGAGGCGCCCGGTGGATTGGCAAGGTAGCACCTTTGGATCTCAACATAAAATTAGAAGCAGAGGGTATCATATCATCAGTACGCTAGCTTGGCCTTTATTGAGCTATCGCTTAGGGTTTTAGGTACATGACCGTTTCACCCGGCTGTAGCGAAGTTGGCTTCGTGGTTTCAAGAAGAGTAGTTGAGAGGGGAGAGATGGCTGGGTTATCTGTAAATCACGAGACTGTCGCCACAGACTCTCTAATAGGTCTCCAGGGGAGCGAGATAAACATCCTGACTTGACGGCGAGCACCCCAGTGCAATCCAGTGGCTACTTCATCCACATCGCCTTGCTTGTCGGATTCGACTCTGCCGAAATTGCTGGCGGTCACGAGCACCTGAAGCCCTCGTGGGTGTTTACTCTTATCGAGGCTGCGATACTAGTGGCTGGTTTTGATTAAAATGGCCATGGCTGCGCTTATAGTATGCACGTATCGCATCTTGTGGATGTTCGATCAGGTACTCAATTATAGCCCCTCGCAAGCCATGTGAGGTATCGGAAACCCAACTTGAGTGAGCGGTGGCCTAGTGGTAGCCCTTCGTTCGTTGGTGAGGCGTCTTCGGCATCTTGCAGCTTCCTTAGTTCGGCATGTCTGGTCCTGTGGGCATCACGCATGCATATACCCACCTTCGCTCATACATGTGCCACCAAATATATGAATACTGAGCCTTGGTATTGGATAGGATTGTAGTGGGATCCAGTGGTGGTTAACATGCCGTACAAATTGACAACCTAAGGTGACCCAACAAAAACACCCAGTGCTCATGGGTACAAACCAAGAATCTGGGGGTCCTTTTAAACACAAAATGAATAACAAGTACAAGCACCTCCAAAACTCTTGAGCACTCCTGAAGCGTCGGAGGTGAACGTATAAGCCATAAACCAGACTATCAGGTTGCTTGCGCTCTCAAGTTGTAATACGATCACGGGTGGATCGTGCACGGCGGAGGTGTTCAAATAACACAGAGTGTGTCGCAATTGGCAAGGAACTGGCCACTAACCTTTTAGTCGCTGTCAGGGCTTGATCCCAGGATTCACAGGCTATAACACATTTATCTCTACTATAAAGGTACCATCTTTCAACATATAGTAGGATAATCGATGGCATATTCGGTTAGGTCAAGACGCAGTTAAGTTCATCCTGTTTCCTTTGCTTGGGTAAAGTGTTTATTCGCACACCTAGCACAGAAATCAGCGTCTAGAACGGTATTGTGATTGAACACATGCTCCGATCACCCCAAAGATGGAGGATCTGTCCAGGTAGTGGGACTGGCGCCCATGGGAGTGTTCCCCGCGCAGATATTCCTCATGAAATCGCTACCTTACTCGCAACGTGATTTACACCACGGAGAAACTCAACTTCCTCAATGAACGTTATTCTTATGACACCTGATGTTTGGCGCCAGCTGTCCAATCATCTTGCTTCCTACGCTTCGTTCTTGATGCACAGCCTTGATATGTTGAGATTATGTAAGCCAGCCTCCCGTATAGGGCAAGACTTGGACACTCCTTCGTATTCCATCCGGATCAGAGCCGGGTCGAGATAGTGCTGGGATACGTCGCTGGTTGCAACTGAATGTCCCACGAGCACAAGGCCACCATGGTAACAGGCTTTTCATACACGCATACATCCGCCTGTTTCTCCCAGACTGCCAACAAACACGACGAATGATGACGGAACAAAGTCTATTATATGGGTCATGAATACAGTCAATGCTAAGTCCATGTAAAGCGAAGCTGATGATCAGGCAATTTGGATAGCCTCGTTTGCAACGGTTCAAGCGGTGCTAGGGGCGCATGCCCTGTGGATTCTTGAATATAGATGCAGTCTGCTGGGAGATATGGCTCCATCATGGTCTGTTGTCGCTCGTACATTTGCCGAGGCATCTACATTATAGGGATCAGTGCTTTCACATCTCAGGGTGACGGATTGACTTACTGAAGTCTGATTGGGATGAAATAGCATATGATCTGAGACATAGTTCCCAGGAAAGAGGCTGGAGCAAATGATTGGTTTAATATCTTTGTCAGTCCGGAGAATGTTGAGTCCCACCTATAGCTGTTTGCAGAAGCGGCGAGTCCATGGAAACTCATGTATCCCATGTTAGCGTCTTCTTGAGCGCGGAAAGATGGACAGAGATTGTTGAGGTATTGGATCTGCGTGTTGTCGTAACTAGATCCGGGCGTGTCTGGGGTCGTAGGATACCCGAAAGTGAACAACGGTTCGGTGGAGAAAGCTGCCGGCCAACAGATCATGCCCTGCTGCACCTCCTTTGCTTCCGCACTAGCTGGAGGAGTGATCCTAGGAGTTTGTAGCGGCGGAGTAGGTGTCTGTTTTGTCAATTGCCCTACGTTTATTTTTTATGGTCAGCAGTTATGAATTGTATTCGAAGAAGCAGAGTGACTACCTTTTCCACTGGCGCTGTTCGGCCAATGCTTCCATCCTTCATCTTCCTGAGCACAATCGTATTCACATCGCTTGTCGGTTCTGTTTCCTCTGGGCGTAAGTTGGGAACGCCGGCAGTTGTCGCAAGTGGGACTAAGGACGATCATAAGTCACGGTTAATACTGAACGCGGTCATATGCCGATGATAGCCTACCGTTCAGCAGTACATTTCTATTCAGCAGGTCAGTGAACAAACTAACAATTCGACAGCAAGAAACCTACCAATTTCCTTCGCCTGCACTCGTGACAAGCCCTACCCCGCTGAAGCTGAGATGTTGAAGTCATGATCAAGCTTATGTTAGATAGAATGTGGTGCACAAGAGATTGCGTGAATGCAACAGAGAGGGAAAGCTACAGTTGAAAGTGCTCTAGCTGTTCCTTTTATACTCCATTTTGCCTTAAACTTAAAGAGTCCCTGGCGCCTTGGTCCGAAAGCAGGGCAATGCGATGCGATCTTGTTTCTTGCCCACGCAGAATGATGGCTTGATCACACCGCGTGCTTCTCAAGACAATCATGAACACCATAGGAAGTCGTACAACGCCGATTTACCCATCGACAGGACCGATGTTTCTCAAAAGATACCTAAGATGGTAAATATACGAGCAGGGTCTCGGCATCAAATAGCCGAGGCTCACACCCTTCGGAAATCCGACGTGTTGGCTCAACCGCGCGGGTAATATGAAGACCATCCGTGTACACTTTCATAGGGTGCCATGATACCGCCCCACAACAAAGCCTAGTCAAATTCTATTCAGCTCGGACAATTAGAAAGTAGATAGATTATGTATATATGCTCTTTAACGACGGGTTACGCATACTGTGTTGCGCCGCTGCATATGCAGTCCACCACACTCATCCGCACGTGTACTTGTCATGCACAATATCGTTGGCTTGCCGTTATGACTCAAGCCAATATGATAGTAGGTTCAAGCACCTCGTGGTAGGATGAGAAATTAGTTCAACGTTTGACGCTCAGAGCTGAATATAGCCATGTCAAGAGCGGGCGGCGCAGTTATCTCCCCAGATAAATGGCGCAGCCACCGATCGGAAGATTCGGAATTGTGTGATGGAGTGGCCATATGCAATCCGTAACCGGAGGTTCGAGTCTGGAGGTTGGCGTGGCATCACGAAGAACACAACGTACCTTGTGGTCGCATGAATCATTGATGCGCCGGCTTGGAGGGGTGGGTAACCTAGAAAAGGCTTCCGGCTCTAGCCCTCCACGCAAATGTGATGGATACGCAAATGTGGCTAGCTATCAGCTGAGGCAATCTCCCGTCAACTTTAAATCCGCCATGGTTCAATTCAGCGCGCGTATTACCCAAGTGGTTCAGTTTCAGCTCACAGGTCCTTACGTATGCATTTACTTATTCAAGCGGGACCAACCATCGATCAAGGTATTAGATAAGTCCTCGGCGTACATGTTATATAATTGTTATCGTACATATCAAAATGAGGTTGGTAACTGCTGGTCAGAGTATTGCTTAGGCGTGGTCTCGAGTTTCATCTTTTGGTGCAATTGTGCCAAGGTTTAGCATGGTCAAGAAAGAGAACGACTTCAGTTGAGAGGCGGCATTTCGAGTTTGTGCATGAGCTTGATCTTCTGAAACCTCTTCAGCGCGGTATTGGTAGGTTACGAGAACCGTAAGCTATCTAGGAGTAAGCAACCAGCCTGCCGGCCACGGAGTTATGCGACAGACCTTTGCTTCACCACTGCCATCTCGCGAAACGGCTACTTCCCCACCAATGCGGATCATATTGGCTCGCTTTTCAAGAATACCAACAGTGCCTGATTTTCCCCGGGCCGGAGTGCTTCTAGCATCGCCCATTTTAACAGCGTCGGCGAGCCCGGCCCCACCCTCAAGTGCGTCTAGGACCATTTGATCTTGATCAGCATCATCTTCGTCATCGTCGTCGTATTCCCAGGCTTCTGCAAAAGCGGCAACTGAAAGAAAACCTTGGGGGAGAGTGACATGAAAGCTGGGCCGACTAACGTTCGGGTAAGTGGACGGGTTGTAAGGCTGGAAGCGAACTTGGATGGGGTCATAGAGTGGGTTGGTGATGGTGATAGAAAAGGGTGAGCTTCGTCCCTGAACAAGCCGCGAGGGAGTGCCCGTAGTAGAGGAAAGTGATGGTTCAAGCGCGGGTAGATAATTAGAGGCCATAAGCTTGATCTTGTAACGGACGCTTTGAGACTTTTGTTCGGGCTTGATGAGGATGTGCCGGCAAGTCGCGCAGCGTACTGACATTTTGGAATGGAGTGGAATGCGCAGCGGCGCCAAAGAACTGCGAGACACTTAGTTTCTTGATGGCGGACTGCCCATCTTCCACTCACTTTGAGCGCAGGCTAGTAGACCAGCTGGAATCCCACCGGGCTTCAACGGGAGCAACGTCTTCGATCTGCTCTATATTTCGCATCCATTCGACATCCTCGACACCTCCCACGGAACCAACGCGGGTTTCTCCGCCTGAGGAGGGGGTATGGGCGACATAGCTGTCCCACGGATCACCTCGCGTTTTTGATTTTCCGGGGCGGCCTGTGCCCTTGCCGGCTTGGTTCCGTGTGACACCGGGAACTTCTCGAGATAGCGCATGAGAGGCGGCAGCAGTTATGGGGTTGTGTCTACTATTTACTGCATGTGCAGGGCCAGAGCCGGCGGCCCTAATGAGAGGTTCGAAGTGGTCTTTGAGCCGATCAAATTCTAAAGTTTCTGGGGCTGAGTCTTCAAAGCGCTGGAGTTGTACTTCGGATGAAGCGGTGCATCAAGATATGTTGTGTCCATTTCAGATCCGGGTAATGCTTACACGCGAGCCCGGTAGGTTTTTCAAAGGAGATTCCAACTTCTTCAGAATCCCAGCGACAGAACGAACAATACAGAATGAATGGAGGTTCTCCCACGGGGTTAATGATGATAGGCAGCCGGGACCCAGGATCTCGTTCAGGTGGGTCAGAAGGCACAACGGAGAGTGTGTTACGGCAGTGTGGACACTGGAAACAATTCCTTGCGCATCTGTGTATGTCATGTATATTAGATATGGAGCGGGCCGAGGGATGACTCTAACCTATTTTTTTCGCCTCGGACACTGGCACTGGGAACTTCGAAGAGGCAGTTCGGACAGTAATAGCCACTGACTTCAAGTGCAACGCATCTTGGACATCGAACTGTATCGCATTCTTCGCAGAAGTAGAGAGCATTCAAAGGATGAAATTCAAAATTGGAGGATTCAAGGTTTGCTTGTGGCGGTTGTCTAGCCGAGCTCGCAGAGAGGACGGAAGCACATGGGCAATGATAGTATAGCGTTGGTGGCATAGCGAAGCCAAGAACAGCAGCAGCGATAACAAAGGAACCAGATATTCACCAGCAGGCGGGAAGCCAATTTAGTAAGTAAGGGACTGGGTATCGAGGTAGATGGAGAGTAGCTGACGCAGTAGCGCTTTGCGGTTCGCACTTTAGGGTGAGTCAGCACGTGTTGTGTCCAAACACCGCGTATCTCATGAACTGATCCACAAACATGGCTTCCCTTGAAGTAGACGCGTCCTCGCCTGAAGTTACGCTTGCGTTCTACCGTCGCTTGTATCCGTTCAAACCGATATTCAACTGGCTAAATCAAGAGCATGCACCCTCTCGTCTCACTACGAACCGGGAGTTTGCCCTTACGCTACAAGGCGATGTCTATCTGCGATACAACTCTTTTGGGAATGCAGAAGACATGAAGAAAGAGATATGCAGGTACAATCCTACCCGATTTGAGATAGGAGCTATATATAGTGCGCGGGTATGTCGCCTGGATGCGCTTGGAACCACACGTTGTAAAATAGTTCCGTTGTAGCCACGCGACAAGAAGTCATTGCGACCTGGCGCGTTTACGCCTACGGCTCGTGAACTTGTTTTCGATCTGGATATGACCGATTATGACTCTATTCGAACTTGCTGCACTGGAAAGGGGATTTGCCGTAAATGCTGGAAGTTCATCGCCGCGGCTGTCGAGGTTCTTGACACAACTTTACGAGGCATGTTGGCAATCATGTTTATTTTCGTTAAGAGACCTGAACCCTATGCTAGAGGATTTCGGTTATAGACACCTGTTATGGGTATATTCTGGCCGTCGAGGCATCCATCTCTGGATTTCGGACAAAGAAGCGATGGACTTGACGGACGACCAGAGGAGAGCCATAGTTCAGTATATTGAAGTAGTGAAAGTAAGTTGGCACGTCGATACGTGACAGGGTTTCTAAAATCGGAATAGGGGGGAAAGGAACAAATCAAAAAAGTCAATGTCAGGCTCCCTGGGACCGGCTCTTTTGGTCCTGGACCACTTCACCCTGCACTTGAGAGGGCGCTCAAGATTCTAAGCGCCCGATTTGCGAGTCTGATTCTTGACGAACAAGACGTTTTTTTGAAGAGCGAGGGCTGGAGGGAGCTGCTCGAATTGATACCAAACAAAGGTATGGTTGCATTATCGAAGGTTATAGGATTTTTAACAAGAGTTTTTGAAGACGTGGCAGGGAAACTTTACTCGCAATGGGAAGGCGAAGACCAGGAAATGCAAACTTCGTCTGATGCTAAATGGGATGCCCTTCGCAAGGCGATTTTGACGTTCGAGAAGGGGACAACGGAGCGGGTAGGCTTTGTTTTGTCCCTGAAGAATGTTGCTCACAACGGCACAGGCGACACTAAAAGCGGCCGTTGAGGATGTAATCCTCCAGTACACGTACCCTCGAATCGACACGGAGGTTTCCAAGCACCGCAACCACTTGCTCAAAGCACCGTTTTGTGTTCACCCAGGAACAGGCAAGTGTTTTCGCCACAATATCCGTCAAATTTGTGTTGCTTGAGCTTTGTGGTTAGGAAGAGTATGTGTACCCGTGGATCCAGCGCGGGTAGATGATTTCGACCCCGAAACCGTCCCATCAGTTGGACAACTGCTGCAAGAGCTCAACAACGTCCCGGACTCGGGGACCGGCTCCGAACATCACTCGGGTGCGTTTCTCTGACCCGATACGTGCTAGACTAACAATTTGACCTAGATTGGGAGCACACCTCGCTAAAGCCATACGTTGAAATGTTGGAAAAGCATGCTGCTGCTATCATAAACGATACGAGGGAACGAAAGCGGGGTTAGTAGACCACAATCCTAGAGTTCAAGAGCTAAACCGGATTTCTTTAGGCATAGCTAAGACATCTTTAGACTTTTAGAGTATCTAGGCTCGCTATTCTATTTGTAGGCTTTCACTCCGCTGTTGTTTAAATCATGCATGTGCATATTATATTAATCGAGCATATTGTAACCATAGCGAGCATAGAGCATATAAGCAGTTGATGCTGTAATGTGTGCAGTCAGGCTTCAGCGGTATCATCGTACCCAGTGTACTTCTCGAGAAGAACCTAAGAGCAACATAGTGGGAAGCAATTCGGGGAATAGGCATGACGTTGAACAAACCTTCAACCCATTGGGGTCTGCACCTTTAAGTTGCGCTTTCTTTTTCCCAGATTTGAAGACTACGATAGTAGGCGTCTAGTAGCCAAATGTCAAATACAAATCCAGAGAGTATCGAAACACTCACGGTACGAATCTTGGCATCATCAGCAATTTTCTGGAGGGCACTGGGTAAGTACGATCCATAGTAAGCTGAGAGAAGTGTGGGAATGCACCGGATGATCATCAACGTTGACCTTGTAGAACTCCGCATGGGGAAAGGTTCTTGAATGCTTCTCGAAAACTGGCGCAATCTGTCGGCATGGACCGCAACTACAACGATGTTTAGGGCACGTCAAGATTGGATTGGCGCCAAGACCCACTTGTGAGCCCAAAAGTCAATTACTATCCATTTGCCGCTTGTGATCTGACAGGGAAATTGAGCTGATGCTTTGAAGCACTAGAGCGAAATACGCTCACGATTCGCAAAAAATCCCCGTGGTCCTTGATGGCTGCCACAGTGCGTTCCACGGTCGACTGCAGCGGATTCATGTCTATCTTGCTATGGTTAGCACCCATGGAGAGAACAAGGAGTGTGTTTGTTAAATAGAAGTCAATGAGCTAACTATGGGTCGAAAAGAGCGTAGATTAAAACCCGTAATGAAAATAGAGCAAAGTTGAGTAAGACGTTAGGAGGTGGATAGAAGTTCGAAGGTGGCATAGCTCGAAGACAGCTAACGTTATAAGTTAGTGATTAGCCCGATCAGAGCGCTCAACGAAGCAGCCGCGGATGAGATCTGGGCTACGATATTGACGAACTACATGCGCGTGAGAGTGGCGCTGAGTTGAGTTGCCCGGAGCTAGGGCTAAGAGCGCGGGCTAAACATACGCGATCGCAAGATCCTGCTTCGTACCAGAGGTTTCGCAGGTTCAATACATTGGGCGGGACGTTCCTGGGTCTACTGAGCTTCTTTGGCAAATGCGGCAGGACCTGGAGCATCATTGACTGAATTTGTTGCTCTCTGCTGTACAAAAATTGACTTGCGAGTTGATTTATAAGGGGATAGTTTCTGTTTACCCATGTAGCATGAAACCAGTAACTCAGGATTGATATATTCACTCTATTGGGGGTTATTGTTGAGGAACAAAAAAGGGACCAGAACTCGCTGACTCAAAACCATGAATCTGGCGGGTACAGAACAACCAAGCGAGCCGTAGATGAGATGTATTATTGATATAGGAAGGGTAGCTCATACTGTAATGAAATGGGTGGTCAAGTAAACGCAAGGAAACCGAGTCTGAGGCTAGCCGTAATTCGTTGCGATTAAAGCCAACGTGAGATCTGAGCGCGGCAAACACAAGAATTTCATGGGAAAGTAGTGCATTCGCGGAGATGAAGATATTTATCACCGAGACAATTTCAGCAGATGCATGGGCTAGCAAATGGAAGGTGGCAGAGCAGTTATTCTACTTTTTGATTGATATGGTTCGAATTTATCGCGCTAGAGAGATTGAGCAAAAGCGCGGCCGTTGCGTGCCGCTCCAGCGAGTGGTTCCAAGAAGAGAGCCCAAGGCTGGCAGAGACGCTAGGCCAAACAACCCAGGGCTGGCGCTTAGGACGGCCACGGGTGCTGATTCAGCACTGCACCACTTGTTCTTGACCTCCACCATCCCCCGTTACTGCCCTCAGAACTAGCCATAATGCCTCGCGCTGAAGTTGGAACTCCGTGAGTGATCCACAGAATAACCTTGCATATCATATCGCTCATTGCCAACAAACAGGAAGTACCTGGCAAATGCCATGAAGTCCAAGGGTACGCCCTGGCGCATATGAGATAGATCTAGCTTGCTAACTTTACGTGCAGGGCTCCAAAAACTTCGATGGTACTGCCAGGTCTGCCAAAAGCAATGTCGTGACGAGAACGGATTCAAGTGTCACACTGCGTCGGAGGCCCATCTCCGGCAGATGCTTGTGGTGGGAGAAAACGCTGGTCGTCACATCTCCGATTTCTCTTCCCAGTTTCAATCAGAATTCGTTACTTTGCTCTCTCGCAGGCATGTGGCTTTTTGCAGCTTTGTAACTGTTGATGCTGACGCTGTGGTAGATTTGGCACCAAGCGAGTTCGGGCCAACCAGGTTTATCAGGAGTTCATTCAGGACAAACACCATCTACACATGAACGCTACTCGATGGGTAACCCTAACGGAATTTGTGAAACACTTGGGCCGGTCTGGTATTGCACATGTGGACGAAACGGAAAAAGGATGGTTTATCGCTTGGATTGATAGTAGCCCGAAAGCTTTGGCGAAGGCTGTGAGTATCTAAATAGCAGCTTGTGATCCTGGCTGATATCTTGCTCAGGATGCTGCACGGAAGAAAGAACGTGCGACTACATCTGACGAGCAACGGGAACGCAACTTGATCGCTGAGCAGATTGAGAGGGCACGAGAGGCAGGAGGAGAGGACCAGGATCCCTCAGAGTCCGCTGCTCAAGGGATCCAGCGTGACGAGGGCGACAAACTTGTTCTTTCGTTTGGTTCAAAGAAGAGCGAGTCGCCTTCCGTCGAGACAACAGAACCTACCCCGTCTAATTCAGCGACAAAGCCCGAGGAGTCAGAGGCGTCATCCTCTAAATCTCCGACTACCTCTGCAGTTGTTGTCACGACCTCGATCAAGCCTGTCAATGTTTTCAAGCCCGGAAATGCATTCAAGGCTGGCGCGAATCCTCTGAAGGCAGGTAATGCACTTAAATCAGGCAATGCCCTCAAGTCTGGACCTAAGCCTACGGCCTCGTCATTTGATGCTGCTAAAAAACGACCAATGTCGGCGGCGGAGGCACTTATTTTCGAGGAGCAAGAGCGAAAGCGACGGCGCATGGAACGGTCTAATGCTTGAACGAGGCCCACAGTTTTGAATCGTTTGTAGTTTATCACGCCGAGCAAGTACTTTATGTCAGATGCAGTTGCACGCTTATCATCGCTGTTTCGCTAGTTTTCTGTCTTTTCTGTATATCAGTCACTCCCCTTTGAATCCATATCTATGATTTCCAGCGGTAGCATTCTTGGAAACTTCTCTCGGCTGACTAAATCATTTTTGCCTGATCTGCTGCAATCCCTCAACTCAACCGGCCTTATCGACATCCATCTTACCTTGAACCTACAACTAAACTACATACGGACGAAATGACACAAAAACTCAAAGTCTCAGTTGTGCAAACCTGCACCGCATCTTACTCTCTACCAGAAACCCTCGACAAACTCGACCGTCTTGTTCGCCTTGCTAAAGAGCGCGACGGCTCTCAGTTCTGCGTTTTTCCTGAAGCATTGTGAGCTAATATGCATCCTATATTCTATTGACACTACCTACTGGTTCCTAACTTGGTGCCATGATCAACTCACCTCCTCTTACAGCGTCGGCGGCTATCCGCGCTTCTCGTCCTTCGGCACTGTCATTGGCTCGCGTACGCCGGCTGGCCGAGACGAGTTCCTGCGTTATCACTCTGCGGCCATCACGCTATCCCCCGATTCACCTGCCCGAATCCGTATCGAGTCAGTCGCCCGCAGGTATGGCGTGTTCCTTGTGGTCGGTGTAATCGAGAAGGACGACTACGCAGCCAGTACAGGCACCCTGTATTGCTCGGCTATCTTTGTCGATCCCGAGCGAGGATTGGTGGGAAAACATCGCAAGCTTATGCCTACTGCGTCGGAACGGATCGTTTGGGGTATGGGCGATGGGAGTACGCTTCCTGTCCTGGACTTTGCGTTCGCCACCGGCAAAGTATCAGATGAGAAGACTGGCGAGGCGAATTCGCACGTTAATGCCAAGGTTTCGGCAACTATATGCTGGTGGGTCCGCTGAATTTGTTGTAAGATTCATTTCTTATATTACTGATGTAGGGAGAACTATATGCCCCTACGTAAGCCGTGGACTTTTGAGCCATGACAAACGAACTCACTTTACTTATGGACGGTCAGTTAGGACCCATTATTACAATAAAGGGGTTCAGTTATATTGCGCGCCGACTGTCGACTCGCGCCCCGTCTGGCAACACACGATGGCACATATTGCGCTGGAAGGTCGATGCTTTGTCCTGTCCGCTTGCCAATATGCACAACAGAAAGATTTTCCAGCCGGCCATGCGATTCCGGAGGGCACTGAGCCAGATCCAGAGGCGGCAAGTCACTCCCATAATGTGCTCAGTTCAGCCTTGCTGAGCGATTTCCCGCCGATCTAGGTTATGATTGGCGGAGGAAGCGTCATCGTCGGCCCACTCGGAGATGTCCTGGCCGGACCTTTGGAGAGTGGGGAGGGAGTTTTGACCGCTGAAGTCGATTTAGACGATTGTATCAGAGGGAAACTTGACCTAGATGTGGTTGGTCATTATGCAAGGCCAGATAGTAAGCCAAACTATGTTCAGCCTGATGGGAGCGATATTAATGCAACTGATTTCAGTATTCAAGCTCATAGTCCAAGAATGATGTATCCATATTGATTCATGACGCAATCTACCACATGAAACAGCCTCAATCGGGTCAAGCTCTTCCAGCGTTGCGCCGGCTTTTGCCTGGTCTCTTGGACCCTCCTCGTGAGCCCCCATGTCCACCACGCCCACCTTGCCCACCTCGTCCGCCTCGTCCACCACGCCCACCTTTACTCGCTTCCCGACCCATCCCTTTCCTAAACTCAAAGTTCTCTGAGCTTTCTTTGGTATTTTGTTTCCCCCGCCGGCCCTTGGTTCCAGCACCGCCGAACCCAAATTTTGCGTCTCGCTTCGCCCTACTCATGTTTGGTTTACCACGCTTAGCAGGTCGGTCCGAGATAGCCTCCTCAACTGCGACGTCGAATGCCTCACTGTCTTGGTTATCAAGAGCCCCTCCACGTTCTGAGGCTATAGTGAGAGACTTGGACGGGTCAAGCAACATGAGAGACTCACTTCGTTTCAGCCCCTTGACTCGTTCGTT
Source organism: Ceratobasidium sp. AG-Ba (assembly GCA_016906575.1). Classification (NCBI taxonomy): domain Eukaryota; kingdom Fungi; phylum Basidiomycota; class Agaricomycetes; order Cantharellales; family Ceratobasidiaceae; genus Ceratobasidium; species Ceratobasidium sp. AG-Ba. The sequence continues at coordinate 1,937,430 of CP059614.1, forward strand.
CATCTCCTTTTTACTCTTCTCTCTCTCCTTCAATTTTTCCACCTGCACCTGCTTTCCGACCTTCTTGAGCTCGCGTTGCTTCTTTGCGACTTCGCTCTTTTGAATGCCTGCTCGTTCGTCGAGTAGACGTTGGCGTATGCGCTCCATATGCGAATCGCTCTTGACCATTTCCGCAAAGTAGTCTGACGGGCGAGAGAATGGGAGTTTTGCCGCCAAAAATTTGGTTCGAGCAGTATTGGCAGTGGATAATGCTTGTTTGTAGCTAGAGGGGGTAGCGTTAGTATCCTGTAATGCACAAATCAACAGATTGCCTACATTGCAAGCTCTCGGTTCAAGTCATCATCCGCGTTGGGAATATCGAGAGGCTCAGATGTAGTAAAGGCCAAAGTTTCAGTCCAAGGCATGTCTTTGCCCAACTCGATTGTTTCTCGTATTCTCTTCAAGGCGAGCTATTTGTAGAAACTCGGTCAGCGCATCGAATGAATGCCAACAGCGAAATACTGACCTCATTGTTGATCACAACTTTTTGTTTCGGTACTGCATCCTCATCGACATCAGAAATCTCGTCCAATGGAACAGCGTCGTCGTCTTCCTCCTCAGACTCTTCGTTGACCGCAGCCTCCACACCGCTGTCCCCAGATACATCCATCTCCTTATCCTCATCAACCCAGCCGCTGTCAGAGTCGCCTTCCCCGTCTCCGACTATGGCATCTCCTTCGTCAGACGAACCATCCTCGTCCTCTTCGTCCTCTTCATCGCTCGTTGCCTCGTCCAACCCCAGTTCACTTAGCTGTTGCTCAGCGACCTCGTCTAGCCCATCTTCCCCTAGCATGCTCATTAGCTTTACCATGCCCTCTTCATCGACGCCCTCATTGTCGTCGTCCGAATCTTCCTCGTCAGACGAGGACAAGTCTGCCTCGGCACCAGTGGATTGTACGACTTCAGTAGCAGGTATGGGTGGGCTAGGCTCTTTTTGGATTACTGGCTTTGCAGCGGCCTTTGCTTTCTTGAATGCGGTGCGGGCCATGGCAGAATACGATGAAGCTGGTAAAGTCGAGTTCCAAAATTCGAGTTTGGACCCTGACAGAATTGAATATGTCATCACAGCGCTAATCTAATCTTATCAGAGCACCTGTGTGAATACACAGGCTCGCTAAACTTGACCAGGACTATCACCTGCGTGGATTCATCTCTATATTGACCCCGCGTGAATATTCGTAACAATTTAGACTCATCAGAAGTCAATATTCCCCTGGAACTTGCTCGAAACTGTGATCAAATGCGGTGTGTGTGCAAGAGCAAGGTTTCGGCGCCTTTCGCCAGTTCCTCCTTTACCCATACGCCGTATCGGGCGCCACATCTTCAAATCCATTCAACGGAGCTACCCAAAGCCTCGAGGATCGTACAAATGCTCTGCTCCAGCCAAAATTATCCGGACATCTATTGGCCCGAGGCACACGAAGCGAACCCAAATTGTTCGCGTAGCATTCAATACTTGGCCGGCCTCATGTCACACATTCGATTGAGAACGGCTTCGCTGAGCAGATGATTTCACCGTGGGCTACCAGAAGCACCGAGTGGGTGTACCCATGTGGTTTCGACGTCAGAGGCGCCAAGATCTCGCTGGATTTCGTGCTGTGGACCTTGACCATTTAGTTGGGGTCTTTGCCGGGCTCGACTGTGTGCGGGTGGTAGTTAACTTGTATGCGTGCTAGTTCTGAATACACTGGGCTGTTGCGTGCATGACAGCGGGAAATACGGCTGGGATGGAGCAGTTGTATTGGCTCACCTAATCCGGCCACGGGACGTGCCATACGGGTCCGATCGTTCTTCTGAGAAATGATGTCGTTCTGCGGAGACTCCGCGAAGCCCCATGCGACCCTTTGCTGAAAACAACCAACGCCGAGTTTGCCTTGCCATTAGAAGGACTATATATAAGTCCCAATGCACATACGGTCCCTCATCGAGCCCCCACCTATCCCGTCTTCTCCTGGCACACTTGACTTGGTGGTTTTCGCCATGAAATCGGCTTTCATCACCGCTCTCTCCCTTGTGGGGACCACCCTCGGCTCTGCTTCTTCCTTTGCGGACAATGACTTCGGCTCGCTTGCGGCTCGCCAAAACACCAACCCGGACAGCTGCAAGGGCTATGTCGCGAAAAACATCAAGACCAACAGCAACGGCTTGACTGCCAACTTGGCTCTTGCGGCCACCTGCGGTATCTATGGCCCCGACATTCCAGCCCTCAAGTTGCAGGTTACGTACCAAGACCGTAAGTAGCACCCAAACTTCGTGGTATTAGCCAATGCCTTACTCTCTGCAGAGTCCCGGATTCATGTCAAGATTGGTGACTCCCCGGGCAAGCGATATGAAGTACCCGAAGAGGTTTTCCCCCGTCCAACATCCAAGGTCACGGCGTCGTCGGCGGACATCGAGTTCAAGTATGTCGCGAACCCATTCTCGTTTAGTATCAGCCGCAAAAAGACTGGTGAGGTGCTGTTCGACACCAAGGGCAGCACGCTTGTGTTTGAAGAGCAATACCTCCGGTAAGGATTGCCCCGTTTTGTACTGAGAAGCTCCTAAATAACACTTTTATTGATTCCAGTCTCAAAACTGCGGTCCCCAACAACGCGAACATCTACGGGCTTGGCGAGCATACCAACACTTTCCGCCTCGACCCCTCGAACACTACCAGGACCATTTGGAATCGCGATGCGTACGGTGTCGCTCCTGGCACTAACCTGGTATGTGAATATGCAGCATGTGTTTGGCATTTTTACTTATTGCTTCTCAGTACGGAGCTCATCCGGTCTACTTTGAACATCGGTCCACCGGCACCCATGCCGTTCTCTTGCTCAACAGTAACGGAATGGATATCAAGCTTCGTCCGGGTAGTTTGGAGTACAATACCATTGGTGGTATACTCGACTTCTACTTTATCGGTGGAAGCGACGGCAAGACTGGACCTGCTGACGTGGCTCGCGGCTACGCCAAAGTTGTGAGTGGCGAACCCTCTTCAATGAACACTGGATTTATACCATGTAGGCCGGTCTTCCTGCATCTGTTCCGTACTGGAGTCTTGGCTTCCACCAGTGCCGCTATGGGTACCGTGATTTTGTTGACGTTGCGAACGTCATCACGAACTATTCGGCTGCCGGAATCCCTCTCGAAACGATGTGGACCGACATTGGTGAGTAGCGCCCACTGATTATATAATCAGTAACTGATCCCCCGCCTCCCCTTCAGACTACATGTATGCGCGTCAGGTCTTTACTAATGACCCTGAATACTTCCCCACGTCAAAGATGCAAGATATTGTTAAATATTTGCACGGCCATGACCAACAGTACAGTGAGTAGATCATGGTTATATGCGTGCTCCTGCTGATCAACCCTCTAGTCGTCATGGTTGACCCTGCGGTTGCGTATCAACCCAACAAGGGCTACAAGGCGTTCGATCGCGGTGTTGCGGACAACGTTTTTCTCAAGGAAAGCAACGGATCTCTTCACAAGGGAGTGGTTTGGCCTGGAGTAACGGTCTATCCGGATTGGTTCCATCCCAACGTTTCCTCGTACTGGAACGGAGAAATCAAAGAGTTTTTCGATCCTAAGACTGGAATCGGTAAGCTAGCACGTGATTTATCGTATCAGTGACTAATATTTGTGCTCCTCGTCTCCCCGTACCTCCTCCCGCCCCCCCTGCTCGTTTTTTCCACTCTCAACCCTCAAAATACGCCAAAAAAAACCACCCAAAGACGTAGACGGTTTGTGGATAGATATGAATGAGCCTGCTTCTGTACGTTGAACGCAATATTTTGGTGCATTTTACTGACATTCAAGCAGTTCTGCAACTACCCCTGCGACAACCCCGACGAACAAGCGGTAGGAAACCCACCTCCTCGCACCACGAGCCCGCCCAATATCAACACTCCGATATTTGTGAACACCACTAAGCGTTCGATTGACGTCCGCCAGTCGAGTGTCAGTGGGATAAACTACAACGAGCCCCCTTACAAGATCGGGAACGTCTTGCCGTACCTCGGTGACCGTACCGCTCACATGGACCTCAAGCACGCCAACGGTCTCATGGAATACGATACTCGTAAGCTCGATTATAGCTACTTTATGCGTGCCTGACCCCCGTGTAGACAACTTGTATGGAACGATGATGAGTGCACGCACACGTGACGCAATGCTGCAACGCCGCCCTGGACTCAAGCCTTTAATCATCACCCGCTCGACGTTCGCTGGAGCCGGAGCCAAGGTCGGCAAGTGGCTCGGCGACAATCTGAGCGACTGGGAGCACTATCGCTTCTCCATCGCTGGCATGCTCGCTATGGCTGGTGTCTACCAGGTCCCTATGGTCGGGAGCGACGTGTGTGGGTTCGGAGCGAATACCACCGAGACTCTGTGCGCTCGTTGGGCTATGCTGGGCGCATTCAACCCGTTCTATCGCAACGTAAGTCACATACAGCCAGCTGAAGTCAGTCTAACATCTCGTTTTCAGCACAACGGCGACACATCCATCAGTCAAGAATTCTACCTCTGGCCGAGCGTCGCTCAGGCTGCTAGGAACGCCATCTCTATTCGGCAAGTAGCATCCCGCCGTGCTGCGATCGTGGACTAACTAAAAGACATGCAGATACCAGCTCTTGGACTACATGTACACCGCCCTTCAGCAAGCCCACGAGGACGGCTCGCCGATCCTCAACAGCCTGTGGTTCAAGTACCCGCAAGACGCCAACACCTACCCGATCGACTTGCAGTTCTTCTACGGCGATTCCGTCCTGGTCTCCCCCGTCACCGCCGAAAACGCGACGTCGGTTGACATCTACCTGCCAAAGGACACGTTCTACGACTTTTTGACGTATCAGCCTGTCGAGGGTAAAGGCGCGACGGTCTCGCTCACCAACGTCAACTTCACCTCGATCCCAGTCCACATCAAGGGGGGCTCCGTGCTGCCCCTTCGCAGCAGCAGCGCGATGACGACCAAGGCACTGCGCGAGAAGGACTTCAACTTCGTCGTCGCGCCCGGGTCTGACGGCAAGGCATCCGGGCAGCTGTACATCGACGACGGGATCTCGATCAAGCCAAAGTCGTCGACTAGGCTGACGATGAGCTACTCGAACAAGCAGCTGCAGGTCAAGGGCAGCACCGGGTACAAGACCAGCTCCAAGGTGGCGACGGTGACGTTCTTGGGCGTGACGAGCGCGCCGAATGCGGTATACGTCGACTCGAACAAGGCGTCGCCGTCGAGCTGGAAGTACGACTCGAACGCGAAGACGGTCGTGGTCAAGGTCGGGAAGTCGCTGGGTGCATTCACGGCTCGTTTGGCATAGAATAGACCATGAGAAAAAGGCGGCAATTTGTACATTAAAATCAGCATTTAACTATCATTCTCTGACAAAAAAAATGATTATGGGCTCGATCGAATCTTTCGAGTCTGTGCGGGCATTGAGTTTCACGGTAGGCCCGGGCCCGGGCCGCGACCTTGCTTGCCAAAAGCTTCAAGCCTCGAGATACAACATTCAGTAGAAATTATGTGACTTGCTCTTATCTTTGGGCCCTTCGGTGGCAAGTTTTACGTTCTTGACCATAATGTTACCCTCCCCCCACACGATTCGCTTCACGAGCCTTGTTCGGATTCCCTGATTGCTGTGGTCGTTCTCGTTTTCCCTGTATGTCTGACGCAGAGTGTTGGCCGGTTTTCTCCTTCGTGATTTGGCCAGGACCGCGCCTTGGTTCTTTGTGAGACTGCTAGGGGCATACAAATAACAGATTTAATCATCATCACCACCACACTTCTTATCCTACTTTTGGTATGTCTAGAATCGGCCCTCACCTATTAATCGTCTTGAGTTATGAGAAATACTAATTTCTTTAGTCGTGGGCGATGTCTGCGGCTGGACTGAAAGCGACTCAGCATTTCATGTGACTGGCTTTTGGGCGCATACAGCCCAGATGGGAACGCCAAAGCAAGGTCACGAATCGTTCAATTACATTGCATGGCCTTCTCGGTCCCCGTAATTATTGTAGTACCAACACAAGAGCTTCATAGCACTCCATTTGAATCGTTCGACGTTGCCTAGCACACACATCGCGGACCGCGCCCGACGACGCGTCGAGCAGCGATTGCACTTTCTTTGCCATGCTTAGATATATAGCAGGGAGCAAGCGCAGCAGGGAATGTTGTATAGCCCGAGATGTGTATGGATTGGTAAATGTATACCATTCATACACGGACACGTCATAACTTTACGACCACTTCGGCTCCATTTGTAGCCAGTACTACTTGTCAAGTAAGCTACCTCATTGAAAACGATCAAGGAACATAGGATGAATCATAACCTTCGCGCCCAACAAGCGACTCAATAGTCCTGTAATAGTAGCGATCCGTGATCGCAGTGTATGGCAACCGGGAGTGAGTGTACACTAGATCCGCCACTAGCCGACGGATTCGGAGGCAAACGAGGGTCTTCCGAGCCCATCAGCCAATCACGTCAGGAGAAGTGTGGGGTAGCCACTAGTGCCTAGGGAAACTCCGCTAGTGGCATCGGGACGATCCACGTGAGTCGCCCAAAGCTAGCGCCGAGACTTCGGCAAGCGCCCGAGTGCTCGGCCTCTCCGCCGCCGCCCCCGCCGCCGCCGACGCTGCTAGTAGCAGACTCAGCGGTAAGACCTACCTAACTTAAGCTGTTACTGTACATATGAGGGCGTGTAATATATCCAAATAGAGCCAGAACTGCGACGCATTCAGTCATGCGGCGGATGAATTAATTTGTCAGTTGTATTTGTTACGTTTTCAATTCAGATGATATGTATGGAGTACTCATGTAATTCTCATGCGCATACCTGACATAAACGAGTTTGATATAGTCTAAAACAGTAGGTCGAAGTGAGAGCAAGCTAGGAGCTCAATTTGTCGATGTTTACCTAGGACCGCCCAATGCGATAGAATCGGACTGCCAGCATCGTGGCCGCCAATGCGAACCCAAGCATGAGCCTTTGTAGGCGCTACTGAAGAAAAGAAGTGATGAGAACGAAGGAGAAACGCAGAACCACCTCTTCGCTGCTCGCATTCCCCTCGCCGCCCCCGACAAATACCACTCGGGCCAACTGGGTCTCTCACATCCGGCAATCACATATAGAATCCATCCGTCGGTGGCACCTATTTCCAACTGCCCGATTACCACCCCAATATCCTATCTAATTTACCACCACCTCTCCGTCGTACCTCGCGGTCCGGGCCGTGCCTGTCGTCCTCGTTGCCTACGCTGACGCGCTTGACTCGTTTGGACCGTCTGGTCTCGCTTAAATCCTTGTTCCTCTAGTGCCAACATCCCGGTTGATGGCTGCCATTTTGGGACATCAAGTGCTGATAGCGACCTCCCCGTCTCCAGAACCTGTAAATCACCAGAAAATTGACTAGCCTCGCTTGCCGTTGGCGAACTCGTAGAATGCACACTCTGCGGAAGATTGTCACGCGTAGAAACCACTCGCTTGCGGTTTATGCAAACATCATTGCCGTCATCAGCCATCCCGCCCTATTGCTTTGCTCAGCGCCACCACATTACCACATCACCTCGGCATCTCAGCCAAGGATTAAATCATTCATTCCATAGGTTTTTCGCACATGAAACTTTTGACGTCTTGATGCGAGCTTGTGCCGGTCGGAGAGTGTAATCCCATCCGGCTAGTAGAGATCGAGCCGGTCCTGCAGGCACAATCGCTCTCGCTCGTGGATGCGATGATCGAGTGCCACTGACGACTCGTCTGTCAGCATACCAGAAATATTCTCTGTTGCCGAACCTATTTCTGAATCGATACACGGGATTGTTTCGCACTCAGCAACGTCCAGTCTACCACCAATGGGACAATCAAACCCCCAAATGTGCCTGGAGCTGCGCAAGTGCAATCAATCTCTCGGAAACAGGGGAAGGACAGCCAGACGGGATTCCACTATCTTGATATATGGGAATCAAAACAGGGCGCCTTGTATTGCAGCCAGATGTAAACGACGCTACTGTTCGAATCATAGCGACCTATTTTTTCATGCAGATACGTCGTGCAATCGGTAGCCCGACTTCTATACGTGCAAGACCAGACTCGGACCAGATTTTCCATTTGACACGAGCTGGCGCGCGCTTCTCGGATCGCCCCCGAGAGACAGAAAGAGAAAGGAACGTGGCCAGTCGCAATGGCTCAGAATGCCTGCCACCCATCAAGTCGATCTAAACCTTGGTCAGTCGGACGTGTTGGTTCAGCCTCCCCTGTTTCGATCGACGACTTCATAAAGCGCCCTCTGGCTGTCATCGCCTGCTCAGCCTCCCTCTGTTCTCCTTGTTCTCCCGTCCAGTCCTAGAGAAAGCAAGCAATTAAAAAAATGCCCATTTTCGAGCCTACCGAGTTTTGCGCTAGCGAGTTTGACTATCTTGTTGTCGGTATGTCCCATCTAATACAGCGAGTGTATAAAATTAAAGTAAACTGGACTAATTATCCCTTTGTCTGGCTCGTTATGTACAGGTGGAGGCACAGCAGGTACGCTGGTCGTCATAGCTGCACGATCTCCCCCCCCCTAACGGTCTTCTTTGCCCGCCGGTATTGGTAACGATCAGGTCTTGTCGTCGCTGCCCGGTACGTATCCCAACGCTTCCTCGCTTGACAGTCTCGATTCTGTCCACCCTCCTGGCGGCTTCGAACGATCATCCAGAACCTTTGTGTTCTGGACGTGAGATTCGAAGGACCGTCATGCCAGACAAGCTCTAGCACCGTTTCATCCCATCATTTGCCTCTCCATCCATACCTAATCTGTCCGTTTACTCCGGAACCTCCTATCTGTCCTTTTGTCCGCGATAAATCGCATTCTCGGCCTTCTGCACCACATGTCCAGTTCTGAGCCACAGACATCCTACTGATACTTTGTCCCTTCAATCAAGCTTGTCGGAAGATCCTGCTGTTCGCGTCGGTGTCCTCGAGGCAGGGCAGTACGTGCCCGACGACCCTACGATCAACGTCCCTGGATACTTTGGCCGGAGCATAGGCAATCCCAATCTCGACTGGGGATTTTTGACTGTGCCTCAAAAGGATGCGAACGGTCGGCTGCTTTATCATCCTCGGTGAGGCCAAATATAACGAGGGATACCAATTGTGCATATGACTGATGTCGGGTATGTGTTTTGATCAGGGGAAAGGTACTAGGAGGATCCTCGGCTGTAAGTCGTGATGCGAAGAATCGAATAGGAAAAAAAAAAAGAAAAAAGTCGCTGATGGTATATCGTGTTGTTTTAGCTAAACTTTATGACCTTGGGGAGGTAAGTCTCGAAAATGCGATCAGTATGCAGATCTGTGTCCTAACCGACCGACTGTCGGCCAGAGGATCTGAAGCAGAATACGACGGTCTGTTCCTATTTCTTCCCCCTTGTCATGGCTGACTGATCCGCCCGACCGTCTCTAGCCATCGAAGCGCTCGGGAATCCCGGTTGGAACTTTGCTTCGTTCCAGTCCTACTTTTCCAAATCCGAGACGGCCAACCCGCTTCCAGACGAGACGGCCAAGACGTACGGCGCCCGGGTGATCGCACCTGCAGGCACTGATGGACCCATCGCGCGTTCGTATCCGACGTGGTTTAGCGATTTGCATGTGCCGCTGTTTGGTGCATACAAGGCCTTGGGCGTGGACGTCAATGTCGATCCGGTATGTGGTTTTATCAGTTGGAAGCAAGGGAAGAATCATCTGACGATATTTGTAGAACGGAGGGAAGAATACAGGTATCACGACCACTGCATGTGCGATTACCCCAGGCAAGTCGACTCGTTCCTATTCTGTTACGGTATGTCTCTCCTTCCTCGTTGTTCTCCTTGTCCCTTTTGACGAAGAATTCGGTTAGGGATATTGGGAACCGTACGCGGAGAGGCCGAACCTCGTGCTCGTAACGGGCGCACGTGCGACCAAGGTGACGCTCTCGAAGCAGGGCGATCTTGTGATTGCGACCGGCGTCGAATTCGTGCACGGACCCGAGGGAGAAGAGGTCGAGTTTGTTGCCACGGCCAGGCGTGAAGTCGTACTCTCCGCCGGAACGTTCCAGAGCCCACAGCTGCTCGAGTTGTCAGGTAAGCTCGGCGTTTCATTTCGGTTTACGAGACGGGGAGTAGGAATGCTGAAGGGGATGCCTAGGGATCGGCCAGCGTCGCGTACTTGAAGCGGTTGGTATTCCCGTCCAGGTGGAGCTCAACGGAGTCGGCGAGAATCTTCAAGACCATCTCTATGTCCCCACAATGTACGAAGTGACACCCGACCACGAGACCCTCGACGTTTTGCACGAGCCCGAGATACATGCGCGGGAGTGGGAAAAGTTGTGAGTGCGCTTTCGTTCGTCTCAGCCTCGTCAGTTTATACGCACTGGCCGCTATTGTTCCTGCGTGGCATTTGATCGCGTCGGGCTCTCATTGTCTCTTTTGTTCCCAAAATGGAAGCTGACACGTGACTTGGATTTTCAGCCAGACCAAGGGCGAGGGCATGTATGCTGCGACTCACTCTGCCTTTAGCTTTTTGCCTCTCGAAGACTTTGCTGAAGCCGACGAGGCCAAGAGGGTACGCGATGCGCTCGCTGGAGAGGTCTCCCGGTACTCGAATGCAGGTGGCAAGAAGCTTCATGGCCTCTTGACCAAGTGGGCATCTAAAGGCGACGCCGCCCAGGCTCAGACGGAGTAAGTAAACTTTTACTCGGGGTCATACAAGTGCTAAAATGTCCATTTGAACCCAGGATCATTCACTATCCTGTATGTATCATGGTGTTATCTCTGCATATATGGACCATTAATCGTTCCTCTAGGGCTTTTTCCCGAACCCGGTCACTCGCCCCACACCAGGCCGCCGATACCAATCCTTCCTCGCCGGACTCATGCACCCGGCTTCGCGCGGAACGACTCATATCGTCTCGAGCGACGCCCTCGCCAAATCCGCAATCGACCCGCGCTACTTGTCCGCCCCGGCCGACGTCGAGATTCTTGCTGCTGCCGTCCGCTTTATTGCCCGCTTGAGCAAGGCTGGGCCCATGGGCGAGCGAGTCATCGGCGAGACTATGGGCGCTCAAGAGTCGAACGAAGACGTCAAGGAATATGTAAAGAACAAAGTACGTCTCATGCTATCTCAGTAGTAATGTGTATTCATCGGACATTGTTCGTGCTAGTTTGAACCCATCTACCACCCGATCGGAACCTGCTCTATGCTACCCCACGAGGACGGTGGCGTAGTTGATTCGAACCTCAAGGTTTATGGGACTGCAAACCTGCGTGTTGTAGATGCGAGTGTGATTCCTATCCATTTGAGTTGTCACATCCAGTAAGTAGCTTGGCTCTTGCAAAATCTAAGCCAGGCTGACCATCCCATGAAACATCAACAGATCCACCATTTACGCGATTGCTGAAAAGGTGAGAACTGAAATTGGCGCTCCTAAAGGCTAATGGGATACTGACGCTCGTTTTGCGCAGGCTTCTGATCTCATCAAGGCTACGGCTTAGAGCTACTCGCTTGAGTTTCTAGCCTAATATCTTTGATTTCGTTGTTGTGTATTTCATTTCTCTGTAGTTTTATGTTTGTCTAATGCAATCCACCTGCTCGCCAAGAAGATCTTCTTAAAGCCTCATTGGATTCTTGCTGTGTATACTACGCTGATCATGACGGAAAGGTGTCAGTCTAGGGTGTCCTTGGCTGATGAGAGCCGTTTGCAAAACAAGTGCGAAGGCCAAGATTTCAGCCTCATTGAAATCGGGCTACCTCGAGCATGGCAAACTAAAGCAAGTGGATTGCCCGACGAGCTTAGGGAGGCTCTAGTCAGATGTTGAGGCAAGGGCAGTTTTATGACGACTAGGTGGCCTGGGACTTTCTGCCAACTTACTGTTCATTCAAGAATAATATAAGCTGTGCATATATGCGCCTCAGGTTGGAAATTGATGCATTGCTCATGGCCTCGCCTATCCTCGGACCGAGCAAAGTAGGCCACGTCAAACAAACAACGAGGTTCTACACCTCTGAGGGGATAAACCTGAGTCTGGCAAGTGGCGAACACGAAAACGCCGTAGCTCGAGTGCCTTCTACTTGTGTAGTTACATACCCGCTCCATGTGTTTAATATATCCTTCATTCGCCTCCCATTCAATTTGATATGTGCTCGCATATACGCAGAATGAGGCTTAGGGGGATACTCAACACGCAAAGCATTGGTGAAAAAACTATTGTCATTCCAGCACAAGGGACGAACAAATAGTAAAAAAAAACACCCTCAGTTAATAGCATACAAGTCCATCAATACGACATAAGAATAAAGGTAAAAATAAGAATATAGACAAACCCAACAACACGCACGGAGTCCAATAGAGCAGGGTAGGATAGGCAAGCAACCGAAGATAGAATCCGAAGAGGTCGGGCAAAGACATATGTTGGCGGCAGGTGGGGTACGATTGGGCGAATGCCAAAAGGCGACGAGCGACAAGGGGGGGCGGGTGCTGTCCCTCGTGTCCTACAGTCCAGAGCTGGCCAGGCTCCAGACCAGACGCCAACCTCGGGGGGCCAACCCGAGGAGACGTCTGCGCTCACTCGTGCGCACACGACCAGCCCCCACCGTCGCCGACCGGCGGCAACGGGTGGCCAGGGAGCTGGCCGTGCACGCAACGAGTCCGCGTGCAGGCAAGAAAGAGGGAGGGGGGGGGGAGTCGAGGTGGTTGTCGTCGTCGCTGTCGGCGGGTATGCTTGATGCTGCCGGGGGTATCTTCGTGTCTTTGCTCGGTCCTGTATCGTGATCCTTGCCTAGCTGCGTGCTTGGCGTCGGTGGCGAACGAATCACCGCGAGCCGGATGGCTCTCGCTTGATGCCTGCTACTACCTCCGTTTCACCATCCCTAACCTCTGCAACATTCCCAACCTCCGCACCGCTCCTAAACTCTGCACCGTTCCCAACATTCGCACCATTCCCAACCTCCGTTCCGCCGTTCTCGGCCAGTTGCTGGAGGTATCGTCTCTTCCACTTTCCTCCACGAACGCCTCTCGTGCGTTTCTTTTTGGGCTCCACCTCGCCCCCTTCGACCTCGGACGGCTGATCGACCTTGGGTTCGTCCACTGGGGCCTCTTCGGTTGCTGCGAGTTCCGATGGGCCCGCTTGAGGGAGGGGGCTGGGCGACCTGGTGCGCACTGGCTCCACCGCCGCGGGCAAGGTATCGACCTCAGGGATGGCGACTGACTCCGGCTCTGGTTCAGGCGAAGGTGCCCTCTCTGGTTCAGGGGAGGGCGCCCTCTCTAGTTCAGGCGAAGGCGCCTGAACTAGGGCCGGCTCGACTGGAGTGGGAGTTGAGGTCGGGGCGGGAGCTGAGACCGGGGCGGGAGCTGAGACCGGGGCGGGAGCGGAGGCCGGGGCGGGAGTAGAGGCCGGGGCGGGAGCAGAGGCCGGGGCGGGAGTGGCAGTGGAGGCTGGGGCGGGGACGATTGGGCTGGGCTCGGGTTCTGGTGCTGGTGCAGATGGGACATCCTCCCACTGGATCGCCTCCTTAGCCCAGTCCAACTTCATGTACACGTCGGACCAGCGGAACTTCGTGGCCTGGGGTCGGACCCTCTTGAGCGTCCTGGCTGGCTTGGGATCGGCAGCCACCGCCGGAACGACGTGCTGGACAGGCGGCTCGGCCGTACGAGGGACCTTTGAGGCTTTTGAGGTCGAGTTGGACGGTACCAGGACGGCCTCGAGTTCAGCTCGACGCTCCTTTGTGGCTTCCACCATCTCAAGGAGATTGGGACCCCAGGAGGCCTCTGCTGGGAGCTCTGCGGAGGGATCCTGCTGGACTACAGGCTGGTCGGACTCGCGCATGTCCTCCGCTGAGTCCTGGGTGGGGGCGACCGACTCTGGTGGACAGGTGTCGACGGCTGGTTCCACTTCGGTCGGGGCGTCGAAGGCGAGAGCCAAAGGGCTTGCAGGCTCGGCGTGGTCCTGGACGGTGGGGGAGTCCAAGACAGGCTGCTCGGGACGGTCGAGCACGGTCTGCTCAGGTTCCGAGGCGTCGTGCGTAGCTTGTTCTTCGACCACATGGACTGATGCGTCGACCACATCTGCTGGCGCGTCGACCACATCCGCCGACACCTCGACCACATCCGCTGGCGCCTCGACCACATCTGCTGGTGCCTCGGCCAGGACAGGCTCGGTCGCAACGGACGAGTCGGAGTCGGAGTCTACCGGCGACTCGACATCATCTGTTGGTCAAAGATAAATTCAGTCCAAGGCGATTCATCAGAGTAGTCATTGGACATACCGTCCTCCAATAGATTCTCTAGAACTAAATCGATATAAGTAATGGAAAACATAGAGATGTATGCACACTCACGACTTGAATCAATCCCGACTCCATTCAGGAGGCACAGGATATATCCCGAGTCCAGTCCGAAAACGATCAGATCGCCCACTGAAATACCAAAGTCAAAAACAAAACATTGCGAGACAAAAACTCCACACTCACATAGTGTCCATAAAACCACCAGCAGCACGACCGCCAACATTTGTTGCTCGGTTATTGAGTCGTCGACTCGGCTGCCCGAAATACGAGCACGTCGTAAGAACCGACGAGGTCGGTCCTTAGGCGCTTCCCAAGTCAGCATGGACGTGCAGTACGTCAGCGACACTGTGGAAGGGAACGTGTTCGATGCCGCTGCGGGGACGAGCCATGGCAGCGGCGGTGGGGCGGGCGGGAGCGAGAGTACAACTGTCGGAGCCGGCAGAGTCAGCAACGGGCGACGAGCCGGCGCCGGGAGTCCGAGAACCAAAGAGCGAGGCAAAGGTGGGAGAGCCAGTTGGCGCAGAGGAGCCGGCAGTCCGAGTATTGCCGGGCGGGGGAGCCGAGACCAAGCGTTGGCAAAGGTGCAGGCAGAGGTAGCACCGCCACCAATATGCCAGGCCCAACCGCCGCGGTACATCGCATCATGAGCGTCGATTGACGCTTGAATGATGGAACCCAAGGTCGTGATGCTCGAACTGGTCACGGAGGATACGTGGCCGTCGACGAATTGGAGAGCATCACGACCCCAGGCATGTACCGTCGGCAGTGTCGAGCCCCATACGAACAATCCGACGTGGAAAGTGTACAGTACCAGGTCTTCGGCAGTCGAGACCTGGAGAGCGGAAGTGGCGAGAGTCCCGGTCACAGGACCGTACTCGATCACAGCCCTAAGGGGGATTGTTAGCGGCGTTGAGCGGGCGAATCGTGTGTACACTCACTGTGACAGGGTTGTCCGCCGGATCATGGGTGGATCAAGGGCGACGAGGCCGCCGGAAGCAGGAGAAGGCAAGAAGTTGGCGATGACAGCGAAGGCTGCGAAGAGCGGTTGGAGGAATTGCATGGCGCAAGTACTCGGGGGGGATAATTGACAACTGAAAGTGAGGCTTTGTGAGAGGAAGCCGGTGGTATTATACCTATTCTACTCAATGGTCACGGCCTAGCGGAAGTAAGCTTGGACATAGGTCGATACAAGGACAAGACAAAGTGCTGGGAAACCCGCATATAGTCGGAGGTCTAGCTCGGAATTGCCAGAAATGGAAAGTGGTCTGGGCGCAAACAGACCGCGCCTCCTGTCTCACCAGTTCCGGCCGTCTGGGCATCGAGCCGTGCTAAACATAGGCTCGGCATGAGAAGGGGGTAAGACGCGGGGTATGTCGCTCTATGTGTGTTGCAGGCGACGCGTCTGACCCACTTGGGCTCGCTCCAGTGAGTCGCCAGTGTGCAGGAACATCTTGATCATCATAGTTGCAGAGCCACCAACCAGCCAAGCGCTATGAGCACTCACCCAGAAGCCGCACTGTGTACGGGGTCTAGCTATACGTCATGCTTGGCGTCTGCTGGACCGTTCCAGCTCAGAAATCCAAAGACCCAGCCAAGAGTATTTTTATGCGCGGTCACACACGGGGTTGTGCTTATCGGACTGGTACGGCTCGGTGAAAAATCAAGAGCGAGCATCCAGTGGACCCGGCCAAGCACGACTATTTTTGTAGAGACGGCCGTCGCAAACCGTTAGAATAAGTCTACCCGACGACCAAGCCAACTAGCCAGGGCGCACGTAGTATCGCGGAGTCAATACAAAAAGTTGAATAGCTAGGTTACTTTGCATCACGAAAACTAGCCCCCGTCAGCTAAGTGCTCCTGAGAGCGTTGAGAGCGTTGAGGGCATTGAAATTAATGCCCCCATCTCGAGCTCTCACGAGTGCTCAACGCTCCTCAGCCGGGAGCCTGATCGCTCGGTCGCCTGGCACCTATTTTCGTCTCGTCCGACGGTTCTTTCCGACTCGGAGCTCCCGTTTCGCCGTGATCGCAGTCCGGCGCAGGCCGTTCTCCGAGCTCCACTATGAGCTCCCGGACCGGACAAAAATGTAGGAAAACTCATTTTAGATTGCAAAAACTCGAGAGTTCAGTGATTTTGAGTGAATTTCAGTGATATCACATGAAATCCTGTTACCTCACTGGTGATTGATTCAGATATCTGTTCACGTGAATCCCCGTGAATTCATGGGAACTGGCGTGAATGACAATCACAACCTTCGTGACTTCACGTGAAATGAGGTGAGCTCACTAGCATGTAGAGAGAGTATTTATATCAAGGTTGTTTGCGTTGCGCAAACCTTATTCACTGAGTTTCACTGGTGAACGTTCAACATATAGGTGGACTGAGAGTGTCAGAGGTCCTCCTCCTCACCTACTCGATGATATACCTAGTGAGCCTGACAAGCTTTCTTGACTAACTCTTACCGGTATATTGGGTGGTCTGTGGTGCATGGCCAGGTCTTACCCTGGATTTGACCACAACTACAGTGTGGCATATCTGTACAATGACGCGCTTTCTTTTGTCACCATCTGTCTTCTTTTTGTGTGCCTCGCGCTTCAAATTGCTTCAAATCTTGCCAAACGATATTTTTGCGATCAGGGTTAGTTTCATATTGGCTTGACATTATAAGTTGTGCTTGAGCATTGTGTTAAGTTGAGCAGTGCGATTCCATTATATCACAGCTTAGACATGATCTGGGCACGCTTTGCCTACGCCCAGACTCATTGAAAAAAGCTGCGCCGAAGGCAAGTTCGTCAAACACTACCCTATATGCGCACATTAAACTATCATTGAGCATGTATGTGAGTAGTATGAGAAAAGCATGTATATACCGTGCTGGCAAATACATGCAAGTGCGATTTATAACAAGGGTGTGAAACGACTGTCATCGACCCAACCGGGGGTAGTAGGAGACCCGGAGCGAAGTGATGGGGTGAAACCGGGACGCCGAGGCGCGAGAGAACTCGCGGGTCGGCATACGGGTGACGACAGTTGAATCGTGATAGGGATGGCTGGTGGGAACGAGGAAAGCAGCGCACAGGTGGGGGATATGACGATAGAGTCGAGAAATATTAAGAGGTGTACACGGGCGCGTGATCGTGTCCAACAAAAGAAAGAAGTCATGCCCCTGAAGTCTTAGCAACATGCGGCTAAGGCTGGGCTGTGTGCCTCCTCAAGCTGCAACACACAGCCCCTATTGTCAAATATTAAAATATCTGCAGCGTACGCGCGGTTGGACCGAACTAATGTAGAGGTAGCGAAAACAATGACAAGCTGGCAAGCGACCGAACGAGACGAGTGTAGGGAAGTCAGACTATGTAGTGAGGAAGCTAATATGTATATCACAGCGATACATAAATGTGAAAGCGCCAACGCGCGGTGGTGGGAGAGTCCACATAGCTATCCAATCATAAGCGTAAAATGAGTTCAATACGAGTGGCTACAAGCTATGACTACAATAAGAGACAATACTGTGGTACATGCCCGGCCTACGGCTATGCATTTAACTATCCATTTCATTCTAAGCTGGATACAGAAGCTAAATAGAACGCAATGTGCCGTAAGCAGCGCATTACGTGTGTCTGCCGCATGTTAACCATGCTGCCCAAGTCAATATGACACATCACACTAACTTCAACGCAGCAGAAGCCAGTATCTTTTTAAAGCCTCATGAGCCACGAAATCGTCAACAATCCAATGGTAGAAGTCGGAAATGAAGAAGAAGGATTTGTAAACATTGATGAACTCACGTAGGTGTCTTTTCACACCATGATGCACAACTATATCATCTGTTGCAGTATTGGTGTTGACATGTTGCTTGCCGAGCATATGGAAGAATTAGAGCACTTATCGTAAGTTTTTCTACTACTATACATAACAACAGGGTGAATTTTTAAACTAGCGATACGGGCCATTTGAATCGATCCACTGAAGCGCAACCATTCAATCAGCAACACCGTAACGACAAATCGACTAAGAAGTTCTACACTCACTGGGACTATGAAAAAATTGAGCAGGAGATATCTCAGCTCCCGGAGCAAGATACTGAATCAAGAAATAAATCAGTGCGAAAGATTTTGCGAGCCATTAATAACCTTGACGCACAGTATGTAAATTTCCATATTCTTGAGCAAACTAAACCATTGGTGACATTAGAGACTACTGGTGGGATATGTGCGAACCTAGGCCACCGAACGACGAATCTATTGCGGCCAAGGTCCTTGAGCAACCGGCTACAACTGAGTAAGCTCATATGTATTCTGGTATCCGTATTTACATAACATATACGTCCCAGCAATACGTCAGGACTCTCTCGGAGTGAACAACGGCGTGAAAAATGGGCTCAAAGGCAGAAAAAAAATGAAGGCAAGGAGAGGTGATATTGACATTTCGACCGCTTGTATGCGCTCTTACAAGTACCTAGAGCTACGAGCGAAAGACTCAAACGACGAGGCCGATTCATAAATGACATGGCCACAATGGACCGTAGTATACTTGATGCTCATCAACGAATTTGTGATTCTCCGTCCCACATTTGCCCAAGATCCTTACTGATATGATTCAATAGATACTGCCGATGGGATGTATGTTGAACGGTTCGAAGCTGAGAAATTTTGTAAAGAGCTGGAAAAGCCCCGATCTAATGGGTCCCATTGGTCATCTACCGCTGTGGCGAAATACCTTGGCTATCGCATTCAACCAGAAGGCAGGATATCAACCATGAAAGACGAATCGTTTATAATTGAGGACCTGAATGGCATCCCAATTGTCATCAACCTTGTGAATGCATTCAGCAGCGAAAACACTCAGGTGAGTTTCTTATTCAATCCCCGGTACATACCTGATGGTCTTGTTAGAAATACACGGATATGATATTGGAGCTGTCTGAAAAGGTCAAGCTGAGCACCAAGCAGGCGGACAAAAATGGTCGAGGATCAGGTTATTGCATCCGGGAAGGGTACTATGCCGGTTGTATCAATATGGCATACGCTTGGGTCGCTTTGCTGAAGAAGGTAGGTAGAGAAATGTTGTTCCATTTCACTTATTGACTTTTACCAAGAAATCGGAACAAGCTCCGTCAGCCGGCATTGTCAACGGCACTATGAAAAGGTATCCAGGTAAGTTTACATGGGTGACCCATGTATGCTAGCGATATTACCTGTAAAGCACGTAAATCCGTACATGTAAATTCAACGCATACAAGTAACTTTTGTCTGTCAATTTTTTCAACGAGATTGCCTTACAGGTAAATCACGTATACATGTATTTTGGCCTGCAATTTTACCTGGGTACATGCTCGGCCAGTGTACTCGGCCGCTCAGGCCTACATGTAAATGGCGCATACATGTATCTTGACTAATCATTTACGTGGGTGCCGCACTTTGGCCAGTCTCCTTAGTCGCATTGGTTTACAGGTAAGATCACATACACGTAATTTTAGTATCGTATTTACATGTTTACCAACTAATCGCCCTCTTCAAACTCCTGCTCCTCCTGGTGAAATGCCGTTTGGCACAGGCCTTCGCTTCTGTCTACTATTACCCATTCTCCGTTCGGCTTGTCTGCTCGCGTCTCTACTCGTCCCACGGCGCACTGCACAGCAGTGATATCAAGCACGAACAATCGGCCCATCTTGGTATACGAGATGAGCCATGTCGACGCATCGCCGATCGCTCCTTTTGCCTGTGTTATATAGGCTAGTATGTGGAGTTGGGGGGATTCGATGTCGAAGTGGGGATCGGCAGGAAGGGTGATAGCCAGGATGAAATCAAGGCGACCGTATCCGGTCTGCTCAAGCATTTCGACTGGTCCGTTATTCCGGGCATTTTTGTCGTATTCAAATACATACTAAAACGCATGATTAATACTTTAAACAGTTAAGATAAATCGACTCACTCGTATAAACAAATTGTCTCGTTTCCCGTAAGCTGAAAGCGGGTTTCGTGCGCACGTAGTTCGAATGCAGTCACCACCATCATTAATTCGGAGCTTGCCCCATCGCTCGCACCGCTCTGGAAGAAACTGCATCCATTCGTGATGCGATCGAGCGCGGCAAATGTTAGTTCGCAGGAACGCGGCCACGCGGCGGCGAACTCCGGGCTGCATCACGAATCCGGCGAGGCAGGGAACTCGGAGTATGGTATCCGGGTCTACGGTGTATCAGTTAGAAGAAGATAAAAATGACCAATACTCACAGTCTCTGTAGACACGTTCCATTCGGCTGACATTGACTGGTGCATCCGACTTGCCGAACAACAGAGCCTTTCGGACCTCTGGGAACCGCATCGCTACGGCGGAGAGTTGTGCGAGCTGAAGCACAAACCTCGCTACCGTTGCGAATGGAACAACTCGCTGCCGTGTGCATGCGATAATCTCACGGCAATAGCGCTCTGTGAGATAAGACCAGGTGACCCATACTGGGCCGCAGATGAGAACATCGTCGGCGACATGAAGGAGGGCGTGGAGGGTTAGCTTGCAAACAGAAATACGATCGTAATTGTACTGGTAGTAGTATCTAACACAGCTGTAAGACCTTCAAGACCGAGAAAGCAATGAAACTCACTCTTCATATTGTTCAACGTATCCTGCAATCTCCTCGCGTAGTCGTTCAATTCGCTCGGTTGAATTTTCGAATTGAATAAGGCATTTGACAATAGAAACTAGTTCCATAAAGTGTTTGTAATACTTGCTGGCAAGTCGATTGCGGAGCACGATCGGGCCAATGTAGAGCAACCAGAAAGCCCAAGATTTGCTGCAATAGAGCCATGGTTGAGTCTTGATGTTCCCTAGTGGCCGCGTAAAATAGCTAGGAATTGATGCGGTCGCTGCTTCGGACTCGCGACCGATTGCCTCCCAGTCAGCCGAAGAGATACGATAATTCTTGCAGCCGTCGTCAGGAACGGCGGCATCGTTCCCGGACCAGAGAGCGACCAGATCTTTGAGGTGATTGAGCAGGAATAGATGTAGAAATTTGTGGGGGTACGATGTCGGGCGTTGGAGCGAGGGGATACGATCGAGTATTGTCGGACCAGATATGCCGTATTTAGTACCTAGCTTTTCGTACTCACGAGTAGACTTTGCGTTTAGCATCTTCTCTGTTTGGCGCTTCATTCTAGCCTCAGTTCGATTGGGTAGATCCAAGGGGTCGTAAGAGGCGGATCTAGCAGCGGGGTTATCCGGGTCAAGAGGTTCGGTGAGGGGGAGATAATAGGTTCTTTTGCCAAGGTGGTAGATTGCCTCACTCTCGCAGCCGCGGCACGGGAGCTTACCGCCGACCCCCTTCATCTCTTCCAAGTGTTTGATCGCTTGCATGTCGCCGCTGACTAGAATTGGATGGTGTCGAAGGATAAAATGACGACCGGTTCGGGTATTGAAAGCCTCAACACCCCGAGCCATCTTCTGACATTCTAGTACAAAGGGCTCCAGGAACGAGTTGAAGTCTTTCGGCTGGTTTGGCCCCGGGATGACGCAGAGCGGCATCACGTTCCGCATCTGGACCTGATCGCGTGGCGGCAGATTCAAGATCTGCAGCATGATCGGCCAGCACGTGGCCGTCTCCTGCTTGAAGATCTGGACACCGTCGGCAAGAAGCGAGGTGGCGATGTCGTACTTCCCAGAGAAGTACTTCACACCAAGATCTTTGCCTTCGATGACAATATTCTGCTGACGCAGCGTCTTGTACAGTTGACCATCAAAAACGTCGTCAATGCGACCCTCGTGCTGTTTGTAAGTATGCCGGTACTCGAGTTTTTCAACAAGGGAAGGGTTGTTGAACATGGCGAGGAAGCGGCCGGTAGTGGGGATGTATTGATAGGTTTGTCGAGGGCGGCCGGCGTCGTCATAACGGAGTGCGCCGCATTTAGAGCACTTGTCTTTGTCAGCGAACTGTCCAATGAATGCGTGACATACATTGATGCAGCAATGATAGATCTCGGGCTTGACACCCGATAGCTTTGCCATGCGAGTTCCGAGACACTGGATCGTCATTAAAAAAATCTTGTCGCGGAACGAGTATCGAATTCGCTCATAGTTTTGCTGAGAGATGTGGCCGAACTGTCGAATGGCAGCCATCTTGATGCTATCTAGCTCCAGTTCAGTGATTGTCTCACGAACTGGGGACGTTAAAAATAAGATTAAAACTAAGACTTAAAATCGACTCACCAAACTCGTCCAATTCTGGTTCGCAGTCCTCCGCAAACCATCGATCATACTCCCGGTAGTCCTCTGCGTCTATATTGGTATAGCCGTCTTCATCTTTGGATGGAGGATCATTATCAAAAGGGGGAGGGGAGGGGAGAGGGGATGGGGGCGGAGTAGCAATGTGGTTCCAGTCGTCGGGACTGGGTGGTCGATTAAACTCGTCATCAGAATGATAATGCATTGGTAAGTCTGTTAAAAAATCGCTTAGGTGTCCGACTATTTAACTATGCATACATTCAGGCTTACCTTTGTCCGCTTCCTCTCCGTCCAATCCTTCATCCATATCCATAAGATTCCCTCCGTGATTCTCATCAGCTACAGGGCGCACGACTCTCCGGCTAAGTTTTTCACGGAGCTTCTTCAAGTGTCGGGCTATCGTTCGAGGAGTTCATCGAGTACCACAGCCGCAAGTACAATCAACCTTGCCATGTTCGTTAGAACTTTTGTAAGTATTTATCTCAGAGTCTGCATAGCCGTATTCATTATCAGAATAATCAGATTCAGACCTAGCATAGTCGGAGTCCATAGTGGCGGGGAGTGGCGAACGGGACTTAGAGCGATGGCGCGTTGGGTCACGTGATTGCCCGGATCTGTGCGCGTAAGTCCGAGCCTCCCGTCTACCACCCGCTGCTCCCAACCACCACCTCACCCGCTGCTTGTACCTGACGCGTATAATAGACCAGAAACCTAACTGTGAGTCCATATTTTTTAATACATTAAGTTGCTAACTCATACCCCTTTCATTTCACCTTGTTGCGCATCCTGACCGTTAGAGTCACGTGTGATAAACGTGAGTCCAGCTGCAATTGACAATTGTAATGAAACTGACTGGTAGTTGTAGATGTCTTGTTTGAACGACAGTGAAATGCCGAGGATTTCTCCACAGGAATATGAGTTATATAGACAATGGTTGGAGGCTCGGGAAACTCATGGTGAGTCTAACAATATGTACAATGTCCGTTTCATACGCTGACGTATTTGGTCTACAGCTCCCTTAAGCCATAACAATGGTAAGTGTTTAAACTTCTCTATCGAGTCTTCACCGCTCATCAATTTTCTGTAGTAGACGAACCAAGCGCTCGTCTTGACACCCAACGTCTAAACAATTGCGAGACCTCGAACGACAAGCCACGCGGCCGTAGTACACAAAGACGACAGCTCGCATTGTTCCAGGATGAAGACGAGGAGTCTAGATTGCACTCGGAGGATGACTCTGAGAGCCTTGCCCCAGCTCGGTGAGTTTGCTCTCTCAAGCAGCTCTTAAATGTCTCACAGAAAATCCGACAGTCAATATCGGACCGAAGCAAGAGCCCGAGGCAAAGATACAGCCCGCGCCCGGCGTTGTATAGAATCCCGATCATTACCTGAGTAAGTTGAACCGCATACATCCTGCCTCACGAGACACTGACAAAGATTATCTATTGTATGCATTTGTCTAATAGGCTAGACGATACTCCCCATACCGCATCCACCTCCCATGTCCCTCACCGACGTTTACCATTGCCTCGTCATGAACACCCCCGTGCCCCACGCAACCAATCGAACCCACCAAGCCCCTCGCTCGCTTCACCCTGCTCAGCTCCTGCGCCACGCAGCTCATCGCTTGCCGCCCCAAGTGTGTCTTGTTGCCACCGTTCACCCTCTCCACATCCCTCTCGCGACCCCTCACCAGGGGAAGGTCCCTGGCCATACAGTCGAGACGCTAGCCTGGAGCGTCCCGTCGACAACGTCTTGGACGAGGTTATCGAACCAGTCCCTGAGGCAAACCTCAACGAACCGGCTGTCGACGACCCCAATCCGTACGACTACCCGTACGATGAAACCCCCACCTCGCGAGTGTTGCGAGAGGTCGACGGCAAGCGCGCTCGCGGTGGTCGCGCAAGCAGCACCCGCATTGAGAAGCTTGGAGACCGGCTCTCCAAGCATCTGTATACCCGCGAGCGTGTCCACCCGTTTGCTATCAAGCACGGGATATCATGGTTCAACCCATACTCGGCCATAAAGGCCCCACTCGAATGCTACAAACTCATAAAGAAGCCGGAGGAGTTAGTGACAGGGCCAGGACAAGGCGGGACGCAACTCCA
This sequence comes from Ceratobasidium sp. AG-Ba, assembly GCA_016906575.1. Lineage (NCBI taxonomy): Eukaryota > Fungi > Basidiomycota > Agaricomycetes > Cantharellales > Ceratobasidiaceae > Ceratobasidium > Ceratobasidium sp. AG-Ba. Next base: position 1,962,059 of record CP059614.1, read on the forward strand.
TGAAAAAGCCGGGCTGAGGTCCGACTTGGATTTCTGGAGTGTCATGCGGGTAAGTGAGATTAATTATCTCTAGGTTGACTTACTGACCATACCATCAAGCGAGTGGTACGAGAGGGTTTGGCACGATTTGCCCCGCGAAACCTCGAACCCGGTGTACGACCAACTTGGAGTCGGTACTCAACCTCTGCACAGCGGGAGGTCTATTGATACGTAAGCATTCATTCATCCCTAGTGTCATATTTTACTGAACCTACCTTGATTAGTGTTATCGCGCCATCCCAGCGTTTCAGCACTTCCGCAATAAAACAGGCGAAGATTGTTGGCTAATTGCTGCAATCGCCCAGCAGTACCTCCAAGGTAAGTATTTTTTATCTCTTTTATTGACAGTCTATTAACCCTATATACAGGCAAAAGCCCGAGTCTTACGATCACAAAGAAATTCCCACCCAAGATAGCGCGGGACATCAACCCCGACCTCGACAATTACAACGATGACTACTCGGCCAACGCCCGTGTTCCCGTGCGGGGCTCTAGTCCTTCATCCGACCCTGCCTGTATTCCAGCTCCTCGTGCCACATCTCGTGCCCCGGCTGCTCGGGCTGTACCAGCTCGTGCTGCATCTCACGCCACAGGGCGTGTCGATCAGTCGCGTGAGCGTGATCGACGTCCCGATCATTCACGTGGTTGATCGAATCCTCGGCCAGCTAACCACCCAAACCCAACCACCAACCCCCGCGCCCCTCGTCCAGCCGTTGCTAACACTCCAGGCGACCAGCCCGACCCCCTTCCCGCCTCTCACTCAAGCTCCCGCACCTATGACCTCCCGCCCAATACGACCAAACGACAGAATCGCAAGGCCGATAAGAAGACAGCGGCCGAGGAGGCATTGGCCGATGCGAGCAGGGCTCGGACCTCTGCTCAGGCTCCAGTCGCGCCTTGCCCGAACCAAAAACAGCACGCCTTGTCCGAGCCAACTGTCGCCTCTGACGAGGAGAGTGACGAAGAGCCAGTGAGTCCATGATTTCCTCGTCCATGGTTCACTCACTAAACTCACAGGTTGCCCGCAACTCGGTGCGGAAGATCAAGCCTATGGCGCGCGAACATGCCAAGGCCAAACCTCCCGTACAAGAAACCGAAGGGGTAAGCTCTATTAACAGCTTCATTATTTATTAACAACTGTTCTATATCACAGGAACCAGCCCCCGCGGCCACCAAGAAAACTGGCAAGGCGACGAAACCAAACAAGGCACCGACCAAGGCACCGGCCAAGACACCAGCCAAGACACCGCCTAAGGTATCGGCCAAGCCCCAGGCGAGGTCGACAAATGCGCTTGGAAAGCGCAAGGCGGACCAAGCAAAGGACGATCAGGTAAGCTAACCGCCATGCTTGGATTGATTACTTACATTTTGTTCTTAGGATCTAACTGCCAACAAGCGAAGCAAGGCAACAGGGAACGTGGATACCCCAAAGCGCAAGGCAGTAGAGGATGACGAGGTACGCCCACATGGTTACCCCCTATACCTGCTAACAACAAAAATAGGGCATGGAGCAACCCCCCAAAAAGAAACAAGCATACCCAAGAATGGTAAGTAGATTGCACTATTACGCTCCCCTTGTACTAACCGATTGAAGCGTCCCGCCCCTTCCGAGCCTGAGCCCGAGCCCGAAAGCCCGAATCCACCTGCTTCCCCTATCCTGTCGACCAAAACCCCTCTGAATGATAACGACAAAGCGAGCCAAGATAATGTACCAGCCGCTGGTCCCTCTCATGCGGCGATTGACGAGACATTGGCGGGTGAACAACCCGATGCCGAGTCGAGCAATTCCAGAATGGACAAAACTGTATGTTCTCAGTAACTGTCGTACTACCTACTAACTATGAGTTAGAACGGTCTTCGTGTCGTTGGAACTTCAAAGATCAAAATTGTTCGACCTGCAAAGCAGGTTGCACCGAGCGATCGCCAGCTCCGGACGCGCGGCTAGGCCATTCTCCCCAATACCTGCTCCCCTCGCGCTCCCGTTTTGTTCGTAATTTTTCCTTTATTATATTTCATCTTTTCGCCTTGCTCTCAATGGTGTCTTATGTATACAAAGGACCGGTCGGACTTAGATGTGTGTGATAGCCCCTATGTAACTTATATAGTAATCCATGTAATGTATGGATCCATGTAAATGAACCGAGTGGATCGATTATAAATGACCCCCGTAAACTACCCGAGAAAAAATACGTGTATTACATCTAAAAACACTATAAGACTTAGTTGGGTTACCCATGTCGGTACACGGGGGTAACCCAAGTATCAAAGTGACATTTTGGATACCTGGGTACCCCAGGTAAGTTCCTATATGCTATTACCTGGGTAACCCCCTTAAATATTACATGCGCGACCCATGTATGACTTACGTGGGTTTCTTTTCATAGTGCGGGGGCCAGATATCATTGACAAAAAGTGTCTTGGCGTTCTCTAGCATCCAGGACCATCTCAAGAAATCAAGGTTCATTTCGACTCTAGTCAACTATGCCATGTATCGCTGCCATCCAGCAGCTTTTGAGGCCTACGTTGCCTGCTCAAGTCGAATTCGACGACAGATAGCTGCGGCTGCAGCTGTCGCTACGCATGATCCTTCGTTATCTTCTGGTATGTGTATCTTACATCACAACAATACAGTACGCTAATTGAATATCAGGAAAGTCAATTATTGTAAACCGGAGCACTCGACTCCACTTTGATAACAAGGAACACCCTTGTGGCTGGTCGCCTCTGGTTGTGATGGGCAATTGCAAGACTGGTATGCTTCGAATGCCTCGCCTTGGCGTTCAATTTTTGTATAAGCCAGGACAACTCGTATTTATACGAGGAAGGATTATTGATCATGAAGTAGTAGAATGGAAAGGCGATGGTAACCGTATCTGTGTTGCGCATTTCAATCATACAGCAGAATGGGAATCCGTTGGCGTAATTCCTCCTCTCCATTATACATAGTTTTTTGCCTTTTTGCCATTCAGCTATGTGGACACAGAAATACAATGTTCTATCGCGTTGAATCAACCAGACCTATCATGAGTGAATCGATTTGAGAGTTGCTAATGAGGCTTAAAAGCGGCGTTATTGCTGCGTGTCAAGCGTTGAAACACGATACCCACAGGTCAGGAAGTGTGTCGTCGAAGGAATGAACACCATCGTGAGTCACTCACCTCCGAGTGAGAAGTACCAATCGTGCCTTGAAGGCAAGCAAACTCGAGTGCCGTTCACGTTGACCGATTCAACTACTTCCGAAGTCCTCGAACTCCTACACAGCGACCTACATGGTCCAACCACTGTGCAGGCGATGGGCGGAATGAGCTATTTCGCTGTGACAATCGACGACAATTTCCACAATGTATTCGTTCACTTACTGCGAAACAAGAGGGATCATCCAGCCCGTTTCAAGGAGCTGAAAGCGTCGATTGAGAACATTACTGGTCGCCAAATCAAACACTTACGGACAGACGGTGGAGGCGAATACTCGTCGAACGCATTTGAAGTGTTTTTTGCGCTCCGAGGGGATCGAGCACCAAAAGACCGAAGCCAACTCTTCGCCGAGTAATGGCGTAGCCGAACGGGCTATTCGGACCTTGAACGATCATCAGCGAACCGTGCGGTTCGATGCAGGCTTACTGGACGTGTACTGGGGTGTGCAATTTTGGACGTTAATTATTTGTGGAACGTCACGCCGAAAAAACGCCTAAACGGACGGACTCCGGAAGAAGTTTTTAGCGGCAAGGTCCCCAACGTCTCTGGTCCAAGTACCTTTGGGTGCAAAGCATGGGCTCGAGTGCCCGAAAATATGCAAACGAAGCTACATTCACGCCCACTTGAGTGCATATACCTCGTATTCGCCCCTAACCGTAATACGCACGTCTCGGCGCATCGACCATGCATGAGCGCCGCACGCGGCCCATTACCTTGCCAACCACGGCACGTGACTGATATTCATGTGGGTCGAGATACCTTAGTGAGCACGACATAGTGTATATGAACGCATATGTTCACGGGAGTCTTCAATGGATAATATGAAACGGCATATCCATGACCAAAGGTTTTTTGATTTTACACACCCAAGAGTTCCTGCATATATGGCAAATCTTTGAACCTGCGCACATATTGTCCAAACACAGTCCAGCACTAAAGTTCCTCGCACTTTATGGTCTCAAGTGATGGAGAACTACAGGTTGCAGCCTGCAAAGCTTGTATTCTTATAATCGACCAGCGATATGGCAGGTTCTATATTAAATTTATTGCCTATTACTTGTACCACTACCAAGATTCCAGATTCAAATACATTCTGTTGCTATTCTTTCTACCCGGCTCTCGCTAGTGTATCCGTTTGGAACACACACCCTTGTTCTTGATGGAGCAGCGTCATGTACAGTCGCTACAATCCCACTGAAAGCTCGGGTGGGAGTGGCCAACAATTCACTTTCCTGAACTATGGCCGAATGGGCGGGCAAGGGCACACGTGGGGCTAGTCGGTCGTGGTGAGGGAGATTCTTCACAGATATACAATAAATTGCGCTTCATCCGGAAGCTGGTTCCGGGTGCATACCGCGCATATAGGATGCTCTAACCCAGCGTTTGATGTGGCTTGATAATATTGAGAGTAGCACTTTATGGGGTCTTCATCGGACGGAAGGTCAAGGAATTCATCCTTGAACCGGGCTTCTCGGGACCGGTCATTTCTGTTGGCTCGGGGCTTCCTATTCTTTTGGCTCCATTTTGCTTGCATTGCCCGACGCTTCTCCTCTTCAATATCAACGGCAATCTTTTAAAGCTCTTCGAGTCAATACGCATCAGCTTCTACTGATAGTTAGATAAGCTCCATCTTGTCTTTCTTCAGGTAACTATTGTCCCTTTGTCGAGTTCGATGATCAGGGGTGCTTCGCGCGACAGAAGATCTGATACCCGTCGTTGGTAACGCATGTGTAAGGAATAGCCCCTAGTCGAGCCTGACAGGCTCGTGATTCGGATAGTATCGTATATTTACCTTGACCCTTTCGTTCTTTGTTCGTTTGATTCGGCTTATGATTCATGTCTACCATTGTGCCCTTGGGCTCATGCTCCCGTACCCACGCTCGCTAGTAATACACATCCATGTATGCGCTCGTTTGTACGGGGAATTGTCTATAAAAGACCCTCCCCTCGTCTCTCGGTTGCCTTCCTTCTAGTTTACTTGAATACATTTGGATATCAGGATTCTCAACCTAGGCGACTCCGTCACCCTTGCGATCTATTCCATTCGATCTATCTGAAGTACACTACGAGACCTAACAGCATGGTCTAAGTAGTATGTAGTGCGTCTGGGACTGTTGTACGGATGTCGTTGTCGGCCATCGGCAAGAGGGATAGGTACGCGGTACGAGGGCCTAGCTACTACGCGATAGGAATATATACTCGACCACTAGTCATGTCGATTCGAGGAGCGCGTATAAACCGAACGAAAATAGACTACCCATGGTCGCAGGCTGGATCGTATATGCGATTCCGCAATTACCCGTGCTTCACCAACAAAGGCCGAGGCTAAACTCGGCGTCTCTATTCCCAATATGTTTCATGAGACAAGGGCTCTGCCTCAACAGGTATCCTTCAATTGTCTCGGGTGGCCATATTTGCCGTGATCTGCTATGGCAGAGGTGAACACGCCGCCATGATGACCCATTGATTGTAACACATCCCTATGACTCATTGATTATGTCGTGTTCCTATTGGTTCAATTCGAGTCATTTCTTCTGACCACAACAAGGAAAAATAGTTATAATCTTTTGTAATTTTGGGGGGGTACGGTTCTCGCACGTATAAACCTTGCTAGGGCAAGGTAGACTCACCGTATCCTCGCCTCACGTGACGTCGTCTTTGACGGCAACCGCCAGCGGATGCTAATCGAGGATAATGATACACAGTCAATTGACAAAGTCGACGAGCCTGATACGTCGCACAGTATCGTAGTCCATAGATATCAAAAGCCAGACGCCAAGACACCGTCCAAGCCAGTAATCGGGCAGTTGCGCGAAGCGCCGAACGAGCCACATCCAAATCCAGACGCCGAGCCAGACTTCGAGCCTGGGATCGAGGTAATCCTAGAGCTAGAGCACGTTCCAGCGCCACCTCGCCGATCCGGGCGAATGAGACGACCTCCTGAACGGTATGGAGCGCAAGTGGGCGCATTCGCTACTCTGGAGTGGGTCAAAGCACTAAATGCGGTGCTAGAAGCGCCACCCCAATCGTTCGATGAAGCAACGAATCCCACAGACGCCAATCTATGGTTTACATAAATGCTCCTAGATATGAAACCGATCGAGCAGCACAAAGTCTGGACACTCGTCGATCGTCCAGTCGATAAAATGTCGTTAAACGTTGCTGTGTATTCGAGTACAAGCGAGGTCCCGATGGCGAAGTACTGCGATACGGAGCTCGATTATGTGCGGAAGGCTTCTCTCAGCGTCCCGGGGTCGATGATGACGAAATTTCCTCACATGTCGCCGCTTCCGATTCGTTCAGAACTCTTGTTAGTATCGTCGCAGCTCTGGACTTAGAGCTTCTTCAAGTCGACATCAAACTCGCCTTTCTACATGACGATATGGACGAAGAAATCTTCATGGAGCAGCCCGATAGCTTTGTCGTCGGAAAAGGGCATTTATGGAAGCCCAGAAATCAGTTATACGGTCTAAAAAAAGCAGCTCGAGCGTTCTACTTACGGCTCATGGAAATACTCGATCAAATGGGCTTCAAGCGACGCGATACGGACCACGTTGTGTTCTACAAGCGCGACGGCGATGAATTCGCCATTATTCTTCCTCATGTCGACGATATGCTACTAGCTGGCACTTCTATTGACTTTCTTGAACAGATCGAGGCCGATCTAGCAAAATAACCCGATACCGTCGATCTAGGCGAGGCCAAGATGTTTGTAGGCATCGAAATCGAGCGCAATATCAGCGCCGTTATATTAATGATATACTTACTCGATTCAGCATGTCCGACTGCAAATGATGCGATACGCCGATGTCTGAATCCCCAGACCTTCCAAAACTCGATCATCCGACTATTGATCGATTGCTTTATCAGCAGCTCGTCGGTTCCCTAATGTATGCGATGATTTCTACTCGCGCTGATGTTGCTTTTGCTACTGAGTGTCTTGCGCAACGCTCAGCTAATCCTGATGACGAACACTGGAGTGCAGCAAAGCGAATCCTTCGTTATCTAAAATGCTCTTTTGGTCTAGGCATTACTTATCATCGCTCAGACAATCTAGACCTGCGAGGCTACGTCGACGCCGATTACGCTAGCGATAAATACACTAGTCGATCTACTAGCTGGGCATTATTTATTGCTGGTGGAGTTATTGGTTATTGATACCAAAAGCAGTCGACAATTTCTCTGTCTAGCACTGAAGTTGAATACTTCGCTGATGCAAGCGCCGCTAGAGCGCTTAGCTGGATTCCTCAATTCTTACCTGAACTTGGTTTTATACCAGAGGGCCCTACTCCTTTGCTCTCAGACAACCAATCTGCCACGGCTCTTATCAGGAACCCAGTCAATCACCAGACCACAAAACGCATTCGCGTCAAGTATCATTGTGAATTACATAAGTATTGCAGCGTACCTCCATGGGAGTTCTGCTGTCCATAGTTTTGTAGTTGTTTAATCCGTCTCGTTGTTCGCCTATATATAAATTTGATCCGTAGCTACATTCTGTACTAGCGCGTTGAAGCCTCACTCTCGACCGTTCGCTCAACGCCGCAGCTTCAAGTCGAATTAGCGTGAAAAAAGTCACATGCTGTAAGATTTTAGTCAGTCAGTGTATATAGGACGCACCCTTCCTAGTTGCTGAAGACGATCGCTCCGGCTAGCCCAAGGATTGAGGGTATTCAGAAGCAAATTGGCTCGATAGGAAAACTGCGACCCGCAAACCACTCGTGTTTCTAGTCAGGGTATATGCTAAGTGCATCAATTTGAAAGTAGACAGAAATAAATTCTGGAATAAAGAGATACGAACCGACAGACAAGGTACAGACATTCAACTCCTCCTGCCGCAGTACAGCCTGGGTCACGTGCCAGCGTGATGACCGAGACAAGCAGTGTCAGGGCTTGTGCTATAAAAGTCAAATATAAAATATGTTGACCTTTGGCCTCGTCCCCGCAGTACGATAGTGTGCGTTACACTTGCTGCGTATTTGCTTGCTTGACCCAGTCGTGCGCGTTGCAGTGCTGTCGCAAGGATTTTTTGGAATGAACTTCGGTTCTTAGAGCTTCGGTTCTACAATATTACCTCTTTCGTCCGAACCCTTATCGAACATCATCCCCCGAACATCACCCTCCAAACGTCATCCTCCGAATATCAGCCACGTCATCGCCCTACTCCCATTGCACTACGACGTCAACTCTCTCAACACGCAAAGCATAGCTCAATGTCTCACTTACGGCTGACTCCCATCCTCCTCCTCCTGATTGGAATTACTCCTTCGTTGGCCGTTTTCATTCGTTGCTTTGATAAAGGTAAAATTGACTTGTACCATAGTACGCCTATTGATGGCGATTTTCTGATTGATTGTTACACTTCCGGCAGGTTAGATAATTTAGATAACTCCACACCGTGGCTCAAAGTACGCACCAAGTTTCATACCCAACCCATCATGCATCCCTTTAAACAGGGCTCGCCAGCTCCAGCCGCTTACCACGAACACTCGCACCCTCGGTTTTCCAGCAGCTCTTATCATCTTCCTCGAGGCGTATTCCTTCGATTCTATGTGAGTACTAAGTTGTCCTGTCTGCCTGCGATCTTGGGTTTGTTGCTCATTTCCCGCAGGTTTTTTTTTTCTTTTCTTTTCTTGCTAACGAACATAACTTGGGCGCGACTTATTTTCTTCCCAGCTGACTACTTCCTGGCCAAACTCCAGGTAACCTGTCCAAGAAATGATAGGCCAAGTTGGACTGCTTCATTGTGGCTGGTTTGAAGGTTTTAGAAGGTGTCGGCCAATATGTTGTTATCGCCGTTGGTCCGAAATGGTTCAATGGGCGCATCATGGCTAGTGCGTTTTTCCCCTTATACTAGTTGATACCTTAATGACTTGTTGATTATCTTCGTCCGGTGATGCCAAGAGTACGCCGCTCCAGCTCAAGCTCAACGCACTCACCGAGTTGATCGGGAAGCTTGGATCTACTGCCGGTCTTATTCTGTTCACCACCCCCATAATCGAGTTTTCGTCTAGCTCAAGGCCAAGTCTAAATGGTAAGTCAAACAAACACAAAAAATTTGCACGCTGTCTAAATTTTGTCTATCATGTGGTTCTGCAAACGAAAAGGCTATGTACTTCGTCCGGATTCTTATTATTTCCGTGACCCTGATCGTCGTCGCTGTTGCTGAAAGTATGATTAAAATAACATTGCCACATGTTCGTTACTGATTGATATGCGATAGGTCTTCCGCTCGTTGTTACGCTCACGCTCACGTTTGCCACCAAGCGCATGACCAAGCAGCGCTTGCTCGTTCGTGTGCTTGGCTCTTGCGAGGCCATGAACAATGCTAGCGTCGTCTGCACGGACAAACCCAGTACCCCCACCCAGAACGTGATGTCCGTCGTTGCCGAATCTGTTGGCATCCGCTGCAAGTTCGTTCAGCACCTGTCCGAGAACGAGGGCAGTCAGAACGTCAATCACGTCGTCGATGATTAAGTAAAGGACACGGAGCACAACTGGAGCCACAATGACGACTTCCCGCTCGAGATGGCTGAACTCAATTCGGTTGCCCAGGAGCCTCTCAAAAGCAGGTTCAACGAGGCTATCGCGGTCAATTCTACGGCATTCGAGGACAAGAACACTGACACCAGTGAGCTCGAGTCTGTGGGATACATGACCGAGACTCCGCTTCTCCGCTTCGCCCAGAACCCCAAGTGGGCGCCTTACCAGCAGACCCGATCTGGTGCAGATATCACCCAGATGATTCTGTTCTCGAGCGAGCGCCAGGCAACGTGTGTTATCACCAAGTTTCCAAACGGCAAATGGCGGTTGGATCTCAAGGGCGCGTCCAAAATCTTGGCTAGAATGTACAAGCGTCATGTCGTTGTTCAGCGCGCAGGCCAGTTGCCCGACGCCAAGGAGGTCGAGACCGCTCCGATCATCAATATCAAGTAAGGAAATAATTCCCGGACTATCATCTTCTACGTCAACCAGATGCTTCGTACCCTCGCTGTTGCCTACCACGACTTCAAACAGTGACCACATGCAGGACATGGCTGGTGCCGCGGGCAAGGTTCCTTACGAGACGATCGCTGAATATTTGACTTTGATCAGTATTGTTGGCATAGAGGGTCCGCTCTGCCCTGGTGTCAAGTAGGCTGTACCCAAGTGCTTGGGTGCTGTTGTCACGATCAAGATGTGCACGGGCGACAACGTCCTGACTGCTCGCTTGATTGCGTCCCAATGCGGTATATTCATGGCTGGTGTTATTATCCTGGAGGGTCCTGTTCCCCGTCGTCTGTCGCCCGAGGAGAAGCGCAAGACCGTGCCGCGCTTCCAGGTCTTGGTCCGTTCGCCGCCCGGCAAGTAATAACACTCCCCTTTCATGAATCCTAGAACCCTGACATCCGCACCATATGCCCATACGAAACCACCACTCTCAGCCCCTTTGTCACTACTCCACTGTTTCTACCGATACGACTTTGGAAACAACCTTGATCCAACTGAGATATATAGCCAATTGTGAGGACGGCGAAGCGTATATGTGACAAGCTGACTGGGTCCGATAGACAAAACAGGTGGAGCAAGCCGAATCTCAGTATAGCGACTGAGGGAGACACGGACTGGAGCGGAAGTCATCATTATCAAGCCGCCAAACGCACGCTGCGCTCATCGTTAGCCCGTCTGGCACGTTTATGTAGCTTCCGCTGCTCACGGTATGTGTTCTATCTATTTCGTTAATCGTTTGATGATTACTGACCTGGTAAATGCCTTGAACAAGGATACTGTGCCGGAACTGATTGTCTTTTGTCAAAACTATCAATCTATTGCAAAACTATCAATCTATTGCCTTGTTATCCATATGATTAACTTGGTGAGGTGAGTAAAAACGTGACACCTGCCACCTGCCACCTGCCATGCGTCACACGCCACACGCCACACGCCACACCATATGCCACACACGCCACACGCCACACCTCGTACACGCTATAGTTTAATTTATGCCAACAAACGACGCGACTTGATTCCTCTCGCCATAGATGCTTGTCGAAACTTATGCATAGTACACAACATGTATTCAATTTCTGCCTCCGACCTTATTACTCATGATATGTGTACTCTATGAGCCAATAAACGATGATGTGTTTTATCTGCAAAGTAGCCCATTGTGTGTATCCCACGTAATACTGTCGACCGTATCTGTATACAATTTCTATGCGTACCGTTTCACTGTAGCAACTCTCGTGGTCAGTCGTCGCAATTAATCCAAATTGGGCAACAAACCTAAACGGGATGTAAATCTTTTTTGAACTTGCCACGAACAACCACCACAGGCCATTTCCTACAAAAAACAGCTCACACAATGTCCACTGGTAGACGCACGGGGGAGTTCCCTCGTCGTGGCAAGTGCATAGACTGCCCCTATGATAACCGCTGTGCATTGTTTGTTCATGCAGCCACATCAGTACGAGATATTGTCATTTTATTTAGCGATAACTCATCAGATATTTCATCAGGTATTTTCTCCAACAACCCCGTGCGATGAATGTCGACATCCTTGGTCCGCCCATGCTCACGTCCTGTTACCTCCATCCCACCGAAATTACTCAATGCAGCGTGGCCAAAACATTTCTAGTGGCTGTGGCGGATTTGATTCTGTGATTTTTGTTTTTTATAACAAACATTGCTTCTGGGTCTAACACTAATTCTAACAGCTCGAAGAGTCATGGAATTTTCAAACAATTTGTATGGCATGCGGACGAGGATTGTTTGCGCACGAGGAAATGTGACGATTTCATTGTGGCTTTGAGTGGCAAAATGAACTTAAACAACTATACACAGACATTCTCATCAAGAATCCCATAGCCCTGTATCCCCATTACCCCGTCCACCCACCAACAGTAATCCACAGCAAAGCGAAACATCCCATACTAGACAAATAAATACTTCCACCTCCTCGACTGCTGTTATGGATACTAACATCTTTACTTAATAGAGTCTGCTCTTGCCAACTTATATGCGGTGTCAAATGAATATTTTCTGAATTCTTATGAATATGAATGCGCCAATTTGTACAGTTTTATGTTTACATAAATTGTACTAAATTCTATCTCTTCTGCGCACTTTATTTCATATTTTTAGCTTAAGAACTCGGCGAGATATTCATTAAACAACTTCAGGCATCGCTTATCATAAGGTATTACTAACATATTCCGCTTATAGCTCAGCGACGGCTGACTCTATCATGCTGATCAATAGCTTGATAGATAGCCACGCTTCGGGCGTATCTTCTCACCGAAGATCGGCCCGATCCCCGGACTCCTCGCCGAGCTCCAGGCCGAAGATCGAACTGATCTGATTGACTGATCAGTTCTGATCTGACTCACACACTGAGTCAATGGACCCAGCTACCCTTAATTAGAAGGCTCTATGACTCACTGAGATGTTGGCTCCGATCCATGTATATAGTTCATATTATTAATATATCAAACAACCAATAGCATACACTGATCCAGTGATGCCACCAATCTACACCCAGTCATTACTCTAAACCATCCTGTATGGGGATAGGGTGATCCCCATATAGCCAGAACTCTCCTTAGAGATCGGCTTGGCATGACTGTCTCTATTTGGCTCATCCAGGCTTCCCTCAGGGTATAAAAGAACCCTGCAGGAGACCCTTGCAGAGCCACCTCCTCTTACTACCCACCTGATCGGTCTTGTGTGCTTTGGTTTGTATTTCTCTTATCTCTTATCTCTTGTGTGATCTACTGTATCTAATAAGTGGGAATCCTAGTACCTGATTAGATACATCTGTGTGATTCTGTATATATAGACTTGTGCTTAGATTAGCGTATAAATAAGTACCTGCCAGTTGTGGGAATTAAGTACCTATTTGGTGTGAGGAAATATACGCATTAGGCGCACCCCATCCATCCATATTAAGCTATCGCTTAAGTATAGATTAAGTTTAGTAATAGTATAGTCCAAGCGACTAGGGCTGAACTATAATAAGTATATCTAAGGGAACCTGACCGCTGTAGTCTTGCTCTTTATATATTATATTAAGTCAGTTTACACTGTGAAAGGTTAAGACTATCTAAGTGTTACTTGATAATCTCTGAGATCTTATATTAGCCTTCCTATCGAACCTAGGAAGTATTGTTTACTATTGGAGTACTAACCAACTACATTGCTTAAGCTCCAGATATCCAACTGTACTCCAACCCGTAACAACTGCAGCTAGGGCTCTTATGGGTGGATATGAGTCATACTTCTCCCCTAGCTCAGCCCCCACCAGCAATATAGGTCGTAATTATTCTAGTTCACGTCAATCATCAATGCAGCAATATCGAAATCGGACCCAGTTACCTTCACAGCATGGCACCCAGCACTCTCGAAATGGTCTGGCACCAGGAACTGTTTTGACTGGGCCAGCTACACGTACGGCAAATTTTGAGGCTTTGGTTGTTGTGTTTCCGTTGGCGGTATGTTGCTCTAGCTTAGTGGAAGAGAAATAGGTCGAGGATATTATTGTATTTTTAGATTTATTCTGAGGACTTTGGTAGTCTACCCCCTGACGAGGTTGTTCAGGACACTAGGATCAGGTTTCCAGATGATCAGCTTGAAAGTTGTCTTCAGCGGTTCCAAAACTTGGGTCTTATAGCTGATATGTCCATACCTGCCGACATTCCGTCAGACCAGTTTTTCACTCGGTTTTCAGAGTCTTTGCAAGCTCACCTCTCATCAAATTCCTGGAAGCTCCCAGAACCTGGCTCTAGTGGAAGCCCGTTTGAGCGGAAACCTTTCAGGATGCTGGTACGAGGTAAACGTAGCAATCAGGTATTCTTATCCAAGCCTCCAAAACCACTTGTATCGTACAAGTTCACTGCTGAACTCTTGTCCAAGAAACCATATAAGGGGATTCCAAATACAATTGACGGCAACCACAACAAACTCATTCTATTCGTCTGTAAGCGGATGTTTTTTCTTTACCGTACCACAAACTCATTTAAGTATAGCGCCTATTGGTGGTAATGTCTATGGCTCAATTAATCGGTTCCCTGGCTGCCAGGATGCAGCTCCTGGTTGGCATGTATGCGCACCTTTTCGGGCGTTTGAGGGATGGGTGGAGAGAAAGTTTGAAATCGTACCCTCGATGGACACTGAATGCTTTCCGGGCTGCCCAGTAAGAGACTGATAGTTTGATGAGCTGTAACTGACCTAGATATACAGACGATTCAGACAGCTGAGGGCTCCTTGAGTGACGATGAATTACCATCTCCCCAGCAATTAGTCAGTACAGACTAGCCCGTCACACTTGCAACTATTGAAGAGTATCATTAGCTTTCACAGATTATACCATCAGCAAGCACGCAAGCAAGCCAAATTCAACAAACCAATCAGACTTCAGTTGGCCGACCAATCGAGGCACGTTTTATTCCATGTTAACAGACCGGCCCAACTAATGCCCAAATCCAAGGTTATCGAAGTTGAAGATGATTCAGAATTTGAGGCTGCAATTCAAGCATCTCTTCGAACATTCCATAACGAAAGCCGTGTTGGAGAAAGCAGCACAGCTGTAGCTAATGGGAGGCGTTGAGTGCTTTTTTGATGTTTGTATGTTTGGTCATTCAGGTTGATATTTAGAGCAACCTGGAATACAACCCGCACCGATAGAGGCTGTTCAAGAACTACAAAATGCTTGTCAAGTCCTTTCATATGTACCAGAAACAGCTCAGATACAAGACTTCTTCAACGGCCTTCGATATAGACTACCAGCCCCACTAGACGATAATGACAGAATTTATTTTGAACTCCCCCAAGGTACTGAGGGTGATGCGGCAGATATTTTCATTAGATTTCTTCAGCACCACGTATCACATGTGCATGATTTTGATTATCTAAGCACTGGCGAAGATCGGAGCTGGCGTGATGTGGTCAAACAGACACCAAAAACACTCTCTGGGCTTTTATATGGCAAACATTGGTGGAAGTGAGTGGCCGGTCCTGTTTTTGAACATTTTATTTATGGATGTTATACAGACTAGGTACCGGTAGTGGCTCTGGAGTTGGTAGATCAATTGTGGAAGCATGCATGGAGAAGATATTTGACAACAAAGAGCATTACGAAGAAAATCATTATACGGGCAACTGTATACCATTTCGTCCGCTTTGTGAGATCTGATGTTTTCCTTTTTTCATATACACACTCACGTTCATTTGAAAGTCTACAATCAAGACAGCAATGTATCTCGTCAGCTACTGTTTGCCACACACGGCTTGTTCGCGTCGCTATACATGATTTGGACACGATCAGGACCATCTAGGATTTCTGGTATCTTCATGCAGGCTTTAATTTGTGGATGGAGCTCAATATGCAACGATCGAACACTTCGCCTGCTCTGCCCGGAGTTTGCTGAACTGTATCTTCCCTTGTCGCAGTACCCGTTGGACTCAAGAATATCTGATCAACAAACACTAGTTCACCCCTTATTACCGGCTCTGGATGGACAGACGGTGAGACAAATGTGGCAAACGAAAGGTACAATCTGAAATGTCTCCAATGCAGATGCAAAGTATTGATAGTCAACACCCTCGTACCGGACAACGACATCAACAACTATGTCTAATTGCCGCGTCCTATCATCTGCTCTCAACGGCACGCCAAGAGGCTTTCGAAAACCATCCTGATGTTTTAGCATTCCGCCAAGGGTTCAACTTACCTTTCGATCGCGAAAATACATTCATAGAGGTCAGTAATCCAAGTTCATATATGCTTGACTATATTTTGTCTCAATGGTATGTAGATACTACGGCCTCAATTTGGGATTATGATACCCATTATGTGGTCCCGAGCTGTGCCTTCTGCAGACGTATTCATGGAGCATCTCCTAATCCATGCAGCTCCTGATCCTGAAACATACGATCTCATTCCCATGTCTCAGAAGCACCATATTCTTGCCAACGCAATCAAAGAATACTTTAAACGGCCTGGCCATCCAGACTGTGCTTTTATCCGGCAGCTGATTACTGCAGAGGATTTTGAAAGGGGACATGGCGATCACAGTCTCCGGGCTAGGCTTTTCATTTTTGCAACCACCCGGTCTTGGTCTGCTCCAACCGAACCAGGGTGGCGTGTTACTGTGAGTAGATGAGGCCATTTGAAATACCTCAATAGATCATCTAGTATGTGTTTAGGTTGAACTTCTTGAAGACCAGGGTGTTCGTCCAGATCCCGGTGGCCATCGCCACATGAGGATTCAGACTTGCTCTCGATCGGCAATACTCACATTTGATGATGACCTTGTCAACTCGTGTTTGGAACCCATCCCACCTAATAGTCCAAATTTTTCTCGATTGTTTGATCGATGGTTTCATGCACAGTTGTGTAACTACAGTGGTTCAAGCACCTATACACTGATTTAAACATGATGTATATTTCTCCTCTCTCTTTATTTTGTGTCTACTATTTTTTGGCTCCTTGTTGATGTAAGAATGTGTTATCTCTAGCTGTCTTATAAGTAGATTTTGGCGCTCGATATTTTTGACATTTTTGAACTTGTACTTGGCGACTCGACCTGGGCGCTCGCTAGAGTAATTCTCTGTATGACTAGAACATACAAATTATCTGGATCGGGATCCAAATTATATGGAATCTGGGCGTATGATCCAAAAAGCGGCCCACCTGACGTCACAAAATGTCATAAAAAAGTGGGGCTGGAACCGAGCCAAAAGCTTCGGCACCGGATGAACTAACCATATTCTGTTGCTCCACCACAATATCCGGGTGGAGCCACTATATAAAACTGAATAAAACGTCAGTAAAGTGGCCCTTCTGAGGGTCCAGATTATTTGGACGTATACGTTGTATAGAGATTGTGTATGCGAGTAATGTAAACATAGTGCATTCGAAGGGAGAGATCACATAATATGTTTGATCTGAAGTGGCTGTCGCGGTGGTTTGGGAGAGCAAAGCGTGGGCCGGGCCCGCCCAGGCTGCAAGTGGGATTGTGTGAGGTGCGTGAGCGCACCCACACAACCGGCACAGCCGCACGGCTGTGCCTCTCTTATCTCGTATCTGCATCTAGTCGTTCTTTATCTTATATTTCATACTCGAACCCTCACTGTCATTTCTCGTCTATATAAGACTCTCGTTCACGCATGTAGATACTTAGCTTTACCTTGAATTTGAGATTGTTGGCAAGTCTTCGCTCCGCCCTAAGCCTCGACACTGCCGACTCCCATCTCGCGTTCGACTCGCTCGGCCTACTGGCCTCACATTTTTTGACTTTTGCTGCACCCCCCTCGACAAATCAGCGCCCTTCGACGTCGTCGTTCCTACTTTGGACGACAGCCTATATCGATTTTTTTTTCTTTACTTGATTCTCGACATATAACCCTCGAAACCCAACGGGACTGATCACCCCGGAGGACCCAAAAATAATTATTTTTTTCTTCACGCTACGTACAAGCCGAGTTCTTGTTCCCGTTTAATTTTTGTTTACATTCCAGAATCTGCTAATCGCGATTTAAAAACATGGCCACGACTAGGAGCAGACGCAAGGCGATGGGGTCTGCTGCCCCGAGCCTCAGCTCACTCCCCCAGAGAACCTCCATGGTCGCTACCAAGGAGCGTGTTTACCGCACGGTAACAATCGACGAAATCCCGGACGATTCCCCCGGGTTTGAGCGTGAAGGGTCTGCCGACCTCGACATCCCTGGTTCGTTTGCAGCGAGCCCGGTTGACGTCGGCGGTGGCACGACCAAGCTCGAGACCAATGTCAGCGAAGACGACGTTGACGAGCGCATCGCAGACGCGCATATATCGACAATGGCGGAGGAGAGCACTGACGACGAGTCGTGCCCCTCCAGGGCGAGCATTGCTGAGGGACCGAGCTCCCCAGTGTGCCCCAAACAGGCGCGTATAGGCGCATCGCCGTACCCCACCAGGGCGAGCATTGCTGAAGGACTGGGCTCCTCAGCGTGCCCCCAACAGGCGCGTATAGGCGTATTGCCGTACCCCTCAGAGCGTACGCATGACAGTGCTCAACGCCTGTCAATGTACCCCAACTCAGACTCGACATTTGGGCGTTCAGCCACACCTAAGTCGACTCTGAGCGCCCAGGTAGCATATGGCGAATCAAATACGCCGTTTGAAACCCCTGGCCGACGGGCACGCGCGTACGCGAAAACCCCTGGATTGAAATTGGACGGTGCCAAGTATTTCACATCCAGTATACTAGACTCAGAAAATCGTGATTCATTTGATAACCCCGAAGAACGTTCAGACGAAACTCTGAAACTGACATCGCATCTGAAGCGAAGAAAGTCAAATGGACAGCAGAAGCAAGCAGACATCGCTTACCTGAAAGAAATACTCGGAGACGACGAGCGTCGACGCAGCATTCGGTTAGAGTTACCAGATATTGTCCGCAACGATAAATCGCTACTCGAGGAAATGGAAGCGGTACTCTACAACTCAAGTGGAGATGAAACAAATGCGCATGAGTATGAGCCGTACCTGGCTAAAACTTACAGAGAGCGGCCACAAGCTCAGGTCTGGAAGGCTGCGAGTATCGACACGCGGAGCCGCTCGACCCCCGAAGCAGGCCCGTCCTACTTTGACAAAGGCAAATGGGTTAGGGACGAGGACTATGAAGCGAACAAAGCTTACAAATCGACGCATATACCCACAGTCCCAAGCCCCGGCGCATTGAGCGAAGGGCGTAAGAAAAAGAAAAAGAAAAAGTCAAAGCGTCCGCGTCCATCGCTTGGACTTACCGTCGACGAAATGCAACCGAGCAAGCCGCACAACTCCGAACCAGAACCCGCCCGAGTCAACGCCAAACTTGGGGCAAGTTTGGCAGCTTTACCAGCAGGCGGCTACTTTGCGGAGAAAATGCGTGCCAAGAGCCTCGGCCCAGACTCGAGCTATACCGAGTCAAGAAAAAGCCGCAGGAAAAGAAACCCACCGAGCGATCCATCAAGCTCTGACAGTTCCGATACGTCTGACAGCTCTGACAATTCTAGCGAGAGCTCAGACAGCTCCAGCGAGTCTTCAGATTCCAGCAACCCTCGGGAAACCTGGGAGAAGCGCAGAAAATCAAAGAACAAGTTAAGCGAGAGCTACAGCCGTCACCGCGTCTCACACAGGGACCGCTATCGTGAGGAAAACAGGGAGCTCAAGCGTAAACTGCGCAAGGCCCGAAAGGCTCGACGAGCCGGGATTCAATTGATAAAACCTACCCCGTACGATGGCTGTGAGAACTACGACATATTCGAGAAGTTTGACTACGAGACCGATCAATGGTGGCAGGACTCGGGGCTTAGTGACCGCAAAGCCGTGAGCAAATTTGGATCTCACTGCTCGGGAAAGGCTGCAAACTGGTATATGGATGAAGTCGCGCCGAATCCAAAGAAATGGACGATGGACACCCTGAAAGTCGGGTTATTCAACCATTGCTTTCCGCATAATATGAAAAACGAGCTCCGGCGCGAATACAATTCAGCGTGGCAGCACAATTTGCGATTCTTGGATTATGTCCGACTCCTCAAGCGATACCAGCGTCGTATCCCCGACATCCGAGATAGAGACATATGTCTGAAATTGTGGGATACAGTACAGGACTACATACATGACAAATGGCTAGAAAACGGAATAAATCCAGAAACTACGAGTCTTGACGAAATGTGCGAAAGCGCAGGTCGGTACGAGGCGGCTGAAACAGCGATCCAAAAGCGGCTCGAAGACAGGCAAAGGAGTTTGTATCAGCATACCAAACCACAGTCTGAAGGGCGGGTAAATGACTCACAGAACACAAGTAATCGCTACCCGACCGCAAACGCCAACTTGACACAACCTCAGCGAGCGCGATCTCAATCGCCCCAACCTTCACCCCAATCAATAATGAAACAAGAGCAGAACAATAATACCATAAACAACAAGAAAGAGACAACCAAATAAAGTATAAAGAGAAAGGGCAATGAGCAGCGAGAGCAATGTAGGGCAAGCCGTGAGGACAACATGGTGGTGTGTGTGGCGAGCACCAGGCGAGTGGCATGTACACAAGGCCTCAGACAAAGATCAGGAGTGAGCTCCGGCCAGTAGGCAAGCAAGCTATCAAGCAAGCAAAAGAGTGAGTGGGTATGAGAGAGTGCACGATGACGGGGTGGCAATGGTAAATGACGGACGGTTCAGTGCTATGACGTGGCTAGTTGTGACAATGTTTGGCAGTGGCTATGCTATGTTGTGCGTAACTTGTGGCTAGCCACAATCACTGCCGTTGACTGAGGAGAAACATCTCTCTGGGCCAAAATGCCACGACAAGGAAATAGGCCAATTAGACCAGCTCGAAACCCGGACGGAACAGATAGGACTGCTCCTGCTCGAAATACCGGAAATGATGACGATCTAGTCAGCACTGTGCTAGGTATGTTTGCCACACTTTGTGTACCATTTAATGTAACACCGATTTTGGTCTAGGTGAAGTTGTACCCTCAACTGGTTTGTGTATCTAGTATAACCACAAATCACACTACTCATGATGGGACAGACTCTGAGGAGAGTGTTGCCAATGCCGAATCACCTCGATCTCCATTGTACAACAGCCGAGCACTCTTTACGACCAACTCTCAACTTGAGCTACTGGATCTTAGTCAAGATCGCAAGCTTGATTATGGTAAAGTCATGTTTTGGGACTGGAACATAATCAGTTGACTAATTGTTGTCAATAGCAGATGTTCTGCCAGTAGACACCAGCTCTGAACATACAATTCGTTTCCGTGAAATGGGAGAGTATCTGGCTCATTTTAGGGACGAGGAGGAACAAAATATCCAATCAAATCAAAATGAAGACCTGGATAACATGAACCAAGTACGTATCATAGAATCATCTTTGGTAGTGAAAAACGTCAGGTAAGTGAACTCTATATGTGTTTAATTAATGTAATGACAGTAAAAATTAGCAATGCCAGGAGCCCCCCAGACGAGTCACTTCAGCTGCCCACAAACGCCATTCAACTAGAAGTACAGGTAGCTCATTTGTCTCAAGTATCATGGTATTGCACTAATTGCGTTATCATAGTTACCTGAAGATATCCTAAACCAGATGTTTGGAGAAGATATTCAATTATACGACTCACTTCAAGGGCTTGATACCCACTCTGGTCAACGCCTCATACTCGGTTCTCGACTTTTTGATAAAATCATCCACCAGTTCAGGTTGAGTCCCCAAGGCTCTGTCTCTGCCAACGGTGTTCAGCTATCACAGGCTGACGTAGCTGCGTGGATGGGACAAAGCTTGGGTACAATCAACAACTGGCGAACAATAGAGCGTCGTCGTGCGGCTTTTGTGTTCAAGGTGGACAGCATGAGTCAGCCTTTGCCGCGTCAAGCAAACATGCGTAGTCAGCTTGTTGCGTTTGAAACTGGGAATGCAGATAGGTCTGTTTCCAAACGTGCTTCACTGGAGCGTTATATGGTTACTTGCGAGCAGTCTCTTGTTCGCTGATATACAAGATTTTGAGTGTTTTGTTTGCGATGGTCTGCTCAATTCTTTTGTACTTTAATCAAACAAGTGATTGAATAGTGTTGAATCTGGTTGCTCAGTAATCACAGCCCAGCCTTTGACATTATAAGGATATTTCAAGATAAAATTGACAAACACATACAAGCAGTTCTTTGCCTCTAACTAGAGTGGCGTGTGTGGCTTATCGCATCCTACTGACCACATCAACCATGAATCACACTGAAACTGGCAACACCATACTTGATGGTATGCGTTATGCATATCGTGTTCTGGAACAAGATGTTGTTCAATCTCTTCGCACTCAGCTTGGCAACTCTCATCAGTTGGGTGTAGTACGATCACGAGCAGTATCCCTACTGGAATTTATTGATTCTGTAAGCTAAAGCTTATCTTCTAGCAGTTCTAAATAGATAACACTCATTGACTTCAGCACTCCCATGCTGTGCCAACCCAAGCTGAACTACTGAATGCAAGATCCTCGATTACGACAATGATTGCTGATCTCGATCACGGCTGTAATTTGTCTCTTGACCCTGTGCCACCAGGGGAAGCTCTGGTATCTTCGTTCACTGTGAATCGTACTGGTCCTGGCAGGCCACGGATTGAATTTGATCATGATCTACTTGCTCACGCCTTAGAACTAAGGGGAACACATGAGCTTACGGCTATTCTAAATTGCTCTTCTAGGACCATTCGTTGACGTGCCCTAGAATTTGGCTTGGTTCAGCCAAGTCACCCTGTGAGACAGATTACTCAGAATGAAGATGGCCAGCTGCAAGAAATATACGTCCCTCCAGTTCGAAACTTCTCTGAAATGTCAGACGAACAGCTTGTGGCTTTAGTGACAGAATCGTTAACTAGATTTCCATACTTTGGCAATAAGCTCATGACTGGTTACCTGAAGTCATTGGGCTACCTGATTCCTCAGGATAAAGTTCGGTGGGCACTTCAAGAAGCAAGGGGGGCCCCTGGCGTTTTTGGTGCTCGTAGAATTCACAGAGTGATCTACCGAGTCCCTGGACCAAATTCACTCTGGCATCATGATGGGCAACATGGTAGGTGATTTTGCATCAAATTAACACTACTAAACATGATTTCTGCAGGGCTGGTTCGTTTCAAACTGGTTATCCATATGTTTGTCGATGGATATTCAAGATTGGTAACCAGTATTGGGGTCCACAATAACAACCTCGCAATAACAGTCCTTGAGCTATTTCATATAGCCAGACATGCATACGGGACGCCCAGTCGTGTTCGAGGAGACCACGGAGTGGAAAATGTTTTAGTGGCAGAATGGATGGAATTCAATAGAGGAGTTGATCGGGGCTCATACATATGGGGCAGGTTAGTGGCCACATTGTAATAACAAGTCCAAGTCTTGATAATCAACTTAGGAGCGTGCACAATACACGTATTGAGAGGCTGTGGTACGACATAACCAAAGGCTTTGGATGGAAGTGGAAAATATTTTTTCAAGATCTTGAGGCTCACTACGGCTTTATACCAACTCTCGAGTATCATCTTTGGCTACTGCATTATCTTTTTTCTCAGATATACAGGTCAATGCTCAAGAGTGGATGCACGCCTGGAACAACCACGTCATATCCTTACAGGGTACACGAAATCGATCACCTAATGACCTCTGGTTTTTGGTATGCTTGAAAATGGCCCTCGTGGGCTGGACCACTTGGCATCAGACCAAGATAACCTCACAGAAGCGGACATTGAAGGATACGGCATTGACTGGGAGGCAATGGAGAACGAGCAGGTGATGGCTCACTTTTTTGCCCACAACGAATTCAACCCAGACAGCAACAACCCACCCCTTCCAGAGGGTGTTGATATTGACCAGGGCGTTGTAGTAAATGCGCCGGAGGTACAGTTAGAAGTAGATCTGGCAAACGTCATTGAAGCTGAACTTAATCGTTGGTACGTTCAATTATCAGAAGCTTGTCCCAACTCAGTTTGATTGCTTGCAGGGGTGTAAAAACTGGGTCATCTGACATGCTTGTTAGACGTATGCAATGGGAGGTGGGACTTGCAGCGATGTCAGCGTTCTTTGGGCAATTAGGCTTGATTGATGAGTGAATTGCGCGCATAGAGCGTCTACGTTGTATCGCTGTGGTCGTGCAGAATTGTGGTAGTTTAGCTGGTATGCATACATCGAATAATATTCAGCCGAACAAAAAGGACAGTTGTTGAGTATTTAAGCCAGCAAAATTATCCATAAGGATTCACCTCACTTGAAGCGTACACTGCGTATCTAATCCTCATTACTACTACTTCGTATCTACAACATGCCTGAAACCGCGCTCTTGTCTTCTGCACCGTTAGACAAGATGTTTTGGTGTTCAATATGCTCATGCAACTTGAACATTTGCTCCAGGTTGAACGCATCATGAAATTAGTCAACTCACTTGGCATTTGTATACAATAGACGGAAGGACGGGCTAAGTCCAAGCCTCGAACGGCTGTGCGTTTTCGAGACTTACCAGAGCGCGCCAAACTACCCCTTCTGAAACCAGAAGCCAATGCTAAAGAACGCGGCGAGGTGGCGAATGATACGGATAACTGGCTTGAGGAGAATCCCAGTCAGCCAGACCCCCATCTATGTGATGAATACAATATGGAAGAGCTTACCGGCCAGTTGAGGGCACTCCGTATCATCAACTTGCAGTCCCCTGTCTTTGCGGACATGTTGTCTACGTCGCCAATTGCCAAGCCTGCGCCTCAGCATACCGATCAAGGGGAGTTTACCACACAGCCCAAGGAGAAGCAAAAGGAGCGCGTTCGGACTGTGGATGAGGTAGAATGCAACGAATAGTTTTTTTATTCCCTTAATGTAACTTTTTCCAACGCCGATGCAAATTACATTCTGTCAAAAACCTCGGAGGAGGTATGTTCCTGTGCACTACGTTTGACGCCTACTGCCTCGAATATACTAGTAGATATGAGGGTATAGATGGTATGCAAGCTTTCAAATTACTCCCCAAGCATTCAAAGTGTTGCCAGAGCCCTCCAATATTGGCTCATTTGCTTCAGTCAAGCACCCGCACTCCGTTAGAAAAGTCCCATCGGCGTGGTTGTCAGGTATTTTTCTTCGACTATTTAACCTTTCAATGTTCTTAGCGGTGCTGTAGAACATTTTATCACTCTGACTCATTTTTTGGAGTGCCTTGGTTGTGTGATAATGTTAAATCTTCAAGCACAGCTGAATTTTGGCTTTGAAAAGGGGGCATGAGAAGAGGATGTTGTGTAAGTTTAAACTATCCAAGTTTGGCCTGAATTTTGCACAGATATCTCAAGCAACATTATCCAATCCTCCGCCAACTTTCAAGCTGGTAGAATTGGTATTTGTTGGACAATCTTAAATTTAGTTCCCCAGCGAAACAAATGAGGGCGCTTGTTTGCCGGAATTTGCAAATTTTGGCCTTGCTTAAAGCCCCAAATGGGGGAGGTTCAATGGGGTTTGGCTCGACTGGAGGTGAACTAACTGGAGTATCAAGTGCAGAAGGAGTGGCCGGATCTGCTGGTGACGGCGTACAATATGGGTTGCCAGCGACAGGATCGTAACTGCAAGCTTCAACTCAGCCTTGGTCGCTCTTGGTCGGACATGCCGATATATGCGAGCTACATGCACCGAGCCCAGCTTTCGCGGTGCTGCTGGGGGAGTCGGTCCGCTGCAGCGGACCGACGAGTGGCCGGGCCGCCCAGAGTGCGACCGCGGGGATCGCCCCCACAAATGCATTCTGGGTGGCACTGGACTCGGTTTCATACCAAATAATTCAAGGAATCAACGCATATAGTCTTATTTTAAATGAGGGCGGGCGGTGGGCTAAAAAAGAACACGAGGGCGCACACACACGCGCACCTCGTCGTGGGCCTCTGCACCAGGTCAAAGGGTCACGTGAGCTGTCCGACCCGCTCTTCCTTCGGCTGAGTATTCACGATGCTTCCTCCGCAGGCTTCGTCCCATCGTGTCACTAAGTGAGTGTTTTGTTTGACATGATGGAATCACTCAGGCCTGATCGGGTGTTCAGGCGCAGCGATTGGGTTGATTGTAATGGGTGACGTCAAACCATGAGCCGCGGGGAGCTGAAATCGAACGTGGCCGGGAGCAGGATGACAATTAGAAGCTTGACGGTAACGAGGCGATGAGAGTATATTATGCTTGCAATGGTTGACGACGTCCAATGGCTGCCCAAGGCTGCGCCCCTTCGACATTCATACAGTGAATCGCATGAGCAGAACGGGATTGGTGCCGATTGCAATTCTGGTGACGCGATTGTCAACGAAGTGCTTTGCGTACTGTGTCTTGATCTATTTGTGCTCCCAAAATGCGCATATAGCTATACCAGACCTCTAACGGAAGTCTAAGGGGTCAGATGAGCTCCCACTCGTTACTGAGGTCAAGTTCTGCTTTGCTACGAAGCTCCGACTCGAATAGATCAGCCATGCGACGGTTTTGATGATCAGACATTCTAGCGACAATATATATATAAAACAAGCTATAACTGGCAACGAGTGTGAGACGGGACCGCAAGTAGAGTCTTGGGGGGTGGGGTGTGTTAAAAACAAGACAGCAGGCAAGTCGAGCGTGGAGAACGGCCGTTGGGCACGTGTAGTGGCGATAACGCGATGAGTGCGATGAGGAAAGCGTCAGCAAGTCGTTTGAGATTCGTCGAATACGCCACGGCGACGCAAGCAAGCTGAGACAACCTGGATGTATAGAAATAAGCGAAAAATGCGAATATGCGCCCAGTAGAGCGACAGGCGGCAGAAGGTGCTTTGGGACGACGTTAGCGGCATAGAACGCTCGGAATCGACAAGCTATAAGCACGAATGGTGCAAAGGGCGGGCTATAAAGCTGTAAACAATTTATGTATGCGTTTGAGTACGCGTAGTACGTGCCAAAATCCTGTATGTGCAGGCGCGCTGTTGCTAATGAATCCCCCTATGAGCGAAAAGCGAAAAGCCTGGCAAGAATGCAGGTGATGAGGCACTAGAGTCCACTCTTGTCACCAAGGTGGAGGCGGGGAAAGGGGATGTATAGACGGTGGTGGACAGGTGCAGGAGGCGGAGAAGGGTGGCCAGGGTGCCCCTCTGGTCGTACTGACCCACCGGGCAGCAAAGAAGCCTGAGCTACACTCAAGCACGCTACTAGCTAGGTTCTTCAATTGTTGCTATTAGCTACAGAGGACCCCGTGAACCCTCTATTCCATATTTGGAGCTGGATCACTCGAATTCATTGAGAAACACTGGGAGTTCACTGGTTGGAGTGAAATACGTGTTAGTGATTTCACGCGAATTCATTGGTGCTGGGTTGATCTTGCCAGTGAATATGAGTGAGCTCTCATTTAAAATCATTAGAATACACGCATAGCCTGACTAGCTTTGCAAGCCTGATTTCACGGGAAATAACTAGATATCAGCAATAAGGTTGACTTCCAGTGATTTCACCTGATCACACGGGAAAACCATTGACTTTCATTGATAATCACGCAGATTACGGGACTTAGCGGGATTTCACTGACGAGTGCAACTCCAAATATTTTTGTCCGGTACTGCCTCTCATACAAGTGGTTTCTGCATCGCCTAGATCTTAAGCATTTGGTGGATACATTGTTAAAAATGATTCACTCACGGATCGATCGACTTGATATACGCAGACATTTCAGCTACAAAATCCCTGGGTTAATGCGTGCACTCGATGAGGAGGGAAAGAGAAACACACTGGGCCACGAAGTGATGGTCTGGAAACCTCGAGTCAGGCATGGTATCGCTTAACATTGATAACTTAAAACAGACCTTAGTATTACAAGTGGTAATCAATGTAATTTTGCTGCCCCTACAGCGGGGTTCGTTGGCAAGCTCCCTGTAGCGAGATAGAAGTACATCAGTGTGAATCATGCTAAAAAGAGGCTGTCTTACCATGCCATGACGGTCGGCTTGTTCTTGTATCTTCCCACAAATCCGTTAATATAATTTTTGAACGCTGCTTTTACCACGGAGTCTGTATAGAAAAGGCTGTGATCGTTTGAACCCAGGAGTTGTTTAACATATACATCCATTCCTCCATAATCTACGAACGGTTAGACCAGGTTCGTTCCATATAAATAACTCGGTATGATTTACCTGACCAATTGTTGGTTAGTGGAATGATTAAACGGATGCCCGCGCTGTGGTTCAAGAACATGAGTAGGCGGAAAGCTAGTTCGTTGGTCGTAACATACACTTTAGCTGCAGCAACTACCGTATCTATAGCTATGGAGTCAATAAATGTCGTTCAAGTCTGTGTCTACACTGACCAAACTTCGCTAGGCCGTCCGGGCCAGTGTTCAATGTCGGGGTTTTGCCGTTCCATAACTGATAGTAGGTTCCACTTGGACTTGTCACCTCATTGAACCCCCAGGTGCGTAGAGTGGTAAATTCGCTAAAACATCCATACAGTGGGCCGCAAATCAAATGAGACACGTGACCCGCCCGCAGAGGAACGGCCGCGACGGGTGAGGGAGAGATATTGTCAGGGGTATGTATTAGTAGAATATGCAGCAGTATGCTATAAGATACATGTTTTAGATTTTCAGAGCAACAGGCCGACTCTGTGGTGAGATAGCCCTTGGACAATGCAAGTGGCTGTCCCATTTGTTTTGCCGATTGGCGCTCAAATGTTCAGCCTGCGTAAATACGGGCTTAATCCCCCATTTCTCGGTCAAGTTTGCTCAAATAAAATGCGCGAAACAGATGTTCAACACGGATTGAATATTCACGCCAAGTACCAGCTCGGTCTGATGTCTTACCACGGAGTTATAGGCAAGCCAATATGCCAGGCTACACCCTCCCCTACCCCAAGTTTCACCACTTTCGGGGAAGACCAGTTGGTATTTATAGGCTAAATACACATCTAAGGACTATAATATATGTATGCACAAGGTGTATAGCGGTTACATTGCACATACACGAGGGTAAACCATCATAAGGGGCTCCTGAGCAGGATTCTATGATAATGAATCCAGTACTGCGAGCGCGGAGGTAAAGCTATCAGGCTACAACGTGCACAGCATATACGAGAGCAGTAAAAGCAAATATGCGCCAAATTTCAGCCGGATCACGCAAGAACCCACATAATTACGGACCAAGCATTGCGGATGCCTTCTAATTACATAGTAAATTCTATCCAAAAACCACAATTCTGCAATGCTTGGTCCGTAACCATGTGGGTTCCCGCGTAATCCGGCTGAAATTTGGCGCATATTTGCTTTTACTACTCTCGTATATGCTGTGCACGTTGTAGCCTGATAGCTTTACCTCCGCGCTCGCAGTACTGGATTCATTATCATAGAATCCTGCTCAGGAGCCCCTTATGATGGTTTACCCTCGTGTATGTGCAATGTAACCGCTATACACCTTGTGCATACATATATTATAGTCCTTAGATGTGTATTTAGCCTATAAATACCAACTGGTCTTCCCCGAAAGTGGTGAAACTTGGGGTAGGGGAGGGTGTAGCCTGGCATATTGGCTTGCCTATAACTCCGTGGTAAGACATCAGACCGAGCTGGTACTTGGCGTGAATATTCAATCCGTGTTGAACATCTGTTTCGCGCATTTTATT
This sequence comes from Ceratobasidium sp. AG-Ba, assembly GCA_016906575.1. NCBI lineage: Eukaryota > Fungi > Basidiomycota > Agaricomycetes > Cantharellales > Ceratobasidiaceae > Ceratobasidium > Ceratobasidium sp. AG-Ba. Next base: position 1,991,420 of record CP059614.1, read on the forward strand.
TGAGCAAACTTGACCGAGAAATGGGGGATTAAGCCCGTATTTACGCAGGCTGAACATTTGAGCGCCAATCGGCAAAACAAATGGGACAGCCACTTGCATTGTCCAAGGGCTATCTCACCACAGAGTCGGCCTGTTGCTCTGAAAATCTAAAACATGTATCTTATAGCATACTGCTGCATATTCTACTAATACATACCCCTGACAATATCTCTCCCTCACCCGTCGCGGCCGTTCCTCTGCGGGCGGGTCACGTGTCTCATTTGATTTGCGGCCCACTGTAAGCATATATGCTAATGCGGTGGCACTGATAGAAAATAGGGCTTCTATTGATACACAGCCATACTGGTATATATGCGATTGGGGATAACCTTCATCAGTGTCCATTACCATCCCCTAACTATCAACACCAGGCAATGGAGCACATAGTTGTCCAGAATGTCAACCAGGCTCAAATTCACATATCACTCGGAGACAAGGCATCTCGTGCTGGTTCCGGAATACACATTATCTCTGGTAGCGTTCGTCTTCGTGAGTTCACCTTATGTGCTAATATAAGCAAAACATGGCGGTCCATATGCTTATTAGCTGCGTCTTGCGATAGCCGCAGTAAAGACGTGTATAGACACATCGCCACCATTTCCAACTGGTATCTCTAGTGGGCATGAATTTTGCACAATGTTATCGAATCGGCCCGAATTGGGGTCGGCTGCGATCACCCGGATTGACTTATTTGAAAAGGACAGTTGGCCACTCTATCACCAGTATCTAGTGTTTGAGGTGCAGTACGAGGGTCAGCTGTACAGTATAAGAGTTGAGACTCTTGGCAAGCTAGATCCTAGACATTTCCGAGCTGAATATTTATCCGAACTTCCTATGGCGGGTCTTCAAACTTTCGGAGACAGCAAGTTTCGAGTCACTATCTTAAAACAGGCTAACGGAGATCCGTCTGGCACAGAACTGCTTGAACATAACACTGGCTTGCTTGGAAACAACACGCCAGCAAAGCTTCTTGTATCTATGGGAGCTCGAGATGACATGCTATTCCGTCAGCTTGCGAACTTCAATGATTGGTATTTTACATCGGTCGCGCCACCCGGTACACCGCATAGAGACAATAGGGAGACACCCAAGATCAAACACTTGCACTTGATTTTGCGGTCCTTTTTCAAGCATGCACCTGATTATGATGTAACGGCTCAAAACTGCTACTTTCTCTCTAGAACGGTGGTACTCGCCTTTTCTGGGTTATGCACGCCACTACCAAGGTTGACTTGGACGCTACGGGCTGAATATTGTTATGCATGCACTGTAGTTGAAACATCACCGACTAGACTATATTGGAGTCCAAACTCGTGGCTGCTAGCCAACAGGAGGTCTACTTTACTTGTTACGGATGCAAGCCCAGCGGAACACCTGCACCAGATGTTTTTCCACAAATCAAAAGAAGATTCGGTCCGGAGGAGGTATATAGGGATAATCTATGGTGTTTTGGTCATCTACCCGTTTTTTGGAGCCTTGATTGTCGCACATATACAGCTGGTCAAGCGCAATGACATATTGTCATGGATATCTCCTGTGATACTCCTCGTGATGTTCCTTCCATCCGCCTTACTTTTGAACTGGTTCAAGATACCGGAAGGAGGAAGAACCCTCAGCGACGTCCCAAAAAAGCTAGAGAGAGTTAGAAATGCCGTCCTCGGCGATCTAGGTACATTATACCTTCGTGGTGATTGGTAGTAGAGCTATTGAGAAATTGATTGATTGCTTTGTACCAACAGGATTGCCACCATGCAACGAATGGCGAGTTTCCCCTGTCCCCTTTATTCAGCAAGCTTTTGTCGCATGCGTTGATCCAACCACCCCCTTTTATCAGTTTGTATTGTATACCCCGATTTGGGTTATTGAGATTTTGATTTTCTATTGTATCTTACCTTTTCTCTGTTTTCTGGTCTTATTTCCGTTCATATGCTATGTGTACCTTAGACGCGTCGCCAGGGTTTTGTGGAGATAAGCGGAGGTTACTGATATGTTCCTTTATAAACTCAAAGACATCATGTATAGGAAACTCCAGTCATTTCAGGTGTATTCGAATATCTTAGTTGAGCTGGTGAATGCGCGTTAAGGTTGCGATGGGGGGCTTCTGAGTGTGTCCTGGGTCGTCCATTCACATTAACTCACTTATTCACATTATACAGTCTTAGTTCGGCTAACTGTGCATTAGGAAAATACCTAGTAAAGAAAGATAGATCGATCAAACAAATCGTAACCATAGCCCCGCAGTAAGCGACTCAATCGCATACATGTTTATGCTAGTGCAAAACGCCTGTCTCTTTTAAAAGCTAGTAAGATGCGCTAGCTCTATGCGTGGGCATATTGCTCTATTCGGAAAGACAGCAGTATATGTTTTTTAAACTCTCAGAAATACAACAAACAGACTTTGAACATAATACCCAACTCCATTTTTCTACACACCCATCACGCCAAACGAGCCGTGAATGCACCCAGCGACTTCCCGACCTTGACCACGACCGTCTTCGCGTTCGAGTCGTACTCCCAGCTCGACGGCGACGCCTTGTTCGAGTCGACGTATACCGCATTCGGCGCGCTCGTCACGCCCAAGAACGTCACCGTCGCCACCTTGGAGCTGGTCTTGTACCCGGTGCTGCCCTTGACCTGCAGCTGCTTGTTCGAGTAGCTCATCGTCAGCCTGGTCGACGACTTTGGCTTGATCGAGATCCCGTCATCGATGTAGAACCGAATCCTTGTGTTTAAACTTTGACAGCTGAGACGTGAGTCCACCCGATAGGTTTACAGGCTAAAAAGGCGTAAAACAGAGTCTTTTAGAGATCGATTGAAAAGCGCATACAATGAGCGTGGCAAAATATCACGTGGTATCACAAAACGGAACGAGCGAGTCACATTAAAGCCAACCACCATCTGGTCCATTGCGGTCTGCAATAGTGCCATAGGCCTGCTACACAAGATGTCTGGCAAGTGATACTAATACCTCCTCTAGATATCCATTTGACCAATCGTACAGGAGTACCAACCGTGGTTGCACCCCTGCCCAACATCGCCGAGAACGAGGCCACTCCTGCATCTCGATTCGATATTTACGAAAGTTATGCGCGGATACTCAACAATGAGGACGTAAGTGAATCAATCATACAATGAATGGATTCCAACATATAGTGTCGCAGATGCCCATGCCACTAGCCGCAATACTCGCTCTTACGGAACTGGTTTCGCACTCAAATGGTGAACAGGGCATTGGCTTCTCAATCCAAACTAACCAAGATTGAGCTAGCTTCCACTATGCAACAGCTACTAGAGTCACTCCAGAAAAGTGCAGCTGTGCTCAAAAGCAGATCTTCTACCCCCTTGAGTCTTACTGCGGGTTGCGATCTGTTTATTCGATACGTAACATCTCTTCCTCAGGATACCATCGTAGGTAGTATATGCTTCGTTAAAAACATGCCACTGATGTGATAGATTGGGTTTAGCCAAGGAGGTCCTTCGAGGAGCACAAAGCCGAGCTTGTCCGACAGGGGAGGAAATATGCACAGACAACAGCCGCTACATGCCGAGACACAATCGCACGACATGCTCTAGGGGTGATCAAAGATGATTCAGTTGTGAGATACCGGTTTCTGCTTTAATTGATCTCATCAACTAAATCTTCCACAGATCCTGACACATTCTTACTCTCGAGTTGTCATGCACGCGCTATTACACGCGCACAGGCAGCGTCGTATATCAGTTTACGTGACAGAAGCTCGTCCCAGAGGACTAGGGTACGCTTTCTCTTGGTCTAGTTGAATGATCTCTCATGAACATCGCAGTATGAAAACCTATGAAGCACTCACGGCGGCCGGAATTCCTTGTACTGTTGTACTTGATTCAGCAGTCGCCTACGTGATGGATAAAGTGGACTTTGTTCTCGTGGGTTCCGAAGCCGTTGTAGAGTCAGGAGGGCTCATCAACGCGGTGGGGTCTTTCCAAGCAGCGCTGATCGCTAAAGCAGCCAACGTGCCATTCTACGCACTGGCCGAAAGCTACAAGTTCCTTCGTCTGTTCCCGCTATCCCAGCACGATCTCCCGTACGTCGGCGGTATTGAACGGGATCCCCTCTCCCTTGATCCCACTAAATCGAGGCTCCGCCCTGGTCCGACCGAATTGCAAAATGAGAAAGAGAAGAAACTTGCGTACCAGGCGTTCACCGACCCTTTCTTGAACAGCTACGACCCTCCTGTTCAAGGCAGATCTATTCTGCCTTTGCCCGCTCATCGTCGCACGCCCTCTCGTGAACAATACAACATCAATATGCTCGCTCCTCCAACTCCGTCCATGAGTCGAGCGCCGTCATCAATAAAAGGAGGCTTCTTCGATCCTTTGACGCCCACATCTGCACGGGGTCCGCAGGCGGTTACAATGATGACCAAAGAGCAGTTGGCGAAAAACCCCGAGGTCGACTACACCACACCTGATCTAATATCGCTGGTGTTCACTGATGTTGGAATTCTGACCCCCGAGGGCGTCAGTCAATTCTTGGTTGGGATATATGCTGATTGATCGTAATCATGAAGATAGAATAATTACTGTAGAGCTAAATTTGAAGAGTATACGTTCAGAAATACCTCATAAGATGCGTTTCTCCTCAAAACGGTTACGTCATCGCCTGGCTAGCTCAATCGGTAGAGCGTGAGACTCTTAAAACAGTCATCTCAAGGTTGTGGGTTCGACCCCCACGTTAGGCTAATGGTCCATATATTTTGCTTCTCGGCTTCGGGACGATAGGTGTTATACTGGTATAGTAGCTTTTCGTTATATATCATGAAACAAACACACGAAATATCGGGTAGTTAGGGATGTGAGCGCACATTCCCTGCACGAGACAATGATAGTTTTGTGACAGCACTTATAGGGAAGGGTGGCTGGGAGCCAAGCCGATCAGCATGATCAGCAGCTACATAAACTATCAGCTCGTAGGTGTTCGGTTCTGCCCCCTTTTTACTATGTGGATAGCTAGCATTATCTCGTTGGCGAATTTGCATATTCTTTTTACTCTCGAGGAATGAGATGGATTGCCTGAAGTGTCTGGTTTGAATACAGCATGTACACTGAAAATTTTGTACAATCCGCAGCTACAAACATATACTCGCATCGCCATAATGCAGTAGAATAACGAGCACATTTACTTGAATGTAAATGTCCGATTTCCACTGCGTTGCTCACTCTGAGCTTTTGGTGGAGCAGGAAAGTTTCCATATATGCTTGCCACTGTCACCCTGGTCAGCACCTAGTCAACACTTCTCAACATTGTCAAACGCACCTTTTTTCTTCTCCTTCTCCTTCTTCCCCGTCTCCTCCTCGACTGGCTGGTCTAGTATGCTCGGCGCACTTGCGTAATCAAACTCTGGTACTGGACTCGCTCTCGCCTTTTTAGCCCCCGGTCCAGAACCGCTCTGGGGTTTTCGTTTTTTAGATTTCGAGCGGGGTTGAGCAACAACCACGACGTCGTCCGCCTCTACTTCTGAAGTTGGGCCGAGTTGGGGTTTGAGGAACGTGGGTTTGGAAGGGGCTGGTTTGGGTGGAGTATCGGACGCGGCTTGGGGCTCGGGTTCTGCTTCTTGTTCCTGCTCGACTTGCATTGGTTCTGGGTCTGGGACGGCCATGCGTGGTGCTTCACTGATCGCCCCATGTATGCGGTTTCGTAATTCTTCAAATGGGCTCTGAGCTGGCGCTGGTTCCGGGGCCGAGAAAAGACTAGAGCGTCCGAAGAGTGTGCTTTGTGCGGCTTTTTGCTTTAGCTGTGGCTTCTGTGGTTGTGATGCGAGTGTACACCCGAAGAGTGAAGAACTACGGGCGAGCTTGGTGGGAGCTAGTATACAATATAGTTTAGTCTATGCTATGGATATCGCTACGAAAGGAGACGCACCATTTTGCGCTGGTCCTAGCCGGCTCCACAGATCAGCACTAGGAGCAACGCTGAAACTAGTACCAATGTCCACCACCATGGCGGCCGCAGCCTCCTGCATCTCTTTTACTTCTCTTCTCTCCTCCTCTTTAAGATATTTCTCCCATCCCTCTGCATCCCTCTTTGCCTTTTCGACAGCTCCTATGACGGCCTCAACTAATCCCTCGGCGTGTGCTCGCGCAGGTCCACTCAATCTTGGAACAGCCTTGAAGAGTGCAGGAAGCGTCGTTGGTGCTTGGCTCGCGATTTGGAATAGAGCAGTGTTTGCCAAGACATATCTATGTACCCCAAATTCAGACATATATTCAAAGAGAGAATTAAGGAAACGCACATTGGACTTTCGTCTTCTGCTCTAGCCACTTTATCTCTCCACCAAAACACAGCTTCGAATACAGCCGCTTTTTGTTCGATTGGTTTCTTCTTGGCTAGTTCTCCAGCAGGACTGTTACTCCTTGACCTAGACTCCGGTCCGTCACTAATCTCCAAGTCCCATTTTTTAGCCAGTCCAGCAGGGTTAGGGATTTCAGGTACGTATAGTCGTCCGGCTGTCGTGGCCGATCTAGCTAGCACGCGGGTAATAGCCCATGGGTATGGTGAAGTAGAAACAGCGGGAAGGGTAGGCCTAGCGTCGGGAGGAGGCGTCCCGTTGACGGGTGTAGGCGGAAGCGGTGGGTGTGTATGCGAGTGTTCAAGGAGTGCGTTTCGAAGTTGGTCATAAATGTGCAAGAGGAAGTGCGTGTCTGCTCGGGCATAATGAAGCATTTCTTCTGGTAGTGGTCTATAGGATTGTATTCAGCATCTTGCCTGAGGATATGCGGGTGTGACCTACCGGATACGCCAGTCCGCCAGTTGATATTGTTTGTCGGGTATAAAGTCTGTGTATCGTGCGAGCAGGGCGGCAAGCCCATGTTTTGGGAATCCTAGCGCGGTGATGTTCAGACATGGGACTATGCCTGTTATATATGATACTCACCAAGAATTTTCGATGCGTGGTATGTGTCAAACAAGCCAACGACGTGTAGGCCAAAGTCTCTCTGTAACCAGATGATATCGCTCTCTGCTCCGTGGAGCACCTTGACTATCCTCGGATCCCTCAACACTCGGTTCAGCGCTGGTCCTATCTCGTCCCTCAGCGCCAGCGTATCGACCACCCAATCTTGTGTTCGTGTGCTGATCTGGGTCAAGCATACTATGCCCTTGTATGTTCGTAACGAGTGATGTTCGAGGTCGACTGCGAGTTCGGTAATGTTTTCGTCGGTAAAGGACTGGACCATCGAGGCAAGTTGGGCAGGTGTATCGACAAATGTAAATGGTGTCGAGTCGAATGATGCTATGGGTGCTGGGGGTGAGGCGTTCAAGAGGGACTGAGGAGGAGAAGAGACATATGGTTGAGGGTCTGGGTGTGGTGGCGGGACGTAGGGAGATGTGAGAGGCGTATTGTCTGGTGGAACCCGGAATTTGAGTTGAGGTTTCGGGAGGTGGGCTGCATGGAGGAGCGAAGGGTCCAATCGTCGGGGCTACCAAATAGATAGGTTTCGCGTTGTAAATCGCAAATAGAAGGACCTACCCGAGAAGGTTTGGATGCCGGCTCGTTTACAACAATCGCTGGCGCCTTGTTCTTGCCCGAAAATTCATCTAGACATGTATCCTACGATCAACACAATAAGCACAACTCCAGGTTCTGTCAAACCAACTCACAGCGTTCTCGAGCAACTGGTCAAGTACGTCGCTGACCAGCGACTTGTAACCCCCTCCGTCGATCAAGTCGTCTGCGCTTAGAGCTTTGCCTTTGCCCTTGCCTCCTGCATACTGAGCTATTCGGTCGACGAGGCTGAGTATGCGGTTAGACACGGCGTCGAGCTCTTTGGCGGCCGTTCGGTCGAGTGTGCGGTCATAGGCTAGGGAGCTACCGGTCGGAAGCGTGCTTACGAGCCGGGTAGGAGCGACGATGGCTGACTGGAGACGGGCAGTGTAAGCAGCGAGATCGGTTGGAGAAGGCACTGGAACAGTCTCGGAGTCTGATGAGTGGGTGCTCATCGCGTGCTATGGATTTGTGGGGTTGTTGTGGCCAGGATGACTGAGCAGAGGAATGTGCCAGACCAAGTGTGAAAAGCGACCGTGATATATTTTTGTGGGTGCACGGCGTTGAGATGGCCACGCTCGCTGCTGAATGGACCGTGCTGGTTGCAGAGACGGCGGTTGATGTGCAATTTCAAGTGGAATTGCGACTAACTTTTTGGCCACGTGAGAAGCGCCGGGATTTGTCATGTGCTCCCACGTCCTCGGAGCCACGGAGCGAGGTGGGTATATATCGCGCAGGATTAAACTCGACACGACCACACTGGCATCTCGAGTGCGCCTGTTTGCTGCTGCCCGACGCTATCCCCTCGCCGCGCTCTCTGGTTTGCTCTACGACCACCGTCTCTCCACCATGGCCCCCACCCAACGCCCAGACACCACCGGCCCCGATGGCAGGAGCAGCACCATGCACTCCAAAGTCGTGAGTGCACTGTGCCACATCTCCTAGCCAGTCTCTCATTATTCACCCATTAGGTGATCATTGGATCGGGGCCTGCAGGGCACACCGCCGCCATCTATCTCGCCCGTGCCAACCTCGAGCCTGTCATGTTCGAGGCAAGTTCTCCCACTCTGATCTCACGCGCTGCCAGCTCACTCTGTTCCAGGGCTTCATGGCCAACGGGTTCGCAGCCGGTGGTCAGCTCACCACCACGACCGATGTCGAAAACTTTCCCGGTTTCCCGGAAGGCATCCAGGGCACCAAGATGATGGACAACTTTCGTGCCCAGTCGGTTCGGTTCGGCACCAACATCATAACCGAAACCATCTCCCAGATCGATCTTTCCCGTCGGCCGTTTAGGTACTGGCGTGAGGGAACTGAAGACAAGGAGCCAGAGACGGCCGATACCGTGATTCTGGCGACGGGTGCCAGTGCCAAGCGCATGAATCTTCCCGGCGAAAAGACTTATTGGCAAAGCGGAATCTCGGCGTGCGCGGTGTGCGACGGTGCTGTTCCTATTTTCAGGTCAGCTGAAGATCAATCAAATGCTACGTTCTTTGGGCTGACCGTTTTGGTAGGAACAAGCCCTTGGCGGTTATTGGTGGAGGGGACAGTGCGGCTGAAGAGGCGACTTGTATGTGCATCTAGCTCGCTCAGCTTGATCGTGTCTAACGATCTTGGGCAGATTTGACCAAGTACGCCTCGCACGTCTTTGTCCTCGTCCGAAGAGGCGAGCTTCGCGCCAGCAAAATCATGGCCAAACGTCTCATGGCTCATCCAAAAGTCGTACGTGCCTCTATGCTCTCATCCACAAAAGCAGCTCACGAAACCAAAACACAGACCATCCTCTGGAACACCGTTGCAATAGAGTGCAAAGGCGATGGTGATCTGCTCAACTGCCTGCGCATCAAAGACACCAAAACCGGCGCCGAGAAAGACCTGCAGGTCAATGGTCTGTTTTATGCAATCGGTCACGAACCCGCGACGGCTCTTGTCCGTGGACAAGTCGAATGTGACGCCGACGGGTACATCATCACCGTACCAGGTACAACGCAGACGAGCGTCAAGGGTGTGTTCGCTGCCGGAGACGTCCAGGACAAGCGGTACAGACAGGCGATCACCAGTGCGGGGAGTGGATGCATGGCTGCGCTCGAGGCAGAGAGGTTGTTGGCCGAGGAGGAGGAGCTATAGACGCATTTTCACTGGCATATTAATTAGTCAACTATTACAATGGAATCAGTTTAGATTTGGGTTTGTTGGTGTATGCGTTGGGGTCCACGATCCCGAGCTGCCCAAATTCGCACGTTGTTTGCGGTGGGATGACATAATCTACACCCTGAGTGGCATATTTGCACATGCTGCTGCGTGCGCCGATGCAAACCCAACGACTTCCGTCATCCCACCACCACCGTCCCCACAAGCGACTTTTTCAATAAACCAAAATGGCCACTGATTTCTGCCCCGTCTACGCGCCATTCTTTGGTGCTTTGGTGAGTCGTCATTACGACAAACAGAATCAACAACAGAGCTGACGTTTTCGGTTGTTGTTCGATTTGGTAGGGATGCACGAGCGCGATCGTGTTCACATGTTAGTTTCCCTCCCGCTCGGTCTCCTCTTTACAGTACAATAGAATGACCAATAATGCTGATATACTCTTGTGGCTCTTCCTTTTCGTGCCTCGTTTGGGCTTGCACAGGTATCGGTGCTAGGTACGTTCCCAGCCAACCAACTCGCCCGAGACCGAGCCACTCACCTCGCTCATTTTTTCCAGCTACGGAACCGCCAAGTCTGGTGTCGGTATCTCGGCCATGTCCGTCATCCGCCCAGACCTGATGATGAAGTGCGTTGTCCCAGTTATCATGGCTGGTATCATCGCCGTACGTTCACATCTGCCACGTCTAAACCCGATTTGCCTACTAATCAATTACAAACTAACTAGATTTACGGACTCGTCGTGTCCGTGCTCATTTCCGGAGACAGTACGTCACTTGATATTTTTCTCACTTGTTTCTCACCATTTGAATTTTCACAGTCGCACCGCGTATGGCGCTGTTTACGGGCTTTATCCAACTTGGTGCGGGTCTGAGTGTCGGTCTTGCGGGTCTTGCGGCCGGATTTGCGATTGGTATTGTTGGTGATGCGGGTGTCCGAGGAACTGCTCAACAACCCCGTCTGTTTGTCGGAATGGTACGACTGCGGTGGAGCATTGCTTTCGGTTGACGGTACTAATTGCACAAACTTGCAGATTCTCATTCTCATTTTCGCCGAAGTTTTGGGTCTCTACGGTAAGTTCCTGGAAATTTATTTCTGTATCATATCCATACTTATGGCTCTTTGCAGGCCTGATCGTTGCGCTCATCATGAACACCAACGGCAAGGTCGATGACCTCAATGCGCTCTGCCCGCCCCCCAAGATCTAAGTGATTCCAAGTCTGTTCGCATACCAGCTGTAGTCGGGTGAAATGAGCTGGATGTGTTTTGGACTTGCTCGTGCGTTGCTCGGACTGTGAATGAGTCTGCCTGTACGTATGTGGATGTAATACGATTTTGAGAGCCGAGACTCGATTGGCGTGAATGAGACAGCCTTTTGATTGCAAGTGCTCGCATTTAGACCAACGGCGGCAAAACCGGGATATACAATATGTAGTGTTCGCGAAAACGAGAATAGATCCAATAACATACACCAAAAGAAAGAGCGCCCAGGTGGCGATTAAAACAGTTTTTAAAAAAAGAGTTATCCGCGAACACTTCCGTGGGACCACTGCATCTCGCTAACCGAACTCGCTGGCCCGCTCAACAGCTCGTCGGGAGTTTTCGAGTCTGTTCCGTTTGGCGTTGTTAGAGCAGTGTCTAGCTCTCCGTCGTTGGGCGTGCTGAGATCGAGGTTGGTAGGTGTGTCCACTTCGAGGTCGCTCCCGCCTTGTTGTCGCTTCTTTTGCTTCGCAACGAGCTTTGTCGCCGAAAGCTTGACAAACTTTTTGACTTTTTCGATCTTCTCGTCAGAGAGTTTGTCAAACTTGGAACTTGACAAGTTCTTCCCACGCATCTCGGTTTCCGTAATCTTGTCTGTGAGCTGAAGAAATAACATGTCAATTCGAGTGGGAACAAGAGACAAAGTTCATAGCGTACTTCTTTTGCAGTCTTTTTAAACTGCTCGTGCGAAATCTCGCGTTTCCATTTGGACAGCGTCTTGACGACTACCTCGCCTACCAGTTTCTTCATCCTCTTCTCCCTTTCCTCAAATGGTACCTTGTTCCAGTCTCTCGACTTGTTCCTCAATCCATTTCTTGGAGTTCCCTCGGACGTAGGTGTGCCCAACACAAGCGACAGGGAACCGGTCGAGGGTGACGGAATAGGAGCATTCAACTCGCTAGCGCGGGCGATGATCGCGTCCAGCTCGCTCTTGGTCGGCCAACGGAATGCGTTGGGTTCGGGCGTAGGTGTGCCATTCGCCGAACCATTGACAGCCTCGAGTCCGCCGGGTGGGAGCGGTCCGATACGCCTGTGTGCGCCGCCTCCTAGGAGTGGAGTCGCCTTGAAAGTGAGGACTGGTTGTGGAGTTTCTTCTTCATCGTGTGCGGGAGACTCAGAGGCTGATGCGGTATGTCGTTTAGAGCGTGCTTCCTCGGCGTCGAGTAGCTGTAGGGAGGGAATGAGTGTGTGAAGGTGAATTAAAGGTAGAGTGCATACAATATCTTCATTCTTCCGTTTTGGTATTCGGTAGCCAGATTCCTCGAGGGTAGACCATTTGCTCAAGAGCTATCCGACCAGGATAAGTCGCGGTTACGGTACCACTAGCCCACACTTACCTCGTCTGCAAGCTCCCGTAAAGTCTCATCCCCACCGCCAGAAATAGACTTCAGCTTCTCTTCTACATTAGATTGTTCGACCTTGCCGCGGTTTAGCAACGGCCACGTCGCCAATGACCGTAGAATCTATCACTGGGATTAATATGACGCTGAGTGTTTGTTTGGCTGCATACCAGCTCAACGATCTCTTGGTCAACGCTGCTATCGGTGTAGTTTTCCTCTAGGATTCCAACCATCATCCCAAACGTTCGTAACCGCATAAACTCTCGCAGAACGTCCGCATCCGTCAGCTGATCAAAAGTTAGGTACCGCCGTGGTATCAAGCCAGGCCATTACACACATTGATCCTTTTGAGCAGGGCCAATAGCATAGTTCGCTCGCTCGCCATCTGTCTCAGGGCGGTGATAATATTGTTGACTTCATGCATCTCAATAGGTTGAGGGTCTTCCTGTTGCGCACTGTCAGCAAGTAGTTGGCCCAGAATGTCAAATACGTACGATTGCGATAGCAAGTGCATCGCGACCTCTACTTTTGCCGTTGACACCCAAGGCTGTGGTACCACTATCAGCATCGAGTCAAAGATGACAGTGATAGCGCATGGCTCACCCTCCAACATTTCATTGGCCTGGACATCGGTCTGGGTCTTCCCTCCAAGATAGCCTACACAATTTGCCTCGCCGCAATAGCATTTTTGTGGATCGTGTCTAATCGAACAGGCGCCCTATGTCAACGTCAGGCGGACTTTGATGAACAACGCTGGAAAACGTACCCATATCGATCCACATTATAGTTGAACGTGAGTTCTTCATCGGCCTCGATGTTGCGCTTGGCAAAGATACCCATGCGTATGCGTTTCCCAACGACCCATTTCGCTACGTAGCAGTTGGGGTTACACGAGTGATTTGCGAATCTACCTTTGCCACCACGCTTTGTTGCGTCGATGTACTGCAAAAGAGTTATGGCGAATGTCAGTATGGTGTCAGGTCCAGAAAATCGGGAGGGCAGTGACCTGTTCCCGCTGGAGCATCATAAAGTAAAAATGCTGGATCCCCTCCTCTGCATATTCTCGCATTCGTTTTCTGAGCACAGCTTCGTTGACAACATCTCCGACGTACTCGTAGACGAAGTCATCCCTGTGGGTGAACGTGTGTTAGTGTTGATGCGAAAAAAACTGTACGCTTCTCGATGTTTGATGGTAAAGATGGAGTCTCAGGCCGTACTTTTTGAGGGGGGCAGCGGCTCTCATGCCTAAACCCTTGTGCTCAGTTTTAACGATGTGTATGGAAGCATACTGTCGTTTCTGAAATCTGTTATTTTAAGTGATGCCGCCACGAATCGTTAGTAAAGCCATGTTCGGGGCGATTTTTGCGGCTGTTGCCAACCTTTGGTTCTGGCAGTGGCCTTTCGACGGGCATTCTCCCTCTATACATTCTACTTGGGTAAGCCTGTTGATACAGTCTGATCCGTCTCCACATGCACGGTACAACGGTGTGCTACCTGGGATCAAGGGAAGGTTGTAAGTTGGACCTTTTCCCGCCACGACACGAAGAAAGTAGCAATATACCTCGAACATAATGACAATCACACGCATAACCTTCCTCTGCGTTCCTAGACCTTCCTAGTGTTTGAAACTGGTACCAGTTCTCCTTGATCTCTTGGAACTGCTGCGACGCCTCCTCCTCTGCGCGAGGCAGGTGCCCGATGAGCTGCATACCCAGTGAAATAATGCGTAGGCAGATAGGATATGTTGCCTAGATTCAAGCCCGAGGTTATGTTGTCTTGGATCCGAGAACAGAAGTTGGATGGACAAACGACAGTGACACAGTTGGGGAAAAGGCTAAACCCACAAGTGACATTTCCTGGAACACTCAAACAAGCGCCGATCAATCCCGTTTGCCAATTCCGCCACCTCCCACCGTAGCCCGCCATCTTGTCCATTCGACATGAAGTTTTCCAACTTTCTCGTAAATATCTCAAAGGCTCTAAAGTCCCGAGACAGCCCCGCTCTCGTACGAATGTTGGACTTTCGGGGGCCAGATGCGGCAGATTTACTGAAGGACTTGGGTCGTGTTTCAGTAAGCACATTGGCTATTGGTTGTCGTTTTACTTATAGAATACCGTGTAGAAATCCTTTATGGACGCAAAATATAAAAACACGGTCGAAGAGCCTTGGAGCGAAATTGCTATTGCGTATTCGCAGGTGCTAGTGCATGCGAGCGACAATAATTGGTCAGAAGCCTATAAAGAGGAGTCGGCAACCTTTCAGTGAGTACCGGCGTTCATCGCATGCGCACGCAGTAACTGAGATGTACGGAGAGCATTTCTGCGATACTTCATCACCCAGACACGATGGGTCCTACCGGTGTTACAGAAGTTACTACACGACCTGAAGGCCATCGCCGAACTTGCAGACGAACAGGCGTTCAAAGCAGGCGTAAAAGCGCCTTCCTGTATGGAGGATACGGCCCGACTTGCTAACAAGGCGTTTAGTAACTGCGTTACTGACCGGTGAGCGAGTTTTTATAGTTTGCACGATTCAAAGCCATAACTTTTATGCAAGCACATCGTCATCATCAGAGTCTCGCAAATGGGGAATCTATCACGTAGTCGGGGTGGTGATGAAATGCTATTTCAAGGTAGCTACTTTGCCCTTGCTACGTGAACTCTACATCAACGTATTCTAGGTCAACCGAATAGCTCTTTCACGAAATATCATTCGGGCGATCAACGCCAACTCGGACATCCCACCCCTAAGCCAATATCCCCGAGCCGACCAGGTTTGGTTCAAAACTTGAGTAACTTTACTATGTTTTAACATTGGGTTTTAGGTTACCTACAAGTACTACCTCGGTCTAATCAACTTTCTCAACGAGAATCATAAATCGGTTGGTGCTATTGTCTTTTGGCAGAACAAGATCTCAAACAGTTGCACCAGGCTGAAGAGGACTTGACATTTGCATTCTACCACTGCCACCGCGATGCAGAACGCAACCGGGAGTAAGTGTCGATGGATTGATCCTGAAATTTGACTTACCAAACGCTCCAGACTCATTCTCACCTATCTCATCCCTCTTCGACTCTGCCGTGGTGTGTTACCTTCAGAGGCGCTCTTCACGAGATTCCCTCGTTTAGGCGAGCTATACTCTGTGTTCGTTGCTGCTATCAAATCAGGCGATTTACGCGCATATGACGATGCGTTAACGTGGGCCGAACGGCGTCTCACAGATATGGGCACCTATCTGACGGTCGAAAAGGCGAGAGAAGTCTGCATGAGGGAACTGTTGAGAAAAGCGTAAGCTGAAATTCCCTGTCGGGCTCAGCGGGGTTGACAACCAGATGTTCCAACAGATGGATAGTTTATGAGAAATCCCTCCGCGCCCCAATCTCGCTCTTCCACGCTGCTTTTGTGGTCGCGGGTCAAGATATGGAGGTTGCCGAGGCGGAATGCATGGTTGCGAATATGATTCATAAGGGGTATATCCGGGGATATATATCGCACGAGAAGCAGACGGTGGTATTAGCCAAGGTCGCCGCTTTCCCATCGTTGTCAGATCGAAAAGCACCATAACAACACTATCTATCCTCCAAAATACTGGGAGTTATCTTGTATTTGTCGACTTATACTCAAGGAGAAATGTTGATGTTTGGAGAAGTGGGAAACAAGATGAATTCGTAAAGTCGAGAAGCCATAGCACAAAAATTACCAAACTGCCATACATAAACGTGAGGCATTAAGTCCGTAAGAAGAATATAGAAACATCAATTCAATTGCCCTGCTTTTGGAGGCCCTATTTAGAATTCTCCCTAGAAGATCAAGTCGAGAATGCTCCCAATCAAGTTGGATGCGAGGCAGCAGCTACGGCACAGGGTGTTTATTAGCGTTCAGCCGTGAACCAAGCAGATGAAGACTCACTATGAAGTCAAACTCCACTTCTTGCCCCATCCGCATGTGGGTTGAGTTGTGGGAGGCTGATGCGGTACGCAACATCTCTGAGTCTCGCTCCAACTGTATGACGAAGGACAGGTCTTGCCGGATGGCGGGCTGGGAGGATTCTTCGGACCGCCAGTGGGAACACAGCACTTGCGATCCGACCACCAAAACTCTCCCGCAGAGCATGAGGAGGGGCCAGACGGAATAGGCTTGCACCACATGGATTCGACGGCCCAGTAGCATGTGACAGGGCACGACGGCTGGCTATCGCTCGGCTGCGTTTTAGGGACACAGTATCCGCGAGCCGTGCTCCAGTACCAGTTAGAAGGACAGTAGATTCCCTCACTAAGAATTTCGATTGAGTAGAGATAACACACAAGCTATCAAGTGACTTACGGAGGTGATGGGGGACTATGGACACCGCCGATGGGAAGGCAGCATGACTTCTTTGACCAGTAAAACTCTCCATAAGCGCAAGATCCTGGTCCTGGCTTGGGTGGCTCGGGAGTAGGAGTGGCGATGGTCGAGGTGGTAGTAGCCTGGGGTACACACCAGTAGGAAACGGGATTCCAAGAGTAGGTGGGTGGGCACGTAGGCGCAGCGGGGACATAGGGCGAGCTTGGTACACAGCACCTAATAGAGGCTGATCAATATACGGACTTGAACGACCAAAGCTCAATACATACCCTTTCCCTGTGTGCCAATAGTATTTATCGGGGCATTGGTAGTTATTGGGAGGAGTAGGTGGTGAAGGAATGCCGCCGTTCGGTAGGCAACAACCCTTCTTATCCCAATAAAACTGCGAAGGCGGACAAGAGCCAGAGTTTGTGCTAGAAGTTGGAGGACTTTGGTACACCGGAGTCGTAGTTGTCCCAGAAGAGGTGGTTTGTGAGGTAGAGGTTGTTTCATAGACCGGAGGAGTATAGGGGGGAGGTACTGCTGATGTGGTCGTACCCGCAGAGGTCGTCTCATATGCAGAGGTCGTCTCATATGCAGAGGTCGTCTCATATACAGGAGTCGTCACAGGAGTCGTTTCGTGAGTAGCGGTCGTATAAGCCGGAGGTGACTGAGTGGTGGATGTGCTGACAAGTGTCGAAGACATAGTCGGCTGGGGGATACACCGATAGCTATTAGGATTCCATGTATACTTGGGAGGACAGGCAGGAACATCAGGGACGTCTGGCATGGTCGGAACACAGCATCTACAGTGCAAGTCATCAGATACGGGATTTTGTATGCAGGAAGCTACGACTGACCCCTTGCCTGTGTGCCAATACCACTTGTTGTTCGGGCATTGATAGCCGTTAGGTGGTGCTGGCGGAGCCGGGATGCCTGAAATACTATCAGTTATATGCGTCGTATCGCTAAAATGCTACAGACCTCCGTAAGGCAAGCAACAGTTCTTCTTGTCCCAATAGAAATTGCCCTGGTTGCAGCTCCCAGGATTAGGCGTGCACGAGTACACTTTGGAGTTCCATATCATACCAACTCCACAGGATGGAGCAGGCGTTGCAGGATGCTCGGGAACGCAGCATCTTTCATATGAATGGGTTAGTTAGACAGCCTACTGTAATTTACCGAACACCTACTTTTGATCTGAGCTCCAGTACCAACCACGCGAGCAATATTGTCCAACTGGAGGTGGAGGGGGATTTTTCACTCCGCCGTGACTGAATCGAGCAGAATGAGTCTAACGCACAAAGACAATGTCGCCGAGTACTACTCACGGGAGACAGCATCCTTTCTGCTTCCACCAGAACAAACCATGGCCGCAACTCCCGGCGCCCCAGTTGAAGGTAGGGGTAGCGCCGGCAATTGTAGCTGAGCTCATTAAAACGGCGAGTGCAGTGATGGCAAGCATGGCGAGCAAACAATAAGGTGAGATGAACCTAGGAATCCAAGCTCGAGAGGCAAGCAGGATGAGGAAAGAGGTCGACTGAAATCCACCATTTATACGCTATTCGAATTCGCGGAAAATGTGTCGTGAGTATGGCTCAAAGACAACGAGAGCCCGGGTTGCTGCCGGATAGCGTCCACCGTTTCAAGCGATGAAAACAAAATCGATTTGTAGCTCCCATACTCGGTCATCGAGCAATCCACGGCCTCCCATATCGACGTTCCTTACGAAACCCGTCAGAAACAAGTTCTATAGTACCTTCCGAACAACGCCGCTGGACCGCATGCGCAACTGATGACGGGAGTTGCAAACGGAGAGGGCGACGAGTTTGTGGATCGCCCCAGTCCGTTTACTGAATCATTCGGGATGTGGATGATGTACCTAATCGCAACAAAGTTCTAGGCACGTCGGGCTAGTGACTGTGTCGTAGCCGGAATCAGATACGATAAAGCGCAACACGACAACATGGTTGTCGCCTTTGAGAATAACTCTGCTATTTCCAATATCTCAAGGCAGCTTACGTATTCCAAGTCCTGGACGGGTTGCCGATCGAGCCCCCAACCACTACCCCACTTCAACCGAGGTTGCTTGAAACCCGGTTTGCTTCAATTACGCGCACTTCAGGTATGCTTTTATTCATCAGAGAATTTGAACGCTTAAATGTAGCTAAGTGGCCTATAGACCAAGAGCTGAAGATATGTGCTAGCACACCATTATCATTCGATTTGATATCGTACGGGGTCACTCGTATTCATCATAACTTCAAATACACTTGGTATGATTCGTACATAACTAATATTCCTCGGCCAAAGCCTGCTCAGCGTCCTTGCGGGCTATTTCAACCATGTCAGTATGCTTGAATCACAATGCTTGAAGTAGAACATACCTTGATGCTTGGCCTTCTCCTTGTCGATGTAGTCAAGCCCACGAGTCTCAACTTCACGATCAACAAAGGCTCCAACGAAAGCCGCACTAGGTTTATTGGAACATCAATATAAATTTATGGCGGTCATCCAACAGCTACACTTACAAGAGCTCCTTGGCCTTGGCATGAGAATCGGGTTTGCCATTCGCGGCAACATGTTTTTCATATGCTTTAGCAGCTTCGTACGATGCGGCACCAGCTAGATGCAGTTTCGATAAACCGCTCGACTATGGTTGTACGTTAATCGCTCACCAATCAGCTCATGAGACCACTCTGCTTCATGAGGTCTCTGAGTGACCTGTTCGTAGGCCTGAGCCTACAGTCGGGGTCTAGTTCCGAAGAAAATGGGATAAAGTGACTAGGGGGACGAACCTGGTCGCTATCTTCGCCGAACCATCCCATGATTGGTAGTAAAAATAGTGTGAAATGCGGTTGAAGGGATGAAAGGTGAGGTGAAGAAAACGCGGCCGAGGTTGTGCGAAATATATACCCGGAGCCATTGGGGCTATGCCATTGCGATGGTATCGTGACATGTCTAATAATAGATCCAGGCTGTTACTCAATCACGGTATCCACACCATGCGCGTGCTTATCACACCAGGATCACGAACTCTTGATCAAAAGAGTTAAAATTAGAATCGGGGCCGAGACCCGCGTAGATCAAGTTATGCACCCCCGCTCTTCTGGGTTTAAGCGACACTTCTGTAAAATCCTTATGAATGGACTACACACATCATATAGTCACTTGGCTCAGGCCATCTCTTATCCCCCCACCTATGACAAATTCTGTTGCATAAAGTTACTCCTTACACACTTATAAACTAGAGTCTCGCCTTGGGCACGGTTTTCGACCTACCTGGAACGCGAGCATTTGCTATATCCCAAATCCTGACGTGGCCGACTCCATTGCTCGGTGGTTCCGCCGTGCACTGGACTTCACAACCTCATGCGACGTTTCCCCACCCAATTGGATCATATGGACAATAACCGGTCAGATCAATTTAGATATGGGTGCACGCCAACGTTGTTTCAATACAAATCATTTAACCAAATATAATTCAAAGTATTCAGAATACACTAGTTGTTGTTGTACGTGTCATCGTACTGCTGCCAAACCTGGTCTCGCGCTTGTTGCTTGGCCTTCTCTGCATCGATAAAGTCCAACCCGCGAGTTTCGACTTCGCGGTCAATGAAAGCGCCAGAAACTGCGGCACTAATAGAGGGTAAATGCATGTCCATTCACTGGTTCCGAGAATGATGATGCTTACAGCATATCCTTTGCTTGCTCATGCGATTGAGGGTCACCGTTTTGGTCGAGATGATTCTGGTATGCTTTAGCGGCTTCATATGATGCAGCGCCAGCTAGATACCTGGTGTAAGTTGCAGTATACCAAACGCATATCGTTCAACTAACCAATAAGCTCATGCGTCAAGGACGCCTCGTGGGGTTCTGAAGCCTGATATTCGTTGTATTGCTATTCAGGACGATCCGTGATCGTAAATTATCAGCTAGACAGTATCTGTTAGAGGTAAATACCTGATCATCGAGCCAGCCCATTATGATAGTGAAAGTTGTGATGAAGTTGAGGAAGATTGGGGGAAGAGTGACGGTTCGAACTGCCTCCCTCCCCCGTCTTTTTAGCCCTTTAGCACTGCTACATGCTGCTAAAAATACCCCATCTACCTCGCTATCGTCCCATCCTGGCTCCAGCGCACGTCAGGCTTTGCATCATCTGGCGGACGACGAATATAGGCGGGACGTGATTCGACACGCTAGACCAATCGCGTTTCTTCCTCGCACATCAGTTACAAGTTTGGCACCGGCAAAACGCAAACTGCGACCGCAATATCCGCTAGAGGGCTATTTTTAGGAATGACAATACCTCTTCTCGAAATAAGTGTACAGCATTTTGGCTGAAGATACGAGAAGCTTTTGGACTTGCGAGCAGAAGTGAGTGGCGCGCATTTCATACCAAACGAACGGTGCGTTGCCTATAGGTACACTCGTATTCCAATGACCTCACAACGACCTGCAAGGCGTGCTATTTTTGAGCGCTCCGACTCTCCGAACGGCCACGTGCTTATTGCGTCACCAGGATTATGAAGTCGCTTACGGCAGCTTCCCACCATCCTTGTCACTGGCGTGCTCTTGGCGCACGTCAATCTGCTAACCTTGACTTGGTTGTGTGTCCTGTTTATGACGGACATCTATTGCGCCTTATCACGCCAACGCTTATCAGGCCCTTATTCGCACTAATTTGCGACATCTGATATGGCTACAGTAGAAGAACCCTCTATATCTCAGGAGCCTGTACCCCAAGGAGATGTAACCACAGTTCCTGTAGTTTCCACCGCTCCTCCAGAGCCAAAGATGTCCAGACACGCGCCCGAGGCAAGCACATCGAGATACTTGCAAGACGACGAGGATGAAGTTCCCCAAGGAAGCAAGTTCCAGACGTGGAGAGACAAATTGAACCCAAGGATGGTGCTGGAGAACAGCGGAAGTGTCGGTGAGTGAGCTGTTTTGATATCTCAGTTGTTGACTCATGATAGCCTAGCACGCGACCACTTGGCAAATGAGAGAACATGGCTTGCTTATGTGCGGACATCATTGACGATTGCTTCAACTGGTGTCGGTATGTCAGTGCCATTGACAGGCGGGATAACGTGCTTAGACATGGCATTCTTATAGCACTCGTACAACTCTTTACGATATCGGCGCAGCAAGTGAACGACCCGATACTGCTGAGCGGAAAGCTTCAACGTTTTGCGAGGCCGCTTGGAGCAGTGATTGTGGTTATTGGGCTGGTTGTTTTAGCACTTGGTGAGTGCGTTGTATCGGTGCATTTAACCCAGCTTATCTCCGTTTTACAGGAGTGAACCGCTACTTTAGGATCCAACATGCTCTGACAGTCAACCAATTCCCCCCTGCTCGAAAAACCGTCGCGTTTATCAGCACCGTGTTGGCAGCTATCGTCGCAATTGTATTCGGCGTGCTAGTAGGGATACCTCGCCGACAGTAGTACGTCCTTTGTGAATCCTAGCGGTCGCTCTCATACGCAAAAATCACGAATCTCGGATATGTATTATGATGACAAGTACACAATGCCCAATAATAATACAGATTGCCCAAGTATGCGTTACACGGCTCAACAATTATACGGTAGAGTAAGGTATAACCAAAACAATGGTTGTCTATTACGCCAGGGACAAATTAAGCATTGGAGGAATTCGGTATAGCAAGAAAACCACTCACAAAAGAATTATATTCGCAAGACTATGAGCTATATTGAGAGCCCGGGCGAGAGCCGAGTGTTACGTTTGTATTTACCTAATATTGCGTTAGTATAGTTGAGCGACCGGTAGCTAGAAAACTTACGGGCGACGCTGAAGGTGAAGGGAATTCATGACACCATACGCCGCCTCGTTCCAGATCGACTTCGGAACCCGTGAGAGACGGCCGTGGAGAGTTGCTCGAGTCACGGAAAGTGGTCATGGGAGTATCAGGAGAAGTCTCGTCCTGTCCGGCCTCCACAAGCGAGGTCCGGGCCAATAGCCGAATGGTGTTCATAAACGAGTTCATGGTGGATGTAAGGGTTAGGACGAGTATACGCGAGATGTCCTGGGAGTGGATTAATTGCGACTCTGGAGCGCACCGAGTCGCACTATATGAGGGACAATGCTAAGCTCCGGCGGCGAGGTGAGGGACTGGCGCGCCTGAGCAGTGGTACGTGTTTTAAAGAGGCGAATGAGGTGGAAGTCTGGACTGCAACCGAGGTCTGGTGTCATCACATCGTGTTATTTATCCAAACTGTTTTGAATTGGACTCCACCTGGCCGCACTGGGGTGGGGTGATTTTTGTCTCGGTGTTCGGCATGAGGTCATACTCACGTGGTCAGCGCTTGGCCGCCCGGGCTCAAACTGGCCGAGGAAAGGCGCGTACAACCAGTAACAAAATGGCTAGTCAACATTACTTGTTACTTAGAAGAAATTATCGCATATGCATCCAGGTAGACATAAATACAAATATAAGCGTGTATACTGATACTTCAACCAAACGTCCGATCCGATGCAACTGAAACTCGTGAGGCCTGTGTCCAAGAGCCGCGAGCACTATCGCTGTGATGCTCTTGGCTCAATCTATTCACCCCGGGTTCAAAGCTTCCGCTCGACGGCGTTTTCAAGTGCTCATGCATCTCGATCCCCTCGTATTCCCCTCGGCTGCCGCTACCACTGCTACCGTGCGTAACAGTAGATGCCAAACCAGTCGAAGCTTCAGCAGGACGAAAGGGCAAGTCCCAATTCCAGGAAGCGACCACCGGGGTCGGGGACGCGACGGAAACGCCCGATCCGGCGGGCGCCGGCCGTCCCCGTTCACCCGTCCCCAAATCTAGAACGCTAGCTCCCCCAGCCGAGTTCGGTCGCGCATTTGACTGACGAGGAGATCTCGGAGGTGGGGGTAGACCAACACTTTTACGTCGCTCTGCTCGGGGTCCTGCATTCGATGGCGGGTGACGAGTGGCTGTCGGTACACCGAGGCGTCGATCGCGTTCCTGAGGCGAGATAATTGGGAGGCCCATCATACGAGCATGCTCTGAAGGTACTTGAGCACCAAACATGGCCCCGAATCCGTCAGTGACAATGATGAACGGCTGGTTTGACCTGGGCGGGCCATGGCGAGGATCTAGCAAGGCCCTTCCTCCAGAATGGGAGATCGCGCTTTCTAATCCTTGAGAGGACATGTCGCCTCCTGTAGAATAAAAATCATGTTGACGAGTGGTGGTGGTTGGGGTTGGAGGGGCGGATATCTCTGCCGTATAGGGGAGAACTGGCGGCGACGATGCAGGCGTGTGTCGGGAATGTTTCCCGTAATGGCGAGGAGTCGTCCTAACCGGTGAGTGCTCCAAATCCGCACCGCTCGTAACCTCGTCGCGATGAAAGTCTGTTGCGTGTTTGGCCCCTAGGAAATCAGGCGCATCCGAAATAGAAGCCGAATCCCGTCCGCCAGCCGAAGACGAGGCTCTATGCACCTTTCGATTAGACGTGTGGACATCATGAGCCGCCGCAGTGGCCGTTTCTACGACAAAGCGAGTGTTTGTTGTAGTGGCAGGTCCGGATGAGTTGGAGAGTGTTGCCGCTTCGTTAGACGACCGAGGCGTGAAAGTATGCTGTTTCCCAACCAGTCGATAACCCCAGTATTTCCAAATTTGCATCAGATCTATCTGCGTTCCGAATATAACAAACAAGACTAGAGGCGCCAAAGCTTGAATGGTTTTCAGCACCCCATCCACAAGTATAGCTGTTTCACTCACCAGCCCAGTATAAATGAAACCGGAACACACCAGCTAACTGCTCATCTTGGAGAGCAATCTCGCATAAGAGCAGAATCGCCAAAACAAATATTTGGACGACTATGACTGCAAAGCGAAACGCAAGAGAGACGTTGATAGATTGAGTGGCCGTAACGCGATCCCGAAGATATATCCGAATAATCATAATCAATGTGGCTAGCACTAACCCCACAGATACTAGTAGAGGTACGCCGAGGATGATGCCCGACGCTGCAAGACATCTTAGCTCGTACACGTTCAACAGCAAACCAACCAAGCTTACCAAACTGGTAAGTATAATCATCTATGTTACAAAATGTCTAAAATACGGCAGTGGTCAACGCTAGCACACGACAAGACATACATAAAGCTTACATTTGAGTAATATATAGACGGGTAGTCATCGCGGTGCGACCGTACAAGGGCTTCGATGGCTGTAATGACGATTGGAAGTGCCCAAACGAACGGACCGACACAGAGCACTGTAGTGCTCGGGTCCCAGAGCCACTGAAATGACCACCAAGCCCTCCGGGAAGAGTTCAGGTTAGGATTTCCAGACTTCACTACCACTGCAAACAGGGACTAAGATCAAGAATGCATCAGCGTTAGCAGGAATGCTGAAAATCCGACCATTCTTACAAGCGTAAAAGAAACCGTCAACGCAGAGCCTATGGCACTAAATACGTATAACCTACGCCAACGTTAGCAAATCAATGGGGAACTTGGATAGTACTGACAATATGGCGTCTATTGCACAGAAATGAGCCAAAGGTGTATGTTGCTGATCCAATGGGCGTTCGGCGGGAACTATGGGTAAATGTTCACGAAGAGTTTTATGAAGTGGATAATGTAGCAGCGAGCAGATTGCCATTGGCACCGACTGCCACAGTATCACACCCACTACAGGGTGCCATCGTATGTTATAAAGGCTGGAATGAATTTTAATCAGCGGGATGAGCTACACGCTTAGCATGTGTATGCTTACCAGGTCGTGAGCAACAGTAGGGAAACAAGACCTAAGCGAAGAGCAGGGACGTTGAGCCTCGCCACGTCAGAGAGGTTCCCTGCGTTCAGGGGCAGATGCGACCTACCAATCGATATTCCGTACAAGACAACTACAGATATTTGATAGAGCAGCATAGAACTAGGAATTCCGCACTAGCAGCGAAAGCAACCTCCTTCCGCGCATGCGGACGACAACGCCTCTGCTACTCGTATGTGAGGGGCAGTTCAGGAGCAGGATGAGGACGAGGTTGGAAGAGGGAAGCAACATACGGGCAGTCATATGATTGTTCTATACACCCCGGCAGAACCGAAATTTCCTTGCGTTTCCTCCTCCAAATTAACTAAACTATCTTCCGCTAATTCTCCTCCCGGATCGAAGCGTGGATGGACCTACCGTTTTGAAACGCGATTGCATCATATCGGGCAGTTGAGAAACAGGACAGAATCATCGTAGCGCAGGGTTATCTCGGAAATGAATCACGCAGCGTGTTGGTTGTCAGACACCTCAGCCACAAACAGACCGCGTTTGCGATCCTCAGGTCGTCCCCGTTGCCACAAGGAACACCATAGATCAGTCAAATCCGGGCCGCTCGCATCCAAGTACCGTGCAGCACGAACCGACCACTGCACTTTCGAGCACATACAGCCAGTTATCTTATGTTGAGCCTCTATTAGTAGATTACGAGTCTCGATAAGTAATCAAGGGATAGATTTATGGGACAACCATCATGTGGAAGCTGGTGACCCAAAGCGTCTAGACCCGCTGTCCCTGGATAAAAGTCAAATCAAGCTTGCCACACAGTCAGCCTGACCGCGCGCTCCCGTGAACGACAAGGGAGTGTACTTTCTAATTAGTGCCACATCACGATTCAAGGGTAGTGCCAGCTGAACGCGCCGGTTGACAGGGGGTAGGCAGAGGCTATGCTTCAATTTGAGGGACAAGGTGTCGAAATAGCTTCGCTAAGATGTACAATCTTTGTACAAATGAATGGGGATTCCAAACGAAAGGATTGGGGCTACAGTTAGAGCAAACCAACATGAACAAGAACGAAAAAAGGTCCAATCCAGGGCTATGTTTTATGACCAGCCAGGTCGATAGAAGGGGGGCGAATAAAAAAACGAAAAAAAACGAAAGCAGGGGATGGCTGCTCATGGGCTAGGGAATAGCCATTATTACTCCGACAACCACGGATGTGCCCAGAAAGAGCCCTGTGTTCATTGGGTTAGAGTGATTTTCAGTATTTTTGGCGGCCTTGGACTTACATATAGCTACTCGCAATCCAACCAACGCCTGAAGTTTGCTGTTTCGACCGGCATCATCATCATCAGTGGCGAGTTCTATAAAAAGTGGAGGATCACGACAACGTACCGAATCCGAGTGTCTTCGACAGGGATTGTATTAACAGCCGTGCCTGTAAGCCTCACGATGTTTTTGACGATTTCTATTGAAGCCACTCGCTTATGCCGAGAAGACCTTGTCTGGACGGAGCCGCGAGAAACAGAATACTCTCCCGACTGGTTCTTCCGCAGTTTGCGAGACAAACGTTTGTCATCTGTGGCGCCGCCCAGCGACAACTCCGCCGGCAACCTTCCCTTTTCTGCCATGGAGTCTGGTTGATCTATCTCGCCAAGAGACTTATCCTTCGATGTGAACTGACTAATCCGAGAGAACAGCGTACGAGGGCGTTGCGGTGGTTCGGGATGTACATGCACCAAATCAACCTTGGACTCAATGGAGTCATCTGTGAGGGCTGGAGACGATATTGGCTCGTACGACCGGTGCTCGCGAGTCCCGCGCATAGCAAGCCAGAAGCAGAGCCCAGTGCGAGAACCAATCGCGTATCCGATAGCCAGAATCCAAAGCGGCATGGCGAGCAACCTGGCTACTCGACTGGTCTTGTACATAATCAAGAAGAACTCGAGCACAATCGCGGCCGCGGCAGCGATGCAAGCTACGATCAACCGCCCACGAGACGTGGTGGCTGACAGGTTTGAAACCGCATGATCCAAGAATTGAGGGAGAACTTCAGTGGACATATACGAATGAATGTTCGAAGCGACCGGATCGAGGGCAGACGGATGAGTTGTAAGTTTGGCCTCGGACAACGCCTTGTGGAGCACATTTGGAGATACCAAGGAAGTGACGGGACTAAGGGAGTGCGGCTGGAGGTATAGGTCGATTATATTCTGTAGTTCGCGCCGCATCGGTTGGGTTTCCGGATCGAGATGAGGATAAGAATGAATGACATTTGCTTTGGCAGCTTGTGGACGAGCAAGTTGTGGAGTAGATGGAAGTTGCGCAAAAGTTGATTGGATTTCAGCCGCTTTGTTTGCCAGCGACAGGGATTGTTGCATAGTTGACGGGCGAGGAGCCTGTTTCTCGGGCGGGAGGGCGAAAAACGCGGCGCGGAAGCTACGCATAAAGAAATTAACCAGACCATTCATCTTCGGAAATCAACTGTCATTGACTGACCTATTGTATGCCAAAAGAAACTCGAGCGATCTCACCGCTGCGACGTTTGGGCCCTCTTCATTTCGCAAAAACGCTCTTAGATCTCCAACGCGAATCGGGCTCTTGGTACGGCCAGCAAGAATCGTGTCAAGGGTGATCAGGGGCTCGTCATCGGGGCCCGCGAGTGGCGTTGCACGAGTCGGCAACGCCCAGTTGGGAATTCGGAACCAATCTGCCTTGGACTTAGACCTTGCGATCTCCGGCTGGCTGTGAGCGCTGAGGGCATTCGAGTCGATCGAGCTTGTGGGTGCCAAAGGATACAGCACAGACCAAGCAGCAGGACCTCGGCAGCACGAGCAATCAGAGGCGTGTTTTGCAAAAGCCATCGCAGGGCAAACACAAGCGGGCAGTCCGGGCCGGTGAGTGAACAACAAACCGTCGCCAGAGCCTGCTGACGACAAGACACAGTGGCAAGCCTGGCCAAAGAGTCAAATGTTACGAATAGCTGCTACCCGTAGACAACCTGGCCAACGAGGGTGAGAAACATGATAACAAAGAGACCCAGGTAGTTTTATAAGTTCCGCAGCCATCTCAAGTCATTGATCGCTGTCTTGGTTACCGGTAAAACCAACTTGGCAAGCGATGTTCCAAATGAAACAAAATGAAGACCGCCCTACACAGCCACAAAATCCTGTTATTTGATCAAAGTCAAAACGTGTGTGGGAGCAAGCACTCGCCAGTCTCTTGCACCATACGACTCACCTGATTTCTGTACGCTCAAAAATCAAGTCAAAGCTGCAGAAAAATTAAATACCTGCTCAAACCACCATACTCACTTCTTCCAAAAATGGTCATTCGGGGATTATATACAAGGCACCTAACTTGGAGCATAGATACAGAAGCCTGGACGACAGCAGGAGTTGATTGATCCGAAAGATCAATTCCTCTTGAATTATATGAGCATAATGACTCGACTGCAGTAGAAAAGCGTACGACAGTCTTCAAAAAGGCACGTCATTCCTCGCTCATTGACGACCACCCTCACTTCTGTATACCCACGACCTCAATCAAGTCTCCGTCTTCCAGCTCTGCATCCGCAAGTGTCGTTTCCATCTCCAGATCTTCCCCATCGTTCTGCAACCGAACACCTTGCGCCCCCGCTCGCCCTATCTTATTCAGAAAAGCCGCAATCACATCCCCGACTGTCGAGTTACTCAAGACGCGAACAGTCGTGGGATTGTTGTCTTTCGGCCCTGTCCGTAGTTTGAGTGATACCTTCTCCTCCGTTGCTGCGGGAGAACCTTCTCGCGAGTTGGTCGCGATCTCTTCGTCAACGTCGTCACCAGGTGGGGCAGAAGAAGGATCCAGATGTCGTTCTTCAAAATACTGATGCGTAGCCAGCGTCATCGCCTCTAAGACAAAGGACTCGTGAGGATATGGATATCGGTAGCATGGTGTACTTACGGATTTCCAGTTTGTTCCCTACAAAAAGTGAGCCGGGAGTGCCGCCATCGAATAGCCTCTTGGGCCCTTTTCGAAGAACGGGTAAACTGGTTAACTGGATTCCAGTGAGCATCCGCCTAACTTCGCTGAACGGTTTGTTCTAAAGTACCAACTATAAATAAGTGTGTATAAGTAAAACGTGTCATCACACACCTGCGCGACTTGGAACGTCCAGGAGTGCTCGCCTTGCTCAAAGTGTTGAGGTTTCTCCGGATGAGGTATCCACTTTACATGGAGTTCCACTTGGCGGTTGTCGGATAACTCTGGAGCTGCAGACGTAGCGCGTGCATTCCTTTGGATAGCGGCAAGTTCGGGGAGAAGCTCAATAACATCTTGAGATTCGCCTTCGGGCGTGACTTCACGCTCATCATCGTGATAGATATTGCTGTTCGGTTCATCGTAAGCTAAACACGCGGGAAGCATTGACTATAAAATTACCTAAGTATTGCTTGCGCTTGGCTACTCGCTTGGTATCTTATTTCATCTGGAGGAGGGGTAATAGAGCGCTCTCGAAGTTTGGGCTTCGCAAGAGGTTGGGATGGTGCTTGGTCCATATCGTCCAGAATCTCTGGCCCGGAACTGTCGCTGTCCGTTTCTATTGGCAGGGAAGGGATCTCTCTGGAATAGTTATACAATTAATCAAAGAGTAGAGCAAACTTGGCGTTTTCTGTCTAACCTCGTTTGATAAGTCCAAGCAGGCAGAGGCTTTGATCGACCACCTTGCTCCTTCCGGCGCCTCTTTGATTCAGGAGAGACCTCCGAGTTGTCGTGGTTATTGAAGTATGTCACGTCTTGGGTTGCTAGGATGGGAGAATGTGCTCTTGCTTTCTCTAGTTTACGGGGCGGATGACTGTCGAGTTAGCGATGAGCCCTTGGACTCCTGGCTCTTCCAGCTTTATACTACTCACTTTGTTGAGAATACGTGGCAGCAATACGATTTGGATCGTGCCTGATGAATAAATCATCATCGTCATCTGTAGCACCCGGGGATTTGACCGGGGTGCTTGAGCCTGCAGAAGTCGCGGACGTTGAGGAAACTGGCGCGTTAGGCAGAGTCTTTGGTTTTGGCCGAGGTTTGGGGCGTGGCCGGGAAGATGACATCCCTCGTTATAGCCTAGTTTTGATATAATATTATCTTATTTTAATAACAGATCTTAATGTGAAAAGAAATGTAGAGGGTATGGTGGTCAAGTTTAATGAGAGCCAGAAAGCGCTCGCCGCCTGAGCGTGCTTGATGACTAATCAGCGTTGCTCAAAGTCTATTCTTGACCACCATATCCACTGAGGCTCTCGTTGGCTCGAGGCTTCCGAACCTCTAGTCACCGATCAAGTTGCTATGGCCGAAGCAGAAAGCTCTGTTATGCTACCAGGAGACAAGCTTCCAAGCTCGGCTCTGACAGGAGGCAGCATAAAACTCGGACCTGGTCTTCAGCAATCTCAGTATGGCATCTCGAAAGACGCTGTAACAGTTGCATCAGTCAGCCCTGGTACACTTCAACATACAAA
Source organism: Ceratobasidium sp. AG-Ba (assembly GCA_016906575.1). Classification (NCBI taxonomy): domain Eukaryota; kingdom Fungi; phylum Basidiomycota; class Agaricomycetes; order Cantharellales; family Ceratobasidiaceae; genus Ceratobasidium; species Ceratobasidium sp. AG-Ba. The sequence goes on from CP059614.1 coordinate 2,022,274, forward strand.
AAAGGGGAACAAGTGGTGGATTGATAGGCGAGCATCCAGGGTAGGTGTCTCGTATATCAGTACGCTTTATGACCCAAGCAATGGTACTAGTATTCTCCTGCTGCTCAAGAATCGGTGATAGGCTTCATCACGCACCGTACCCAGGATATGTACCGTGTTGATATTGGTTCCGCCCATTCAGCCACTCTCGATGCCCTTGCATTCGAAGGAGCTACCAAGCGGAATAAGCCCAATCTCAAAGTATGTTAAATTTCACCTCGTTGGGCGGCACTCTAAATTAGACTCAGGTGGGAACCGTTGTATATGCAAGAGTTTCACTCGCGCACAGAGATATGGAGCCTGAACTAGAGTGCTTCGATGCTTCCACCCGCAAAGCCGACGGGTTTGGCGAATTGAAAGGAGGCTTCGTCGTCACCTGCAATCTCTCTACTTGTCGCGCGTGAGTCTTTGGCGAATTTAATATTGGGGCTGCCATTGATAGGTATTCCCAGCCTTCTCGACAGGAATCATTATCTATTACCCTTGATCGGCGCCCGTGTACCCCTCGAGATTGCGATTGGAATCAATGGGCGTGTTTGGATATCCTCTGATACAATTCACAACACTGTCCTGATATCACGTTGCATACAATCCTTGGATGAGCGTGACCCGGGCGAAGCGGTCATGCGTAGTTTCATCAATGATATCTTGTCTTCGCGTTGAAAGACGAACGCTGACAACAGCCAATGAATATCATGAGAACACGAGGTATATTAACGCTTCCAAGCCCACATAAGAAGCAGAGGATAGAAGTTACGTGGTGTAGATACAGGAAAGATTGGTAGGATGATACACCGTAATATCATTATTGAAAATACAAAGATATTTTATAAAACCCGAAACAATGTTCGACTGAGAAAGGGGGTAAAGCATATTTGAATACATGCACTACACAAAAGAACGACAACTATGTACATACACTAAACCAAATCGCCACCTTTTAACAAGAAACATGATCGATAGCCTTTGCCTGGTTGGGAGGCTACTTTGAGGCTACTGGACGTGGGGGAGTGGGATAACCCCCGGTTACGGGTGAAATAACAGCCAACCCTGGCGGCTTGACATCCAGCGAATCGGTCGAGAGCGTACGACTCGGGTCCGGGAACGCTATATGCCGAGTTTCAGGCGGAAATCCGCCATCGGAACCTCGACGACCAATTTGAGGTAACTTGGGTACACTGAGCGACCATTTACCAATCGAAGGTTGGGACTTGTGGGATGTTTGCTTCTCGATGTCGGAAACGGTTACGACTGCGGGGTTCGAGGATTTGCTTGCTGCCTTTCGGCGGCGCATGTAGGAATATATGCCGTAGCCGAGTACTCCAACGAGGGGAATGGCGACTGGATGTCGAGTAAGCATCTAGAGAGCGTGAACTTGCGCTTGAACTCACAGAGTATGATGGCATAGACCCAAGAGGGTATAGGTTTGATCGAGCTATCACCCTGAGTATAAGGCATATTCTTGCTGAGTTCGGCGTCCATTGTAGAAGTTTACTAGAACACCCAATTCGTCAATTCATGTTCATAGTACGGTGTTTCAACTGGTGCTCACGACTTGACGAGGGGATGAGGGACGAGGGAAAGTTCTTTCGCAAACTATAGACCAGCAGCACAGGAACAAGACCGACTATAGCCCAGCTACTCGATCCGAGCACGAGAGGTAAAAATAGGAAGAATGAGGGACAGAAGGTGAGGGGGGATAGAGAGCCTGCTTCTGAGCAACATATATGTAGCTGTGGAGATGCGGATGATAGTTGGACATCCGCGCGGACCAACATAGCCCATCGAAACCGAACTCGGGCTGGCACAGAGCGTCTCCAAGTTTGGCCCACGTCACAATGGTTGTTGGCAAGTGGCGGACATCTGAGCGCTACCGACCTTTGTTCGCCAAGACCAAGGATTGTCGCACGTGACCCGTTATATATATGCGTCCGGTGCTGTGTACAGCCAAAAGCAGCCCCTCCGGACTCTCGCGGGCTTCCGGCGCTGAGGGAACAACGGAAGCCAAAAGCTAAATATATAGAGAGTTGCCAAGTTTCAGTGCACACAGGTGTGCCGACGACAAGGGGCTGGGACTCCCCGAGTTAGGGGCTGCGGCCGGCTCGGGTCAGCCCCTAAACATTGGCCGGAATCTTGATCGTGGCGCTCTCCGTCCAACTTGTACTAACACTCATTTCCTCACCTGCCAAGAAATGTCTAGCCCATCACCTGGCTGCGTCTCTATGGAACAGTCGTTGAGTGTCACATCTGCTCTTGACGTCCCCCAAACTGGAGTACGCCGTCGTGTATCTGGTTCACATCCAGCTCTGGAGATCAAGGAGAGATACTACGATCCGTTCGGTGAAGCTCAAAAGTCCGTCCAACAGCAAAAGCTGCCAGCATTGGGTCGAGAGCTGTATTCAGAGGACGAGGATACTGGTAGGGTACGTACGCCACCCCCTGCAGCACTCAACCAAGCTCGGTTTCTTCGGCCCAATACCACCAACCCTGCTGCATATGAAGAGCCAATTTCTCGCTTTCCTACGCCCAATTTTGCCGAAGCTCCCAAGGACTCTGGGCGTATGAACGATAGCAACATGTTTGGATTGCTGTCGAAACTTACTGGGCCATTTCGGATGCTAAAGGCGCAGTCAATGCTAGGAAGTAGCGTCGGCGGTAAGGTCGTTGACGAGGAGTGCGGGATATCCCTGGAAGAGAATGCTACTAATTCTGCTGGAGCCCTCGACTCTCGCTCGATACGCTCTATCCCAGCGCCACCTCCCCCGATACCTCTTCGAGATGGAAGTCCAAATAATCACAAGGATGCCTCTACCCAGTCTCTCCCCACAGATGCAGCAAGCATCAGGCTGGTTGTGGATTCCAAGGACATCTCGAACAACGACTGTACCAAATCCGAGGAGCCTTTCTTGGACCCCGAGCCTCCTCGTTCTCCAGCACTCCTAGCCTCGATCCATCGTGCGACTGATAGGTTCACGCGCCGGTTCCCGGTGAGCATGTCTTATCGCAAGGCAAATGGTAAGGGTGAAGAGGATGACCGGCATCTATTGGGACTGCTCGGATATGGAGACACAGGGGCTATAGTCGAGTGGCCGAATGCGTGGACACCTGAAAAATGGTCGCTGTTGTTTTCAGTCTGTTCGGTCAGTAAACCAAGGAAGGTATATAACGATCTGTTCGGGTTGACAGAACAATTCTAGGTATTTCTTTACGGGCTGACTGGGCTTGTGCTCGTCTTGTTGACGTGGTTTGGAGGTGAGAGTTTTGTAAGTGGGATGATCGTTCCGGCGTTGAAAGAATCCAGCATGGCAAAACTCTATGATAACGCGCATAGTCGACTACGAGATCCTCGTCAGTAAGTCCCGTCCCACTTTGATAATTTGGATTAGAAATAAACTCACTCCCTTGACTCTAGCGATAACCAGTGCCTCACTCATCGTCCTTGGAACGTCCATCTTTGGAATATGTGGAACACTCCTCAACAACCGGCCTCTCCTCGCCGTCTACTGTGTGCTTCTTTGGCCTAGTTTTGTCGGGATACTCGTCATCGGATACTCTGCGTACCGCCGCGCAGCTTTTGCCCTGCCAAACAAACTAGACCAAGCGTGGAGCCAGAAATGGGGAAGCGAGGACCGGTTGGTCCTGCAATACTCTGTTAGTGCACATTTGTCGGTGTACCTTCACACAATTTACATTGATCCTGGTTACAGCTCCATTGTTGTGGATACTGGTCGCCTGAACACGAGGCGACGCTCTCGCCATTGTGTTATCCTCGGGCGTTGCTCCCGGGTTGTAGAGCGCGCTTGCTGCGTTTTGAACGTGCAAACTTGAGACGGTATTATACTTGGGTGTTTTCGCTCGTCCCGTTACACGTTTTGAACATTGTGACTGCCATCTTGTGCTCGAACCACGTCAACCGGTAAGCACCGCCTTGTACCTGCTCGTACAAAGATCGGTCTAAATTATTGGTACAAGGCTATTCGGAAAAGGACTCACGCCGTGGAAATACCGCCTAAGCATCGCAGACGTTCGGGCTAATGCTCTGCATGTGCTCGAGACGTATAGAGACACGATTGCTCCGCCCCAGCCGAACCGTGTGTATGCGTTGCGTTCGCGTCAACTGAAGGATGGAACCAGTCGCAGCCCGAGGATCCCACAAGGAAGTGAAGAGTGGAGCGGAAGAATGCCGTACGAAGAAAGCGTGGGCAGCATGTTTGGGTTTCGTGGAGGAGCGGAGATGGATAAACAAAGAATAGATTAGTCGCTTTTGATTAGTCGACATCTGGCTTGTTTCATCGCGTCAATCATCAACTGTTTTCACCTCAGTTTTTCACGTGAGCCCTCGCCACCAAATGGCTCTGGAACAGCATCGTCACACCCAGGATCTCCGGCACCAACCTCGACTTCGAAACCGCTGAGGGCTAGGTTCGTCACCTTCTGCCTTGTTCCACTCCTAGCAATTGTACGATGAAATGCCAAAAATGAATGTGATGCGAATGTGAATAGCCAGCTTAGAGACGAACAAAACGGAATGGGGCAAAAAAGTCATTAGGCATTAGGTAGAACGTGCACACCAGGTGTATAAAGATCCGAAGAACAATAGCGTTAGGTCGTGCTACAGCGTCACAGAATAAATCAAATCAGGTGAACCACCCTCCAGTCTCAATCCAGTGCAGGCTGTTCAATAGCAATCCCATACGCGGCCTGGGCGGGTTGAGTCGTTCCGTCTGGCGCGAAAAAGTCACGCATTGTGAGTGGCCGTAGTTTAAATCCCTGGGTAATCACAACGTTTGGGGGTGAGTTTCCAAGAAAAGAAAGTGGGCGGACGCACCTCGGCTTGTGCTTTCCTCATGTCTTCGTGTGAGCCGCCGTTGGTGCGCATGTACTCTCGAACTGGAACCATGGCTGCGTTTCTGCAGGCTTCTTTGAGATCGCTACCCGAGAGGCCGTCTGTGCGTTTTGCGAGTTCGCGGATCGAGAAGCTCCGCTCGAGGTTGGCACCTTTGAGCATCTAAACGGCTACATCAGGAAGGAGGACGAGGGTAAGGGTTGGACAAGACTTGCCAGGTTGAGAATTTTCGTTCGTTGTTCGAGGTCTGGGAGGCGAACCGCGAATCGTTTGGGCATACGCCTTAGAATGGCCTGATCAATGTCGTTTGGTCGGTTCGTGGCGCCAAGAACAAGTATCCTCGTATCCTCTCCAGACGCCAATCCATCCCATAATCTAGCCATTTTTATTCTATCTCTATTGGCAAGCATAGAAGGAACAACTCACGTCATAAATTCGGCCTTCATCATGCCAGTCACTTCATGATCCCCTCGGCCGCGTTCACCCAGGAACGAGTCGATCTCGTCGATAAAAATGATGCTCGGCTGCATCTTTCGTGCGAGGCTGAAGAGACCGGCGACGAGTTTGTTTGATTCACCGTACCATTTGTTGCTTAAGACCGAGACTGCGATATTGATAAAAGTTGCGCCCGATTCTTTTGCTAGGGCTAAGTGGATAGGGTTAGTTGACGTGAAGGAAGTAGCAAGGGTTAAGACAGAGGGAAGGGTAAAGCGTGGCTGGATGAATAAGTCAGATGAAGAGACTTGCCTTTTGCGAGCATAGTCTTTCCGCATCCTGGAGGACCGTATAGCAGTACACCCTTGGGTGCTCCCAGCAGTCCAGCGTTCGAGGCGAATAATTCGGGATAGCAGAGAGGATAGATCACAGACTCCCGAAGAGATGATACAATATGATCCAGTCCACCAATGTCTAGTGAGTCTGATTGTGAGTGAATGCAGGGTCCACAAAGGGAGATACGAACCTTCGAATTTGGTGGTGATGTCGCTGGGGTGAATAACTTCTGCAGCGATTACCTCTGTAAAGCATCTCGTATGAGCATACGAATAGTAGGAGGAAGTATACACTCGCCTTCATGTTCATTTAGTTCCAGTTCCTTGACACCCAGCCTATCCAGGATACGTGCGCTTTTTGCCTTGGCTGCTTTCCGCTTTTCGGTGTGAGGGTCGAGTGAAGACATTACATACTAGCCGAGGTGTTAAAGGGCATTAGGGTGGATAAAGATGAGAGCTACCTTGAACGCATAATACAATGCAATCTGGCAATACGTTTAGTGGTTGCCCAGGTGTGACACGAGCTTACTCACATTGGATACAGCAAACATGGCGACTACAATCCATGTTAGATGATTATATGGTCTTTTGAATCGTACTTGCCATCAACCGCAATCTTTCTGACATCGCGCGGGGCACCCATGCTGGCAAAAAAGTACAGTGGCTGAGGACGGAAGGAAGAGACGTGTGATTACAAGGGTGGGAGGGTCACACGTGATTTGCTCGTTGCAAATTTGAAATTGATCGCCTGTGGGCGTTGCATCATTTCTGTCTCTCCGCTCGACCACCACCTTGCCCCTATCCGACTCCTGGGCCCTCGATTCAGACCCCGAAGAAGGACAGAAAATAAAATAAAAACAAAAACGACTATGGCTTCCCGGCGACCCCAGGACGCCCAGTCCACCGTCTCGTCGTTTTACGGCCGGCCGTCGTCTGTTGCGAATATGGACAGCATGGCTCGCCAGCCCCAGACGTCCAATGCTCCCAGAGACAACCGTCGCGACTCGGCTTCTTCTTTTTTCCGCCCAGATGAATACGGAGCGACCAACGGGCTCGAGTACGATGGCACAGCCAACCGGCGCGGCGGTGGATACGACCGAACTTCCTACTTTGGGCTCGACGGACCCAAGGGAGACATTGGCGCGACAGGAGGCAAGGATGAGGAAAATGCCGATTGGGACGTTTATGCCGACTTTAACAATGCCGGACCACGTTATGCCGGACCGTTTGTTCAAGACGACGGGTGAGTCTTTTGCATTGCTCGGCGCCTCCACCCAGTTAAATATAGCCAATCGATCAACGTAGATACCGTGCCATTCGGGATCCCGCAGCAGGTTCTGAGGCTGGTACAAACGCGGGTCCTAATCAGGTTGAGCTCGTGACGGTCCCCGCTCTTGGTGCCGAATGGAAAGCATCCGAGCTACGGGACATGTCCAAGGCTGGTCGTGCCGAGGCAAAAGCGGAGGAACGACGACGGAAATGGCGAGAGTTTAACCGAGACCAGCGAGGCTTGTTCGGAAAGAGGTGGGCAACCAGAAAAACCTTGGTCATTGGTGTGTTTATCGCGTGTGCTATGTGAGTGAACAACCAAGTCAACAAACAAATCGAGTGCGCTAAAATGTTTTTGGTGGTTAATAGCATTGGGATTCTGCTGGCGATCTTGCTCCCTCGCGTACCCGGATTTGGCTTCCTAGGCGAAGCACCCCTCTCAGCTGCGCCTGATGGAGGAAACCCCGTGTTCTTGCGTTCACCAGCCAACTTTTCGTTTGACGCTTTCGTCGACTTGCAAGGTCTGCTTCAGTCTGCTCCTGCTTCTCATGAACCCTGATCGATCTTCCACAGTCAACACAAATAGCCAAATCGTACTGCCACTTCACTTTAACGACATCAAGGCCACGATCTACGACGTCACAACGTCGCGCCTTGTTGCAACTGGCCACCTCGGTGGATACAGCGTGCCCGCCAAGGCTTTCTCCGAGATTAAGCTTCCCGTGACGTTTTCATACGAGGCGTCGAATTCGTCGGATACCACTTGTACGTTGCTACCCCTATAGATAGGACCAGAAACTGATAAATACTCTAGGGAACAACTTTTACAACGCGTGCAAGAACAAGTCTCAAGTGACTGGCGGGCAACGACCTGGTAAGTTTCGTGTCCTATATCTCGGTTGATTCGGGTCACTTATAAATGCAACTTGATAGGTCTCCAACTGCGCCTTGTCCTCGAGCTCTCGATCGCGGGACTGATTAACAAGCCAACGGCTGGTACTCAGATCTCCGACGCCAACTGCCCAGTCGAGCTTCCTTCCAACGCTGGTTAAGTCCCGAGGTACTTTTTGTTTCCCTTGGCTTTTTTTTTTTGTTCGCATAGACATTCCATCATCCTGCATACTTGTTGGACACACCCTACACTACTTGCTGTGTACGCATCATGGACTTTGATTCTCTGGCTGTTTGCTCGCCTTGACACTCGTTTCTTCCTCGTAATCTACTAGCTTGAACTCTCGTTTGTTTCGTTTTCTTGCCGAAATGTCAATGCGAGTTTCGTTTTACACTCCATCAAATAGTTTATGAACGAACGGATGTGGATAAATGTACAACAAAAATCCAGGTGTTCCACGAAAAACTGTGTAAGGTATGTGCTCGAAATCCAGATGTCCAAGTGTCCCGTTCAAGAAGCCCTTGGTCCTATCGCTCAAGGCCTAGTCACCGCGTTCTCTGGTCTCGTTACGCTCATTCGCCCGTCTCCTACCTCGGTCATCCCCTGTCCTTCGAGCCGGGACAGCGCAGCTTCGAGGTCCAGACTTCGACGCGCGTCCCGCCTGAGCTCGTCCTCACCGTAGCTCACGGGCCTGCTCCATTCACCCATGGGTCGACCGAGTGCGTCTCGAACGGTGCGTTGGGACGTGGGTCTGGAGCCCGAAGCGGGGTTACGTTGGGAGGATGAGGTAGAGGAAGCACGGTTAAGGTGGGCTGCCGATAGGAGCAGAGTGCTACCTCGTGTGTTACCGTATTCCGGGGGAGGAGGCGCAGCGATGATCGCATCCTAGAAGCAATACACATCAGTACGTAAATTCCGTGCTCGGGAAGCAATCGTCGACTTGCCTCGACATCGCCCGTCCCTCTGACTCCAAGTGCGGCTGCATACGTTGGTAAAGGCGGTCTATTCCATGGTGCTAGACTCATTATACCTCCGTTTGCTCCGACGGAAGCGGCCATTACCTCTTCGGGGTGTAAAAACGCGTACCGTTCGGCCCGGAGCCTGTATACCGCTCGTTCGAGCATCAGGAGCTGGAACACGACGGCCGCGCCAAATGCAACGTGCACGAAAACGAGCGAAGAGTCAGTCATTTGGCTCATCTGCTGTTGAGATGGTGCCATGGCCGGTACGGTCGAGTTTCCTGTTCCTGGAGGGGAAGACTCTACTGGCATGGGGATGGGGGGTGCGGCGTTGGCACTTGCGTTCCATGCGTTCATACGTGTGACGGTGATCACCCATCCGATAATCGAGCCAATGAGTGTACCCGTGAGGAGCACGACGCGAAGGATAGTGCTTGAGCGTATGCCGTTGATTTTGGGTAGAGGGTGGGGTCTGCGTAGGAATTGTTTGAAGATGGAAGATTGGGACTGAGAGCCGAGGCTTGTAGACGAGGCATTAGGATCGGGTGCAGTCTCGGGAGAAGGAGAGGGAGTTCGGTCAGCTGGGTGGCGAGCTGGAGGAGCAGGAGCCTCGGATTGGTCTGGAATCGGAGCCGCCTCGTTTGTGGGTGGTGTCCATCCGAGTTCGCCTTGCTTTTTGGGCAGTGGTCCAGCCTGGTTCGTAGGTTGCCCGACGAGTGTCTCGTCAGATGGTCGACCGTCTGCAGAGCCTCGGCTGCTCCCCGCGACTGATTCGTTGCTGGCCATCGTAGAACGAGAGGGTTGGTTGAAACGAGAGACGGCCTTGCACCAGGCAAGTAATACGAGAAAAAATCAGACCTGTCTGAGGCCGCCAACGTGCATCAAGCTATGGTCGTCGACAAACCTCGGGTGCCTCGGGCCTGTTGCTCAATTAGATTTGAGAACCGGCGGGCGTCGTTAGGTGGATAAGTGAGATATATTGTTGTCACGTGGATAGGGTAGCCTTCTGATCACGCACCGCCACTGCGCCACTGCGCTCCCCCTTTCGACGTCATCCTCACGAGCTTGGCGTGGAGCGAGATTCCGCCTTTGCCGACGTCAAACGTCTATCTTGCCGCATGGCGTCTGTATAAATATGCAAGCGAAAAGCAGTGTGTTGTAGTGTGTCTGAATTTCTCCCCCTCCTTCCTTTCCTCCTTGCTCCCTTGTTCGACTGCTATGTTGCCGTCCCTATCTCTCGCGTTTAGTCTGGCCGCAATCTGTCAGGCCGGCGTCATACAACGGCGACAAACTCCCAACAACACTACCGCTCCCGCTTTGAACAAGACTGGGTTGGCATGGGGTGGTGGCGATGCGGATATCACTCAGTTTGAGTCGCCCAAGGTTTCATGGTATGCTGCATCCATCCCGACAAGCCCAGACGAATGATACATCTCCGTGGGTTAGGTACTATACTTGGGGACCCAACAATAACTGGGTTCAAGGCAATAGCGATCTGGAATATGTTCCCATGTTCTGGGGTCCAAAGAACCAGGACTCGTTCACGGGCCTCGTCAATCAGGAAACCATTGCCTCTCAAGGGATTAAACACGTCCTAGGCATGAACGAGTAAGTTTAGCTCGCTTCTTTACAGGGTCGTGTCTCATGTAGCCCTTTAGACCAGAGCAGGTCGGCCAGTCCAACCTCACTGCGGCGGAAGCCGTCCAATGGTGGCAGACCTATCTGGAGCCTCTGCGTCAGTACGGTGTCAGCCTTGGGTCTCCTGCAATGTCAGCGGCTACTCGGAGCAAACAATGGTTGCTTGATTTTGCCGCCGCTTGCGCGCCGGTCGGCGGTTGCAATTATGACTTTTTGGCATTGCGTAAGTCCATGTGTTGCTGCAAGATTTAGCACATAGACTAATAGGATGGATTTTCAGACTGGTACGGAATCAATACTACAAAGTTCATCACCTATTTGGTGTGTAGTGTTACTCAGTCTACGTTGGTAGCGCTAACAAGTTTGCTCACAGGAAGACATGCACGAAACTTTTCCCGACAAGCCCATTTGGTTGACAGAATTCGCGTGCCACAACTTCGTACGTATTACCCCAGTCTTCAATAGCCCGTTGCTAATGAACACCTTGTACAACAGCAAGATGGAGGTGAACAATGCACATACGCCGACGCTGTCGCATTCTTGAATACCACGCAGGCCTGGCTTGACGAGCAAGATTATATCCACCGTTACGCTTGGTTTGGTGCTATGAAGGACCCAGTTATCAACCCCGTACGCTTGTCCTACTCTCTCTCTCTCGCATTATTATCAACTAATATTCGCCAAGGTCAACGCCCTCATGGACCAAAGTGGCATCATCAATGATCTCGGCAAGCAATACATTGGAGCTATGGCTGCCCCTGCAAATCCCACCCAGAAATCTTCTTCGGGTGGTAGCGTCAAGATCAACGGCGACCTACTGACTGGTAGCCCGACGATGACCACAATGGTTGCTGCTGGGATCCTTGCTGGCGCAATGCTCGTCCTTGCGTAAACCGCACCCCACTTGTCATCCTTCTTATACCCCTCGCACCATAAGTCGAGACCCAACTCCCATGCATCGATGGCCCACATTCCAATACCACAGTCTATCGTTGATAAAGTTGTAGATACTATCCAAAGCTTAATACCCATGAAATTTAAATTGATGATTTCAATGATACAACAGCCTCGACTAATGCGTTTGGTTCCGGTTTTTTGCTCACAGCGTCAACGTGGACATGATGTTTCTCGGAGAGGGCACGAGCCGTTGTTGGGCCGATAGCTACCACTTTTATTGAGGGGTTGCTGTTTGATTGATTGAATGCTGGTTTAAGTTCAAAGTGCTTTCGGATAGTAGGGAGCGCGAGCTCTGCACTTGAAGGCGCAAAAAACACCACGCAGGCCACTCGACCTCGTTCAACTACCGAGTATGTATCCTTCGTCAAACCCCGTTTTTTTTCAAATATGATATGCAACTCACTCTGCTTTACCGCAGCCTCAAAGTCATCCTCAAACGACGTGTTCGGAGAAGTCGCATAAACCTGCACCATTTCCAGCCCAATCCCGGTTTCTTTGAGTGCTCCCTCAACACCCCCTGCGTTCTTGTCTCCAACGAGATATAGAAGAGGCAGATTCGAACCATTTCGAGTCGGATAATCGCTCGATATAAACCGACCAAGAGCTTCCCCAGTCCCGGCCTCTTGTGCACCCAGTATAAATCCAGGTGAAGGAAGAAGGTCAGACAGCTCAGCCGGGGTTTTTATTCGAAGATCCAGGAGCTGAGATTCTGTACGGGGGCCAACAACGTAGAATGGTATATTTCCCCATCCATTTGTGCCTATACATTTAAATGCCAAGCTACTATTAGTCGTAGAAGCGAGGCTATATGCTACATCACTCGTACCTATCTCAACTGCCTTGAGTGCATTGCCCCATGCGTCAACGGCCCTCCCAGAAGTAACAATAACACCCCCGTAGACCTTGCCGCCTCCTTGGCCAATGATTTCCGCAAGTCTATCTGGTTCGGTATATGAATATGAGAGTGTTGAGATGATAGATGAGGCTATGCCTTTCGACGAGAGTGCTAAAGCGTAAGGATCATCGGAAGAGGACACATCCGCGTCTGTATTTTTGAGAAGGAAGACGTGGTGGTTCATCAGCCCAGCAGGAAATACCACGCGGTAACGAATGACCTGTTAAAGTCAAGAATCTATGATCGATTGGATACTTCGTGGATACGTCTTCGTTGTCGCCTGGCTAGCTCAATCGGTAGAGCGTGAGACTCTTAAAACAGTCATCTCAAGGTTGTGGGTTCGACCCCCACGTTAGGCTAAAGGAAAATATTTTTACGCCACATTACTTGACAAACATTCATCCCCCCTTTGGCGATTCGCGACTACCAACACGTTTCAATAATATCCATGCGCTGCACATTTTGGCTGTTGCTGGGATTTGTCCGGCTTGGTTAGTTAGGCTCGCGATGGGCACTTCTGCTAAGTTTAGTGTTTCCGTGACTCTGCCAAATCCATCTCGCATGTATCGCGTCTAGTTATGTGTGAGTGAATGCACAGTTCCTTGAGCGTCGGGATGATCCATGTGAGATTAAATAGTCCGCTATATGTAGTATACCGGGCTCGCACGCGTTAACCCAACCATTAAGACGAAAAGCGCTTGGCCTGGTCCTAAGCCTGATTACGGCAGCTCCATGACACGAGCGTTAAAAGTACAGCACCTTGGCTCTTGAGGGATACTGCTCAGCGGGATTCGAACATGGGCTGCGATTTAAGTAAAGGACCTGACATATACCCACTCAAGCTAGCCACAAGATGTGAACCCAAACTATCCCGAAGCTTCGCAGCTCCACCGAGGTGCCGTGTTGTACTTATTCACGAAACCACATAAGTTAGTAATGATAAAAAGATCTAAATCTAATTTCCTTAACAGCACGCTATTGCGAGCGATTCACTTCCGTGTGAGAATAGCATGAAAATGCACAAACATTTAATTAATTCCCAGTCGGGGTGCACCTTTGAAGTACATCCCCCACCTTTCAGCAGATCTTCAACGTGCGGCTGGAGCGGCCCTCCGGCCAGGTACCTTGGCTACCTCATTGAGCAGTGTTTGGTATCGAATGATTTTATGGTACTGCTTTCTTGGTTCGGCTCTTGTGCGATGATTGATCAAAATCCTAGTAGTTTTGGTAGATGGCCTAACGCAACGCTTGCCGATGAGTTGTGCATAGCGATTCAGTGCATATAGGGAAGTTATACTTATATTAAGAGCATCCCCAAGAGAACACCGAGCGCCTCGTGTATGAGCGATTCTTAACGGTTGACAGGGACAACGAGTATGGCGAAAGCCGAGGGTAGCTGCTTGAGGGTTTAACCTGTCTATGAGAGATAGCTAGACATCAGGTGTCAAAGTTTTTGCTATCATGAGGAGCAAATATTTAGGTACCAATTTGAGTCGGGTAGCAATGGCATGGATATGCTTATGAGGTTTGGTGTGGACTGGGGCGTTGGTCATTTGAGTCACTGTACCATATATGACGGGCCAAATGGGTCATACAGCCGTAAATAATGCTATTGGGTGGACTGATTCGTAGTTTAGGGTACGAAATAATAGCTAGGGTGGCATGAAAGTACGGAACCTTAGCATAAAGATTGATTGCCTCTTTCTCACTGCATGAACAAGACAGGCATACCCGTGCTCACGTGACTGACCACAGATGTTCTCTCCCTCTCGTCATGCTACATTCGTCGTTCAACGTTTGGGACGCAAGGACCACGGATTGAGAAAACTAGCACGAAGATTTGCTACGAATAATTCCAGCGTCAACGCTGGGGGCACTAGTGATGCGAATACCTATTGTCGAGAGTTGGTTCGGAAACACGACTACGAGGCATACTTATGCTCGTATTTTTACCCTCGAGCCGCGCAACCAGGATATTTCGCGCTTAGGGCTTTCAACGTGAGTTTGAATCAGATCCCGTACTGCTTATTTAACCAGTTGTTTACAGGTTGAGCTGGCTATGATCCGAGAAACTGTATCAAGACCGATAATCGGAAAAATGAGGATGCAATTTTGGAAGGACGCAATAGATTCAATAGCAAAGGTAGGTAATCTTACTCATATCCGTGGTAGCTGTGCGTCATTGATCACTGAAATAGAATCGGCCCGTGAAGCATCCTATCGCCATTGCACTTCATGAGGCTTCACAAACTGCTAATCTACCTGCATACCATCTGAAAAGGATGGTAGATGCACGAGCAAGTAGTTTTATGATCCATTGGCAGTCATTCTAATTAGTTCACAGGAGACGGATCTCGAGCGAGATTCGTATCAAACGCTAGCCGACGTAACGCAATACGCAGAATCAACGTCATCGACCCTCATGTACCTCCTGCTCAACCTACTGCATCAGGGGACCTCGGATACGAGCACCCACGCTGCATCCCATGTTGGAATCGCGCATTCATTCTCGGTTCTTCTTCGAGGACTTCCCTTCCACGCGTCGAGACGACGAATGGTGATACCGGCTGAGATAACAGCCAAATATCAAGTTCAACAGGAAGAGGTGTTCCGTGTAGGAGGGCATGCAGCTCGGATTGACGATGCTGTTTTTGAATTCGCTACTGTCGCAAACGACAATCTTCTGACGGCCCGAGAAAGTTTCAAAGACTCCAAGGTTCCAGCTGAAGCAATGCCGGCCTTTTTGTTAGCGGTAAGTCCAGATTGCTCCGCATCATGGCCTTCGCTTAGGCGGTGAAATCTAGGTGCCGGTAGCTTCGTACTTAACAAGGCTAGAATCCGTAAATTTCGACGCGTTCGCTCCACAGTTGCAGACAAAAGAGTGGAAGCTGCCGTTCAACATCTGGCGAGCGTTTCGTACCAAGATGTTCTGAGCTTTTGGGCTACTGGGATGTCCGGATCGGGATCTGCCGATTTGTCCTGTTGGGTCATAGTCTCTCTCATGTACCCGTATGGGGTATAGTCCAACCCTGTCCGCTTAGTCATGAAAACTGATTAATCCTGAAACGGAAACAAGACCCTATTTGTGGGGTCCTTCGCTTGACATGAGCAGAACAACCACCAGCAAAGACGACCGTTTTTGAGCATCTTCCGCTCGCCGCAACGACTAATCCAGCTCCAAGGGCTCGCTAGACCACATATTTAGAACTTGCACCCTCTTTCTTTCAATCTGGTGTGTGGGAGCTAAACAGGCCTTCTCCTCGTTGCGAAGGTACCCCTAGCCCAGTGGGGAGAATGGATCTTTTCAGAGTCTTATCGGGTGAGTGGAGCCGGGTTTGAGTCATTGAGTGCTCATCCTTAGATTTAATCTCCAAACAGATGACGTTCTTCTTCTCATCTTTGTCCAGCTCGACGATCCTGCTGCCCTGAGCGCGACATCAAGGCGCTTCTACAACATCTCCAGAGAACCATACACTCGTGCTCTCTACTTTATTACTCGATATGGGTACCAATATGCCATATATTGGGCCCTAGGTCGAGGAAAGCTTGTGGATCCGCAAATGCTTGATGTGAGTGCTGGCCGATTGGGTCGATGATATCTAGTGCACATCGCTAATCCCATCGCTTCTGGCATCAAGATTCTAGTTAATAGTGGCGCACATATAAGTCGATATCTTGTTCAGTGCATGATCCAGTATAGAGGCCACTCTGCACCCCACGGTTTTATCAAGCGACAGTGGTCCCACAGCCTGTCGTTCGAGAGCTTTATCCATTTCCTAAATATTGCGCACCGCAAACTGGGATACAGAGACTTAGAATGGGCAAAGAATGCGGATGATGGTGCGGTATTCCGACAATGGCTGTCGGATAAGAAGTCGCATGCTAGCAGAACCCGGGTCAGCTGGGAAGTAATCCAGGAAATGTTCCAAATTTACGGCTTCATTCCGTTTTGCCCAAAGGTGAGTATACAGCTAATCTATCATGGAAAACATTCATATCCTTATGGAATAAAGGACCCTCTTGTCCTCGAATTTCCCCTCGCACTTTCTTACGAGCCCCGACTGCTGCCGCTGGCTGTAGCCAATGGATTTCGCATCGATGTAAAGGTGCGTAAAATGAAGTGCGCTTTCTTCTGTGGATGAAGGTCTAACCGTTCTCGAACTCTAGTATCGTGACTTTATATTTCGCAGGGTGTTTGAGAAGCCGACTGCTGTACGGGAAGGTCGAGAAGACGCTATCATCAAGATGGTTGGGGACCTTCAGCGCTTGGACCCGATGTAAGTCCCCGCAGAATCCTTGCAACAGACACTTACGAGCTAGCGAAAAGAATGTTCGTTAGTCGGACCGTGGCTGCGGAAGTATGCATGGAGGCCAAAAGTAACGAGCAGGGTTACGCAGCTCTCAAAAAGCTAGACGGAACACGAAAGCTGCCTTATAGACTGTCGTGAGTCGAGTTTTATTATCGCATGGCAGAGTACAAAATGCTTACGCCATTTCCAAGATCGCTTGTTAGCGCGCTTATCAAGGCAGGCCGCATGTATGCTGTGTTCCTGGTGGCAAAACAACTGACTTTCTTCGGCACACAGTTATTCAGCAATACGAGATCTATAACCTTCCCAAAGACGATATCGCTCATTCAAAGCTTGCATCTGGACTTCCCTAGTTACGGCGACCCAAAGATTCGGCATGTTTTGCTTTTGACAGTCTTTTGTTCGCCGATGAACATGCAATGGTCCGACGAGACTCATGGAATACTCATGCCCAAACTGCTTGAAAAACTTGCTGAGCTGCACCTAATTCGTCAAATACCCTCTACTGGTGGTTCTGCCGCTTCGAGCAAAGTTAGGGGGAATGGCCACGCGTTACCCCCTAAAGCTTTGTCACGGGACGAATTGATTGACGTATTACTTAGCCCCTTTACCGAAAACGAGCGTAGCTGTATTGCTTATGCCCGTGATCCATTGGGTATGGGCTTGAACGACTGGGAGATCGTGCAACTGAAAGGGGACGTTGCGGTCCGGTGTTTGCCGATCAGCAGCAAAGTTAGTCTCCACCTCCATGCCTAAACGGTTTTTCGTATGCTTAAAGGCTAATTTTTTCAATGTGTTCAACCTAGGGCAAGATGCTGAAACGTTTGTGCGAAGACAAGAGGATAGAGGCGTGTGTCGCTGAGGCTATGAAAGGCTACACGATTCGTTTAGAAGATCTCCCGGACTCGTTTTCACCAGATTGCACGACATACCGCGCTGCGCTTGGGGCGAGCTTACCTGTGATCGGGCTGGACCTTTATGGACTCGTGCCGCTTTGGGCGACCCATACGGAGGAAGATGAGTCGGAAACTGAGGTCAAGTCGGAGGGCGAGAAGAGCACAGCGTCTCTATCCGATGGCAATGCGCAAAGGAGCATTTTCACTTCCGTGAATCGCGACCTGGTTCGCCACCCGTTATAACTATTCAGAGCAAGTGCGCTCACACCGTCCTTCTGTAGGGAACCATTAGCCAGGACACTCTGACAGCAAGGCTAGATCGGGATGAATCTGGCACGAGATGGAATCGCCGGTACGCTTGTATTCAATACGATATATGGGCGCCCTACTCAACTAGATACGCAGCCGATGGTGGCCGCACAATCAAGGGATTCATTCCATGCCATCCGAACTAGAGGCCAAGCTGCCGTATCCAGCAAGTAAGCCCACCTGGATGCTAAGCTTAGCTCAGACTAACCATCCATCCTAGGTCCTCGGCATGTCACAGAGCATATCCTGGAGCATTTCAAGAGTGATTCACGAGCAGCCGCCATCATGATGACTCACTGTGTTATCAATGGAAACGGGCTTGTGAGTTCTACGGAAGTAACCCGTGCTCGGTTAGTAACATAGGTGAACAGGCGGTACAACAGTACATCGAGGAGAATGTGCCCATTACCTTGTTCCACTTCAAAGTGTTAGCTCGCCTGGGACGGCAGCCAGTGAGTATCTGCACCTTTCAAGGCTTTACCCAACTAACACCCTTCGTGAAGTGCCGGTCATTCTGGCAAAAGGTCGACTCTCAGGCGTTTTACTTTTCGGAAGATGACTATCTCCCCCCAGAAACTATCAAGCCGCCGTCATCTGATAAAATGTCGATAAACACCCTGTGCAACCCTGATCCAACAAAGCCGGAACGGTTCCAGACACCAGACACAACGATTGGTTCTGAGGAAGGATTCTCATCGTCTGGACGGCCGCGTAGACAAGCCGCCTCGGCAACGCGCTCATATAAGATACCTACCGAATCTGATGAGGAAGCCATAGAGGAAACGGAGCATTCGCTCCCTGTTGCCGTCAAGAGTAGAGGAAAGGGGAAGGGGAAGTCCAATATTACAGAACGGTCACCTGCTTTTCAATCAGAGTCTACGAGCCTGCATTTGTGGACCAAGCATTTGGGGCTACTTCTAAAGGAAGAGGAGAAGAAGGTATGTTGCTGGTCGGTCTCACTCGGATTTTGGGGCTAAAATGGAGTTCAGTGGAAAGAGCGTAAGCGCCTCGCTGAAAGAGACCACGGGCGGTCCAAAGAGCGTGTATTTAAGGTACAGGGCTTTCAATCCGGGGACAACCCTTGCTGAAAAGCTTCTTGCTATTTAGACTGACTTCATGCGTTCGCTGGCGAGCCGAATTGTCGCTCTCCGCCAACGCGATCGTGCGTCCACCCCTATCCCGGTCATCGAGGACGATAGCGATGACGAATACGTTCAACGACCCGCGGCTCGTACCAAGCGAAAGCTGCATAATTCCCGTTGGTCTGACCAGGATCGTACGCCCAAGCGTTTCAAGGCAGGCTCTGAGTAATCGTTTTATGAACCGGTTTCAAGACTTGTTGTACTTTCTTTACATGGGACCGTCAGAAGTGCCTTTTTTTTTATCATACCCTTGTGCTGCACTGCTGTTGAGCCTGTATTTTATGTTATTCTTTGTGTTTGGCCCGCGTACTTTCGTTCCCTCTGTTTCTCGGGGTAATTGTTAGAGTCTACCTGGCATCACTTTTGGTCTCGGGCCTAGGTACGCATCCCAGTAAGCACAGGCATCGAGCGAACATCTGCGCAACGAGCAAACATGTATATTGGTGGAATGCACCCATCATCAGTTCCAGACCCAACAAGACAGGGGATTGTGACGCCTGTAGATAACAAGTGCAGACTGGACGCAGTTGGAAGGGTATGATTGGATAGCCCAGACCATAGTAGACGGTCCACTGTATAATCATAGATCCTCATGCGTCTCCGCTGGCGACAATCTAATGTCAACAGATTCTGGGTGTGATGGAGCAACTTTGCCGGTCGCTGCCTGCCATTTGGGGGCAAGCCGACGACACAAACCTTCCAGGTATAGATCCATTGGTCGCCATAAGCGGCAGGCTAGCGGCTCGGACGATGAGGTAACCATTCATACTCCACGCGTAATGCTCAAGCCATCGTAAATAATGCATCTGTTCAACTTTTCCGATGATGAAAAATTACTAGGCGCGGCGAGGAACGCTAAAACAACGATCGTATGTGGGGAATGACCTTTTATGTTCAAGAAGCAGATTGGGACTGAACATTCGAGGGCCGCCGCGCGGTCATCCCGACGGTCCCAGCTGAGTTGAGCTGGATCACGCGCTCGATAAGGGTAGTATAGGCGCTTAAGAGCGGTAGTGCAGGAACCAAGCAACGAACATATGGGTTATGAGTACAACAGACACAATCCCGCTAGAGACAACCGAAGATCTACGGGAGGACGGCATGCCACCAGATGCGGTGCCGGCTCGATATCAGCTAGCGGCGCCATCCTTCTTCACTGCACCCCTGGTGTATGTTCGACTGAACGTCACGAGCGAGCGAACTGAGGAGTAATCTAGGGGCTGCATGTTTAGATCGCGCGCTCGACAGAGAGGGGATTGGATCGGCACCAGTGGTTATGCTCAATGCCGAGGCTCAACTAGAAGCAATAGAGTAGAAACTCCAGAAGACAACAATGCGTAATTAGAGCATGTGAGCAGGTATTTGTCAATGATTATGTCTTTCAGCGTCGCATATCGACAGTAGGTTGTGGGGTGCCAGCAAGCAATCACGAAGCTCGATAGCCAATTTGACGAAGCTCGGAACCATGTGGGACAAGGTACAATACACAGAGTGTAAAGCAGGCTAGTGCCAGGATAAGAACTTGGCCAGACTGTACGCCAAAGTCGGCGGGTTCGTAAATGCGGGGGATGTCAACGCCATCCCGGCACCATGTCAGTTGAGCTGGTTGGCAAACGAGTGTGATATTCCGGGCGCACACGGCCCTCGTCCATGCCAATATAATTCAAAAAGGAAAACTTACGAGCGCACCCCGACGTGAATTCAACCTCCGCGAGATGCTGGAATCATGACCAAGCACCATTTTGCTCGCGGCGAAATCACACATCCAAATAACCAAGCAAGTTCTAAGCGTGCCTAAATCATCCCATGTCCGAGGTTTTCGATTTTTCGATTTTAGTAATATTACCAGATGAGCTATCAACGGGGCTAGGTCCAGCGGGTCGAAAACCAGTCGAGCTTGCATCAAAGCATTGTAAAGGGCAGCAAATAGTCACGTGTATTTCCTTTCTCGTAGCCACCCTGCGGGCGCATTTGCCACACGTAGCTTTATGATCATTAGGCACTAACTCGCGTACTTCGATCTCCAAACTATGTACAGATCATGGCCTGAACTTCCTTGGCTGATATAATTATTCTTGGACTGGAGTGAATCGACAGCGACTGACCATCGTAGACTGGTAACTCAAGGCTGCGGCTCGGTAACTGCACGCCGTCAACTGCTGATCTACAACAAACCATGCATCTTGTAGCATCAAGGAATCAAACTGTATACTCCTATCGTCAGCCGTAGCCAATCTCCATGTAGTAGCTCTGCATCGAGAACACCGAGACGAGAACTCGCGAATCAGACGGCGATCCTGGACTCTACAAGGCAGCCAAAATCTAATCCGCCCCTGATCAGGCTGTACCTACTCACCTCACCACTTGAAACTGTTCTCAGAGCCATGAGTACGATCTTTTCGTCATAAAGCTGTCTCGAATATGACGTCAATCCGCCTGGAGACTACCCCGAGCAACTTGCGCGTTGAGCTCGGTTGGGCACGCCATCGATCATCGCGACCTCTCTAGTGACGCTACAAAGACGTACATGACGCATATATGACTAAATAACTCCGATTTGCATGGAATATGCTCCAAGGTCCGCTGATAAATTATGCCGCTTAAGCGACGAGAAAATGCGGTCCGAGGATGTGTGATTTCAGACGCACTCGCTAGCGGTTTCACTACTTCTCCGTTGGACGCGCCTAGGGGCCCCTCAGCACCCGAAGCATGGCCCAGAACGAACCGATACGTATATTGAATGGTACAGGGGTAGACTCGTCTACAAAAATTGTCATCTTCGCAAGCGGCGGGCGCGCAGTCGAGGTCGGAAAAAGGCAAAAAAAGGAAAAAACTGAGGCACGACCGGGAACCGAGCAAAAGAAGACACTCGCGATCCATTAATTCCGCAGCGACGCGGCTCGGTGTGTCGTCCTTGCCGTGGCAATTTTGGGCTGAACTGTTCGTACGGGCTTACGCGTCATTCGTTTTGCGGGGCCTCTTGTCGCTCACACGACCCCCACGGCGCATCTTGTCGATCCATGGTGACCATGTGGGGGTTCATATGCTCCGCGTCATCGCGAGTCATGAGCCGGGAAGAATGTGAGGTTCGCGTTCACATCCTGCATAGCCTGAGCTCACGGCAATGACGCTAAACGCGATGGGCTAAGCCGTCTGCACAGCCAGCTCAGCTCGTGTGACGGGCGAGTCAAACCCCCTGATGTCTTGTACATAAGTTATAGGGGGTATGTGCGACGGATGCGCAGCTACTAATACTTGACAGCCAAACGCCGAGTGAGCACCTCTGTACACACTTGGCATTCGTCATAATTACCCAAGATAGAAATGTTTGATCTACATTTGTCCACGTGGGCACGTTTAATAGACTTGATACTCGCGAACACCGTACCGAAGAAAAAAAAGTCGAGAGCATTACGTTTAGCCAGGTTCTAGCTCGTACATTTGTGTGAGATCTCCCACAGGAACAACCTGGGGAAGCCTAGATCCATCACCAACATACATCACCCGACCGACAACGGCAATTTACTTTTTGGGAGCCCGATGCACCCCCAAAAATTAGTGCTGTTTCCCAACAAGAGTAAGAGGATGAGGAAAATGTGTGAATTGGACAAGGTTTAAGATTTACGCTTTCAGTTCGAGCACCCAAAACCCAAAGCTATCCCACGGGTCCATCAACGAATCTAAACCGAGTCCACGTCACACGCACCCTAGTGTATGCGGTGGCACCGCGCGCTCTATGTTTTTCATCGTGTGATTTAGGCAATCAAGCGGGCGTTCGGTCTAGGGATAAAATCCCGACAGATTTGACTGCTGTTGCGTGATATGTGGGTCGGAGGGACTGGGCGCACGCCTCGGTTATCTTATAATAACGGGTTTAAAGACCGTTTTCGTCCGGGAGGCACGTTCTTTGTCTATATATGGAAGTCGTGCTATGGAATATCAGCACGGACGGAACCCTATTCCGTTATTTAAAACACATGTGGATCGATAGGAACGAGATACTCACGAAAAAGCTAAATTTTGGGGTGGAGCGCCCAAAAGTGGAGCGGCCCCACCCTTGTGGGGCCGCTCCACCCGGCAGATCTGGGATTCTAAAAAACACCGGCCGGTCCCGGTCCGGAGTAGCCACACCTTCCTTTTTTCGAATGTCTAATGAAGCATCGATCAGCGAGGGTGAATTTGTCGTGTGGCTGGCCTCGGGGAATGTGTGTGTATGGTTCCACCGCCTCGCGGGTTCACACGGCGGGATGTATCATGTCCGAGAAGAATGATCGCCGATAGATGAGTCTAGCAACCCTCAAACACAAAGGATCCTGCGTATTGCCGCCGGCCCAGATCGAGAGCCTAGACTTGGACTAGAGAGGGACATAGCCTAGCGGAGGTAAGGCGACATTCCCATCCGCCGAGTCAGGAGTTCTTATCGCCTTGTATGGCACGTCCACTCGGCGCGCAGACAAGACTCGGTCTTGGACGAGGTCGACAAGCGCCTGGGAGTCCTGCATTAGTCAAGACCCCGGGTTTATACCATTTTGCGAACAGAGTTGATGGGCGTGATCGACAGTCTAGGCCTGTGCAACAAATAAAGAAAATATGACGCGTGTGTCTTGCAGGGTGAGAGCACACCCGCCGGCGAAACTCGAACCTTGTTGAGTCGAGAACGGGCGATAGGAGGACGATAAGATCCAGTCTAGACTCTGGAATAGGAGCGCATTATACCGCGTCTGTCGATTCATTTGGGGAGTAGACCACGTGACGATCGAGCCACCGCTCCGGGTGATCGTTGTGGCGGGGAATGTTTGGATGGGACCCGATCTGAGGGGTCAGCCAAGGAACACGATCAGTCTGTATCGTGTTGACAAGAGAAAATAGCGAGTGAATCGTTTCGCCTAATTTGTCAGCGGCGATTCAGATGTTCAACCCATTTGATACGGTGGACGGGGTATTGCAAGCGCCGCTTGCAACCGGTGTTGTCCTGCCACCCGCTTGTCTACCCCCACATAGACAACCCCACGGAGCGTGTGATTTCCCGAGGCGAGCGCCACCAATGACCATGGCAGTCGCGGATCTAGCTCGGTCCGCCTGTCGACTTGTCTGTCGTCGATCAGGTTTCGCGTCGCAGGAGAAAGAAAGGATGCGGGGGCAGACGCGAGAATGTATGCGCTGTGCAAGAAAAAAAAAACCGGTACTTCATATGGCGAGCTCGGCCCTGGAGCTGAAACGTGTTGCGCATGGGCGAGAGTGGCGAGCATTTGTCGACAGGCTGGGCTGAGCAGTATCACCGAGGCTCGCAGGCAGAGGCGGACGGGTATGTGTGTGCAAGAGGGGAGTAAATAAATTCCGTTTGGATTCACGCGGAAGAGGATGGGTCGATGTGTGTGCTATGAAAAATAGGAGATGCGGATGTGCGGCGTGCCAGCAGAGGATGGGGCTAGGAGAGCGCGGTCGGAGCCGTAGCACAACAGCAGAGGTTGGCGTTGCGGCGTGCAAGCAGAGGTCTATCGAACATCACACTGCACAAACGGGGGATGGCCATAACCATGTCATTCAGTGCATTACAGCTGCAAGTCTGTACACTCAAAACGGTGGGGCGCGTGGTCTGACTAGGCTCGATTGGGTGGCGCTAGAATCAGACCCGGGTTGGAGTAGGCGCACGGTGTTTTTCCTAAATTATGTGTTGGTCTGATGACGCGTGTGGGGGGATTGGGTGGTGGGCGCGAAGAGTTACAGGGGATTTGGGCGATGGGGACAGGGGCAGAACGCGGGAGAATAGCGAGCGAATCGGGCCTGAGCAACAGGGAACACTACGTGTGCGGGGAAAGAGGCAGTCTGGGGTGCTCGCGAGGAGGGGGACCATCGGAGCTGAAGAGGGGTTTCCATCGCACGAGGGCCGCCTGCTGTTCTTTGATGAACAGTCTAGGCCTCGGGTTGACGTCAGGACATGCCAGAAGCGGGTTGGACATGTGGGCTGGCATTGGCCTGGTGGAGAGTTTGCTGGAAGGTTTGGTCCGAGGCAGGGGCGCGAGGGAGTGAGATGAAGCGCTGCCCAGATGGGAGTGGGACGGGACGATGGGCAGCCGGGTCGATGGCGGTGAGCAGCGGCGCTGTCGCACGGTAGGGGTAGGAGCCCACACGTGTGGACGATAAGCCGGGTCGTATGGATCTGGACTGGGATGACGTGCGCGCTCACACCTCGGTTGGCGGCGACGGGAGCGGCGGCGGCGACGAGCAGAGGGTGTGCGACAGGGCGCAGGCGGCGGCGACGGTGGGCGGCGGTGGTGGCGGGAGCGTAGGCTGCGAGGGACGACTTGCCATGATGGGAAGTGAGACCCAGGCGGAGATGGGACAGATCCAAAGACTCGGGTCGAGCATTCGCCGTCGGAGGGATAAATACAGGCGGGCGCGAGAGCACTCGGCACTCTCTGTTCGCTGCACTTCGTCGGGATGATGGACCACCAACTGCTGCCGCAAGCCCACCACCACCCGTCGCTGCCCCCGCCCCACGCCCGCCCCCCCAAGCGCAAAGCCGACTCGCAGTTCGACGACGCGGCCTTCTTCGACGACGACAACGACGACACCCCCGCACCTACCCCCGCGCCGTCGCCCCGCCCAGCCCCGACACCCCTCCCCGAGGACGACCGGCCGCAGAAGCGACGACGCGCCAACTCGCTGCCGAACCTTGCGCGCACCGACACCGAGATGGTCGAGCAGGTGAGTCTCGCGGTCTCGCGCATTGGCGGCCCGCCCGTGCTGACGCGCGAAACAGCAAGCTCCGGGCGCACGCACCTCGCCGGCTCCCCCCGCGGACCAGGACCGCATCCCGTCTCAGCTCAGGCCCGACGCGACCGCGCCTGGGTCGGATATAGTGCGCCCCCCGCCCGCCGGTCCATCCACACCCATGGCCACCCACGACGCCCCCCGGCCCATCTGCGTCCTCCAGCGCGGGCCAGCACCCGTCCCAGCGCCCTCTGCCCCCGCTCGCTCGCCCGACAGCCGTCTGCGCTCGCCCTCGACGCCCCTCGCTCGCCCCATCCCACCCCGTCGCGCCCATGTGCCCAGTCTCACCCCACTCATCACCCGCGAGACGCTCAAGGAGCTCGATCTCGAGGCCATCCTCCGCAACCCCCAGCTCCGTAGGTCCCTCGTTCTCGTTTGCCAATCGCCCACTCACACCACGCAGGTCACGACCTCCTCTTTGATCCCGGTCTCCAGTTCCGCCCCACATCGGGCCGCAAAAAGCGCGACCTCACCGAAAAGTACTGGCAGGCCGTCCAGATCGAGGTCGAGACCGGCTGCGTATGCACCAGCTTTGACGAGCGCGGCCGGCGTCTGCCGTGTGTCTGTCGCTCCTCGGCATCTTCCAGCTCCCGCCCGCCCCTCCCCTCGCGCATCCCTCCGCTCGTCAATGAACTCTGCCAGGTTCTCCACTCGGTCGTTCATTCTGCATCGGCCGACGCCGCTCTCATCGCTCAGGAACTCAGGCACGGCGTTTTTGACTCGCGCGGCGTGTTCAGGACACTCGGCACCGTGCTCAAGCAGCATTGCGCCCCCATGCGCGATCGTGCCGTCGAGATGATGGTCACCGTCGCAGCCAAACCGGGCGGTGGCGTCCGTGCGGTCCGCATGTGCCTTGAGATTCTCGAGCTCATGAAGCTCGTAAGTAATTCCGCCCTTCCCACCCCCTCTCGGCTGACCATATCCCTCGCAGGATATTGCAAACCACCAGCTCCAGGCGCTTCGACCCTATCTCTTTGAGACAGCTGTCGAATTTGAGCTCAAAACGTTCCAAGAACGACATGAGCGCGGCCTGCTCACCCTCACGACCACCCAGGCCTGGCTCCGAAAAGCCGCGCTCAGTGCTCCCTCCACCTCGACGCTCCCCTTGCTTTCTCACGCGCTCACAGGACTCATCTTTTCGCCCCCGACCAGTGTATCTACCCCACCTCCGCCGACGACTACGCCTCTGTCCCAACGCCTGCCCCATATCGCGCCTCCTCCCGGCTATCCAGAGACCCTGTACCTGGACCACGCTCGGTTGGCCGGTCTGACGGCCGATGCAGCCGATCTGGGCGTGCTCTACATGCTCCTCATGCTCTTCCGCCAACTCGTGTTTTCCAGTCCGGGCGCATCGGCATCGGCCCGCAGGAAACCCATCGGGCTCGAGGACTCGGTCGTGGACCGTGTCAAGCGCGAGATTTGGGAAGTCGGCCCGGCCCGACTCGGCTTGTGCTTCTCGCCTGGAAAGGAAAAGGAGGGCGGAGCCGAGTGGGAAAAGTGGAGGGCTGGGATGCGCGATGTCGTGCTCCAGGTCGCGGTTCGTGCCGAGGAAGTGCGACGGGGCGTGCAGTCCACACCCGAGAGCCCGGTCTTGCCCGATGCGCAGACGCTCGCGCTTTTGGAGAGCTGGATGGACTCGAACCTCCGTGTGGGCGCTCCGCTCGAGCGACTGCTCAAGGGCCGACTCGAAAAAGCCGTTGGAGACGTCGTCGGGCGTTGTGTCGCTCGCAACTCGGCCGGGAGCATGGCGCGAAGAGACGAAGAGGAGAGACGGGACGAGTCTGACGGCGAGAGTTCGTCTGATGAGGAAGAGCACTACCAGCAGCCCAAGCCGGCGACTGCGGCTCCTGCCGTCGCTGCCGGACTTGAGCCCCTCATGCCTGAGATCAGGCACCTCGGCGAGCGCATCGCCAAACTCGTGAGCTTCCACGGACGGGTGTACCGAGGGTTGTACGAGGCCGACGGGTTCCTCGCGTAGATCCGCCCCCCCTACCGCATCTGTATTTCTTGTCAATTTTTTTTACTTGCATCGCGCTTTCGATTTTTTTCTTTACATCCCCTCACATTATTTTTGACTCGTTGCACATGTGTCTCGCCGTCTTATTATATGCAGTAACATTACCCCCCTACACTCGTTTCGCTTTTTTTTTTTTTGATCTGCACAACACAACTCACGGATTCTGATTGCATTATCGATTCACACGTATATATCATAGTTAAAGTATGACATGAACCATCTGATCTGTATTGCGAGTGATCAAAACTCAGCCTGTTGTTTGATGGTTTATTGACTGGGCGCTTTCGTGGCCCATGTTGGATGGCGATTTGTATTATCTCGGGGATATGTATTACATTTCCATTTGCAGAACAGCCAATATCCAGAAGAAAAAAAGCAACACAGTAAAAAAAAAAAACATGACCAAGTCCATTGAGCCTCTTTGACCGCACTCATGGTCGCTCGACCCGAGCATCGACCTCAAGGCGCCGAATTCCGGACCATGATCCGCACGTTGTTGACAAATACACGAACGAGGTCGTCAAACGGGTTCACACCTGGCCCAAGCTGGCCTCGCAGCGGACGATAGCGTAACAGCTCTGCGGCGTTGACAAACTCGACCTCGAGCTCGTGCAAGAGCTATGTGTTTCGTAAGGGTGATGATGTGTATGGGCGCAAGGGACACAGATAAATGGGTACAGGGATGTGAGGGTTGGAGCGGGCCACGAATTTTCCGACGGCCGACGATTTGAATGATAGGAAGTCCCGGGTGGGGCAGCCAGGTGGAGCGGAGATGGGAACACCAGGGACCGTTGGAGCGGCAACAGGGAATCCCCCAAGCCGAGCGCGACGGCGGAAAGAGAAAGGAGAAGAGCGCCAGTGGGGGGACAGCGAGTATCGAGATCAATTGCGGCCCGAACGCAGGTGCGGTCAGAGGGAGGGCGGCAAGAGGGGCGTTGTAGCACAGTCGAAATGTACGTGTAGAGTCATTCGGGTGGTGCACCATGATTTACGCGGGTGGATACCCATCGTGCGTAATAGGAAGGGGAACACAACGAGTGATGGGTAATCGCGACACGATCGAGGGTGGATGCGAGTCGGGGGTAGTTGAGGTGATACGGCAAGTGCGGTTAGGTACAGTTTCGCGTCCATTAATGGATGTGTTTTTCGTTGTTGGTCAGCGGATGGTCCCCGGAAGATTTTTCACATCGCATTCCATGGGCGGGGGTCGTCGGTAGATCCAAGGCCGAACGGGGATGTATTGGTGGGAAACGCCATTTGCAGGGAAAGGGGCGCACGTTTAGGGTTGGAGGCGAACAAACACGGCGTATGCGCCCGGATAAACGGGATTGTTTCGCCATCGGAGGAGGACGAGGTGACAAGGGGAGCATGCAAGGTACCAAGGAAGAAGCCAAGGAGCGAGAGGTTGAGCGGTCAGTACGATCATTCCAATTCTCGGACGAACTCAGACCAACAGAAACAGGAATAGAATGAAGGTGACAACGCGTAGGTGACACGGCACGACGGAGCACGGAAGGAACATGGAAATGGATAATGGAAAGCGCCGAAGCCCCTATGTGGCGGTATGGGACAAAAAAGCGTGCCACGAACCTGGTTAGGGCCACCATGCGACGAAGTCACCTGGGTGAGGTCGATCTTGAACGCTTGGTGCGTATAAGATATGCGATCCTTCCGGCGCGTGTGTGCCGGTTGCCCATTGGGTGAAGGTGCTACGCGTAATATCGGCAGCGAACGCAAATACCGAAGTCTTTTTAGTAAATCTGCTCACTCTATCTGGATCTCGTCTTGGTACTTACCGGGCTCTTCGAGATTGATGCTTATCCGCCAATCCACATTCTGCTTGGGGCTGTGTACGTCTAGGTTCGCGATGCGTTTCTTTCGTACGGACGCGGTGACCTGGCCCGTCTTTTCGTCGCGTGTCACCCGGGTCTTTTCGCCTGTATTCCGACAGAGTGTGAGTAAAAGCACAAATAAAGCCGGTCCGACATCCTGCAGGGCGGTCAGGTTCTGCTCACCGTGGCCTTCTCCGTAAAATTCGTCGACCAGTTTAGTATGCGAATATTTTACCCGCGGCTGACCGGGCACAGCCTGAGCGACCAGTCTGTTTAATAGACCGTTGTAGTGCCTGTGGGCTTGCTGAGGCATATTGGATTCGAAGCGCGTATCAATTGGGGAATTCGGGGGCATAACTGCGGCAGCGACGGTGTTGAGTGGGAAAGCACGGAAAGGCTGATATGGAACATACTGCATTCTGTCAGCGACAGCCCACCCAACCTCGAGTTTGAGCCTTTGTCGATGATTATCCCCAGTTTGGCCTCAATCTAATCGTTTTGAGTTAGTCCACAGCGATTGCCAAGACTGGGCCATTTAGAAGCTTGCCTCGACGTGATCAGGATTGACTCCCTGAGTAAAATGCTCTATCCAGTCTGCAATTGCTTGTGAAAACTCGTCCAGTGGCTCGCTGTTTATTATGCTAGGTGCTAGTGGCTCGTTTCGACGACTCGACGAGTTGAAATATGTCGGCATATAAGGCCCGGACGTCGGTGGCGGGGGCGTGCCATGTTGACCGGGAGGTCCGTTTCCTGCTGGATGGCTGGTGTTGGATCGTGTCGTTGCCGGAGGTTGCTTAGGCGGCGGTGTTTCGGTACGTCGTCGTTTTGTGGGCGGGGGATTGGCTGCAGCAGTTGCTGTCGCAGACCCAGGTCCGTTCCTCTCGTTGGCCGGCGCGTATCTACTGAACCTCGTTAGAGTAGACTGCAGCAGTGGCGAAAAACACATACTTGTTCACACGGCTGGGTAAAAAGTCATCTTCTTCGTCCTCGTCCTCGCCCTCTTCGTCGTCTACATTGACGACCTCTGGAGCTGGTTTCGAGTCGTTAACTCCATTAGGAATAGACACTTCCTCAAAATCCTCAGATTCTGAATTGGTATCCGCGTCGTCGTCTCCAAACAGGTCCGAAGTGTCCTGCACAGGACTCTGTTTTGGTTCTTTCTTCCCGCGTTTTCAGATTTATCCTATTTGATGGCTATAAAACACACCTTGATAGGCAGGCATATGGATCTTAGCAGCCATTGTACATTCGATTCCTGGAGTCCAGTAGCAAAGTTGGGAGTTTGGCACGTGACTAGGACAAGCCCATCGGCATGCCTTGTCTCCCACGACCGCTACCAAAATTCCCACACTGCACATCTACTGCTCTACTCCCACGCTGAGCCTACTTGCTGGCGTTCCTAGGCTCTAGTTGTTCTATTCAACATGCTTCGTATCTGCGTAGCACAATAGACTAGCTAACCACTAGTAATTAAGCCTCACAAGCTTGCACACGCTATGGATCTATCAGCCGGCTCCACACGCACCAGTTGTCTCTCATGCCTCTACAGGATCTTCTGTGTCACTGAACGTAATTATTCATGTATCACGAGCGCCAACGAGCTATTTACGCCCAGTTTATCTTACATTCGCTCCACTCTATATTTGATCCGGACAAGCTTAATACCCCGCCTGTACACTCGGTATTTAACATTCCATTACTAAGTACCCGCCTTAGTCGTGAAGTGTTGTATCCTCCAACATTTGCCACGAACAACAGGATGCTCCAGATCACGGTCTGGACTCGATCAGTATGTAAGTACTGAGGCATTTTCTCACATAAACAATTACCCCTAACCGAACGTCATAAAGGCTCCTGGGCGTCATCCAACTGCTGTTTCGTCTCGTCTCGGCGCTAGATGGACCAGAGAAGTTCGTCGGCCAAGGTCACAGCTGATATATCTGCGTTAGCTGAACTTCGTCCGGGCACGCGCGGGTCACCGCGCCCACTGGAGTCCTAGGTGTTCGTTTCTTTCAAGGTAATTTTTTAAACCACCGAAGCCTATCAAATCCCGGTGATGGGAGCATGATGGCTTGCCACTAACCTAATCCCCTGCGCGACGCTTCGGGGTCTAACAAACTTGTTCGCACCTTACTGTGGGCTGAGGCTAAACGAAACGTCTTGGACACAACCAGGGTGTAGTTGGGGCCATCAGTACATGTACATTTACCTCACCTGGCTATGGGCGCAGCAAGCTCAGAGTTTGTACATCAAGGTTTTGCTGAGAAACAACGCAAGTTAGGGATCAACCCGCATTCGACACATTGGGACTAAGCGTGGCAACAACGGAATACGCCCTGAGCGGGTTAGAAACGTTAGTCGGCCGATAGCAGATGACGATATCTATCAAAGGCCGCATGATTCTCCGGCAGGCCCCCACTAACCAGGGTTCTTCACTTGGCTGTATATGGGCTACATGTTCATCGCGTGCGTTCCATCTTTCATTGCCGGATGATGTCATTGAAGGGACGCCCACAATGGCTCTAAAGCTCCCGGCATGTTAGGCCAAACGATGCTTGTTTGAGTGATCTAAACGGTGTTCTGTAGCCTTTATTCCCGAAGCAGATCAACATATGATCATATATGTGGCTACGTCATTCCTAAACAATATGTACTTTAGGTATGAAGCCACATAGCACCACACAAGACTCCCTGCGTCAGGTTTCGATTGAAGGCGTCAAACCAGGGTCGAAGCGCATCGAAATGTTGTTTTCAAGTTACAGAATGTCTTAGGGCGGCCAACTGATCGATCTACTTCCACAACTCCACCTACCCCATCGAATAATCATACAAGGTCGAATTGTGCTTTCCCGGTACTTGTATCACATATATGGATATTTCAATCACTCCCATAGCTCAGAAAGCAGTTCGTTCAAGTGACCCGTCCTCAAAAATATTAAAGGAGCCCTTGGAGCTTCTTGCACTTCCCATAAATGTGAGCTCTGGGTTCGTGGAAGATATAGTTGAGCGCCCGAAACCTGTATTACCTATTTAAGTTGAGCGACCAAGTTCGTCGCCTTGATATCGGCATGATTACTCCACGATTCTGGTCATCTGCCCGCCTATATGTACCAGGCCTACGAAGGAATAGAGTGGAACCCAGTCGTTCATTTTAAGATTTGGATCCAAATCCCCAATAAGTGACTGCTCCGATTTTACAGAATCAGTATCTTGCCATTACAAGTGGTTGGCCGCTGAAACGTCTATTTACTTTGTGGTGACAGGCGTTCTGACGCATAACTTTCCTCTAGGCATGATTTGCTTCCTGCTCATACAGACCGAGGCAGTGTAGTTTCTTTGACCCCTGTTCGTTAAACCCTCGTACAGGTTACAGTACGTATGCGCCTTGTCTGATGACAGTATGCGGTGCAATGCTCTCCGTCATACTCGGTACACAGCGAGACCTTCGCCAAACAGCTAATATATACCTAGGTATCCAACCTTTCCGCACGTTTTCGAGCCTCTAAGGTATTGTATCTTGTCGTATTTAGACTAAGGGGTGGCGCTTATAACTCATCCCCCGGGCCAAATGGGTTTGAGCTATAAGATATTTCGTAGGTGCCGCGATTTCGATCTAGCTCTTCAATTGGGCTGTACGAGATGGTACATATGTGTTTTTTAGTGAAGCGCGGTCTGAAACTTCACCCAGTATGCACTCGGTGCGTCCCAGCTGCTGTAAATAGTATAATCCCAGCCTTGCTCCCATCCCAGTTTCAGTTGTCCCTGTTGTTTGGCTCTTCTCTAGCATCGAAAAGAGCCAGCACCTGGGGGAACACCTTCGCGTTCCTCAAAACAAGGGTATTCTATAACTCGCTCAATCTCCGTCATCCTTGCTACTCTTGTTGCCCCTATTCAGTTCGTGCCTCGTGTTCTAGGGCGAAAAATAGGATTTGAACCCAATGTACAACCTTCTGAACTTTGTGATAACTATAGTTTAGCGGGGCACGGGGGAATCAACATTTCGCGGAGGTACGCGGGTCTGTTGTGCATTTATATCCTAGGGATTCTGTTTTGTTTTATACATTGGAACAATGGCTTCCCATTCGAGTACTATGGTTATGTAAGCGATTCGGGCTGTTTTTCTGGCGATCGTGAGTACTGTCCTGCTCCTATGGTGAGTTTTTACATACCAACTAACCATGGGCTGTATGCGTGCAGCTGCCCTTACTGTGCACTAAAAAAAACAACAGCTGGATGATAAAGTCGTTCGTTTTGAGTACAAATTTAGCGATCTCGAAGTAGACTTCGGTCTCAGCGGCGCGGGCGCGCTTTAGAGCGTGGATGCATGTGGGTTTCGCTGGTACTGTAGGTAAGCGGGTTGTGTTTATCTGCCCTTGTAATTGACATAGCATCCGCATAAGTGTATGCGGCATACCGGAGACTAAATCTCAGCAAACTTACATATTCTGTCGACAAAGCGACGGAAAGCTCGCCAAGTAGCCTAGAAGAAGTGGCATGTATACTGGGGGACCGTGAGGCAACGGATTGTTTAGCCCCATTACTTTAATCTTCCACTAATCTCGCCACGATAAGTATTATTATTTAGCACCGCTAATGGTGAAAATTATCATTCAAAGTGTGCCGAGAGTGTCCGAGTTTTCCATTGCTCCGCCATCTTCAATAGCTCGAGGCTATTTTCTACACCATTATCTGTTGAGCGGGCTACACCTCTCTTAGGTATTATATCCCTCCCGTTTGTCCTATGTGTGGCGTTGTGCACACCCCGGGCTGCGGAACGCGCTCAAGGAACAATGATGAAAGGGCAAGCCGGCGCGGGGGACATGATCAAGGAGAGCGAAGAACGAGAACAGAGGCGTACAGCAAGCGTCGGTCAAAGAAGGGCCCTAAGGGCGGAGACACACGTGGCCTGCGCACCAACATGTTTGGTTGCGCTCGGCCATACATCGTGGCAGCGCCCGTTGGTGCGCATCTTAAAATTTTGTCCCACCCACCGTCCCCTGCCTACGCCAGATAGCTGGCTCAGCTAGACCCTGCCGCCCAGCGAGTCGCTCTCGCGGTCGGGAGCCGGCCACGCACGCGTCGCCACCTTCGGCGGCGCCTGCGTCTCGCAGACCTTGCCGGTAGCCGAGTCGACCGTCAGGCCGGACGCGTACATGGGACCCAGCGCTCGCACCAGTCACTTGCATCAGTGAAGCACTAACGTGTGTCAAAGCCTTGGCATTAACTCGCCCGAGAGATTAACGGATCGGACTCGGTCTCCAGTATAATACCCCTAAATAGAAGAGCACGGATAAGACCTTGGTGCGATGACGGCAGCGCCGGCCACCAGCATGACTGGTCAATGTCCTTAATAAGGACACAACAACATGTAGTCCCCGACCTCTGTTCGGCTTGTAACGCGTAACGCTTTCCGTCATACCCTGCCCGAGTTCGGTCTGGGTACGGCTCGGTCTGGGGTTCGTGTGCATATAACAGCCACTTTCCACACCGCTAGTCACTACATTCCCGAGCATAGTGAAGTCCTCACAATGTCCCATTCAATCACTCGACCGACCGTTCCCTCGACTCACTCGATCAGTCAAGTCGGAACTCGCATGAGCAAATACCGCAGAATATTACAGCTACGAACGGGAGGTTCAGCTCAACTATGTGTGTTACAGCAGACTTCCTGTCGTAAATCTCAAACTAATAAGTCCGTTTTGTCGATTAGGGACACTGTTTGCGTGAGTTTATATGCGTTCACTTCCAAATCGCACCCACTAATAAGCGGGGACTTGCTTTTAGGATTGCAATGATTGCAGTATTCGTGGCTCGTGTACCTTGGCTTTTCCCCAATGGTATCGAGATCGGCCAGTTACCTGGGGAATACTATCACTTCCGCATCCCGCTCAACAAAGCTTTTCTCTGGACTCATCTTGCTTGCATTCTCCCTGCGGGGCTCCTTGCTGTCTTCCAATTCGTTCCCCGGGTTCGAATGCGTGCCACAAGGTTTCATCGCCACGCTGGGAGGATCATTAATATCCTTAGCCTGATATCGACCATCTGCGCGTGGGGGATGGCTCGCATTTCGTTTGGTGGAGATCTTGCGACTCAAGCATCCGTCTATCTGCTCGGTATAATGACCATATGGTCCACCGTTAAATCGTGGACCGCCATACGGCGTCTACAAATCGATGAACACCGGACTTGGATCATCCGAGCGTGGTCATACCAGGCGCTCGTGATTACAGAACGAGTCATCATGGTGCCACTAATTATTTATATATCAGTAACTAGGGGGTATTACACCGTATGTCAACTAGGTTACAAGAAAGCTGAATTAATACTCATCTATTTGACTGTGTTTCGACAGACCATGCCGTGCGGCGAAGTTGCTCACATACTCGACAATCAGGAGATGTATTTGAAAAATTACCCCCAGTGTCAGCCGAACTGGACTGGGTCCGGAGCAGGAGTGGTTACAATTGAAGCCGATCCTAGCGAGGCTACCGGTTTAGGCTTTACCGCTACCATCCGCTTGGCATTTGGTGCGAGCATGTGGATTGCTATATGGATACATGCTATTGCGTGAGTATATGCGCTTATATCGAACGCAGCACCAAGTTGATGACGATACATCCGACAGAACCGAGTATTACTTATTCACTACCCAGAGTGAAACGAATCGGTTGCGGGAGCTATCTACGAAACGACAAAACATTCGCCGAACGTTGCAGGATAAGGGATCTGGTTCACAATGAATACTCTAGTTTCCTTATCTCCATTATTTATTCCTCAAAATGCAGTGCATTTACGATCTTTAATTGTTGCAACATACTTTGTCCATGTTATACTTTTCCATAATTGCATGTGTTATACTCATTGGCGGGCGACACAAGAGTATTCGAAACCAGAAACCAGATTCGTTCATTGGTGCACGCTGTCTATCATACATAGTTCAAGCTATCAATCACAAATGCGCCAGAATACATGTGTACAAGTATTTAGCTGATGCATCAAGTGATCAGCGATCAGGCAGCACTCGGCTTAGTTGCTCTAAGCGTGACTGCATGCTCAATGCTATAGTTGCGAGGGTTGGGCTCGGCGAAAACCTCGTCAATTTGCTCAAGTGTAAGGCCCTGGATGTATTGCTCAATATTACACGGGTTTGACGGGAAGCTTATCCACGAACCTTGGTTTCGACCATGAAGAGGTAAATCATAACCACCTCAAAGGAATCCCATGCCAAGAAAATGATGTAAGTCTTCCATCCGAGCTTGTCAAGAGCTACGGGCAAACTAAGAGGTCATACACCGATTAAGTATACTTGCGCCCAGTAGAACGGTTCCACTTACCCGAAGGTGTTGATGCACGATGAGCCTTGAGTTACCACGTTAAGGAACGCCAAACCCTTTGCACGCGACTGATAGCTAAGCACTTCAGCAGGGTAGAGTGCCTGCATAGGTGTCCAGCCGAAGGAGAAGATAACCATGAACAGGTAAACTGGAACGTGGATGAGCGATATGGTTTGGAGAGCAGACAGACGGACATACTAAAGGAGATTCCTGCGTTTGCCTGGGTCGTGTCCCCATGCGAACTAAGTAGCCCGATGATGATGGCGAGCATGAAAACCAATGTAATTGTGCTACCAAGTAGAAGGTGACGACGACCGAAACGATCAACGAGTGCAGAACCAGTGAGAGCGCCAACCATAGAAGTTACGCTGTGTAAACATTTCTGTAAGTGGTTTGATAACGGAACCAATGAAGTTTGCTTACGAGTTGACAAAGTTAAGGGTGAGCTTCCTGTTTTGGGACGTGATTCCGGCTTGACCAAGTAGCACCGGCAAGAAGTAGGTGATGAGGCCATTACCAGAACTGAAAGGATCATATATATGTCAGAAACTCGTTGAGCGACTGGGGTTTGAGGTAGTGTACTTACAGCTGACCGAATGCGCCTATCATGATGACCATGCTCGTCCGGTACCTGTCGCTGGCAGTCTTGAACAGGCCCCTGAAATCCCAGAACCGCTTGTCGGTACCGTCCAGGCTGATCTTTTCCTCAATTTCCTCCATCTCAATCTCGACGACGGGAGAGTATGGATCATTGGTAGCGGAATGAAGCTTGGCCAGGATCGCGCGTGCTTCTTCCTTGTGTCCTCGTGAGTACAACCAACGAGGGGACTCGGGGCAAAGGAAGACAGTAAGAACGTTGATACCGGCAGGAACCGCCTGTACAAGATCCATGAGTTTGACGGCATCCGAAAGAACATCATGATGATTACCTGGATCCAAAGGGGGAGTCGCCAAGAGAGCTCGGTGGACCAGCGTCCAGTAGAAACCATCATACCCGTTGCAGTCATTTGGCCGACATAGTAGCTAGCGATCAGATCTGTAAACGTCGGTACAATACCTCGCCAAATCATGTACTTACAAAGAATTCAGCACACCAAGCCAGAACCCTCGGGACTGGGGCGGCACGATTTCGACGAGGTATGATTTAGCCGAAGCACCCGCACAACCTAGCGAGATCTCAGGTCAGATGGGCATAAAGCTACGCCAATGACTTATGGCATACCAGTGCCAAGCCCAGTTAGGAAGCGACCACCAATGAAGACCGAGCGGCGAGTGGCTGTAGCAGTAACTGCTGCACCAATACTAAGGAGGTCGGATCAATACATGGATTGCTAAGCTGTAGAGAGTGTAATCCATGAGGTATTCTTGCCGAGGGGTGACAAGAATACCCATGCCAAGTCAGACTTACACGAGGATTGAGTTGCCGAAGAACATGGAAGCACGACGGCCGAACCGATCAGGCAAGTACGCTGTAAATTCGGGGATGTCGTCATTGGTACGGAGTAACTTATGCTATGGGAAAGACTAACCAGCCGGGATAGCACCGACGAGTGCACCCACGGTAAAGATACCGAAAACAATGCCAGTCTTTGCACCAGCAGAGCTCATACCTGAGATCATGTTAGCCCCCGTTCAAGTCCTCAAAATTCAAACTGACCAAAGTATGACTGGTATTGTCTGGGAGCAAGGGTTAGCTCTAATAACAGTAATTAAGGCTTGTGTCTCACGTCATTGCGTTAATTCCACCCATAACTGTACCGTCGAACCCCGAGTCTCCGGAGCAGCAACAGACGCATAGAGTGATGAGAACGACTTGAATAGCACGCCAGCTCCAGGCTTTATGACCGGGGTCGATGGCAAGGGCTGCGGCCATCCTTTCTTGACGTTCTGCCGGAGAAACCGGTCCCCGACGCACATTCTCATGATGTTCTGTCGGAGAGACCTTGTCGTCGAACGAGTTGTCACTGTCGGAGCGCTTGGCCATGTTGAAGTTGGGCTGAAGAGGTAAACTAGCTAAGCTGCAACGACAACGGATTGACCGAGATGAAGGGGACAAGTGGAGAACCCATTGAGAAACCCAAGCTCTCCACAGGGTATTTAAAGGCTATAGCCAAGAGAATGCAGCGGTTCTCTAGTTGGAAGCCTTATCCGATTGGTTCTCCGGGTGAGCCGGCCTTGGCCCACGAGGGCACGGGTCGCTAGACGGGGAAAGGTTGATCAAAATCACCACCAAGCGCGCAGCACCAGCGTATGATCATTAGCCAAATACGGCTAGATGTTATGTTCATGTTATGCGGGAACACATCCTACTGGTCAGATGCCCAGATCGTTGAGGAAAAAGTTGGACGAGCGATTTAACCTCCAGGTGAGGGTCAGTTGCACAACAAGGCACTAGCTCAGGTGGGGCTGAATGCAGTCTGTCTGAGAATTTGCAATCGAGGTTTTGATACGCAGAGTAGTGAGTTGTTTCGAGCGTGGTGGCACCCAAGAACCAGCATTGTATCCAAGGGGCAATGATACCCATTCAAAAGATCTTCATGGTTTCAGCCTCGAGCATCGTGGTTACTCTGAAGCCTGTTTTATAGGATCGAAATGAAATATGAGATCAAAGCTATTCAGTAGATAGAGTGCCATTTGAAAACATTACGGTAGAGCTAACTGTGATGGGGGTGAAAGGATTATGATTACCACGTGACATTCGTAAGTCTAATTTAAGGAGCGAAAACATGACCAAAACTTCTAGCTCAGATCAGTTATAACAACGTAAATACAAGAACCACCCAGCCAGGGCGCCGAAACAACCCACTTATCCTAATCTAGAACCAAGCTACCTTGGTTTCGCATATTGTTCTCCCTGCCAGACATCATCCGCGATACACGTTCAATCTCAATGTTGAGTGCCCAAACCCATGCATCTCTCTCTAACCGGCTGCGAGCTTTGCAGATAAGGAGATTGTGCTTTCCACCTAGAGGTGCGACGGCTGGTTCGTACTTGGAAGCAGTCTCGGGAGGTAGAAGGGGATCGGTTGGTTTGTGAATGCTGTGTGGCCTGTACCATATAATAAATGTGGTATCTTCTTCACTGAAGGGCTTTGTGAGATGTATATAAAGAAAACTGAGCTAACCACTTGCCTGTCATCTGATTCCAGACCGTCCTGGTATCGACGAGGGATCCGCTGACGAGAATCGACACCTGCTGCTCGAGGCAAGGACCTCATGGCGATTTGACCTGATGATACCTACACTTCAATGTCTTACTCCGATTGTGGTGGTAAGTTGCATACCAGAGTAAACATATGCATCAGCCAGATTGATTGTACGAGAGTGGTGGTGGTACGAAGTGACATTTGGGGTTATATGGAATAGAATAAGATGGCCTCCTATAAGTACGTGGAAAAGGTGCCTGTCTCTAGCGTAAGTGAATTGTTGATTCGACTGAAATAGGCGCATACTTGAAGTCTTTCCTAATGCCTTTCTTTGTATACAAACGCCCACTTTTAACGATCGCTCGGCAACCATCGATCACACACCAATTCCAAAACTGTTTGTTACGGTTAGGTAGCCCCATAGGTTAAATGAGCAATTCATACCTTGGCCAAGTATGGGGATGCACCGTCGGGGACGTACCCTGGATAAAACAAGTATGAGGAAGTGCCATCTCTATTATATCAATTACGACTCGTGAGCTGGTCTTACCTTCAGGCGCTTCCTCTTTTCCAAGTTTAGGTATAGTAAAGCGAGCTCGACCTTGAGTAGCAAATACTAGCTCCATCTCATCGCGAGCGTCTACTCGGTGGCGGCGTGTCCAGTATTTAACCAACTCGCGTAAACGAGTGATCCATTCAAGGGAAGTCCTCCTGGAATACGCCTCCAAAAACCTTGATTTTAGTTTAGTAGCACAAGAACTATCCAACTCACCTCGAATCTGATGACTCTACCAGAGCGCATAACAAGTTCAAATGACCGTTTCATCTTCAGCCTCATCTTATCGTCACTCCTTGATAGGAATTCTTCTCCGCCCTCATCTTCGTTGTCCGATGCATCTGCCTGGTCAACCCATTCACAACTTTCTTCCTCCTCCTCCGTGACGTTATGCGGTAGAGGATTAGCCCGCGCAGTATTGATGTCGATAGGACCAACAGTAGGGTTGATTTCAACCGCCCTACGGATAGCCAGAATACTGCGCAAGTCGATGTATCCATCTGCGTCCAGAATCATTGATCTTCCCCTCCTCAGCTCCCGCTCCCGCGCAAGTTTGTGTCCAGCAGCATTAAGAGGTTCCTGAATCAGGCTCGGAGGCGTAGGCGGTTCGGCATCAGCATAGCGCAAAGTAAACAGGTATCCATCATGCGAGGTGATATAGACATTAGTTTTGACTAAGGTCTTGGGTTTGATACGATGAAGGTATCCCTCAACCGCCGGAGGTTCGTCTGTATAACACGTTAATTTAAGGTCCAGACATACTAAGAGGCACTTGCCAAGTACGGTCCCATCAGTCAATGCAACGTGAGTCGGAGCATGCAGGCCTAAGCGGATTTCTAGTTGGGATGGCAAACGTGGCTACAAAGCCTTAAATCTACTGGAACATAAGGCGATCTGAACCACCTACCTGTCTTAACGCCAACCCGAACAAGACTTGCCAATCAAGCTCTTTACCTTGTTCATCGTGCTCCAACCACACCCAGTCGAGCTTGCTCTCTTTCCTCCACGCGAGCTCTAGCTTTGATCCTCTTAACACGGGTGATTCCATCATTGCATCCCAGTCAGGGAGACCTCGTAGAGAGCTCCCGCATGCTTCGATGAGGTAGGATCGAGTGAAGCGTTTCCACGAGTCGCTAGATGTCCCACGATCCAAGTTTGGGATATCTACCCGAACACGGGTTCCTAAGGCCGGACAATGGATGTCAATCGTTTCAGGCAATTCGCCGCCTAGGTATCTCCTATATGGTGTAAGCGTCGAATCTATACACAGGCAGATGGAGCTGCTCACCACAAGTTCCAAGTCCAGTCTAACGCCCTCGTCCGGCTTTTTACTTTGAACACGAAGATGTTTGTCCCAATAGGTGCACGATGGAAGCGGGCTCTTTTGGATGTCGAGCCCGTTCGTACAGGTGTCGGAGGGCATGTCAGGCAGAAAGTCAAGTCGACGTGAGAGTATGGCGATATGTTTGTGACCGATTCATCGAGAGGAATGATAAATGCTAGGTCCTTGTGACCGAGGATTCGCTCTTTACCTGGGGTTGTCTGATGAACGAGACCTACGTTAGTAGTGGCTACATGGGAAGAATATGCGGCTCACGTAGTCTTGGTATAATTCTATTCGGTCTTCCTTCCCTGGTACTTTACGCCATACGACTAGCATCTCTTTCCACTCCACCTCTTGTGTATCAGGATGCTTGCTCGCTTCTGCTTCGTCGTAGGGCTTGGGGAGGCCAGGTGAACGGTTGAACGCAGCACGTACAAGCATCCTATCTTCAGGTGCTTCAGCTTCTCGCAGCATGGATAACGATTCAATCCCTTACCTCGCCGAATGACTCCATCCTCAGGGACCGTTTGTTCTTCCGTTTGGAAAGCCAGAGCAGCGCCCGCACTCGTGGTGTCCTCCGGTTCGGTCTCGCGGTTCAGGACATCCAGAGGCGCAGCAGGGCTTTCGGTCAACATTGGCGCATGCTCCATAGGGGTCGGTGGGCCAGTCGGAGGTGCCGGGGCAGAAACTGAACGCGGAAACCCGGGATACGACTGGACGTTTGTACCAGCGAGAGGCTTTGGTGACTCGGCAAAGATAACAGAACGCTGCTGCAACGATGAGCTACGTCGTAGAGACCCAAGGTTTCGCTTTAATGCAGAGCGTAGCCTGCCTTCTTTAGGCCGTGGCTCGTTTGAGAGATTGACTAGATGGGGTGCGGATACTGCCTGTGGTTTGGTATCACCATTATGGTCTGTAAACATATTAGAAACTCCAAGACTGGAGTATGGTCGACGAGTGCTCGCTGAGGAATCGGGGGGTCTGGCAGGAAGCAAGGGAGAGGATGAAACAGGCGTATCTGGGCGACGAGATGTGCTTGTGGCCTGGCTAGAGGGATCTCCCTCAATATGGGTCGACAAGGTCTCTTTTCTTGGGTTTGAAGGCGTTAGCATCGATTTTGATGATTTCCGATTCGGAAATGCCTGGACACCGAGTGGCTTCAGATCTCCCGTACCACCATCGCCCTCGTCGCCAGATTCCTCCGCGCCAGATTCTCCTCGATCCGACGAGCGGGCCGTACGAAAAGTCTCCATCGTTGTAGTCCGTGACGGAGCGGGGGGAGCGGTATGTGACCGCACGGGAGTGTTCTCGGTCTGATGAGTCGCATGTGGGCTGTTCACGGCTTCGACCTCCCTTCCGTCCTTCAGTGTGTGATGTGCGGAATCCATCCCAGTCACCACATCAGCCCCAACCTCAAAGCTCGACCCAACCCAACGCCGGGCAGAGGCATCAGCCGGCAACGGAACCCGGCCCCACCCACCCGCGTGCCACCTCTTACGTATCTCCTGTTCAGAAAACTCTTCCCGGCGTCCGCCTCGGTGCAAAAACGCACGCAAGAGGCGTCTTCGTGAAACTTCCCGCCGTTCCGTCGTGGGCGAGGCCGGATTGGACGAACTGCAGTCCGAGTCTGAAGTCGTGCTGCTGGCATCGTCCGCGGCGATATCGTCTCTCGTAAAGTCCTCTTGGGAAAACTCGTTTCTCGGGAGAGCGACATGGTCGGAACCTGAATCCGAGGTAGCACGGAGTCGTGCAGCGACATTCTCCGGCATGGGCCCTATAAACATTCTGCGCCGGCCCCGGAGGTGGTCATCGTCAAGGTCGTCTTTGGTTGCTGGAGAAGGGAAGACGCCAATGGGTGTGTCTCGCTGAGCGCTGGCTTCCCGCGGGGCGGTTGTCACACCCACAGGAGCAATGTTTACGTG
The DNA here is from genome assembly GCA_016906575.1 of Ceratobasidium sp. AG-Ba. Taxonomy (NCBI): domain Eukaryota; kingdom Fungi; phylum Basidiomycota; class Agaricomycetes; order Cantharellales; family Ceratobasidiaceae; genus Ceratobasidium; species Ceratobasidium sp. AG-Ba. The sequence goes on from CP059614.1 coordinate 2,066,101, forward strand.
TGGCATGATGGCTATTGCTTTGATATGGTCTGTTCAAGAGGCCAGTGCAAGATTTTTCGAAAGAATCGGTTGAACACGAAAGTTCCAGCCCAAGAAAAAGGCTTCAGTTTAATAATAAACCCTCAAATCGGGTCTAAGCCTTTGATCCAGAGCGCAGTCTCTAAGCAATCTTGATGATTCCCGGTTACTTATTTTGGACTGGGTACTCTAGAAACGTTGACAGCGTGGTCCACAAGGCGGGAGATCCAACCCGAATAGCAGCGTGGGGGAAACGCAAACAAGAGGTGACGTCACGTGCATATGTCTCATTTAATCTCGGTGCCGCCATGGCCAACCAAGTCACAACAACATATGATTAACTAGATCAAAATGGACAACAGTAAAGTAGTGCGAGACGGAGCCGGGGTGATTAAATATGTGGGCCATGCAAGTCAATGTGTACAGAGGAAACTCGGGATATCAACGAACGAAATCAACTCTCAGTTTGGGCTGTGTTTTGCCCGTTCCAGGAGCTGTCGTGACTCGTCCACAAACGCCGCGGACTCCTCACGGGTGAAGCTATAGTTCTCAATTCAGATTGTCATCAATGACCCAATTTAACACTAGGCTTACCCAGGCTGGGATCCTTTTACGAACATATCCGGCTCCCGAATCGCAAACGGATTGAGGTCCTCAGTCTGCTTCAGGTTTGCGAGACTGTGGTTGACGAATCGATGAGTGGACTCGTCTGCCCGTACAGCTTTGACGACATCCAAAAGCGTGGCATCTTGAGGCAGACGCCAATAGTCGATGGCGATGGCTGGGGCAGGCTTATTCTCCCATTCTGGAATGCGGCCGGCTTCGATTTCAGCGATGCAGCGCGTGCTGTGGATGGTTCAGCCCAAGCCGATTATATCACACGGATTGAAGACGTACTATGTCGAGACTGCCTCCTCTTCTAGAAAACCGACAAAACGATGAGCTGATTTAGGCGAAATGATATAACCCAAGAAAAAGGCGTTGTAGAAAATGCCTTGAGCACCAAGAATCATGGCTCGGAACCAGATTGAAGGTTTCTGTCCGATTTATCAGAACAAGATTCAACAGAGTACGGAATGTGCTACGTACTTTGAGGGTCATGAAAGTCATGAGATGCATACGTTCGTTTTCAGCCTCCTCGAGCAGAGTGTGGATCCATCCGGCGTCTCGTTTCTATCAATCAAGAGCTGTAGTGAGATATTGACTTCCTGCTCGACCAATGGGACTTACCATCAGACGAAGACTTCGTAGGTGGCGCAGTGTAGCAGCGACCATGCCTGGTACACCTGCAATAGTTTCAAGGAACAGTATGCGCTATATCTCTTGTCAGATCACAACCAAGTAGCAAATGTAGACGCATATACTCGCCATCAACCACTCAGATTCGGTCATCAAGTAGCCACCTTTTCGGAGCTCCGCTACTGACATGTTGGATCCAGGTGGGATAGGTTTGTGCTTGTAGCCAGAGAATAGGTCAAAGCCCCATCTAACAAGAAAGAGATGTTACTGCAGGACAGAGTGAATAGCAGAGTAGCCACTTACCGACAAAGCTTCACCAGCCTAAGAGCGATCTTGTCTCCCGCTGTTTCCGGGGTTCGATGAAGGACGGAAACAGATTTGAGCTCTTCCTCTGTGTAACTAGAATGCAAAATTCAGCGACAGTATATAAAAAATAGATGAGGTAGCCTACACGGGATGAAAGAGCACCCAGTCTCCAGTCGGAGTTTTTGTGATTTGGTTGGCTGAATGGTAGTCGGTACGAGGCGCTTTTGCTCCAAGCACATCATCTACAAACAAAGTCAAAAACGAGACACGTCCATTAAGAGAGAAAACAACATGCCTTTGTAGTGAAGGCCTTCAGTTGGGATACCCTTGGGCTCTCCAACAGACCGCTCCTCCTTGGTAACAAACTTCTGAGTCTCTGGCTTTCGCCTTAGGAACGAGGTCGAGAACGAACGCCCACAAGCAAGAGTAGAGGCTTGTAGCAAGCGAGGGGCCGCAAGGCGAGAGCCAAGGCCAGAGTGAACGACGGCAGTACGAAACATGAGTAGATTGTGTCCGTGGGTGCAAAGGGGCTTGCGAGAATGGTGAGGAGAGAGCGCCCACGCCAGCCACACTGAAATACAACGTCGAGTCCCGAGAAGACCCGCAAGGGCGAAAGAGGACCGGAGGTGAATTGAGTCGCAAATGTACCGCTTATGGACCGCACAGCGGAGTATTCTGACATCAATTACCGCGCATCAACACACCGCAAATTGATCGGTGTCATGTATTTGATGTGTTCTCTAAAGCAAGATCACTTCAGACAACGCGCATAGAGCCTTGTCGCACAGCTATGACTCAATTACCGTCGAAAATAAAGCTGAAGTCAAGTCGAAAGGGATGCAACGACTATCTGGCCGTTTTACTAGAGGTCTAAAGTCCGAGGACAAGGAGGGGCCCTCCCCGAAAGCAACTCGGTCCGACTTGTTCCATGGCGCTAATCGCTGCGGTTACAGCCAATCACATTCGGCTTGTAACGACACGCCATTACGTCAGTTGGATCACAGCCACAGTATTGCGCGCAGAGGGCTGCGATTGGCCATTCCACTCGGTTGGGTGTCGCGGTCAACGGCTTGGGCTCACCGCTGTTTCCTTGCCACGCTCGCGTCTGGCCGCATCTTGTCATACGATCAGCCTTGTTTGGATATTCCGGGATCCACCTCGTATCAGATTGCTTGGCGTTTCTCTGACCGGGATCCACTTCCGCATAGGCAACCCTCGCGATGGACGAGACAGTCGCGGATGATATACAGCCCTCGGGCTTCGAGCATGAAAAAGAATTCATGCAGGTTCTCAGGTCCTTTCTGGATGACGACTCTCAGGATGTCCATAACACCGCGGTGGCCAACGAGAGTTCGCCAAAGCTGGCTCGTTTAAATTATATAGTTGAGTTCCGTCTAGTATCCTTTTGTAACTATTTTGACAATGATCGGCTTTGTATAGCTTGATTTGTATCAAGAGCAACCGTTCCTACTTGACCAATATCTCGGCAATATGGTCGAACCTGTAGTGGAATCACTTAAAAAAGAAATCCGCTCGATAGTAAAGCAAGACGACGTCCCAGAAGATAAACTCAACCGGCTGCAGCAGTTGGCTACCTTGATGTATCTATACTCAAAGACTCGAGGAACCAAGTCAATAGGTGCGCATCTCAACGCCATAACAGAACCGACCCATCTAAAAATAACAGTCTCATTCTTCCCTCACACCGTCCAGGACCTCCCTCTCGCACTAGAGTTCACCGAACGAGAAGCAAAGATGCTATCCGAGTCGGCCGCATGGGCACTACGATTCGTAATGACGTTATGGCTCTCGCTCATTTGCATGATACCCTTTGACTTGGCCCGATTCGACGAATCTGGAGCGTCCCCTGATCGTCTTGTGTCAGCGCGATTGGATGCCATTGGAAAGCAGTACCTTCGGTATCCTGGAATTGAACGCGAATCGGCAGCCATGCTTCTAGCTAGGTTATACATGAGGTGTGTCTCTGGAAAGCAAGCACGATCTAAAGCTAAAGGTCGCGGCAGAACCGACATGTTAACTCGAGTTCCCCATCTTGTAGAATGGTCGATTGGACGGATTCAGGGCGGAGACGCGAATACCTTTGAAGTACGCATTCTTGTGCTCATATTTGAGCTTGGAACATAAGGATATAACCTCTAGGCGATCGGTCTTATGCAAGTCATGGCAATTATGATGAAATCAGGAGGAGCTGGACTAGCAGGTCCGTACGTTGAACAATTTCGAGAACTCATAAATGCAGTTGAATCCACAAGCGTCAGTCGTTTCGTCTAATGGCATCCGTCTAACTAACCACACAACGAGTAGGCATCAAAGAATCTCCTGTCGGAGAACCTCATGAAAGATACACTTGTGCGCAAATTCCGAATCAAGTTGATTGTTCGGCTATCATTGTGCGAACTGCCAGGCAAACCACGTAAAGTCCAGTTGCAGAGTATGTCACGGTATTTTCGTTCCCATCTCCGCTAACCATGACAAAAGACCGTAGGCTAATCATCCGAAATGATAACGAAGACGCAACGGACGACACATCCGAAGAGTATGATGCACCTATTCCAGATTCCATCGAAGGCGTAATAGAGGATCTCATCAATGGTATTCAAGACCAGGTAGCTACCAACATGATGTTACTTGAACATCCCACTAAAACCTAAACAGGACACGGCTGTTCGATACTCGGCTGCAAAAGGGATAGCTCGAGTCGCGTCGCGTCTCCCAGAGGCGTTTTCAGACGAGATACTCGATGCTGTCACTGCGTTGTTCTCGGTAAAAACACCGTTTAGATCGCTGCATATATGCTCATAGTAATAACTAGATCCATGGCGTTCAATTGGATGATGGAACATTGGACCTGCCGCCGACCTCTGAAGGGACTTGGCATGGTGCCTGCCTCGCCTATGCAGAACTAGCTCGACGTGGTCTCATCTCCGAAAGCAAGCTTGAAGAGGCGATCAAGTGGATCTGCAAGGTATTGTATTTTTTCCATTCATCCTTTCGTAGTCTAACAAAACATAGGCACTCGCATTTGATGTTCGCAAAGGAGCGCATTCGGTAGGGTCTGGTGTCCGCGACTCGGCTTCGTATGTACTCTGGGCACTCGTAAGAGCACAAAGCGTAGAGGTTTTGAAGCCCTATCTGTTGGAGATTGCCCTTCGGCTCACCATTACTGCGTTATTCGACCGAGAGGTGCATGTTCGTCGCGCAGCCAGTGCAGCATACCAGGAAGCAGTTGGCCGTACCGTACGTTCACTGAACCGTTTCAAAAGCCAGTCTTTTTGACTGACTTTGGCGTAGGGGTCGATTCCTCATGGTATTGATGTCCTGCGAGCCACTGATTTTTATGCCGTCAGCATACGGCGGAACGCATTCCTAACCGCGTCTCCTCAAGTTGCTGTGTAAGCCTAAATGAATATTTGATATCAAGTCGAATTTATTGACCATTGCACAGATTCCCCGAATATCGGCAACCTTTGATTGATCATGTCATGAAAGTTGTTCTGCGGCACTGGGATCCCAAGATACGCGAACTGGGTGCCCATGCCCTCCGAGTGATGTGCGGCGCTGTTGACATGAGAGAACTGGGAGCAAAGACCGCATCTCAGCTTGTATGCGCATATATTGAGACTTTATCAGCGCAAAAGCTAAATCAATTATAGAGCTCACGCTTGCGCTCGATGGATACGAATGATGTTCATGGGGCACTCTTGGGCCTTGCGGAGATGGCAAAAGGGTTCAAGGAGCATGGGTTAGAGGAAGAGCGACTGCAGGTATGTCAGCTGGTTTTCATGTGGAATTTTTATGAATTATGGCTTTCGCAGTGCTTCAAGCACTTGTGCATACTTCCAAGCTCTTCGTACCAAAAATTCCGAGGCGATCTCATAGTCGAAGGCGCGTGTCTTCTTGTAGCTGAAGGCGTTTCGGTAGAGGCACTAGCTCAACAATCAACCGGAGAGGTTCCCGACTGGCGCCACATCGTGATAGAGAGTGGAATGAAACACCAGAACGAGACGGTTCAGATAGCTGCAACACTGGCATTGGCCGCTATTAGCCAATTAATCGATTGCACCTCCGAGGTTCGAGCGTTTGCAAAAGAATTTCAAGCGAAGCACGCGAGCCCCACAACCCAGTGCAGCATCTCGCGAGCATTCGGTGCCCTGGCCTATGACAAGTTCCAAAATGGTCTTGATGAAGCGGTTGATTGTCTCCTAGGGGGCATAGCGGTAAATGTAAGTGGTCAGTTATCCTACGAGCCAGTCCACTTATTCGGGGCGCCCAGTCCGAGACTTACAGCAAGACGGTCGAGGCACGACGAAATTGCGTCACCTCGCTCGCTGAAATCGCTACGCGTGTGTTAAGTACATCACCCGAATGTAAGTCCCTGCGTGCACAGTCTGTGCTCTTCTGAGATGTTTGAGCACTAACGTTCCATGAAGTATTGTCTGCGAGCATGAGCCAGATTTATTCTGCCATCCTTTCAGGACTAGATGATTACGCGGTTGACCGACGCGGGGACGTTGGCTCCTGGGTTAGGATGGCTAGTCTACGGGCTATTGGCACTGTCTCCGAAGCTCTATTTTCTAGAAGAAGCGATCTCACTCAGTTTGAGGACTACCTGCCGCCCAATAGCTGGTATAACGCAGTCGGAGGCATACTCAAACAAGGGACTGAGCGACTTGACAATGTCCGCACTGTTGCCGGTGAACAGTTAATGACGTTAATCTGGAGTTCTACCATACATAAAGCGGCAACTGGGCCTTGGGAGATCCCAGGACTAAATAAATTAGAGCACGCGTTTCCTCAGTAAGTCAATCGGTCATACACCCAAAGGTTCGACTGATTTAGGACCCAAGAGATACGCCTGTTGCCTGGAGCGATGGGGAGTGGCTCTTTCCGAAAATGGCCCCCCTCCTTGATGTGGAGAACTATCGCACTATGTTGCTATCCGGCATCGTTACGAGTCTTGGCAGCCGAAATGAAAGTTCGGTAGGAGGATTCATTGGCAGATTGGTTATTCGTGCTCATGAGGCGTATCACCTGGTAGCAACTCCCATTGGCCAAAGGACTCTGCACGTATGCCAACTCTTTACCACGAACTCCTGCACCGGACACTCGCTTACAGAGCTGGGATCTAATTGGGATTGTTGATGCAGTGTTGGATATTGGTCGAGCCAATTCATCTTCCAATACCATCATGATTCCCGTGCTCAAAACTCTGGACATATTTTTCGAGGGGGATGTACTAACCCGACTTTGTACAGACGAACTAGGTGTAAAGAGGTGAATAGTTAAATCCCTTGAAACCTAGGTCTTTAATATCTTTTTAGACTCCAGACAGCTTTAGACCAGGCTGGAAAGGGAGGGGATAGACTGAAAAACGTGCAGAGGATTCTGGGAGCAATGAAAGTGTACGCGCAATCATACCAACAAAGACTATCTATATTCATTAGACAACAGCTGTGTTGACTTCATTGCGCTAAAACCTGTAGCTAGAGTGGCTTGTACATACACTGAAGCGTTTCTGGGACATCGTTTCCCTAAGGTAAGCTTTATCTGATTCATTTTGCAACGATATCTAACGATTGTGCAGGTCAGCGCAGATACAGCCGAGGCTCTATATTTTTTAACACAGACACGAGATATTGGAGAATCGGAGGAACTTGAAGAACTACTGCTTGAAACGCCCTGGTATGCACATTCTTTAGTGCCTCAAGAGGTAAAACCATGTCTGTTGCAGGATTACTTTGGATGACTCAACTCGCAAGATCAAGTCGGAACAAACGATAGCGCTTCTACGAGCGATGGTAGAATCTGAATAAAAAAACGCATCAAGAATGATACAAACATTGATGCTGGGTTGGTAACAGTTTTGAGAGTAGCAAGTCTGGACTACATATCCATTCACCCTAGGAGGCAGTCTTTTCTTGCGGTAATAGGTGATTTGCTGTGGGCTGTAAACAAATAGACATATGCAAATAAATGAACTTGCACTTACCAGGGAACAGCCCTCGCTGACCTCTTGAATTTGTTCCCCGCCACCAGTCTATGGTATAGTCGCACCTTTTTCGTGTTAGATAGTAGGAGTAAGAGCACATACCTCTGTCTACCTTATCTATGTTTACGACAAGCTCTCCCGCGGCTAATGAAATTTCATTATCCTCGGCGGCCTAGTGGACATGCACTTAAGCTTCAACGCCGGCCATATGTAAACAGACCTGACAAACCCGATATTCCCAACCAGCGATCGCTTGATCGTTCGAATATCCGACCCATTTTCCAGGCTCCGGGACGTAAGCCGGAGGAAGGGATGAACTGGCTGGTCCAGCGTAATTGTATACTATAGGTTGAGGGGGCCCTGGTAAAGAGGTGGCCATATGCGCGGTGCCTTCCACAGGAGTGTGGTTTGCAACAGGACCAGGAACCCAGTCCAAAGGAGTTGAAGTAAATGGAGCTAGCGATTGTTCGGGCTTATCTAGTGCCGATGGGCTGCTGCCACTCTGTCTATTTGTTCGTCGAAGTAAGTTTGCCGATGACGAAGAGTCCACATGGGACATTCTAGGCGATGCTTCCAGTTCCGAACTAGGCTGGGGCTCCCGTGCATTTATGTTGACATCTTTGGATAATACTTGTGTCATGTCTGGAACTAGCGATAGTCGATCTCCGTCGGGATTTTGGCTTTGAGCGAGGGCATGTGCAATGCGCCAGACGGCTGCACCAAGCGCCTTCGTTTCGGTCGCTGGGTCCATAGAGCGTAAGCCAACCTGAAGATTTTTGTCTACGAGAGTTTTGTGAAAAAAAGCCAGCAAATTCTCTGGCTTTTTGATCGGGCTCGAGATGCGAACAATAAGTTTCTACCACAAGACATCGTTTAGACTATAATCTTGCTGAATTGGAGCTGAGCTAACCTGAGTGCAATGTTTATTTTCGGCACACCAGTAGAGTGCACTAGCAAATCTAACTCCTTCTCGTTCGTCGACTGTTGCATCTCGTTTGCCCCTACGCAACCCCCATCACACTGATGAGCATACCTCCATTGGAAAATTTACTGATGGAATACTCACACGGACGGAAGAGCTTGCATGTCTTTAAAAACGCTAAGTAACGGATTTTATATCAATAAAGATAAGCTCACATGAACGAAGTCTTAGTCCATATGACATATGGCCAGAGTTGAGCCTGATTGCTTTGTAGGATGCGCACAACATATCGCCCGAAATCATATCCCAATCTACTAGCAAGAACACATCACCATCCTACAAAAAGTTGAGAAGATGCAAACCGATCTCAAAAATAACACGCTTACATGGAAATTAGTGTCTATGTTTCTCCAGAGTTCATCTTCGAATAATCGAACATCGGGTTTTCGCACATAGAACGTGCGAGTTTGACCAATGACTTTTGGCATGGTTTTATTAACAATACGGTCTAGCTCTCCAGTTATAGTCATTTCGGCCGATTTAGGAAGGCCGCTAGGTAAAGTGATCACCACGTCGGAAGCTTGAGGCCAAGAAGATTGTGTCGGTTTGATCACTGCGCCGTAGATACCAAGCGCATGCTTGAGGAGATGCTCCACCAAATCATTAAATTTGTATCGTTCTGGAGACTCAACCGCTGGAACTTCTGTCCGTACTTGGAATGCAGGTGGAGCTGTTGAGCGGGTTCACAGAAGCTAAAAAATCAAACCCTTTTTCTTTGCTCAATAAACAAGACAACGTACAGCTTAGATGGTGAGTTGTGTAAAGATATTTAGCTATCTTTTCGGAGGACCTTGCAATGTGTCATCACAATTGCTACCCGTAAAAACAACAATGCTCACCATGATGGGTGTGATACGAACCCGACCGACGTATACATTTCCCTTGTTTTAAAGGCTTTAATCGCCTTGGGGTCTGGAAATGGTGATCCGGCGGATTCTCGAATTGGGAACTCCTTTGGCCAGTATGTGATATTATGGACCTCAACAGGGTATCCTGGTGCATAGGAGGTACGATAAAGTGGCAGTCAATTCAGAGACAACGATCTACTCGAAGTGTATTCACCTCCTCTGAGGTATGCAAATGACATGGTTGTAGTTCCCACACCTATGTCTATCGCCCAGATGACAGAATTGACACCATTCCATGGGAGGGGAGGCGCAATGCTAACAAGTCTTGTAGGTGCTGTCTCTTCACGGTAATGTTTCGCTGGGGTGGGAAAGTCGCCATCGTCGGAGTCGGACTTCTTCTTTCCGAACCAAGACATTGATTAGTGGTAGGTAGACGAGTAAAAAGCAAGCTGGGTCGAACCGCAGCCTGCCATGCCTGGGGGCGATACAATAATATGCGGCCCACGATGCATGGCCTAATCGAAGTCTCGGTTGTTACTCGGTTTGGAACGGTACAGCCTTATGTCAGCGGGCGTCTCTACTACCAAACAGTCTTGGATCGAAGTCAGCAAAAGTCATTATCTTTGATTTAACTATGATACTCGAAAACCTCGATGTATGCATCAAAGTTGACTCCAACAGGCTGACTGAATATGCGCGGGTGCGTTCCGATAGAGACACCGTCGAGTAAGTTCTGTTTCTTGCAGTCATACGCCCATAATCAATCTATAACGCTCTGTCAGGTGCTGGATACCCTCAGAGGAAGGAAGCAATTTCTCTATCCACTGGGATTTCATAAAACGGCCCAAGCGCGCTCGCTTGGGGTTATATTGTACTGTGTGGCTTGACGGGACCAAGCTCTCATCGGCAATGTACATGCGCCCCTCCCAGATAACTAGCGGAGTAAAGGGAAATTGGTCCAGCGTCGACTTCGGGGGTGGCCGAAGAAATTTCTTGTTTGGTAAACTCGAACTTACTGGTAAGCGTTGTCGCTGAGACTCGCTGCGAGTTAACCATAGCCCCGCGGTTGAGTCAGACCAGGAAGAAAATCCTTCTCAGGTTCAGGTCCAAACAATAAAAGTCAAGCTTCAGTGGACTCATGGATTTAAAAAAAAGTATCTTGGGGGCGCACCGCCCGCCATCTCAACCTCGGGAACAACTTCGAGCCTTGTTCCACCTCCGGTCCCCGAGTCAAATTTGGCAACTAAAAACATAACATGTGCTATTGAAGCCTCGCCAATTGAACCAGCTAGACGCTTGATAAATGAGAAGCTGGCTAAGAAAGGCCATAATGGATCGGCAGAGTTGGGTCCGCTCATACTTCCAAGTTCTATCCCTACTCCCGAACCGGGCACCCAAATTACCAACGCCAAGCCTTCGACCAGCAAAGCTACACTATCCAAGAAGCCAAAGGAACAAAATAAATACTATTGGTCTTACAAGAATACCGACAAACCTGCATTAAAATTTGTCTTTCATTATGCCCCGTTAGGCAAGTTGCATAGCGATACCTCGAGAACTCTACTGAATTGAATATGTTTGCAGCATTACTGCAAGAAAAAGGGATTGCCCGGAAGCCTGGCCCCATTCCGTTGATTGATATGACTAAAGACGACGAGGTCATACTTGAATATGTTCCCCCCATTTTACCAAAGGGTTCACCACAGAAATCCATCTGCGGGGCGGCGGCAGTTTCTCTAAGTACCGACAACACTGCTCCACCTAGGCGCTCCTCTCAGGTCAGCACACGAGATTGACCAGTATGCTCCACGTACTAAACAGAATTTTTATCATGATATTCAGGTACTACAAGAGGAGACAGAGCTATCAAAACTACCAGAAGGCATTGCGTATCCTCGCGTCGATTCTATTGTTCTTAACGCCAATATAGCGCAGGGTAAAATGACTGACCCCGCTGAATTGTCTCTACCTGGTCTGGTCGATTCCTCTCAGTCAAATCAGTCCACAACGCGACTATCAAAACGTCCAAGGGAGCCAACCCCTTCGGACCTCGTCCATGCAAACGAATTCTCCGACGATGAGGTTGGCTTGCTAGATGTTAAACCAGCTAAATCGGTTCGTGTAGACAGGACACTAATGATGCTATCTACTCATCACTTCCCGTCATTCAGTCAGCCAAAAGGCCCCGAGTCAAATATGAGGATGGGCGAGAGGATGTGAAACCGATTTTCGAAGAGCTAGACGTCAAAACGACCGTACGAAGTGGTCAAGAAATTGACCTCTGGAGGTTGGGGTGTTAGGCGTGGATAGGTGAGGTAATTGCTGTGTTTCCGAACTGATGTAGGCAAATTGCGAACATATCTTAATATCGCAAGGCTTCCTCGAGATCCCAAATGTATTCTGAATGTGCCCATCTGAGTACTCTTATTTATAATGCACAGCATCATGAGTAACACAATCCCACTAATATGGGCTCGAATGAAAGTATCGGATTCAAATGTACAACGTTACCAACCCTACGCCAGTATATCCATCGGAGATAACCGCATGTATGCGTTGGCTCAGAATTTAGCCACCAAGGTGGCGGGGTTGCAGAGTATTGTAATTATTGACTTAGCCGACTACAGAACATATTTAGAGTATACACACTACAACGAAACTAACTGGTTATGGTTGGACCCGTAAAGTGCTGATAGCTAGAGATTCCTTGGTTTGCTTGCTCCCAGTGGTTATCAGGCATCCGTGACCCCCTGTACCGTCCCCCCCCCTAAAGACCAACCCGAGAAGATGCGGAGCTCTTATAGACTGGAGAGCTGTTACAGGGGACAAATGCAAGTATTTTATCATTATGCAACTAGCTCAACTGGTCTGCAAGGCACACGGGTCGGTTTAGCAAATCGTCTGGAATATCAGATTGCGAGAACTGGTCTCAGCCAGTATTTCAGGGGTTTGTGCGTGATTGTAAGGGTTTCCCGTACCGTGTAGGCTAACAACGCGATCACGTGCATGAGCGTGCGCGTGACATCTCATCACACCCTAATACTCAGCCCAGCCCGACGATTAGGCTCGGTTACATCATTGTCAACTAATTTGCACCCACGTATTTCAATGATCTTCGAGAACCTAGACGCGTGGGTGAGCATCGACTCCAAGCGGCTTGTGGAATATGGTCGAGTCCGGTCCAAGAAGGATACAGTCGAGTGTGTTATGACTTCCCGCCTCGCACTCAACGGTGCTGCCACTAATCTCTATTAAGATGCTGGATTGAGTCAGAAGAAGGAAGTAAATTCGAACTAAATTGGGATCTCATCAAACGACCAAAACGTGCGCGGTTAGGCCTGGTAGCACATTTACATCTGGATGGTCTTAAAATCCCACACCGGTTCATGATGACACCTCCCGACATTTCCGACGGAGATCTCGGGTTCTGGGATGGTGTAATTACTGAAGAAGGTGATAGGAACTTCGTTTTCGGTAAACTTCAAACTACTGGTGAGGTTGCATCTATTTTAGTGCAGTCCGATACGAGTATTAAGGACGTTGTTGATCGGTCAGACTGCGAAGATGTAGCGCCACTAGCCGATGCTAAGCAGCAAGAGCTTCATACCATCAAGCTCAAGCTATCCTGGATCCACGGGTGCAAGAAAGTTTATTTCGAACGTTCCAATGATTCGACTGGATTGGAAGCGGGAAAGAGCTCGAGCCAATCTACCAAACGTTTGGTAAATGAGAAATCAACCAAAAAGGGCCATACTGGTTCTGCTGAGCTTGGTCCAGCAATTCCCAAGGCCCCCCAGCCTACCTCTCCAAAGCGTAAAGGAAAGAAAGCCAGAGACTGGTATTGGGACTATGAAGTTGCCGATTCACCAGTGCCATCGTATTTCATATTCCATTATGCTCCTAAAGGCAAGTTCTTCAACCCGGTAGGCAGATTGCCACTAACAAAGGATTCAGAATGGCTTCGGGATAGGGGGATCATACGTCAAACAACAATCGTCTCAACCATTGACATAACTAAAGTCCAGGAACCATCCCAAAACGATGCAGAGGATAGGCCCACCCCACACGAAACCCGGGCCATACCTGAGAGTTCTGAACAGTTAGCCTTGAATACCCCCCCTCTCAGGAACGATTCTTCTCCTTTTGGAGGGTCCTTTCGTATTAAGGTAGGATTACTCATGAGCTTACGCAATTATAGTGCTCACCGTTCCTTCGTATTAGCGTGAACGTTTGGATCCAGACATGGGAGCTGAACCATCGCGATTATCCAAAAGCGAAAACCGCTCTAATATTAGTTCAAACAATGTTACGACGGAGCCAGATTTCGACCAGGACCCTAATGCTACCGGAAGAGCCACTCCCACCACCAGTCGTCTTTCCAATCCCGCCCTGTCGACAACGTCAGCAGTGATTCCAGCTAAACGAGAACGGCCGCAAAGTCCTGTACTTGTAATAGATGTTGATGCCATCTCCAGTGACGACGAGGTTGTCCTCCTAGACATCAAACCACCTAAAGATCATGTCTGCATAGTGTTCCTCGACTCGAACCCGCGGCTGACCAATAGGTTTGTAGATATCCAAGCGACTCTGCGTCAAAGTTGAAAACGAAGAATCAAAGCCGATTCCAGAAGCGATCGACGTCAAACCTAATGGAGACATGCAACAAGAGATTGATCCTTGGAGGCTTGGCTGCTGAAACACTTCAAAACTCTCGCCGTACAAATTAGTGATTCGATCACCGTACTAGTCTGTATATGTAGAAAATACTCAATAATACCGATGTCTATATGGCCCATTAGCCCACCATATCCTTTTCCAATGACGGACAACGCAATTTCCGAAACCTGTAGTTGTACCTCGCTCGCGATCCAGCTGGGTATATGCGTTCAACACACCGAAATGATCGAGGCATTGCTGCTGAGAAGCTATTTCGCAGCTATTTTATATAAATTAAAGCTATAGCAAGTCTGGCCTACGCGATATAATTTCTGCATGCATAGTTTGCAGCCTTTCCAAATAGCAAAAACCTAGATTTGGCTATATCAAAGCTAACTTATTAGACCTTTAGGTTTCTACCCGCATGGGTAATTTACTTGATTATATACAACTGAAGTACACTAATACTAGGTAACCGCAGCGAGGAGACTGAATGGACTAGTTCCTAGATGATAGCCCATTCTATCTGGCGTTTCACAAGCACCGCACAGCCACCGATGGTCCTCCTCAGGCGTGGCTCGGGTGTGCGTCACCCTATAACACTACTCAGCAGCGAACTTACCAGCTCTGCCCAACCCTCTGGAACAAAAGAAATGTTGCTGGAAGATATTGAAGTTTGGATCAAGACCGATTCAAGTCAGAGATTAGCTGAATACAAACGAGTACGGTCAAAAGGAGATACAGTCGAGTGAGTGTTTATCACTGATATGGTGCTAGCTCAGTAGCCTTAAAATTGACAGATGCTGGATACCATCGGAAGAAGGGAAGAACTTTACAATATATTGGGATTGGATCACGCGCCCAAAGCACTCCCGACTAGGTTTACGGTGCTCTTTATGGCTAGACGGCGTTAATGTATCCCGAGCGAAGTTACTTCCTCCATCTGATATTTCTGCAGGAGTGAAGGGTAAATGGAGCAGTATAAATACTGGGGAAGGCCGCAGGAGGTTCCTGTTCAGTAAGCTACAACTCACTGGTAAGAGAGTGTTTTGCTGCGTGATCGTATCCTGAATGTCACTTCTTAGATGAGGAGCATTTCATGTCCGATGGGTTTGGACAATATCGTCCTCAAGCAATCAAAGTGAAGATTACTTGGATAAAAGGGTTCAAGAAAATTTACCTTCAGGACGACGCAGAAGTGCGGCGCGTGGCGGTACACAAGGATTCTATTAGGGGCCCATCTACTAGCGAGCCAGCTACATACCGAATGCATGAGCAACTTGTTATAAAAGGGCACGATGGTTCGGCACAGTTAGGTCCACTCCTACCGACCAATACTACAATCCCGGTTATCATTCAAGACAAAAGGCCATTCCGGTGGGATTACACAGAGTCTGATCGGCAAGCTTTATTTTTCATTTTCCATTATGCACCTTCAGGTAGTCGCAGACTGTATACGCTCGGAGTGTTGTGACTGAAAAATGCTCGTAGAGTGGCTGCAGGCTAAAGATATTGTATCACGACGGACCATTATTTTGCCGACGATTTTGTGCGGCACGAACGAGCAATCATCGCAAAAACGAGCCCAGGACCCAACCTCACCTGAAAATTTCCAGCAAGAATTAGAGAAACCAGAAGAGACGAAAAAAATGGATAAGCAAGAGTGCCTTAAGGTAACATGGTTGATAGACCTTGCCGCATACACTCACGGGTTGTTAGGGCCAATCCCGAAGTGCAAGCACTCCAGCCGAGTTACGAACATCGTTGAAGCGTCAAATACCTCCTGCTGCTGACCTCACTGAGGTCGCTCGGGACACAAATATCTACGGAATTGCAGCGTTGTCTACGAAGCGATTAAGAGAGTGGAGTCCTCCGGATGTTGTTGAAGAAGCTTTGGTTTCGAGTGACGAGGAAATTGTCTTGCTTGGGTTCAAGTCATCGAGACCCCAGGTATGCATTGGTTTGCGAAAGAGTGATTAGAATGCGGATAATCGATCATATTATAGGCTCGTAAACGACCTCGATTCGAGATGAACCGCAAGGAATTGGAGGCAGAGTCGGGTATATCAGAAGTGGATCCTGAGCCTTTAAGCCAACAAGAAATTGACCTTTGGAGGCTGGGATGTTAAAAGGGCTCAAAACGTTGGCATACCGTGAATACACAATCCATTGAGGGGTCGCACGTTTGGGATCAGATAGTGTAATCGAGTCGCCATAAATTTTTTGTATTTATATGATTTTAAAGGGTGAATATTCTGTACTGAAACACCTGTGCTTATTTGATTATGGTTACACGCTGGCTGCCTGAAACGAGTATATGCGCCCAGAATCACAAGCAGGGCATCGGCGCTTACTCCTTGCTTGTCACTAGTGCGTCAGTCAAATCGTCATAACGGGTGCAAGAGTTATGTCACTCTACCACACCGCCGCTTCAAGGCTAAGGAATACCAAACTTTTAAGTTCACTGAGAATATCGCGCAACATGAATCGTTTCGTTTCTATACCCTATGATGTCCAAGAATTCCTCGACGATTATCCCGATGTGAGCAACTCCAGGAATACGCCAAGTCCCAGTGAGCAACAGAATCTACGCTTCTACTCAAACGATATCAAATGTCGCCCAGACAATCTGCTTATAGAGGAGTTGCTGACAAAGTGCGTGGCTCAGCCAATCTCACGTTCCATAAAACCTTTCGGGGGGTGGATGGGGTTCATAAAATCCAACACTGTCCGCTCATTCCCGTTTTAGATGGCAGGGTGCATATCAAGACTTAGAAAGTAGACACGGTTTTATCCAATGGATGTAAGTAGTACCCTTTTACAAACATAAAGAGTATAAAGCCTCATAATGTTGGCCAAGCTTCCCCATCCCAGAGCAAGGTATAAATCTATTTCAAGCATGCAACATGCTTTTAACATCTCCCCACATAAGGTGTCAATTTCCACGCCCGCCCTTTAACTCGATTCGAAATCTCCGAGATGAATGCTTCTGCTGAAATCATAGACCGGGTTCGGAGGTCGTACGAACTCATGCTTGACTTTTACGGCATGCGTTTGCTGGACGCAGAGACCGGTCTAGTTGGAAGGAAAGAGCATGGCTGGAAACCACGCTATCAGAACTTGACACGTAGGCGATCGCTACAAATCTTACTGCTTTCAACTTACGTTTGGTTGTTTTAGGTTCGCCTCATAATAACCTGCGTATCACCCGGATAATCAAGTTTATGTCAATCATGTCGTATCCTCAATATGCGGCACCCTTTGTCTTGCACGTCCTATCCGAGCAGTCTGAACATGGTCTCTTGAACACATCAATGCTTCAGGGCAGTTTGGATAGATGGTGGGCGAATTGTAACAGAGATGCAGGTGAACGGGACGTGGTACAGGATATTGTTAAACGTGTGAGGACGGCGAGTAACGCTTCAAGTGAAGAGGATAGATGGGTTTTCACACGGGATATCTACGAAACGATGATTACTGCTAGAGCTGAGGGGAAAGGCCTTGCCCTTCCTCCTGAAGCTTGAGTCGTATCGCATCTTGCTCTCAGAAACACGCCATAAACTACGAGGTCTATTGAATGATATAGCGCATACAATGAGTCAAAATTGAACTATGGTACAAAAATCGCGATGCCAATGGAACATAAACTTCGCACAAACACAAAAAAATCAGCTCTTCAGTTTGAATCAACAGTCTCGGATTCCACCCCAGAATCCCACACATAACGCTCCACTGTACCCTCGTGACGACAGACTGGGCATCTAAGCGTCACTCGAGAGCGAGGGTCAGCATCATCCGGGGGTGCCCACCCGTTGACACGAGCACAGGTGACGAGACACTCGGCGTGAAGCGTATGATCACAGACCGGGTTCTCTCCACTGACACGGACGTCCTCTCCGTCGGCGTATACACGAATGCCGTCCTGGCTCTTGTGGTGGCGGACAAGACCTCCAGGAGCGATGGGACGCATGATGGAATACCGGGGTTTGATCTGTGGCTCAGCAGCCAGCTCTTCGTCGTCAGCAGGACCAAGTAGACACGCAGGATCGTCGCATCTCCATCCAGCCTCACGCTCTTTCTCTTCAACAACCTGTCGGAAGGTCTTTACAGGCTCTGGGGGAGTCCATTTCTTTGGAGGAGGTGGGGTCCTAGCACGTGCGGGTGGCGGAGTGGATTCTCGTTGAGCCGCTTGGGCGTCACCACCTTGGGTGTTTGCACCAGGGCGTCCAGCAGGATTGAACAAGAGGGGGACGATAATTGTTTCGTCTCGCCCGTCAGCGTGACCTAGATCGATACGCAGAGTGATGATATTGTCCATCATGTCTTGGCCAGCAGCACGGGCATCAGGCCGAGCCTGTTCGTTGTTACGAGCATCTGGTCCAGTCTCGCGGGCAGAATCATCAGCATTCTCGTCGACGTTTGCCTGCGCTGGGGTAGGTGTTTGGACTCGAGGCCGACGACCCTCGATCGGCTCTAATCCGGGCATATCATCGTCCAAGTCGGATTGTATTCCGTCCTCCGAAAAGTTGATGTCCTCGTCAGATTCGCTTTCTAGGCTTGGCATAGTGGTCGAGCTAGTCGACGTTCTGCTGCGGTTTCCAGTTCGACGACTGGAGGTCAAATTACGCAGTATTAAAGCTGGCCTCTGCAACATAGCACGTAACCCAGGACCAGATGAGGAAGGACTCTGGTTGGGTTGAGACGGGCCGCGAGTCGCTGATGCGGAAGTGCTCGAGGACGTGCTTCTGTTACTACGAATAGAAGCACGGCTGCTAGTGCTAATACGGCGGGGAAGAAGGTTCGACATGATAGTGCCAAGGGGTCCGAATCCCGTACGAGAGCTATCATCAGACGGTGGGCGGCCAGATGGAGGCGTTGGTGGGGCAGAAACGTTGGCGCCAGAGGGCGATGGCTCAGGTGCCGAAGAACTTGAAGATGGGCCTGCTGTTGTTACAACGGGAGGAGGCGCAGGCCGAGATGGGCGCATCCAAGATGGGGTAATGGGCTGCGGAGGACGCCTGGGAGTAACTCGTCCAAACATGGCCACTGGTTGACTGCGGTCTTCTCCAGAGCGACTGGCCTCGGGAGGGCGGGGAGCTGCGGGTCTTCGGAACGGAGGGACAGGAGGAGGGTCTGCAGGCATCTGAGGAGCTGATGCTGAAGCCGTTGAGGAAGCAGGAGGATCGCTAATGAGCGGGGGTGGCTCGTCGTCATCCGACTCCAGTGCTGGCATGGAAGTCGGTGCTGAGGATTGCTCCGAGTTTGACGATGAAGGCGAGTTTGGTTGGGGTATGGATGTGGGAACTGGCCTCGCACCTTCGGTTTGTCCCACACGGGGATCGGAAGGCGGACGGGCAGGGATGCCAACAGAGTGAAGTAGCGGTCCGAAAAGAGCCTCAAACATCTCAGTCATAGAGGGAGGATCGTTGTTAGCCCGACCACCAGGAGCGTTGGGACCACCGGCCTCCGAGCGAGGCGCGTTATCCGGTTCAGTCTGGCCACGACTAGCACGGGTACGAGGCACAGCTCCACCCGGGGCTTGTGCGCGGGGGACTCGAAGGACTGGCCCAACAGTGAAAAAATCTCTGAAGTTGAATCCGCCTGGACCCATAGGGAATGGCATCCCATCGTCGGGAGGAACCGTCAAAGTATCGCTCTTAGGGTCAATGTCGAAACGACATGTTGGACATGTCGTGTGGCGAGCTACACGATAGATGATTAGCTGTGTAGACACTTGATGACCGTTTCAGGTCAACTATACAGATTGACTTACAGAGCCAGGGGAGCAGGCAAGTCCGATGGAAAACATGTCCGCAAGGGAATGCGAGCACGGCAGTCTCGAGCTTGCGTTCTCTTTCCTCCTTTTCGAGTCGTTCCATTTCTTCACGGCGTTTTAGTGCATCCCGGAGAGCTTTTTCATGGTCGTCGCCCGTAATTGGTTCCTTTACCTCGGACTCGCCTTCGGTCTTGTCTTTGCTCTCCTGTTCGTCTTTCTCCTTATCGATTCCAGGCTCTTCCAAAAGTTCGCTATAGCACACGGCGCAAACCGCGCCTTGCTCTCCACAAACAGCCCTCCATCGCTTCAGTAACCCGTCTTCAACAACCTTTAGACCATCAGCCAAGCGTTCAGCACGTTTTGGATCAGGCGGCCGCTCGGTATTTCCTCCAAACAAGAACTGAGGGAGGAAAGGGAAAGGTGGCACTGGTGGCGGAGCAGCATTGTTTCTTTCGTTGGATGGTGGTGCTTGTCCTTCGGCGGGAGCTGGGGCGTTCTCGGTGTTGCCTCCACCACCCCCGACGGGTGGGCCACCGCCAGGAAACGCCGCAGCCATTGCCTGTGCGGCAATGTATGGCGCAAGCAACGCCAAATCCGCTTGCATTTGGTCAGGCGTTGCGTTGGGAGCAGAAGTAAGTCGTCTGGCGGCCTCCATAACCGGATCGGGGGGTGCATTCGTACTTGGCGGAGGAGGGACATCCGGTAACGGAATGGTACCAAGATGGGGTGATTGGTTGCCTTGATTGGGCGAAATAGGCTCTGCGGGCGCAGAAGCAGTGGCAGCAGCAGGCGAGTCATGTACAACGTCGAGCATCGGACCAGGTTGTTCGACCGAGGGGGTAGCAATGGAAAGCTCGCTCATCCTAGGAGGCGCAGACTCAAGTACCGTTGTTTCGTCGTCTACGTTGGCTCCGTCGCTTAGACTTGGTCGGATCTCTGGATCGGGTTCGTCCTCGACGGTAACATGGAAGCGTCTCCGCTGCCTGGGTCGCTCGGTGTCCTCGTCAAATGCAGGCGGCTCGCGAGAGGACGAGGCGAGTGTGGGGGTAAGGATGGGGGTGGGGGTAGAAATAGGGGTCACGGACGTCGAACCGAGGTCGAGAGTCGGGTTTGCAGGGAATTGAGTCATAGCTTCGTCCGCCTCGTCGGCTACGATGTCAACGGCCACAGATAGTCCGCTGTCGACTTCCATGGCGTCGTGATGGTCCTCATCTCGTTCTGGACTGGAATTAGGTTCATTACTAATCGGTTCTGCTGCAGTGACAAAGCAAGCCCGTCAGCTCCACGGTCGTTGCGTCAACGCAAAACGCAGTACTCACGGTTCATAACAGGGGGTATGTAGTCTTCAGACATGATGGCGACGGTTATAAAGCAGATATGATGAACGTGCTAGCGTCCAAGCAGTGCAGGGCGTGAATGCCACGGCCTGATTGATTTACGATCGTGGAGAATACGATAGAGTATGAATAAGATTATGGTTCAGTATGGGCGCGCTTGGTGGCTTATTGTGCTGCAGATGGTGGTGGTGGTGGTTGAGAGGAAGAGGGGCCTCATGAAGCAAGTGCCACTCATTTGTAACGTCACGATGTTCCAGGAGGTTCTAGTAAATACTCCCAAATATGAGTCGGCCTGGGCCCTTGCGCATATAGATCATTCTAGTCATTGCCTCGCCGTAGCCGCAAAAGTCGGGCTATATGCAGCCAACACAGGTGCTGGCTCGTCCAGCCGAAGTGCAAGGCGTGGTGATTTGCGATAACAGAGGCGTCAATGGACTCTTGTTGACTACTTTCAGACAAATGTCCAGGCTCACACGAACACCCCAGAAACCGGGGCACACAGTTGGTTCGGAATTACAAGTACAACGTACAAACAGAAGACACACTTGATCAGTCATCCTCATCCCGGGATGCATATGCCGCCTGAAGCACCAGCATCGGACCCGAGACGGCGCTTAGCAAAAGCGCACAGGCCACATCTCCGGCCGTCTTCCGTACCTCGTTTGCCACACCACGTTCGGCACCCGACTCTTCAACCATCTTCACAATCTCTTCCCGGTGTGATTCAACGGCCAAGCGCTTGCCTCTTCCGGCGATCGACACCAGGCGTCGTGACGTCCCGAGCGCCTGGGCTTGCGCGACAATCGAGTGGAGCGGAGCTGCCGAGGCGTTGGTCTTGAACGCGATTCGCGACAGAGCAGACGCGACACCAGGCGATAGCGCCGCGGTATCTGGCTCGGTGCACCGCAGCCACATCATGTCGTCGAGTGTGTCAGAGGCAAGGCGAGTCTGGGTGTTTGCTTGCGCATACACTGTGTCCGGGAAGCCAGACATCTATCAAGACGTTCAGTTGTCATGATATATCGGTCGATTGGCTTTGCTCACCGAATGAATCGTAAGGTTATTTGCCTTGAGGGCGGCAGCAACGGCCTCTGCTTGCTCGCTCGCTTCGCCACCCTCGCGATCCTTCCAATGAACACCCGTCGCGCCCTCTGCCCTCACACTAACACCCTTGGCGTCGACATGCGCCATCTCAGGTACCGCAACCGGCTCGACATCGTCCGCAGCCTCGGTCTTGCGCATGCGCACAACCGTGGCGCTCACCGATGCGTGCCCGCACAACTGGACTACAAACGACAGCGCCAGTCGGTCATCCGGACCGCCAAAGAACGGAAGGAACAAATGATGCGTCCCGCCGCTTCCGCCTAGGCTCTGTCCGCCCACACGACCGCGATCAACGAAGAGCGCGACATCAACCGGCGATTGTGCAAACAGCTGTCGAAGAAAGTGCGAATGAATACCAGAAGACGTGCTGTCCACCCCGCCCATTCCGGCCTTGAATAGCGCGTCAAAGGGATTGATGATCTGTTGGGCGGGAGTCACTGCTGCCGAAACATGCCCGGCCTGACCGTGCGCCAACAAAGCTGGAGTCCAGCCAACCACAACCATCTCGTCACCATTCTTGTTCGAGTGTTCTGTGACAACCGCTGAAAAGTGCTCGTGGCCAACGATGCTCAACGAGCTCGCGACGGGCACGTCTTCCAGCTCGGCAAACGTGCGGAATACGGTCAAAAGCGGGTCGCGCATGAGCATCTGATCAATTTCGCTGCTGCGCATAACGGCCGAGGTACGCTCCGTGAGCTCGAGCAAGCGGAGCGCATCAACGGCCACTCCACGGGGTTTGGGAGACGGGGTTGGATCCCTAGCAGGCAGGTAAGACAAGGATGCCGAGTTTCGTACCTCGGATTTCGGAGGGACATCATCATCTGGCGATGCAGGGGGGCTTCGGCTTGGATGGGCTGCACAACTTGAAGTAGGCGCGATAACATCATAGCTCCAGGGAGGCTCTCGAATTTGTCAAGCACAAACAAGAACTTGTGTTTGTTCTTCAGGCCCACAGCATCGTCGCCAAGACTCTCTCTCGGCCGAGGTGCTTGATCGTTGGCACTGTCGAAGTTACCCCCGACGGCTGTCGCCCGGACACGGTACTGCTGGGGATAAAGCCAGACTGCAACGGGGGTGGTAGCAAACGTCAGGACTAGCGCTTCCAGGACGAACATTGAGAAGACCCGAACTGAAAGGATCCCCGCAGAGAGTCCAACATTCAGAACGATGAGTTCCACCAAACTGGAAAAAGGTTAGACGTTATCGAAGATCTTCACAAACCACCGTACCCTTTGCAACTCATGAGAGTGCCGATCGTAGCCGATTCTCTGAGGTTGAACCCAACAAGCTTGGCAGCCACAGCTCCACCAAAGAATTTGCCGATATATGCCGTAACGCAAATCAGGATGGTATAACCCCAAGTAATGCCTGAGGAGCATCAGTTTTTGATCTGTGCGTGAATAACTAGACGGACCATTGTCCAACAGGCCGAGGTTGGTTGACAGACCCGAGAGGGTAAAGTAAAGGGGCAAAAAAATGATCGAGACCATATCTTCTAGCTTTTCGGTCAAGGCAATTGCAAGGCCACCCTCGTGAGGGATTGCAAGGCCGGCCAGGAAGCCACCAAAAATGGCATGAACACCTACAACAGATTAGCAAACAATAAAAATGAAACAGTGCAACCAACCAATGATGTCAGTGAAGAACGCACTACCAAACACTAGCAGAATAGTGATGGTCATAAATAGTGGGGACGGTCCGTTCTCAGTGCTTCCTGTCCTTCGGGCCAGCCATAACATGCCTCGTTTGATCGGGAACAAGATAATCAACGTCCACGCAATCGCGCACAGCAAAACGTAGAGTGCAGTCAATCCAGTTGAAGCGTTGACCAGTGCAACAGTCAAGGCAAGCAGTGTCCAGCCCACGACATCATTGCCAACTCCTGCGCTGAGAACAACAATTCCAACCGTGGTATCGAGCAACTTTAATGCCACGAGGATGCGGCAGAGCACGGGGAATGCTGTAATCGAATAGGCGACCCCCACAAACACTTTACAGCGAAGCTGTCAGTATGACGAATGCAAAAGCCAATCTGCAGCCTCACGCAAAAAGTGCCCAAAAGAAGCAGTGGTGGGATCGATGAAGATGTTGTAAATCGGAACTGCTACTCCAGCTCCAAGTGCAAAGGGCAGTATCATGCCGCCTGCCGAGATTATCATTGACGTTTTGGCATTGCGTTTAATGACCGCAACGTCGATTTCGAGTCCGACTAGGAACAAAAATAGTACCTGTGTATCTTGGTAAATCCAGCTAAATCCAGCGCGCATGATGCTTACCAGCCCAATGTTCGCCACCAGGTTCAAGAAGGGCAAGCTTTCTGAGGGAAATATGTGTGATGTGAATTTTCTACAGGGGGAGAACCGCGTGTAGGGGGGAGGAGGGGGGGCACAGAGTGCAAGAGGAAGCGGAGGCAGCAGGGAGAGGTAGAAGGAGAGGGAAGAACAGGGGTTAAGCCAACAGGAGGGGGGTAGAGGCGAGGCACAGAATGCAATGGAGAGCAGGGAAACCAATGGAGTGGACAATTAAGTAAAAATCAACTACGGGACAGCAAACAACATACGGAATACGACCAAACGCTGTCGGTCCAAGCAGTATACCGCCCAACACTTCGGCAATAACCTTTGGTTGCCTTATCCTTCCCAAAAACATCGACAACACTTGAGTCATTAGCATGATCACGCCTATGACGGAATTGGCATGGTAGCAAGCCCCAGATCGAGTGCAAAAGTAGCAAGATAGGATCGAGGTTCATTGAGATCGGTTCGCGCGGCGAGAAAGTAAATCACCTACCGAGCTGCACAATAAACAGCCGGATCGGGTCCTTGTAGTTTACTTTGGTCGGGTCATTGCCGCTGAGCAGACCTCCCTAGACGACCATGAGCACAATACGGTGCCTGGCAATCGTGAACCACTCACCTGTTGCTCAGCAGCGCGGCCAAGCAGTCTGGAGAAGGAAGCGCGAGCCCAGTCGGGAGTCGTCATTTTCGTTATCGTAGCCCTTGAAGTTTGGGCGGTCAATAAGAGCAGCCAAAGGTGGCTGGTGGTAGTCGATAACAGGCTAGATAGCGGCCGGGCAGAGGGACTTAAATGCTCCACATCGGGCGGGTCCCGTGGTTGGAGAGAGGAGGCAACCCTATTCGGCGCTTAGGGATCATCCTAAGCCCACCCGAAGCGAGTGCCCGTGCTTCTTTGATAACCCCCTATTCGCTTCGGCGCTACCAAACGTAAAAGTTGCATCGTCACGATTGCCGCTCGCTGGAATATCATAATTTGCTTCAGTGGGGCAACCTCTAAAATCTTTTCTTGCCATCATGCTATTCTGTCCGACGTGCGCCAACATCCTTATCATTTCGGCAGAGGCATCGGGATACAACAAGTGGGCCTGCCAAACGTGCCCATATGAATTTCCTATCCACAAGCAGGCATGTTCTCGAAATGAATGTCTACTGTCCTGATTAACTTGGAATAGATGACGTCCCGCACGCGGCTCCAACGCAAGGAAGTCGATGATGTACTTGGCGGAGACGCAATGTGGAAAGACGTAGATCAGACAGACGGTGAGCTGCATGCCATTAAGTGACCCAAGACTGACCAAGTTTGGGACAGTGGCTTGTCCAAAATGCGACAACGGAAGAGCATACTTTATGCAACTGCAAATCCGCTCAGCCGACGAACCCATGACTACTTGTGAGATCTCCCTACTGGCACGAGTCACATGTTCTAACCTCGGTTTGCATAGTTTACAAGTGGGTTGCGTTACATGTCTAGTACTTGTTCTGACTCATTGCATCTAGATGTGCGAACTCCCAGTGCGGACACCAATGGCGAGTAGACTAGAGTGTTCCACTCGACCCGCAAAAAGTCCCTCGTGGTCCAACGAATCAAATGTAGATAAAAGCATATAGAATACAAAACAATTCAAAATCACACGACCAGAGCTGCAACCTACTCTGCGAGCTTGCTTTTGCTCTTTTTCTTCTTCAACTTTGCCTCTGGGTCTTTTGACTTTTTAGTCTTCACCGGCTCCTGCAAAGGTGTCAATCATGGGCCATCTTGATCATTACCAAACACACCTCGACCTCGGGTTTGGCCTCTGCTTCCTGGGCCTCTTCTGCGGCCTGCTTGGCCTTCTTCTCTTTCTTTTCCTTTTTACGCTCCTCCTTGGACTTTTTCACCTTTGCAGGGGGCTCCTCATCCTCATCCAGCTAAAGCCAATTCGGGTTACTATCAAACATGGAAGCGTATGCCACACGCACCTCAACAACCTCCGCTTTCCTCTTTTTCTTCTCCTTGGGCGGCAAAACTGCAACTTTGGGAACAGCTGGCTCCTCTGCATCGGCCATATCGTCATCCTCGTCTTCATCGTCAAGATCGATCGATTCGAGAACTTTTCGCATAGCTTCAGAATTCTTGGTTGGAGGGGCGCCGGTCTATAGGGCAAGTCAGAAGCACAGAATAGGGCGAGGCCCAGGATACCTACCTCGAAAAAGTTCAATCTCTCTTCCACCTGTGCTCGCAATGCCTCGCCAAACTTGGCCATGGGCGCATCTAACACACTAGTCAGAGACCCGTCGATGTGTAATAACTCAGGCCTACCCGAGAAACAATCGATTCTCGACGCAATAGAGCACTTGTTCGCAAGATAACGGGAGATGCGACCTTTGTGCTTGGCGTTTGCACGGCCAATGAATGAAGAGTGGTAAATTAGACCATACTATAACCGAGTTAGTACGTGGTGCCGTCTCGCATACAAAAACTCACCTTGGGAGTATTGCCCTTGGTCTTCAGTGCTCGGAACAACGCCTTCTCAGCACCCAAAATCTGGACCGTACTCGCCGGATACTTGCTCAAGTTCGTCAAGCTCCCAGCATGGCTGATCAGCCTCGCCCCAATCCTCTCTCCAATCAAACTTGTCAAACTCGGGGCGACCAAGTTCATTTTCTCGGTCAAGTAGCCTGTTAATCGCTTTCGGTACTCGGCCAGCTCGATAACCCGGTCGGTAAAGTTCGAAATATTAATCAAGTCAATCTCAGCAATGTCTTGACCCATCGATGCGCGGGCTGCGTCCAAAACATTCTTCGCCCTTGTCTCGTCATCGTCTAGGATCGCAACCAGCTCTGGTATATTGTTCTCTGTCAGTGTGTCCTTGGCCCCGATCAGCCTGGCGCATCGAGCATATTGCAAGCTGTCCGGTACAAGCTTTGCAAGCTCGGGAAAATGCCACCCGTACCACTCTCGCGCTCGCATGGCATTTGTATTCACATCCTTGTCCAATTGGTCCAACAGCGCAATTGCCTGGATGATCATATTGTCACTCCTGTTGACGTTGAACTTGACCTTGGCACGCGAGTACGAATGTCCGAGGCCGAGCTGGGCTTTGCTGACATCCCCCGTCTCGAGGCCCTTGAGCAGCTTTTCGGCGTGAAGACGGACGCCTCGGATGAGTTCGAGCGCACGCTCAGATGTGTCGCACTCGATTGAAACAGCTGTAACAATTGAGCCTGCCAGGTTCTTTTCTGATACCCCAAGGACGACAGGAGCTTTCTTCGAGCTTTTGGGGAGGTTAAGCTCGAGCATGTTTTTGAGATAATCATTGCATATGCCTGAAACGAATCGTAATGTAGATCATTAAAGGGTGACATATGCAAAAGCGTAATAAATACCCTCTGAAACATCATTGATATTCTCCAACGCATGTGCAGCGCTCTTGAACGGCATGAAGCTCTTGAGTTCAACCATTTTCCCAAACTTGTGCAAGTCTTGGATCGAGTCCTGCACTTCTTTAGTCTTGGCACCAATCTGCTCTTGCTGCTTCACCGAGAAGAGTGCGTAGCCACTCGCAGACTCGAACAGTACGTGAGATACCATGACGGGTGTTAATGGCCAAAGGAGGATGTAGTCAGAGCTGCTTGAGATGAAACGATAAGAATCAGCATCATAAATTTTCTCTAAACTATTTCTTACTTTGGCTGATAGAACTACTCAGTGGCCCGTCTCTTCCCGAGCAATGAAACCCAATTAATGTAACAGTAGGGATGTGGTTAAGCAAGAGTAATTTTCGATCGCAATTGCAAATTGACTACTTTAGGGCCGACCGATGTGACATCAATTGCATCGAAATCCTACCACTCAGCAATCCAAAGAACCACAAAGTTGGCTAATACATGCGTTACCCATTGAGTCATACATAATTCCGTTTCTAGCTGCCTAAAACCGTTTATTCTGTCCCAAGATTATATACTGGCTGAAACCTCAAAATGACTGCAAATGATATATTTACATCTCAATCCCTGCTTCTAGGATCTCCAAATACCCAAAACTTGACTCGTTTGGATCACCAAGTTACCATTTTTGCGCTTAGAAGTTACTCATACGAGATGTACTATGGATGAAACTGTCGTGGACGTGATATGTGACAGGACCCGTCACAATGAATACAGGCAGTAAGACATGATGTAGGCAAGTTGGAATAGGACGCAGTATTTCAAGTCAACTGAGCGTAGCATGATATCACTGTTCGAAGACGCAGACCATTGGCCTAATAATTCGAGCTTAATGTTTCAGCTAAAGGCAACCAACCACATCCCACCGTTCGCAAGCTGAATCCTAGCCAAGCCATTGATTCCTTAGCGCCCGCTGAGTGAGTGTATACTACTAGGGTACATAACCTTCAGTGCATTGGAATAGGGGGAATGCAGTTCGTCGGGGCCGGGCCCCAAGGCGCCCGAAACCTTTTCATTCGCTTAACTACCTCGGCATTCAGATACGGCGCTACAGTATCAACCCGGGCTTCTGCTAACACCTGACATTCAAGCTGTACACTACGAGACTCTCCGACTCGGTGGTGACCAGCGATAATCTCTTGATAGTTTTGTTTTTGGCGACGAGCAAAATACTCATACTCTATTCGCTTACACTTCGGTGTAGATTTCAACCATCTGGATACAGGGGCGGCTCGCCCATATCCTGTTAAGCGACGAGAATCATACCTGTTTATCGCCCCTTTTGTGATTTGTTGGGCGGCCACAAAATGTACAGCAGTGGAAGTATATTGCACAATCGTGTGTTGAGAGGCTACAAAACGACGAAGCAAGAAGGAAATTTCAGCTCAAAGATACCTCTAACTCCCACTTGCACACTAGACCTCTATCCCAACTGCGTACCATGGCTCCATTTGTGCTCAAGCCCACCGGAGATCCTCCTAAATGGCTTCAAGCTTTGGAGGAATGGAAGGACAAGACCGAGGCCAGGATCGACTGGGCCGACGAAAACAAGTCAATAAACGGCGTTTGGAAGTGGTACTCGACTCCCATACGTAAGCACGGTAGCAATTTCTTAAAACAATGTGCACAACAACTGAGGTGGTGCCCTATTCTCTACCTGTATAAAGTTAATGACGAAGTCATTGCGGATTGCACTGGTGAGGGAAAATCCAAACGAGTCGCCCATGGAGTTGCAGCTGAGCTTCTTAGCAATAAAGGCAAACTGGTTAGTATTATATCCAAAGCCGTTTCGAATGCAAGCTTACGCATACAACCCGCATAGTGGCGTGCCAAGTGATCCCGTCACGCACCTTGAACGTATAACACGTTGTGTAAACATTAGTCCTTTCATTCTGTAATAATACCTTGCTGTTTGCAGTCATCTGCACCTAGCCTGAATTTGCCGTAAAATTCCGCTTAGCTGTGTCCTACTGGCCTCATTGAGAATGGTTTAGTGGATGCTTTAAGAATGCCGAATCAGCTATTACAATAAGCACATTCGCACATGCTCAGAAACTGATTCATGGAGTAAGTGATTTCACACCGAATTATTGTGGGGAAAACATACCCCATCAAACGCATACAGTCACCATAGCCCGGCCCTCGTGTGCTATGGTTATTACAAGATAGAGCACGCAGGCGTGGACTGGCGTTCTGGGTCGTTAATTGGAAGGGTACGACCAAATTGGTCACATATATATCGCGAACCTCTTGAATACAGAAACCAGTTTCTTTGGCAAGATTAGTGAAATAACCACAACCCGCATCAAATATGCCGTAGCATTTGTCCGTTTGAATCACCAAGCCTTCGTAGTAGTCTAGAGCGGAACAACTCAAATCCGATGTCCAAGGTTGGATCATCTCAGTCCGGCTATATACAAAGATTTTATATAAGATTTTCATTGAGTCTTAGCAGTGTAAGATGAGAGTGGGTAAAACCCCTGGTAGCCAGGTAGGTGCTTGATGGCCACTCGTGTCTGTGAGTATTTTTCGTAAGCACAAGCGCCTCAGGCTCGGGCGGAACATATACTCAGCCAATCCCCAAATATCTAGCTAGTATACACTAGCTCGAACTGTCTAACGATGCTTTTGAGCACTCACTAGACCCAAAGTAGCACGGACTTCCGGCGCTACCGGCATCTAGTCAGCACTCAGAAGCATTGTTAGACAGTGGGGCTTTATCACGTGCTAGATAGATATTTGGGGATTGCCTGAGTACAGTAAGACCTCTTGATTTGAAACCCCTCGTTTTGAAAACGCACTAATTTTGACGTGATCCGTCTGGGGAAAACTATGGATGGATTGGGGGAAGCGAACAAGGACCCGAGGTCATGCCAGAATGTATGCGCGAGACTATACGTACAAAATTACACATATATGCGAGTGTACCAGCAGTAAAATGGCAGCATGAGTTTCACATGAGTGCAATTTTAAGTCAACATGTCGTACAATGAACCTTTAAAACAACGCTCAGTTGCCGTCAAAAGATTCATCTCTCTCTCTCCGTTCTGCCTGTTCTTCACGCTCATTTTTTTTCCGTACACAAACTATTTATCTATGGCGGTATGTCCCAACGCTTTTTCTTCTAATGATACTAACTCCAATAGCAGAAGCGAAAGCGGTCGTCGGCAAACCAGCGGCCGCTTTCGGTCGTATCGTCACGGCCAGGCGCAGTCGTGAAATCCCAGCATCTGACGAATTTCGACAAGCTTCGAGTAATCAATATTTACCATACGTTCCCTACAGGGACCGGGCTTGTTAAGGCATCTTTGGAGCTTCAAAAGTATGGGTACACGGTCTCTGCCCCAACACTTTCCCGCTACTTGCACGCTGAGTGGGATATTCGTGAATATGTCGCTGTTGACTCTCGAAGGCTCTACGAAAAACACACGCCTAGGCTCAAACTGCCGCAAATCGACGCGGCGACAGCACAGTGGGTTATCCAAACACTCCACTCACCTCGTGCTCAAATCACTGGCGAGATGATTCGTGAGAAAGCTCGTGAGTTTTGCGTATTGATGGGCGTACCCGATAATGCACTCGCATTCTCGAATGGCTGGCTTCATCGTTTTAAGGTCAGGATGGGTCTGGCTCACTATTTTTTCCACGGAGAGGCCGCTTCTGCACCAATAGAGCGACTCCAAGACGAACGCTATCGCCTTCTCTCAATGATTATCTGGTATATGCCTCATCACAAAAATGGCCCCCCACCCCTGGAGTGCTCAGGAGCGCATTGAGACAATCGAGCCAATCGAGACCGATAGTGCCACCCTGAGCACCAACGAACGCTCAACAATGCTCGACCGGACGTCAGGCTATTCGGCCGCTTGGGCTCACCATTTGTTGATTTGGCAGAGAACCTGAGAGTTGGAGCTTCGTCATCTCCACAGCTCGATTTTGAAATTTCGGGCTGTATGCTCACCTCTCCGCGCGTTTTATTTGGCTCATGCGCCAATCGCATTCTTTTGAGAAACTACCCCCGTGTACATCCTCGCCAGCTTCGCATGCAGACCACCTGCGCTACGTGTTTTGGTCCCCTCGCCTCGAAGTCCGAAATTCAACGCGTTCCACTCATGCCAAGTTCCGGCTTCAGCCGTCAGAATTTCCTAATGAGGCATGTATATGCATATGGCTGTGTCTCAGGCACCAACAACCAACAGAACCGCTAAGCTCAGCTCTTAACAGTTTAGCTTAGACATCAGCTTGCCACTCGGACGCGGGCTCCACCGGAGTATGATCACGGCGAGACAGCACCTCCGGATTGGAGGATACGGCCGTTCGTGACAAATGGTGAGCCCAAGCGGCCGAAAAGCCTGACGTCCGGTCGAGCATCGTTGAGCGTTCGTTGGTGCTCAGGGTGGCACTATCGGTCTCGATTGGCTCGATTGTCTCAATGCGCTCCTGAGCACTCCAGGGGTGGGGGGCCATTTTCGTGATGCTTTTAATGTTTATAATTGCGACGAAACGGCGCTCCTTTGGTCTCTTATTCCTGCCGCTGGTTTGGCTTTCGAACCTATGCCTGGGCTAAAGCTGGACAAAAAGCGACTTACGTATCTTCATTGTGCTAACCTGGACGGATCGGATAAGCGGGTACCGCTTACTATTGGCAAGTCGAAGAAACCACGCTGCTTTGGCGATCGCTCAGTCCGTGAGCATGGATTTTATTACTTCTGGAACGAAAAGGCATGGATGGTACACTCGATCTGGAAGATGTAAGTTCTTATACGCATATATTTAACGATTGGCTTATCACAACTCGAAAATCTATGTAGATTTTTGTCAGAACTAAACGAGGACATGCGCCGCCAAAATCGCCATATCTTGCTACTATGCGACAATGCCCCCTCGCACAAGCATGATAACAGCGATTATTCAAATATCCGTATCGAGTCCATGATGCCAAACGTCACGGCATGGCTTCAGCCGATGGATGGTGGTATTATCGCCTCTTGGAAAGCTCAGTATAGGCGTCGCTTTATACGTCGCGCTCTTGATCGAAACGGCCAAGGAGTTCAAGCGGAGGCTATGTATAACATAACTCAGCTTGAAGCGATGAGGCTTGCTCTGTCTGCTTGGGATGCGGTGACTCCGCAGACCATCCAGAACTGCTGGCGACATGTCGGCCTTGTCCCCTCGGCGCCAGCCTTTTCTCATCCACCACCCCCGGTACTGTCCGAGCCAGCGAATTATTTTGAGGACATGTATGGCTATGAAGTGTCTCTCTCTGAAGAGGATGCCGCTGCATTGGCACAGTTCGATGTCCCCTTTGAGACCGAAGGCGTCTGGACCGATCTTGAGATCGCAAATTTGTACATGTAATGGTTACGGCGGGTCTCATAACGATTAATACACGTTCTTTAGTCGGACTTATATTCCATAGTGTGCATATATACATAATTCCTAGTCCGAATACACTAGTTTGCTTGCGGGATTGTATGCGCAACGCTCTCAGTCCGCCCGTTTGCGCGCTATTACATAATCAATATATCCCCCCGTGAAACGCTGTCAGATTTTTGACGTGCTTCTTTACCACGTCATTTCAGATCAAGAGGTTCTACTGTATGTCATCCCCGGGCTCGCGGCAAGGCTCTTGCTAGCAACCAATAGCCATCTACACGATAAGAATAGCATTAGTTATACAGATACCATTCGAATAGGCTGATTGCATGGCCCTATCACACGCCTAGTGTGCGTACACTCCTACTTCAATATGTATAGATACCAGTGCTTTCTTTCTTAGGCACGGGCAGCAAATGAATCTGTCATAACAGACGTCGAATAAATCAGGTATACATATAAGCTCATATATATATACGTTTTTATGACTCATAGGTATCTTTCCTGTAACGTCCGTGACCAGAAGGGGAGCGGGCTCGGCCTCGGGCAGCCTTCGACCTCGTCCCCGAACGAGACCTGGCGTCTCGACTCACTTTACACCAATGCCGCCCGAGGCCGAGGCTAACCTTCCAATCGGCGATCGCGTGCTTCGTGGTGCCTGCTGAGGATTATGCGACCATTGAGATAATGATACGCGCGTCCCTCGGGCAGCTACAATGACGCTGTCTGAAGCTTACAATCGCCGTACGATACCAGGACACTGCGCTCTGCACGACTGAGCAAAGCGTGGATATAATGCTCGTTCTTCAGAACGACCAGTCACCACCGATCACCAACTACTTCCCTCTTCTACAATGGAATCTACGCTGGCTGCCCCACCTGTGCCTCAGAGGACCGAGTCAACTGCCAAGTCTGACGACCAGGTTACTGTTGTAGACCAAACAGCATCGATTCCAGAACCTGCAAAGAAGAAAGATATTCGATTTTGGCTAATATTTCTGGCACTTTGTGTCTCAACGTTTTTGAGTGCATTAGAACTTGTACGTTCTGAAACCACGACTTGCGTGCCAGTATTATTTCTGATGATCCCACGCTCAGACGTCTGTATCCACCACACTCCCAACAATTGTTGAGTCTTTGAATGGACATGACTTTGCGTGGGTTGGATCCGCATATACTCTCGGCTCAACTGCATTTATGCCGATGAGCGGTGGCTTTGCTGAGATCTTTGGGCGGTAAGTAAACCACTATCGTTTCAAAGTTTCATGTGGTAATTCTGACTGTGATTGTAGACGGCCAATCATGTTGACCTCTCTCTTAATATTTGCTATTGGATCTGCAATTTCCGGAGCTGCTCAATCGATGAACATGCTCATCGCCGGTAGGACTATTCAAGGAATCGGCGGAGGAGGTATTATTACACTAACGGACATTATCGTCGCCGATTTGGTCCCACTGGCCGAGCGCGGACCTTACCTCGGAATTGTGGGTGCTGTTTGGGCTATTGCGAGTGCTATTGGTCCTCCGATCGGAGGTGCATTTGCTGAGAGCAACTGGCGATGGCTTTTCTGTGGGTCTGACAAGTTCTCGCTTGGTAGCTGATACTAACGGACCACACAGATATGAACTTGCCTGTGGCTGGAGTCGCCATGGCTCTGGTTCTTGTGTTCCTACGCCTTAACACCCCGAAAGAGCCTTTCAGACAGAAAATTGCTCGAATTGACTGGATGTACGTTTGCTCAGTCTCCATTATCTTTGAGCGTATCTTACACTTAGATAACCAATTTCAGCGGCAACTTCCTCGTTATTGGATCCACGGCTGCAACCGTTATCGCATTGACCTGGGCTGGAGCTCGCTACTCCTGGAGCTCCTATCAAGTACTTGTGCCACTTATTGTAGGCATAGCCGGTCTTACGGGAGCCCTTGCCTACGAGTTTACATTCGCTGTTGAACCGATCGTCCCCCGCGAGCTGCTGGCAAATAGGACGAGTTTGAGTGGCTATCTAGGCACATTCTTCCATGGAATTATTATGACAGCTGTTGTTTGTGAGTCTATGCGGTGAAAGTAATGACTCGACTAGCGCTCATGTAATCCCAGATTATCTCCCTGTCTATTTCCAAGCATCGAGGGGCGATTCACCAATCAAATCTGGGATTGATTTGTTTGGCGTTGCATTCACAGTTGTGAGTACCACAGCCTTATCTATATGTCAGCTAACTCACCCACTGCAACCCGTTTCTAGGCACCGTTCGGAATTGTGAGTATACACCTACAAACTTATACTCTTCGGACTAACGGATATCTATCAAGTTCACGGGTATTTCCACCGTCGTGTTTAAGAAGTACCGCCCTCAGAACTATATTGCTTGGGTGATTATGCTTGTGGGGACGGGGATTTTCAGCACTCTCAAGTACAATAGTTCCAAGGCAAACGCAATAGGATTCCAAGTAAGTCAAATAATCACCTATTTTGGCATTCAATTGATAGTTCCTCCAAATAGGTCTTGTTCGGTGTTGGCTCTGGTATTCTCTACTCCAGTACCACTTTTGCTGTCTTGGCCCCCCTACCTGTCTCGCGCAACGCCCCCGCCTTGGCGCTTTTCTCGTTTATCCGAACGTTCGCTGGTACCTATGGCGTCGCCGTTGGTTCCTCTGTCCTCCAGACTGAGCTGACCCGTCGCCTTCCAATCGAGTTCGCCGCACGATTTCCAGGTGGATCAGACATCGCGTTTTCGGCGATCCCGTTCATTGGGGGGCTGATGAGCCGCTACGAAGTCAAGTGCGTGCCGCATTCGCGGATTCAATTGCAGTGCTATGGCAAGTCATGATCGGTATCTCGGGAATGGGGTTGCTTTCGGTCTTGTTGATGAAGGAGATCGAGATGGGTACCCAAACTGACGAGAAGTGGGCGATGGAGCAGCAGAAAAAGGTGGACGCCGACGGGAAGGCGTAAATTTAATCTGGATTTTCGCAGAGTCCCAAATCTTAATAATGTTTATCTATCGTATTGCATTGTAAAATACTCTAATCACGGTCGATTCTAGTTGACGATCAATTTACCATATTTAGTAAACGTCGAGATTGACATGTGTGATTTGTTCATTTACTGAACCAACACAGTTTCACGGGCTGAGTTCAACTAAACTTGCATATATTCACCTTGGTATGAACATGAAAAGCAGGAAATTTCATTTGATCATTTGATGAGTCAATTGCACTGGAGCCAGGCAAGAAGCTTGTAATTTTGAAAAACAGGCAGATCACCCAGCGCCCCGTCACAGCCCGGCATTGTCGTCATTTTGGGGTCAGGATTTTGCCAGCGGCATCATCCCGGGCCATGGATAATGATGATTTTAATGTGTTGAACAAACATGCATTAAATCCGGCCCGTGAGCCGGACCGGGCGAGTCAACCCCGTTTCTACAAAATCGACTGACCAGAACCAGCACTGAAATTCAACTACCACCACCACAACGCCAATTTGACGTACTCGACGTCTGACACAACAACCCAGCATGCTTCGACGGTCCGCACAGGCATTCCGATCGCGCCGAGCGTTGTATGCATCGGCTGCGGCAACTTCCGTAACCGCCTACTACGTCCTGTCCGGGCAGACTGCGAACGCGGATGCTCCCGAGTCCGACATTGGCTCCCGAAAACTGCCCGCACGATGGGATCCCCCTACTAGAACGCAGATGATCAATGCTCTCCAGTCGGGGAAGCGAGCAGGAGGTAGTGTTATGCGCATCAACGAGGGCGAAGATCTCAGTGATGAATACGACCTACTTATCGTCGGAGGCGGAGCGACAGGCGCTGGAGTTGCTGTTGATGCCGCCACGCGCGGTCTCAAAGTAGCACTTATCGAACGGGACGACTTTAGCTCTGGTACTTCTAGTAAATCAACAAAACTCGTCCACGGCGGAGTACGATATCTGCAAAAGGCTGTGTTTGAGCTCGACTATGAACAATACAAGCTCGTGCGAGAAGCCCTACACGAGCGCCGAGTCTTTTTGCATACCGCGCCATACCTCAGTCATGCTCTTCCAATTATGCTGCCTCTCTATAAGTACGTCTGCGCTATATTATCTAGATCGTGTCTAATTTCTGTTTAGGTATTGGCAAGTGCCCTATTATTATGCAGGATGCAAAATGTACGACGTACTAGCCGGCTCTCAGAATATGGAGTCGTCCTACCTCATGTCGGCTGGCAGGGCAGTTGAAGTCTTCCCCATGCTCAAGAAGGAAGGTCTTGTTGGGGCTGTCGTTTACTATGATGGCCAACACAACGATTCGCGTATGAACGTGGCGCTAGTTATGACTGCCGTTCTACACGGTGCTGTTGTCGCCAATCATGTTTCGCTCACGGGCCTGAGGAAGAACGCTAGCGGCAAGATAATTGGTGGGAGCGTCAAAGATGAGCTCACAGGGAAAGAATGGAATGTGAAAGCCAAAGTAAGCTTGATTTTTTGAAATGTCTCCAACAGCACGCATCATAGATTCACCTACGATCAGGGAGTAATTAATGCGACCGGTCCGTTTACCGATGCGATCCTTCAAATGGACGCTGCATCCGCCCCAGGCGCCGCGCCCGATGCTGCCGAAAAACTCATGCCGATCGTCTCGCCTTCGAGTGGCGTACACATCACGCTCCCAAATTACTACAGCCCGCGCAAGATGGGCCTTCTCGATCCGTCTACGAGCGATGGCCGTGTCCTATTCTTCCTGCCATGGCAGGGTAACACCATTGCTGGTACGACCGACTCGCCCTCGCCCGTCGAAATCGAGCCCAAGCCCAAGGAGGAGGACATTCGCTGGATCTTGGAAGAAGTGCGCAGATATTTGTCTCCTGACATCAAGGTTCGTCGTGGGGACGTTCTGAGCGCATGGTCTGGTCTTCGTCCACTCGTGCGCGATCCAGCCGCCAAGTCTACTGAGGGCCTTGTTCGAAATCATATGATTAATGTC
Source organism: Ceratobasidium sp. AG-Ba (assembly GCA_016906575.1). Taxonomy (NCBI): domain Eukaryota; kingdom Fungi; phylum Basidiomycota; class Agaricomycetes; order Cantharellales; family Ceratobasidiaceae; genus Ceratobasidium; species Ceratobasidium sp. AG-Ba. The sequence goes on from CP059614.1 coordinate 2,104,443, forward strand.
TCCGAGTCTGGTCTTGTCACCATTGCTGGCGGCAAGTGGACGACGTATCGCGCAATGGCTGAGGAGACAGTTGATCGCGCAATCGAGACGTTTGGACTGGGAGCCAAGGCCGGTCCTTGTGTGACCGAAAAGGTCAGGCTGGTGGGGAGCGACTATTGGACCAAGAACATGTTCATCGGCCTGATTCAACGAGTGAGTCTAGTTAAACATGACCTCGATATTTTGAATATTTACACGGTATATGCGCCAGTATGGTCTTGAGACAGATGTCGCCAAGCACTTGGCAAGCAACTATGGTGACCGAGCGTACGCTGTTTGCGAACTGGCCGAGCCGACTGGTCAAACCTGGCCTCTGCACGGAAAGCGTCTGGCTCCAGCATATCCCTGTGAGTCCATTTTAGTTTCATCGATCCTGCGTGCCTCCTAATACCTGCATCTCCTAGTCATCGAGGCCGAGATTCGCTACGCAGTGCACAATGAGTATGCCCAAACTGCAACAGACTTCTTAGCCCGTCGTTCTCGCCTCGCGTTCCTCAACGCCCAAGCTACCCTCGACGTTCTTCCGCGCGTAGTCGAGATTATGGGCGCCGAACTCAAATGGGACGCCAAACGCCGGAAACAAGAGATCGAGCGCACTGCGACCTATCTGGTCAGCATGGGGTTGTTTAATGCGCCAGAGCAGATAAAGGGACTTGGTGCTGGTGTCGGCGCGCTGGGAATCGGGGCAGGAGCCAGTGCAGGCAGTGGAGGCATCGCCCAAAAGGTTTGGTCGAGTCTGACTGGCAAGTCGGCCCAGTCTCCGGGCTCTGGTACGCGCGGAACCCGAGCAATGTTCTCTGCAGACGAACTCCAGGCGCTCCGACGGTCGTTCATCGAACGCTCTTCGAGCACTTCTCCACCTTCATCCACCGCCAAGTCCACTTCCTCGGCCACACTCCCGCTCTCGGCCTTGCATGAGATTGTGCACTCGCTCCCATCGTTCAGCGCCGTGCGAGACGAGGATATCACACGTGCGCTTGAAGAAACTGCGTTCCAGAACGGATTCAGCGTCAAGGGTCGCTCTGGCTTTGCCGAGGATCAGCGATCGGACAAGGATACGGCCGCTGTTGGATTGAGTTATGAGGACTTTTTGGACGTTGTTGCGAGCGTCAAAGAGGTTTCGCTAACGCCTGAATCGGTCCAGGCTGGACACACCCAGAGGAGGCGGATCCCGGTTGAGAGGAGCGGTGGAGGTGTATAAGTATCATGGCCAAGGCCTAAAAACGTTATTTGTTTGTTGTCGACTGCGCTTTGAATTGCACCCAAGCAATAAAAACCAAAAATTGTATACTTCGATTATTCGTTATAAACACTCGATTTTCATCCAACTTTAGCTTCATTATCAACGACACCATCCGCCTATCCCAGAACAGGAAAAAGACATAGACTACCGACATAAAGTAGAAAAGAGAACACGTGTGCGGGAACAAGCCGGAATTATAAATGCTCGGGATAAAGCAATAGGCCCAGCCGAGAAAAAGGGAAAAAGCATCAGTGTAGCAGACAGACCGCGATCCGCTCGGCCGATGAAAAGTGTGTAATAAAACAACATTGGCGGGTAGGTAAAAAAGATAAAGAGAAAATATCCATAACGCCCCATAGAACCAGAGCCAACGCAGCTAGGACCGGATCATACGCACAGAACCACCTCTCTTGCTTAAGCTCCTGACCGGCCGTTCACGATCGCAAGCGCATTCATCAACTCTTTGCGCGCAGTGTCTAGATCATCATAATCCAATGCAGAAATAGCAAATTTAGCATGCTTCTGAGCACGCTGCGTAGCTTGACCAGAGATGGCCAACGGAAGCGGTGGGGTCGCCGGGGTGGCAGGCACGTACGAGTACCCTCCACTTCCTCCCTGAGACTGAGCTTGCGGAACATGCACAAGAGACTGGGACGACGAGTGTTGATGATGGTGGTGTGGGTGTCCATGATGAACGAGTGGGGGTGGAGACGGGTAGGTCGGCTCGGGGTATGGAGGGGCCGATGCGGTGGGATACGCCACGTTCGGAACGATTACACGCGGGTTCTGGTACGACTGGGGACGGACGAGCGCGCCCGACAATGGGGGCAGAACGGTTTCGGGAGACAGATCGGGCGGAGGAAGTATAGCAGCCGGGGCACGCGGGGTAGGCTCATAGTGCCTCGAATGTGTTGGACTGACGTTGGATGGGGGTCCGGTGATCTGTAGCGGCATGTGGTTCGGTGGGAGCTCGGTTGGGGTGTGGCCGGGCGAAGAATAAGGCGAAGAGGACGCTTCAGAAGACGCAACGCTGCTCAATCCTCCAACAGTCGAACCCGAAAAATGAACGCGACGAGGAGGGAGCACCAAGGACGTAGGTTGTTGACCAGACACTGTGATAGTAGGCCCACTGGTTGGAGTAGTAGCAGGCGAATCCTCAGTCGCAGCAGGTGACCCAGTGGGTGTGATGCTCGTATGCGAGGACGAGGGAGTCGCAACGGATGGAGGAGGTGCACTAGGAGGAGATGCACGTCCAGGAGTAGAGTACGAAGATATAGGAGAGGATTGTTTGCCTGGCGTTTGAGGGATCGCGGGTTCTGCAGACCTTGGTGACGTATGTCTCGAAGACGATTGGGAGGACGGTGCCGATCCATGTTGAACGGGACCAGATATGAGCGCAGGCGGGCCATTACTAAAGTTGGACGATGTGGGGCTACCCAAGATCTGTGGCATAGGACCAGTAGCTGGTGGGCTTACCGGCAGACTTACGTCTGCCGGCCGTTGAGCAAAGCTCGATTGCCTACTTTCTGGGGGTTGAACGGCAAGACTTGCCTAAAGAATAGAAAAGCGTGTCAGAAATATGTAAAAAGCTTGTCATAAGCTAAAATTCACCTGACGAACGTCCCACCCAGCACCATTGCTCCAACTCTCACCGTTGGCCTCGTGTCCGTTTTCTGGCGCGTTGAACAATCTTCTGCTTGATCCATTAACTCCTCCGCTACCAGCCGCACTGTCGTCATCCTCCGTGCCCGGGTCTGTCGAACTATCTTCTTCGTTCAGACCACGATCAACACGGCTACTTAAACTACTCAACCCTCTCCGTGCTCGCCTATCCTTGGCCGGACTCGACTCGCGTGGTCTCACCCCATTTGCCGGCGGGTCAGGAGTAGCTTGAACCCGAGTACTCCACGCTGGGCTTGTCCCCGCAGCCAAGCGCGTTGGAGTCGAGGCCGATACGTCCGAAGCTCGTCGTCGATGGGGTGTTCCGCTGCCGCTACCGCCCGGACTGGCTGTTCCACTCCCGGGTCCCGGGGACGTAATAGTGATCGTGGTCGGGATATTGGTCGGCGACTGGGCAGTCGGGCTTCGCGCACTAGGTAGAGGAGGCGTAGACGACGTCCCAACTGGAGGAAGAGACGAGACCGAGGACGCGGTGAGTGTTTGGGAGCCGTTCGGATCAGTCGGAACTGCCGAGATCGGGAGGGGCGATGCCCCTTTGCTGCCAGGAGATGGGGGAGGGGGTGGTGTACGGTTATCTCTAAACGCCTTGGATATCTCTGTAGCCCGCCATTTCTGTGGGAAGCGAGAGGGGTCAGCACGGGCATGCGATATATATGAATTTGCACCTACCGCGTAGGTCCGCTTCTCGCTCGTCTTCGGGCCCTGGGTCTGCTTTGTGCCTTCGAACACGGAGAGTATGTCGTAGAACTGGCCGGCTGCGAGGAACTTCTTGGCCGTCGACCGAGCTGTCGCACCCCGTCGGTCCTCCTCGTCGGCCATGATGAATATCTACATCCGAGTTAGCGTCATCGATGACTGAAATACGGCGACTTACCCGGTCTGCAAAGTTCTCGACGTACAAATGGCCGGCATCGTCGTTATTGATGGCCTCGCGATCGGCCAGAGCCTTCTTGGTGGCTTCGAGCGAGTCCATGAGCTGGAGCAAGAATGAACGCGACTCGGACGACTGCCTGAGGCTGAGGCCCTTCTTGACCGCGTAGTACTCGCACCTGCGTGGGATGAGCCCACCGCAGCAGCGAGAGAGTTGCCACTACTCACCAGAACGAGATCACTGGGTCCTTGCCTCTCATCTCGTCTGCGCGCTGCAGAAACGGCGCGATTGCCTTGAGCTCGGGGGGCAGCGGCGGCAGAGGCATTGTCGGCGGTGGGCAGAAGCGAGGGGGGGATCGTGGTAATGACCAAGTGATATGATGAGTTTCTCAAAGTTTTGGACAAATCACCAGTCCAAGTGGAGGGGCGCTTCCCGCCCAACTCGGAAAACGAGGTGGCTGTCCTCTCAATCTGGCTCTCTTCAACCAACCCAACAATTAGTGCTCTCGCCTTGGTCCCGCCGCCTACTGCCCCCGACCGGCTCATGAACATACTAAATCGGACCGTGCCTCGTGGCACTTGCCCTGTTCAAGCCCCTGTTTCCTTGTGCATTCCTACTGGCTATGCGCCCCCAGCCTACGACACCTATCGAGATCGAAGATGACGCGCGTTCTGGACAACACTCGACACATTCTAGACATTTTCCTAGATTCGCCCTTGCAAAAGTACGTCAACAACTACAAGCCGATGTTCCTCCCTCGTTCAAGGGTGCTCGCTCCGGATAGTAAGCGGGCTGTGTGCACTCCAACACACGCTGCACCCATCGTCGCGAGAACACCCCCTCATTCATCTCGGCCGCAGCCTCGTGTTCGTCACCTGACCGTGGCTCGCGACGGATTGGAGACATGCCCCGTTTCACAGGCGAGCAGGCTCATTTCGCTGGCAAATACGGACATATGACGCACTGCATGGACGATAAGCGGGCGTTTTCTATTGGAGTTGCAAACGTTTCTGTTGGATATGCGTATTCGGACGAGTTGGAGTTGTTCTGCCGGCCGGACATGATGATTGTTCTTGTGCTGGAGCTCCTCGTGCCATTTCTTTATTGCGCTTCCCACACGTCGATTTAATAAACGACGTCAAATGCCCCTATCCTTACCCCAGTCCGCAACGAGTCCTCTGCCCATCCCCCAGCATAGAGAAATGGATATTGTCTTTAACGTTTAACGCAATTCGGCGGGATCCTCGCGGCATATGGCCCCTCAACCCGTAGAAATAGACCGTCTTGCTACTTTTGCCTCAGGCAGTTTTGACGCGTCTGACAATACATTGACTACGTATCCCATCGTTGTTAATAATGTGCTAAAATATTTGCATTCATGACACGCATATAAGCTTTCCCCCAGAGTGCCACTCGCATCGCCAACGCTAGGTACACGCAAATGTATATTGGAAAATGAAAATCGTAGCATGTCCCACAACATAGCTAGCACTGCACTGAAAGCTCCAGTCGTGACATAAAAAGCCGTACCGCCAAAAAAAATTCAGTGAATTCACCAGATTCCGCCCGAGAAGAGACTCTGCGCTGGAATTACAAGAATAAACATAGCATGGCTCAATACCACTAATAGTTCCGGTTTGGTCAAATCATCAACAACACCCAGATATATCCCTAACCGGCCGACGTGATGTTCTGGGACGCAGTGGCAGGACAGACGTCAATGATATCACGCGGATCACTACCCATGGGATACAGTGGGTGGGTGTGAGTGGTGAATGTCGGTAAATGTGGGGCAAAAGAGAGTACTTTAGCTCCAAAACAACGGTGACAATCCTTATTCACGCCAGCATCGAGTCAGACCATGATGCCTAAAATGCAAAAGGTAATAAGCGGGGCTTACTGGCGTTGGTGATATAAAGCACTTCAGGGTAACCACCCGACGAACAACTGGGGTATTAAGGACGAACCAAGGGGTTCTAGCTGAAAATAGGATTCCGCTCAGCTTAGAGGTTCAATATTAACCCACGGCACTCACCTTAACCCAATGGTAGTTCATATGCTTTCTCTCCTTCTGAATTTTAGTTTAGTTATCGATCCTATCTACTCCAATTTGCGCTTGGCTCACCCAAGGTAGCGTAAAGAATAGCCCTGTCGGTCAAGTTTGACGAGTCAGCGGGTGAAATAACCATTGAAGGTACACCACGATAATAATAGTTCCGGTTCGGTTGAGCGCAGTCGGATGGAGTCATTCAGCCAGACGACAAAGTATCCACATGTGGTTCAGAAGAGGAGGGGTGGTAAGGACCTTGATTCGGTCCAAAGGGGTTTTTATGTATCCTGATCAAGCGCCAATCCATGGCAATCTTGCACAAAGCTAGCAAGATAGGGGCAGATACCATCACGTGGTCGCGCTCCCCCTCCCCTTTTCGCGAGCTTAGGGGCCAACGCCCAATCCGGCTCCCTGCACCGGGATTTTACATCACAAATCTAACAGCACTACACGATACATTGATCTAGAGAACAAATGCAATATTTATTAAATTACATGGATAATAGTTCAGGTTTGGTTGGGGTGACGGCTGTATTATGACCACGAGCATGAGGTCGACGAGTTGAGCGGTCACGAGGCAAACAAGGGCTACAAATTTGGACAAGTGGCATGAGATTTTTGTTGAACTAGAATCATCTGAAGACGCGCGCGTACCTTGGTCAAGGCTCCTTCACCTATGTTTAACCGTGCAACAGGGGTGGTATGCCGGGTGGCGGAAGTTCGCATTTCCCGGCGTGGGCCATTGTTGCACCCCCTTTGATATGTGCTCGCCGGCGAGAGTCTTCCTACGCAAGGATGAGCCCGAGTTCATTGGTAAACAGTTCCGTACGTACGAGCAGGAGTAAATCAACGGTCTCAGGGGTGTGGCTGCGGCGTAGTGGCGATAGCAGTACCATCGTCTCAATAGTTACAGTTTGGTTGAACGCTCCGGGGAGGCGTCTAAATGTGAATGGAGTGGCATCGGTTGGGGACGGTAGTGAGCGCGACCGCGTGACTGGGAAGAAAGAGACGATGACGGTCGGGGGAGTCCCCAGAACCCGAATGCATATACGCGAGAATGAAGTGCGAGGTCGAGAGCACGACCGCACGACTGGGAAGAAAGAGACGATGACGGTCGGGGGGAGGAATCCCCCCAAACTGGATGCATAGGTGTCTGACTATATACATATCCGAGACACACGTGATGACCCCTATCAGGCGGCTTCGCCGCCCAACGGTATCATTCAAGATGGAGATCGATTTCCGTCTGCTTTGGAGTGGCTCAGTGGGAGTTTGGGTGTTTATATCCGTAGAAGTCTGGGATTTGCGGCTTCGACCAAATCACTTGATTCTGATAATAGGGGCTCTGGTCACATGATCCGACCTCGACCCCTTTCTTCAAAATTATCTCGATCGAACAACCAACACTTCAAATTAGTTCGACCAAGAGTGTCTACAATAATGCCGGATATCATTGTAGTGCTCTCGCATCGTATTCAGCTCTTAGTAGCTATTATATGGACTACGAGCTCGGGGCTGTTCCCCTATTCGGTGGGATGTGATATGTACGAATTCGTTTTTATCCTTCGGTGCTGGAGGAGGTCGCAGAAAGACATTGCTGCTCAAAAGTAAATTGTCGCCAAGTCCGGCTAGTACTACAGAGCTATTGCAGCCACCTGTATGCCTTTTGTGAGGAGGCACGCGCAGGCACAGTTGCCAAGGGGAATGCTTTCTCGGCTGCGCCATTTCCAAGGACGTCCTGAATGTCTTTCGGCCCGCTGTTCACGTTGCGATGCTCTAGAGGGTCTAGATTCCTGACAACCCTCAGTGTTGTGTTTAGCAACCAGGCCAGAACAAGTGAATATATGCATATGATTCAAGAACTAGGCAGCGCTGCTCTGGCTGTGGCGCCTACATGTTCGAATCACGAACAAATCGACAAAGGTTCGATGATGGTCGAGTCACAGATTCAACGCCTTGCGCCCTTGATCGACACCGTTCAACTCATTTGTTTTTTCAGAACAACCTCCGCGCGGGCCGAGACAGGATCGGGGTTACTGTTACAGTCGAGCGACTTGTTCGTTGCTACCCCACTTGTGGGATTCACTCCGCATTGCCGACCGGCTGCGAAGCGCGCGGGATCGCGGAGGTTGTGCAATTGCTTTGGCGCGCGTAGGATGCTTCGGGCACACCCAATAGCGTGGAGATCGATTCCAAAGCGCATACGTATACGTCACCTAGCCGAGCTGGTGGCGAGATCGCGACCAAAGACAGTAGGCACATGGGAACAAGCATCGAGCGCGAGCAAAATGAAGACGACTAGCGCAATTGCGCAGCGAATAAAGATAAGAGGCCCTAGGCCAAGAATACACTATACGGCAGCGCATGCGTAGACCCCCGATAATGAGCCATGTGGTTGAGCATATGGACTCCCGGCCGTGCCGGCCAAGCTGACGTGGAAAGATCTGGAGCTTTCATCGTGTCTGCGCCGCATACGTGCACTGCGGAACCGCAAAGTGCGGCCTTTTTGAGCGCTGAGTGTATGCGCTGTTCGGTCGAAGGATCGACACCGCAGCTTCTAGGACCTGAGCCGAGTCATGCGCGCGTGCTGCGACTGGCCGGCCAAGCCCTCTCACCGACACAATCACGGCCCAGCGATTATTGGGTGATTTGGAGGGATCGAGGTCATCCTCCGCGATAGGCGCGCGGGTTTGAATCGCGCGGAATGCCAAAGGCATTTTGCACCGGGGCCCGGAAGTGTATAAAGCCGCTAGGCACGGACCGCAAATCGTCATCTCTCGTTTCCTTCTTTTCTCTACCATGGCCGACGACGAGAAGCGTCTCAGTGCCGACCACAGCACAGTCGCATCCAATCCCAAGCGCAAATGGTTTGGCCGCAACGAGGGCACCGCAGAGAAGGAAAAGGCGGTCGAGGTTGAGGCAGCTACCCAGGCCGAGCCTGCCGTCCCTCCTGCGTCGTTCGCCAGTCTCTTCCGGTTCTCCACGCCATTCGAACTTACTCTCGATGCCATCGGACTCGTCGCTGCGGCTGCGGCTGGTGAGTGCTGGCCGCTGTTCGATGGATCGTCGCTGACCCTGAACGTCATCAAGGTGCTGCCCAACCTCTCATGTCGTTGCTCTTTGGCCGTTTGACCCAGAGCTTCGTCGACTTTACCACTGCCATCATCAAGGGAAACCCGGCTGAGATCCAGGACGCAAGGGTGTTCTTTGAAAAGGAAGCTGCTAAGGATGCACTCTATTTGGTCTTCATCGGTATGCACGTATCCTACTATTGGATGTTCTTCGCGCTCACATCTCCTGATAGGTATCGGCATGTTCGTCTGCACATTCATCTACATGTACTTTTGGATCTATACCGGCGAGGTCAACTCGAAGCGTGTCCGCGAGCGTTACCTCCAGGCCGTTCTCCGTCAAGACATTGCCTACTTCGACAACCTCGGTGCCGGAGAAGTTGCCACCCGTATCCAGACCGACACCCACTTGGTCCAACAAGGTATCTCTGAAAAAGTGCCTCTGGTCATTAGCTACCTCGGTGCTTTCTTCACTGGTTTCATCCGTAAGTCGCTTTCCTTATTCGCGTGTCCTACACTAATGCTCTTGCAGTGGCCTATATTCGCTGCTGGCAACTCGCATTGGCGTGCTCTTCCATCTTGCCATGCATTGCTATCACCGGTGCTCTCATGAACAAGTTCGTATCGACCTATATGCAACTTTCTCTCCAGGCTGTCAGCGCTGGTGGAGGAACTCTAGCCGAAGAGGTCATTTCCACCGTTCGCACTGCACACGCCTTTGGTACCCAGGAGACTCTGGCCCGTCGATACGACGTCTTCATGCGCAAGGCCGACAAGATGGATAACAAGGCCGCTGTGTTCCAGGGCTGCGGTCTCGGCATTTTCTTTTTCGTCATCTATGGCGCATACGGTCTTACTTTCAACTTTGGTACAACTCTAATCCTCCAGGGCCACGGTAAGATCGAATTTTATTATGACTGTTACCCGTTTCTTACAAGTTTTTCTAGCTGATGCTGGAAAGGTCGTCAACGTTTTCATTGCCATCCTCATCGGTTCCTTCTCTCTTGCCATGCTTGCCCCTGAGCAGCAGGCAATCTCTCAAGCTCGCGGCGCAGCTGCCAAGCTCTTCCAGACCATCGATCGTGTTCCACCTATCGATTCTCTTTCCACCTCGGGTCTTGTTCCCGAGACCGCCGGGCCTGGAAAGATCGAACTCCGCAACGTCAAGTTCAACTATCCCTCTCGTCCAGATGTTCGCATTCTCAAGGACTTGACTCTGACGTTCGAGGCTGGCAAGACTGCCGCACTCGTTGGCGCCAGTGGTTCCGGCAAGAGTACGATCATCGCTCTCGTTGAGCGTTTCTACGACCCGCTCTCTGGCTCTGTTCACCTCGATGGCGTCAACCTCAAGGACCTCAACGTCCGCTGGCTTCGTTCCCAGATCGGCCTCGTCTCGCAGGAACCTACTCTGTTCGCCACCACGATCGAAGAAAACGTCGCACATGGCCTCGTTGGTGGCACATACGACTGGGTTGTTCGTGGTTGTGAGCGTGGCGAAGAAAAGGCTATTGCCGAGCGTCGTCGTCTCGTCTCGGAAGCCTGCGAACGGTCCAACGCCCGAGAGTTTATCGAGCGCCTTCCTGACGGCTGGAACACGATGGTCGGCGAACGTGGATTCTTGCTCAGTGGTGGCCAGAAGCAACGCATTGCTATTGCCCGTGCTATTGTCTCGGACCCCAAGGTTCTGTTGCTCGACGAGGCGACCAGCGCTTTGGACACGCAGAGCGAGGGTATTGTCCAGAACGCACTCGAAAAGGCTGCTGCGGGTCGCACGACGATTACTATTGCCCACCGCTTGTCGACTATCAAGGACGCTGATCAGATTTACGTTATGGGTGATGGGATGTGAGTGGCTGGCTTGTTTTCGGTTTGCAATTAAACTAACTTTAACCTAGGGTTCTCGAGCAAGGTACTCATAACGAGCTTCTTCGCAATGCGGATGGCCCTTACGCCACTCTCGTCGAGGCCCAGAAGTTGCGTGAGGAAGAACAAAAGGAGCAGGCTCGCCAGTCCGACTCTGACACCGATGACGTGACGACCAAGGCTCCCGGCACCCCTGCCTCTGAGAAAGCTGCCATTCCGTCCGAGGATCTCGAGCCTCTCAAGCGCACCGCGACTGGTTCTCGCTCGGTCGCCTCGGAGGTCTTGTCCGCTCGCGCAAAGGAAGGCAGCCGATATGGGGCCAAGGATCATGGCTTTACCTACCTCTTCAAGCGCATGGGTCTCATCAACCGCGACAGCTGGAACCTTTACTACTGGGGATGCTTCGCGGCTATCGTCACCGGAATGGTCTATCCTGCCATGGGAATTGTATATGCCAAGGCGATCGTCGGTTTCTCGCTTACCGATCCCGTGGCCAAGAGGCATTCGGGTGATCGCAACGCCCTTTGGTTCTTCATCATTGCTATTCTTTCGGCTATTGCGATTGCGGTTCAGAACTTGGTGTTTGGTGTCACTGCCGCACGTTTGACTAGCAAGTTGCGCATGATGAGCTTCCGTGCCATTTTGAGGCAAGATATTGGCTGGTTCGATGAGGAAAAGCATTCGGTGAGTACTCTCCTGTGCGCCTTTCAATTATATGCTGACTATTATGCGAGTAGACCGGTGCCCTCACTTCGACTCTGTCGGACAACCCTCAAAAGGTCAGCGGTCTTGCGGGTGTTACGCTCGGTGCCATCGTGCAGAGTATCTCCTGCTTGATCGGTGGATCTGTCATCGGTTTGGCATATGGTTGGAAGCTCGCGCTTGTCGCCATCGCCTGCATCCCTCTCGTCGTTTCTGCCGGTTACATTCGTCTGGTAAGTGTTCGCTTAACTTTTGGGTCAATTGATTCTCACGTTTCTGCAGCGTGTTGTTGTCATGAAGGATCAATCGAACAAGGCTGCCCATGAAGAATCAGCTCAAGTCGCCTGCGAAGCCGCTGGTGCCATCAAGACCGTCGCTTCCCTCACTCGCGAGCAAGACTGCTGTGATATCTACAGCAAGTCGCTCGAAGGCCCTCTTCGCCGCTCGAACCGCTCCGCGCTCTACAGCAATGCCTTCTATGCTCTTTCGCAATCCATGATCTTCTTCGTCATTGCTCTCGTCTTCTGGTATGGCTCCAAGCTCGTCGGGTCCCGCGAATACACGACCACGGCATTCTTTATTTGTCTTATGGTGCGTTTAATGATATTATTATTGTTACCAATCGCTAACACAATCATATAGAGTACGACTTTCGGCTCTATCCAAGCCGGCAACGTTTTCATGTTCGTCCCCGACATGTCCTCGGCCAAGGGAGCTGCCAACGATATCATCAACCTGTTGGATTCTCGCCCCGAGATCGATGCCGAGTCTCCTGAAGGTGGCAAGGTCACCGCCACTCGTGGCCGCGTTGTTCTTGAGGACATTCACTTCCGTTATCCTACTCGCCCTGGTGTCCGCGTGCTCCGCAACTTGAACCTCGTCGTTGAACCCGGTACCTACATCGCGCTTGTCGGTGCTTCCGGAAGCGGCAAGTCGACTGTCATCCAGCTCATCGAACGCTTCTACGACCCGCTTGCTGGCAAGGTTACCCTTGATGGCCAAGACATCTCGCAGTTGAACGTGCAGGAGTACAGGAAGAACATTGCGCTCGTGTCTCAGGAGCCAGTGAGTTTGTTTTGTTCATTCACACTAGATAATGTACTGATAAGTCTTTTTTAGACCTTGTATTCGGGCACGATTCGCTTTAACATTCTCCTGGGCGCCAACAAGCCTCACGAGGAGGTTACCCAGGCTGAGATTGAAGCTGCTTGCCGCGATGCAAACATTCTCGACTTCATTACCAGCTTGCCTCAAGGCTTTGACACCGAGGTCGGCGGCAAGGGCAGTCAATTGTCTGGTGGCCAGAAGCAGCGTATCGCTATCGCACGTGCTTTGTTGCGCAATCCCAAGGTTCTCCTACTCGATGAGGCTACCTCTGCTCTCGACTCGACTTCCGAGAAGGTCGTCCAGGGTGCGTTGGACAATGCTGCCAAGGGCCGAACGACTATTGCCATTGCCCACCGGCTTTCGACGATCCAGAACGCCGACCGGATTTACTATATCAAGGACGGCAAGGTCTCCGAGGCCGGCACTCACGATGAGTTGCTTGCACTTCGTGGTGGATAGTGAGCCCCCTTTATTCTTCACCGCCTCCACCGTGTATTAACCATTTCTCCTTACAGCTACGAGCTCGTGCAACTACAGGCACTCAGCGCAACGAGTTAGATTTCTTTACCATTTCGTCGTTTACCCTATATCCCAGCTCTTCATCTATGGGTTTCGAGTTATCCTAGTTATTTTGTGTTTGTTCGTTCTTTCTCGGCTTTCAGTGTGGAGGTTTTGGCGTGCTTTGGGACGCTGTCCTGTCGTTTAGAGTGCGAAGCACGCGATAGTATCATATGTGAATGGAAGTAATCGTGTAAAATCTTGGTGTGACAATCTGGCTAAGGCGGTCTAAGCTATTCGTATGTCGGCTATAATGGTTAGCTCTCAGGAGTAGTTGTTGTCCAAAGGTGTTTGATTATGTGTAGAAGGGTATACTGTGTTACCAGGAAAAAGGGGGGGTTGTGAACACGTGATCTCGTACCCCTATTTAAGAGAGGTCCCAGTGGTTGCTCCCATAGAACCGTCCACCTCCGAGCATACACAAAGCTCATGGCGGAGGCGATTTGGCCTCTCGTTGGATTCTGGCCCCTCAAGTTCTCTCTTTTTTTTTTTTACGTTCATTTCAATCTTTGAAAACGCAACCAAACCGTAACTACTATCGTAGAGCGACACACTGCTCCGATGACGTCGGCCACCAGGCCAGACGTTGAATGAACCGGCTCAAGACAAGCTCTCGGCTTTCATTTTTAGGCGCACGCTAACGGAGCGTGTCCGGGTTACCGCTGTGCTCCTCTGTCCAACAGGTACGTACCGATTCATAGATGCCTTCTTTGTAGCCGTATGAGGTCACCAGACGCGTTCAACCACCCAAAAGACGGTCTTTTGATGCTTAGCCGCATAATGCCAGAAGAATAACAGCAGAACCACACCGCAACTGACAAGGACGGCAAGTCGAGGACATGACGTGCCATTCAGGTAATGACTTTACCATGTGAGTTATCTTGTATCCGCCCAGGAGCTGTTTGTCAATCGTTCGAGACTTAGACTCTGGTCTAACCCTCCTACAACTTTCATACTTTATGATATTGCGTTTGAAACGAAAGAAAGAAATCTCTACATACCGGCCGACCAGGTAACAACAAAATCTAGAGCAATGTACTCATTGACACCGGGCGAATCGATAGTAACGTGAATACTTTGGGTAAAATAGCAGCACAAGAATATGAGCATCTTTCGTAAACGTACTGGTATTTTGCCCGATGCGTGCTCTAGGATGGTGAGTTGTTGCCTTAAACTGGGCTCACATGTAGTGCCTTATCGAGCATAGATTCTCCGTCGACGCTGGCCGCATGTGGGGTCTTGATGTTCCTCGCTACGTCTATAATCAGGACATCAGTTCTTCTACTCGATTTATATCGCCCGAGAAGATGTTGTAGTCACCTGAGATAGCGTCTTCAGCACTGTCGTGTTCTTGATTCTTATTAGCTCTGACTAATTCAAGCTAATGCTCTATATGCGATAACCGGGGCGCATATCCGAATACACTCATCTAGGTAGCTCAACCAAACCGGAACTATTATCGTTCCTATATTTCCCATCCTTCAAAATGAGGTCCATATGCCACGAATGGCTATCTTAGAATGTATCAACCGGTTCTTAATTTATAGCTTTTAGTCACTCAAGTGAACGAATTCGAATCTACTGTAGAGCGTCTAAAAGCCAAAGCTAGCAGCACGGCCAAATATACATAAGTCGCTGTCTAAAGGTCTTTGATCTTGGCCTTTTCTTTCTCTGCAATGACTCGTTTCGCGTGGATTTCTGAGAAGGATGTGAGTGAATAGGATGTATGCAATAAAAAACAGCATACATACCCTGTCGTTTTACGTATGCTTCAATAGAAATACCGAGGAATACGATTGCGGCGCCAGCCCATTGACCGAGCGTTAGCCTGTGTTTATACACGACGACCGAGAGGATCATTGTGAATAGTTTCCGAGTCAGTGTGATCGTGCTATGAGCATATAATCAGTATTCAGAGCCATTGACAACAGGGAGAGGAACCTACACCAAGGTCAAAGAGCCGAAGTGCTGAAGCGTTTCGAAAATGAACAGCTGTCCGATTGCGCCGGTAAAAGCGAACTGCAGCAGGGGAATAATGCTATCCGGATGCGTGCGTACGTAGTCCATCGCAGATGCCCATTCTGCAACGCCTCCTGGACCAGGATGAATAGTTGGAATGTGGGGCAGAGGTGCAAACATGAGAACAATAGTGATCGCGGTTGAGAATGTATTGATCCAGAGCATCATTTGTTGACCTGATACTTTGTATTTGGTGAAGATCTCATCCTGTGTGGAGTTGACGGCGCCGTCCAGCAAGAGGTTAATCAAGAGTAAGAAGAGACCCCATAGACTAGATTCAGCAACACCCTTGTGCTTGGCCGGCGCGTTGCCCATGTACATGAAGAGGGTGATTCCTGCGGTAACAGTTGCGACGACAAGGTACTTGTACGGGGCGAACTTTCGTCGGTAGAGAACCACATTCATGAGCATCACAGGAACTAGTTTGCAAGATTTGCCGAGGACCATTGTGGGGTAGGAGATGTGGGATAGCGCGGCAAAGCCAAACGGAGAGGCGCAAGTGATGAGAACTGCGCATTGAAGGAAACGGCTGAGGAGGACTCGAGTAGGGGCTGCCGTAGGTGCTGGCTGGGTGGATCCGTTGGCTGCGCCATTACTTTTGGCAACACCGTGGGGTTTGGAGGCGCCGTTTGCGTGTGGGGCTAGTTTAGCGCCTAGACCGAGGGTCTGGAGAAGAGTTTGCCCGGATTTGCGGGTGATGAGCATATATAGTAGTGCTGATATTGCACTAGCGGCGCTCTGTGTCGTATTCATAAGGAGAACGGAGCGGAAGCGCTCGGGTTTGCCGCCTAGGACATGGGGGAAGGGAGCAGATACTATTGCAATGTTTCAGTCTCAGTACGAGCAGCTTTGTGAGGTTATAGCTTACATCTTTCCTGAGCAATCCCCCATATCTGAAAAAGGTGAGAACGAATCTAAAACAGCTGTATGAGCATGCACTCACGAGGAACATCGCGTATACTCCTATCACACAAACAGCTAACCTAGTTGGAAATGAGTAGCCGAAAAAAACCTGTATTGGAGAGCTGACCTGATTAGAGCCATGGTGATGAGCGAGAGGGGGTGCCGTGTGGGGCAGTGAAGATCACAGCTCAGTATTTAAGCGTCTGCTGGCTCGTAACACGACGTGGCAGATCCAGTCTCAGTCACGTGCGTGTCTGAAGGTGGGAGAGGGTCACGTGTTTGTCCCTGATATGAGCTAAGGAGGGCATATCAGCCAGCATCAAGCGTCCATTGCACTGCTTGTCGCGCACCGCCGACACTCCACGATGGTAGGCGAAAAAAACTGTTCTGTGCACTCTGTCTGACCCGCAGAACAGTCGTCGTCAGAAATTGACCAAAAGATCCATGACACGCAGACGAAGATCCTGGTCGAGCGCAAGGTGCTCGAGGGGACGCGTGCGATGAAGAATGCGACAACGAATCAGGACGTCTTGCGTCGACTCGATGCAAAGATTCGCGACAGCGAGGCGAGTCTGACGTATTTTGAGGAGACACTCCAGAATCTGCAGGCGAGGAAGCGTGGCCCAGAGCCATCGCCGGATGTACGTACTTCGGGCGGTTTACCCCCGACCCCCCGCGGTTGGGGTTCCGATCGAGATAGGTCACTCCCCCTTCCTCCTGACGATGGTCAGGCAGCTGAGGCTGCCCCAAAGAAAAACTATACGAATCTTGGTATGGTATATCTCCCCTACGAAGCTAACCCTTCTTATTCTGTCACTTAGATCTCCTCAAAGCTGATACGCCTCACTCAAATGCACGGATCACCAAGATGATCCATCTGCTTGAGACTAAGCTCAGGACAGAGCAGCAGTACAAACGGGGCACAGAAAAAATGATTCAGCTTTATACCGCCGAGGGCGATAAGAAGAGCCGTATCGAGGCCGAAGGCAAGCGTTTTGAGAGCGAAAACAAAATCCAGCTCCTTCAACAAGCCTTGAAGAGGTACAAGTCTTTGTACATTATGGATGACGAAGAAGATGGTACGTCATATAATTACCCCTATTATTTCAACTTGCCTAAACGCTCCACTCGGGTGAGCAGATACCACCGAAGGCGAACACCGGAAAGAGAACCTTAAAAAACCAATGTCCGGAAAACTCCTTATATCTCTCACTGGCGCCAAACATATCGAACACCCAACCCTCACCTCCGCCGCCCGCCGTACGCCGAAACCCCCTGCCTTTGAGACCACTGTCGTCTTTCGGATCGAGGGAACTCCGCGTGCTCAATCACATCCCTCACGTACTGACAGATGGAACGAAGATTTCACTATAGATGTCGACAAGGCCAACGAACTCGAAATTGCCCTATACGACAAAGCTGTTGGAAGCAGTGCGACACAGCCCTCGGTTCCAGTTGGATTTCTCTGGATGCGTATTAGCGACATCGTTGAAGCACAGCGAAGGCAAAAGGTCGAAATGGAAGTCGGGCAAGGTGGCTGGGTTACGGCCGGTGCTATGCCCGGTCAGGCAGGGTCAGCAAGGGGTTCAGTTGGTCCTGGCGGTCCGGGCGGAGGTATGGCCGGAGGCGATATGCCGGTTGCACCACTGGGTGGCGGTACGATGGGTGGCGGTGGCGCTCCGGAAGGCATCCAGGGTGTTTTCACGGTTGAACCTGAAGGCGCAATTGCAATGACCGTAAGCTTTGGTGCGTAGTGCTTCGATTATTCGTTCACTTCGATCTGATCCCGTCTCTAGTCAAGGAAAACGTTCGGAAACGGCCTTTTGATGGTGTCCCAGGAGGACTGGGACGACAGGGGGCCGTGCGTATGCGCAAGGGAGAGGTGCATGAAATGAACGGCCACCAGTTTGTTCAGCGCCAATTTTACCAGCTCATGCAGTGCGCATACTGCAGCGAGTTCTTCGTTAATGCCGGATACCAATGCGAGGACTGTCGCTATTGCTGTCACAAGAAATGCTATCCAAAGGTTGTTACCAAGTGCATCAGCAAGAGCAATGTGGATGAGGTGAGTTCACGTCTCTCGGTCTTGTCTTTATACGTCATAACCCCGATTGGTGGCAGGATCCCGACGATGCCAAGATTAATCACCGAATACCCCATCGGTTCGAGACTATGACTAATTTGAGTACTAACTGGTGCTGTCACTGCGGTTACATGCTTCCGCTTGGCCGCAAAAACTTTAAGAAATGTACAGGTGCGCAAATGGATGGAATAGCCGATCTCGGGAAGCTTAACGCCGAACCATACTTGACCAGAGTGTGATCTTACATGCCACGCAACATGTGCCCATCTCGTGCCCTATTTCTGTGGAATGTCTATGGCCAACGCGAGTGCGCTCATCAGCAGCATGCGAGACATCAAATCGCATCAAGCACATCGACCACGCCCACAGCATCAGAGTCAGCCCTCGTTTACTCACCAAACGTCGGGTTCCCAGTCAGGTATCAACTACAACCCTGCGCATTCACCGACCAGTCCGACAGCGCCAATCGAGTCCGGAATGGCTAGCATGAATATCGGACGTCCACAGGATTATGGGCCAGGACCTGGGCCCCAAGGGCAGGGGCAGGGCCCACCACCAAGGCCTCCGCAGCAGTTTGGGCCGTCGACAAACCAAGCATTGTATGGGCCTGGAGCGGCGCAAGTGCCATTACCTGGATCTCCTGGGCCTGGAAAGCGAACTAGCGAGGGGTATGATCAATACGGAGGCCAACAGGCCGGGTACAACGTGAGTACTCCCAGGCGTTACTTCTATGAGCTTGATCTGAAGCTGTGCTTTAGCAACCACCTCCGAGGACGAACAACGTGCCAACAATGCCATCTCCATCGCCAGCGCCTGCTCAAGCACGACCTGATCAATACGCTAGGCCACCCCAGCATCCCTCTCAGCAGCAACAGCAACAACCTGGACATCAGCAAATGCAGCAGGTTCCCACTCAACAGCCTGTGTCCCAGCAACCGGTCGCTCCCAGGAAACGAACTGTCGGTCTTAATGACTTCAATTTCCTAGCTGTGCTGGGCAAGGGTAACTTCGGAAAGGTCATGTTAGCCGAAGAGAAAAAGACAAATGGGCTATATGCGATTAAGGTGTTAAAGAAGGAGTTTGTGATTGACCACGATGAGGTCGAGAGGTGCGTTATTTCCCCTTGTTCAGCAATAAACAACACTCATGTCGTTGCTTCTTGTCTTGAATAGTACTCGCTCAGAGAAACGAGTGTTCCTCGCAGCAGCTCGTGAGCGGCATCCATTCTTGCTTGGCCTGCACTCGTGTTTCCAAACCGAGACACGGATCTATTTCGTGATGGAGTATGTCTCAGGTGGCGATCTCATGTTGCACATCCAGCGCAAGCAATTCTCGCTCCGCCAGGCCAAGTTCTATGCTTGTGAAGTGTTGTTGGCACTTGAGTATTTCCATGCGCAGGGAATCATTTACCGGTTCGTTGCTTTTGGGGAAGCGAGCAAGGAGATTATTGACTATGGCTTTAGTGATTTGAAGTTGGATAATATTTTGTTGACTCTGGATGGACATGTCAAAGTCGCGGACTATGGGTTATGCAAGGAGAACATGGAGTATGGTCAGACGACGAGTACGTTCTGCGGAACGCCAGAGTTCATGGCCCCTGAAGTAAGTTCGACTCCAGTGATTCGACTGGCATATGTATCTAAATTCGATTAGATCCTGCTTGAGCAACGTTACGGTCGCGCGGTGGATTGGTGGGCGTTTGGCGTGCTCACATACGAAATGCTATTGGGCCAGTCGCCATTCCGGGGAGACGACGAGGACGAAATATTTGACGCGATTTTGGAAGATGAACCGTTGTACCCTATCACCATGCCTCGAGATGCCGTGTCTATCCTACAGAGGGTGCGTCGCTTAGCTCTCTGGCATGCACTTCTCACTGATATATTTGAGACTGTAGCTGTTGACGCGTGACCCGAGCAGGCGACTTGGATCTGGACCTACAGATGCGGAAGAGATCAAAGCCCATCCATTCTTCAATCAGGTCAACTTTGATGATGTGTTGAACAAGCGGATCCCACCACCATATTACCCAACAATCGTACGTCCAGTAGTGATCGTTCGAGAAAGAATTTTGGCTGAAGCGGCATTTATAGACTTCCGCTCATGATACAAGCAATTTCGATACTGTAAGCCTTCAATGTACGCGCATGTATGCACATACTAACTATGCTTCCCCAGGAATTCACGAGGGAACAACCGACGCTTACCCCGGTCCATGGCCAGCTTTCGGCTGCCGACCAGGCCCAGTTCCAAGGCTTCTCGTGGTACGCTTTAAACAATCATGTTTGTATAAGGCCCCTCCGCTAAAATACATACAATAGGGTCGCCTCTTGGGCTGACATTTAGACGACTACCCACGACCGCGCTCCTAGACTGCAATCCCGTTCGATGTTACCCCGCAGCTTGGTCTCTGCTTCTGTTTTCTAACACCCCATTTCTAAATGCCCCCAACTCTTTCTGTGTTTCTGGTTACGTTGGCTTGCTGTGATGACTGGACGAACATTGATCAGTTGAAACCGATTAGTGTGACAAGACGACTTACATGAAAGGCGTGTCAGGTCGTCGATGCGCGCCCTGTCATGCGAGAGCCAGTGCCAGCCAATACATCTGCAGGCTCTTGCGCGGCACGTTCCTGTTCTCGTACAAGATTGTGAAAGCTGCCCCAGAGCTGTGCGACGGTATCGAAGCTTTTGCCAGTGCCTCCAATATCCTCGAGTCGTCGGTTGATAACGTTGCTGTTTGATAGGAGCTCCTCAAAGCTCTAGACCAGCAACGGTGAGAACTGCGTAAACGCGTACAGCGCATGTGTGCTTACCGATGTGATGTCTCCTATCAGCCTCTCACGTTCTCGGTCAAAGAACGACCGGTCTTCATGAGGCGTCGTGGTAGACATGGCGAAGCCTGGGCCCAGTCACGTGATTGGCAGCGTATCCCTCATTTGGCCAAACATCAACGCGTCTCTTCCCATCCACGACCATGGATGTTGCCTCCGCTAGCACTACTACCCTTCCCAACAAGGTCAACGACGTTGAGTGGAGGTGTGTATTATATATTTTCGCTTTTTTCGTTTGATGCGACCAGGGCGTAGATACGAGATGCGTCGGGATTGTCAAGAGATCATCCCTGGGCTACTGTTGGGCCCTTTCCAGACATCGAAATCCCTCGAGCGGCTGCAGGAACTAGGCGTCACTCATATGTTCGCTCCTTCTTTTTCTTCCCTCTATTGTGGCTGGTCATTGACTTCTACCTTCAGCGTGTGCATCCGAGATGTGAAAGAGGCGTTTTCAGTGCGTCCTCGTTTTCCGGGACAATTCAATTATCTAGTGTTGGATGTGGAGGACAATGAAGAACAGAATCTTATACGATTGTTCCCAGGGTAAGCGCTGACCTTCACCGCCTAAACTCGCCGACCGGTTTTCGGGGATCCTAATTGCGCCTGTCATTGTAGTGCAAAGTCGTTTATTGACAACGCAATTGCTGGTGGTGGGCGGGTTCTAGTCCACTGTAACGGAGGCATCAGCCTTTCCCCGTCCTTTGTGATCATGTACGTTATGGAACGGTTCCAACTTGTCTGGGACGAGGCTCTGCAGATGGTGCAGAACCGGCGCTACTGTATATCACCCAACAACGGATTCATTACTCAGATCAAGGTGCGTTTCCTTCAACCTCGTGGCGTGGGCTATACTCATAGGCGAGGGTTTACAGGAGTATGAGTCAATCTACAAGGCCCAAAAGGCAATCCAATCAGTTCCCGCGGCGACCCAAGGCTCGAGGCCTGCACAGGCTCGTCGCAAGCGAGATGATGACGATGACGAGGAAGAGTAAGTAACAGTCATTTCGGGGTTTCTCGGTTGTCTTATTCAGCGTTGTTATAGGTCTGATACGCGTCGCCGGCCCGAACCTACCGAAATGCAGGCAGACACCGAGATGTCTTGAAGTAGTCGATGTTTCTTTGGCTGTATTTACTCCGAGAGTCTGCTTTCCGCCTAATACCCTTTCCGCTCTTTTTTGGTAACCCGCTCCAATTTTTGTTAATCACTTCAGGTACATTCTGTCGTTCAGGCAATTTATAGTCGCTTTCTATGTTATTACTATTGTGGGTTTCTGTGATGAGCGCGTGGTCTTCAGCTGGTACTTTGTTGAGAGAAACACTTGCGAGGCTCGTTGTTGATCCAGTGGCGCATATAACCTCTGGCTCAGCTATAGCCACCAACAAAAGTCCTCTCAAACTGAATCATGAATAGTTCATTAAATACATTCTATATTCCTACATATTTCCTCAGGTCAGTCACAATGGCTTCGTCAATCCTCCTTCCAATAAACACCAGCTTTCCTACAAAACTTGTGTCTCCAGGCTCTTGTTCTCCAAGTTCGGTGACGTCATATAACGTCTGAACCCCTTGTAATATGTACGTTCTCCCATTTGTTGCGCGATAGATTCCTTTGCACCGTAAGATCTCAAATTCTCGCCCTTCGATATTACCAACAAGTAAATTCTTCTCCCAGAGCACGGAGCGAATCCATTCGTCAAGTCTGGCGAGTTGGTGGTCCGTTAATATTGGCACGGCGAGTTGTACCGACGAAATGCTCTCGAGATCGTGATGATGACAGTCTGTGCTATGTTCATGGCCGTGGTCATGATTGTGCGAATGCGGGTCGAGTCCCTGGCCTTGACCAGGCTGGAACAATTGATATGCGTTGATGTTGAGGACTCTAGCAAGATCTACTCGGCCTTGTGTAGTTTGTATGAGAGGTGCGGTAGGGTTCAGAGCACGGAGCCGTCCCTCAAGTGAGGCTATGGTGCTTTCTCCGGGTGGCACCAAGTCCATTTTGTTCACCAGGAGAACATCAGACAACGCAATTTGCCTGTGGCAGAGACATGTTAGATATGTACAAACGAGTTCAACGACTATCCCGGCTTACTGTCGGCTCGCTACTTTGTCTTCAGATTCTAGGCCCTAAATCAAACTAGTCTGTGATCAACTCTATCTAGCCCAACAGCCTTTAATCACCTTCAGCCCGAACACAGCGTCTACGACGCATATAACGCCGTCTAATGCGATCTGGTCGCTAAAATCTTCATTTTGCCAAAACATTGCTGCGATTGGGCCTAGATTAAGCGAATAAATGTCATCATCCAAGGCGGTACAACTGGATCATCGTATCAAATACGCACCAGGATCCGCTAAGCCAGTGGTTTCAAGCATGATATAATCGAATGCACCCTGTTTTCGCATTAATTGTTCAATAGCAGCTGCTCCAGTATCTTTGACTGAGCAACATAGGCAGCCATTTGCAAGTTCTAAAAACTCGGTAGCAAGTGAAGATGGGTCGTCGGCTGAGGATACTGATATCGCTTTCCCTGTCTGATAGCATTACTTAAAGGGATAGTTTCAAGCTCCAAAATACATGCCTTCGATATCGGCAGTATCTCCAAATTCATTCATGATTATCGCAACTCAAGTGGCGATTTTAGTCAATATTACGACCCGAAATTCAAAATTAATTAACCTACTACGAAATCCATGTCGCTCAGTTAGCACGTATCTTGTCGTCCCCTTGTGTCAGTCTCAAACGAGCAACAAGTTTCAGAAGATGACCGACTTCAGAAACGTCGATTTTCCTAAACGGAAGCATAAATCGATCAATTATACATACTTAGAAAAAGTGATCCTAGTAATGGACGGACCTGAACCAAGAAATCCTTTGACACAGGAAATGCAACAAATATAAGTTTGAATGGCTCACAAGATCCAGGATGAAACTCACCAGTGATAATAGTAAGGGGTACTTTGTACCCTGCATCACGAGCAGGAGCTGACTTTCTATACCAAACGGAAAGTTAAGGCATGGAAGGTATATTGATATTCACTTACTGGGTTGCAGCCTGTCCATGGTCAATAAGTGCGCTAAGTGCTAGAGTTTATTTTATTTTCATGCAATAGTCAGTATGGAATACTTGCGGTACATCTTCGTCGCTATCCATGATAGTAAATGCGATATTGGTACTGATGGTGGTTGGAGGCGATCTTCCGGACGGCGCTTTTCATGTCATCAGTCAGCTGACCATGTAAACAAGTGGCAAGGTGTGGTTTTATTTCCAATAAGTTATCGATTCTCCCGTCCAGTTGAACTATTCGGTGAAATTTGTATTTCTTCGTACGAAGGTCGGCATATAGGTCGAAACAGAGTAGACGAAGACGCATATAGCTGAACAAACCATTCCTATGTGAACGACTAGCACGCGACTTGTGGGCGGCATGAACCTACTCCCCTATTGCGAGGTGACTTTCTATACCTGTATATATGTGTTTTATCTATTTCCACTCTGTGAGCACATTGTAAACGGTCATTTAAAGCAATTTGAGAACTATCCAAAAATAATGAGCCGGTATTCTTGATAGAACAGCTTGTTTCGTGTATCAATTCCTTACGTACGTGCACACGAGTCTTCGGATACTCGGGGGGTGGGCTGCGTTTTCGATATGGTATGGGCCAAACTGAAATCACACTCTGGTGTGGTGAGGGTGGCCGATCAATCGGTGTGATGTGCCTTGTTTGTGACGACCAGGCTTCGATAAGGTTCACCTCCACCCACCACGATCACTAAGCACGTGTGGGGTGACGCAGCTGGACCTCTCATCTCCTGCCCAGAACTGGTTGCCACATCGTCGAATTTCCACGATGCATTTGGTCACTTCGACATACAATTCACCGTCGGCGGTAGTCTACTCGTTGGCCTGTTCGTTTCGAGGCTCTGAGGAGCGCTATCTGGTTGTCTGCAAGACCGACAAGCTAGAAATACATGCCCTTCGTTCTCATGGCACTGAACTGGTGTGCGAAAAAGAAATATGGGGTGCTCCGAAAGGACTGGTCCAGCTCGAGTCGTCAGTAAGCCAGACGTTTCGTTTCGACAGTCACCTACCATTGAACACCTATGCGCTGTAGAAACACCTGGTTATTGCTTTAGATATACCCCAGGCCCGAATAATTGTACTGGACTTCGACCCTCATTCTGAGCAAATTCGTCTTCATCACACATCGAGTATATCACCTCTTACCCATCGACCATCAGTTAGCTACAGCGGACTTATTGTAAATGATCAGTCCGTTTGTGCATCGTTCTATAACGGTCACGTAAAGGTGGTTCAAATTGAGCCAAACGCACCGTACAAGGTCACGGAATCGGATTTACGGTAAGTTGTCTCTTGCCTTTTACATAACCCAGCCGCCTACCTTACGATGTTGCTTAGAGTACACGAGTTAACAATCCAGACCATGTGCTTTACTCTCCCGGCCTCGAACAACGTAGTGGCCATTGTATACACAGATCATTCTGGACATGGTCGTCTAATCGGCCGGACAGGTGACAAGTTGGATCCGTCTCCGCTTATCCCAGAGAAAGAACTCGGAACTGTACCCAGCCTAATCATCCCCGTAAAAATTGAGGTCGCCTCCTCGGAGCCTACTTTCGGCCTTCTATTATTCGCGGATAAAGATGTTACATTCCTTAACACAGGAATCGAACCTGAAGTCGAGGAGCCCCACCAGTCTGGAAAGGGGAAGGGCAAAGGCAAAAGTAGATCGAAATCGGAAGTCAAAGCCGCAATCCAAGCGAGCATGGTGACCATAAATGTCCCCTTTGAGATCGTAACTGCATGGACCCAAGTTGACGGCACCCATCTTGTGGTCGGGGACTCGTTTGGGCAATTATATCTTTTGACCATGACCATGGAGCCTGGGTTCTCCATGACATGTACACCTCTCGGACAGGTGAGTGCTTGTTATTTCTAGGCTTGATCCAGGATGTTTAAACACACTAGGTCTCTGTGCCATCAACAATTTCATACCTGGCCAACAATATACTCTATATAGGTTCTCACTCTGCGCCTTCGCAACTCGCCCGTATACCTGAAGATGTCAGCAAGTCAGCAGTAGAACCTCTAGGCAGGAAACACGCCAGTGACGATGGTGATGATAACGAGTTTATCGAAGTTGTGCTCAACCACAACGAAAACATCGCACCGATCCTGGACGCTACGCTCATTGATGCGGACGGTTCGGGACAGGTTGGTTTCTTGCTTTTTTATTACTGCTTGGACTGGGCTTATGTCGACCCCTTAGGCGAGAATCGCAGCAGTGTCGGGAGATGATACAGGAGGCTCATTACACATCATTCATCGAGGGGCATCGTTCCGTGAATCTGCCGTTTTAAGTGATCTGCCGCATATCGAAGGCCTATTCGCTTTGAAGAAATATTACAACACACCGTATGTCGTTCCACCATTTGGAATATACGCGGTTAATTATTTGTGCGCCCCCCAGAGATCACGGTTATGTTGCGGCTACAACAAACACAGGGACATACCTTTTCTCTGTCTCACCATCCGAGCTCACATACCTCACAAGTGACGACCTCCCGGCCATCACGCGCACGGCACATACCCTACTTCTTGAGAATCTCAATCTTCCTGGACTCGACACTGCGGTTCACGTAACGCCAAACCATGTTTCTGTGGTCGATTTAATAACTGGAAAGAGCATAAGCTCTTGGAACCCACCAAAGGGTGATATCACTGCTGCTGCAGTAGATGTAACTACGAATTTGATATGTGCTGCTACTTCCCAAGGCGGGCTGTATTGCTTGGGTATACAAGCAGGAGGAATGGCAAAAACAAGGTTCGCAACTGTCTCCGAGCAAAACAACTCTGACATCGATCTAACTACTCAAGCACTGTCGGTAGTGAATGTAGTTTTAGCAGCAAAGCCCATTCTCAGATCTCGGCGCTGGCCATCTACCGGAATATACTGGTCGCCACATTCTGGGGATCGAATGAAACCATCTCCATGACTCTTCCGGATTTGCAGCCCTCGAATTCGACTCCGGCCACTGAACCAAGTGCGGTTTCGGCGATTTCACTGTCCAACTTTGGGGTTTGCACAACCTTTGTATCTACGTTAACCTAGCTAACTATTCTGCCGTCAGGAGAGCCAAACATATATGATCCTCGCCAGGTTGGACGGGGCCCTTGTTGTACAGGCCATATCACCAGAGGGGGTGCCTCTTCCCAACGCCAGGCGCGTTATACCGCTAGGAGGTGGTCCGATTGCCCTAGCATCGATTCCCGCACAAGGCAACACAGGTGCTCGAGTCGTAGCCGCGGGAAAGCAAACGGTCATTTTGTCAGTTCTGAACAGGCGGCTCAACGTCTCATCATTGCCCATTACTGTAAGTTGTCAACTCTTTGGACGACGGTTTATCTGAACGATATTATGCAGGGTGTATGCGCTCTATCTGCGTTCGAGGCTGTCGGGATGCAAAGTTCTGTCGTATATGCGTCTTCCACTGGTCTCACATTTGGTCAAATCGAACAGTTGGATAAGCTACATGTAACTTCTGTAAGTGAATGTTAAAGTCGCAGAACTGCCTACCTTACCAGGGCGTTTTCAGCACCACCTGGGCAATGACAGCCCGTTGTGCCTCGGCCATCATCCTCAGCTTTCATCTTTTGCTATAGGATGCATGCGCGTTGCGACGACCTCAGACAATGAACGATATTACATGCGGTTTGTTGACGATTCGACGTTCAACGGTACGTCATGAATTGCAGCTTTGCTCACTGTATTTACGTGTTTCCCACGTCAGACTTGGGAAACATCAAGCTAAAGTTCCTAGAAACAGTATCAAGCGTCCTGTCATACACCTATGCCGGGGAGTCCTGCTTCTTGGTTGGGACTGGGAAAATCCTCAGCGGGCAAAATGAAGCGACTGAAGGCCGTATACTGGTATTTAAGCTAGATGCTACTACCCGAACATTCAAACTCGTCTGTTCCAAGGACGTAGACGGGCAAGTGTCAAGTATCCAGCAGTACAAGCAAAGGATCGTAGCTGCTATCAACGACCGTGTACGTTCTTTTACTGTCATTCAGCTTTTGCGCTTAAACACACCCCGTATAGGTTGCCGTCTTTGACGTAACAAGTGGAAGCGCAATGAATATCGAAGATCAGATTGCCAAATGGGAACGAGCCTATTATATCCAGTCGCTTGTTATTCGGGGTGACACAATTGTCGTTGGGGACAAGCTACGTTCGGTTGCTGTACTCCGACTGGTCGAACATTTCACGGACGATGAAGACGACGATATGGAGATTGTCGAGCGGAGGGCTACGTCGGTTCAACTTGAGACTGTTGCTATGGACATGGCTGCCATTTGGCCCTGCGCTGTTGAAGTTTTGAACGGCGGAACGACGATCATCGCTGCACAAGTAAGTTGTTTTGAGAGATTTTATTGGATGCATATTGACAGATAGTACTAGCTCGATGGTAACATTCTTACGTGGGAGGTTGATGGTAACAGGCTAGAGCCGAGGGCTGCCTTTTATCTTGGAGAGACCGTGAACAAGTTCATAGTTTGTGAGCGATAGTGATCATCATCTCGAGATCTGCACTCATACCCCTAGCAAGTGCCTCAACGATCAACCATAAGCACACGGCCAGTCGCTCTGTTCGTGACCAACTCGGGGCGGATTGGAATGCTTTATACCGTCAACGACGAAGATGCGCTTCGACTCACGAGGCTCGAGCAGCAAATGGATAAATTCGTCAAAGGTCTTGGTAAAATGCGTCATTCCGAGTAAGATCGCCATGCCCAAACCTGGCCTCACACGGCTAACTATTTGGGCGATTGCAGATGGCGAGCACCCAAGCTATTGTCTGCGTCCAAGAAGCCGCCCCCGCGAAGAGGTGTGACCGACGGCGACTTTATCAAAAAGTTCCTCGAGCTCGACGACGAACACGCACAAAAGATCATGTCCAGTGGGAGTGCGGCTGAACAGATTGGACGAGGTGATGAGGAGCAGATCAGGAGGTGTTTGGAAGAACTGGCGACGAACTGATCGATGTATTTTGCTATCTTGGGTTACAGACACATGTATGAATGAACAACTGCCATTTTGAATTGAATCCGGCTGTCGCCCCTTTTTGAAGCTCCGTCTGGGCTGCAGTGTGTTTCACCTGCGGCCTCATGGATCCTGTCGACCACCGCAGTGTCTACCTCCTAGTTTTTCGTTCGCCTGTCTTTCCGGCTCATTGGGCCCTCTGGATCCCTCGGCAAGACAACGCTAAGATCGGTAAAATCATTAGCGCAGTTGGAGATCCAGCCACAGGTTTTGTCCATGAGTTTCAGCGCAACTTTTGTCCGTCTGGCCCAAACTCGATGCTCCCTGTTAACAAAATCGATCCGAAATACGTCGCCGACGGCGAAGCGAGTCTAGACCAAGAATCTACTATCGATACAAACGCCACAGACGAGCTGGAGAGTGTGGCGCTCTCGGTCCCGCCCCCAGAGAAGAGCCTAAATTCGGTGGCGGTGAGAAGTAATTTAGTGCATGACGGCGATGATTGATGTGTTTACATAGGAGTCTGGAGTGAGGCGGCGTGTGGCGATCAAGAACTGCCAGACATGGATGAGAGACTATGTGCTCAAGCTGGTCGAGCGTGGTGTTTTGGATCAGGCGGCGGTGGAGATTGTGGATAGCGCGCCCAAGAACTAGGTCCACGAGAAATGGTATTCTGAGTAATGGAAAACGGTTTGACACATGCAAAAGACAAGTCTGATAGATAACGAAAACAGTTGGACAACGTTCCAATTCATAACGCGATTAGCTTCATTCTCTTCATCCCACCGGCATAATCTGATTAGCAAATGCCGGGCCCCGCGAAAGCCTGACACATCTATCGCTAGCATAAATCCCTTCTGTCCATGGCACCCCAAGCGATCGATGCCCAGGTCTCTACTCGTCAAGCTCCACCCCAACGCCATGGTAATAGTCCCGTAACCACTTTTCTGCGAGCTCATAGTCATGTTCCAGTCGTGGCATGATGAGTGCGATGCGACGCAAGGCTTGGGCCTCTGTGAGATCCACGCCTTTGATCTCGTCGCGTTTGGCGCCATAGTGCTGAATGTGCTCGCACGATTCTTGCACCTTCTTTACGCCTAATGCTGCCGAGGACCCCTTGAGGAAATGTCCCTTGGCCGAGAGGACGGCAAGGTTCTTCTTCTCCCTGTCGGCAGCCAGGGTATAATTGGTTAGGATGATGCAATCATGATGTCTGGGGGACCGGGCGGATGGGAAGGAGGGCAGCAGCGTAGACTCACAGCGCATCCCGTAGCTCCCCAAACGTCGTGGCTGCTTGTTTAAAGTAGTCGACGACGATTTCACGCGAAAACTCGCACTCGGGATCCTCATCGTCCATCTCGGTGATCTGGCCAAACACGGTCTCGTCAATGTCCAGCTCCTCCTCGGGCTGTGTGTGCATGGTGAGTGAGCGACGGCGCGATGGGTGATGATGGGTAGCACATACGTCGGGTATCTTTTCATCTGGCTCGGCGTCTTTCTTGGAGTCGTCCTTTTTCGACGGGGGTTTCGGGGGAGAAGATGGTGCGGCCGGTTTGTTTGGGGACGAAGCCGGCGGGACGGATTTGTGTCGTTCGGGCGAGGGGGGTGCGGATGCCTTGGCCGGGGCCGCGGGGGGCGACTGGGGAGGGGGGCTGGTGACGCGGCGAGCGGCGGGAGAGGGGGGTGGGGACCGTGCGGTAGAAGCCATGATGGTTGGGTGAAAGAGGCAAAAAGGCAGGCCCTGATCGCTGGAAGACGTGAAAGGGGTGTGGTGGGAAGAGGGTTGAGCACACGTCCGGATGCGGGAACGATCCGCACCGCACTCTGACGTCGACAAAGCCCAGACTCTCTCCTCGCTTACAATATGTCCCGTGGCCGCATCCCCACTTCCGTCACGATTCCTTTCGTGGACCCACTCGGGCTAGGCATACATAATCGAATTGACTCTTGGTGCTGCCTATGACGTTTAGAGTTGCCAGTACGTCAGATTGTCACGTGGGGCCCCACTAGGCGCTCGGCGTTTAGTGCCAGGGGCGTCACCCGCTAATGGAGATCGAGCGCTGCGCCCCTCCTCGATCACCAGGCAACCGAGTCGCCAGCAACGACGACATGCTTCCTTCACTCCTCTTGGTCCTGGGCCTCTGTGCGACGAGCACCGTCGCTTGGCCAGTCTCGGGCTGGCCTTGGAGCTCCACCGGTACCGCGTACTCTTCAGCCCCTATTCAGACATGGCTGATCTCCTCGGCGTTTTTCAGACTCGCAAAGGCCACTCGACGACGGGAAACCGGGCTACCACGACCCTGCCGATGGAGGCGGACGCATGCTCGATGTATGTACCGTCCTGCGCTGCATCTACCCTCTGTTAACGCAGTTTGGCTGGACCAGTATACGACCATCTTCTGGGGCGAGCCTCTCAACGTGATTATCAGCGGCAACTCGCACCCAGACGTCCTCTCGCACCAAGGCCTGCACAAATACGCCAAGTACGTCGTTTTCACAACAATCTCTGACTCATTCAGCTCACACAACACCTCGTACACACAGATCCATAGGATTCGCCGAAGAATGCCTAGGCCTACACATCGGAGACATTCATTCCGCAGATCTAGGCGACGGCGAAGGTCGCAAAGACGAGCAATTCCTCGGTACGTCCTCATTCATTCCATTTTCCCGTCAACCGTGCGCTTAAATTACGCGTACTGCCTCTTATCTCCATGGATTGGCGACTCCCACGTGCAACAGCCCGCCAGCATTACTTTCCCATCTGGGGCACGTGTTGGGAGTCGCTGGCTGGGGGGAACCACTTTCGTGCTTGGCGTCAACGCGATACGGGTGCTTGGTTTCTTGCGTGCGTGCCTCTCATCTGTCTTGCGCTCCTTGTTCGGAAGCTAATTTGAATGTGCTGTGGAGCAGCGTTTCGAAAGAAAAGGTACGTCAACAAGGTTTAATTGGAGTATTTTTTTTTTCATTCTTGGTCTAGTATGTTGGAGACCATCACCAGATTGTAGACGACGGATACAACATTGGTCGGGACTATTTGGTCGGTCGAGCACTACGCAAGGGCGCCCGAGTTGAATGGAAGGAGGGCCTGATTGCAGAGGGAGATGAAGGTACGCCAAGAATAGCCGGGTTCATATATTAGCCCCTATCTAACGCCAAAACGAATAGGCATTAACCATGGCATCGCCCAAGATGGTCGAGTGGCCGTGCTCACTGTGCCCTATATGCCCTGGTGATTACATCTCAAGTCCGAATAGACACTCAACAAATCGAACACTGTATCTTATATGCGTGATGTACCTGACTAGCTTGAATTGATGTATTTATGATGATGATTTACGTCTATCTTTTCTTGCACGCACACTCGTGTCGATCACTCAAATTACAGCTAGATGCATAACCAAAAAAAAAAGCTCCTGGAAAATAACTGTACAGCCTAAAACAGCGCAAGACGCAAAACACAGAATCAGACACGAACAAAAATCCAGCTAGGAGATTAACAACAAAAACGGTCGAATCAAAAACGAATAACAATCGAGATCGAAGCAAGCGGATATCAAAACTAGGCGGAATCGTATTATATCAAACGAGGGGGGTTCAAGAAGAAACGAAGCCAAAACGAGCGGAGGGTGCAAAAAAAAAAGTGTAAAGAAGGAAGCGACCAAAAAACGGGCACCCAGCACCCGACTCGTCATGTACATGTAACAAAAAATGAGCCGAGGTGAAGACGTTATCGAGCGACCTTGTCTCGAAGTTCAGCGCTCTTGAGCTTCACCCGGAGCATCTCGAGTCGGGTCTCGTATCGGGAAGCAACCTGAGCTCGCCGTCGCCGAATGTCCTCCATCTCCTTGTGCAGCTGGGCCATCTCTGGATCGTCGACGAACCCCTCTTCTTGCACTGTCGCCGGTTGGGGACTTCGAGACCGGAGGCTGGAGGTGGAACCCCCGTTTTGAACAGACAGAGAGAGCGACCGGGCCTTGTTCGGGTGCAGTTGAGTTGGTGGCGGCCCCGGCACGGGAGCAGTATACAAGGATGAGCTCGACCCTTTGCCCTTCATCTGGGATGGTCGTCGTCGCATCGACATTGAGCGCCGCTCTCCAAACTCGCCCGACGGGTTCACGTGCGTCCAGCCTGTGACAGGTCCGACGCCTCCGACTCCAGCCATGCCCATCGCTCCGCCCGTGCCTCGGTACTTGGTCAAAATCGTCAGCTCGAGCCCGTTGAACGCGTCCAGGAGTTTTCGGCCCTCGCGCTCGGTGCGGATCATGGCCTCGCGCAGCTCTTGCGGCGACTTGTCGTCGTACTCGCTCAAGTCGGCGCTCATGCTCATCTCGCTCTCCGTTTTGCTTCGGACATCCGTGTCCATGCCCGTGGAGCTACTCGCCCCCGTCGCAGTATAGGCATAGCCATGTCGGTGATAAGAGCTCGGTGGTGTCGCAAACGTTCGCGAGGTTAACCCGCTCCGACCTGTTCGTCGGGATGAAAGCGAAGGCGCCCGTGCACCGCCAACCGACGCGAGAGAATGGGTCGAGCCCGGATACGCCCGTGGATAGTACTGTGGCGCCGAAGAGGACGTAGCCGAGAACATGGACGCGTTGTCTGGCGAGCCCGGGCGCGAGCCTCCCGTGGACTGTTGATCAGCGTGTCGGTTTTTGGCCCCGCGCCTGAGAAGACCGGTGACGGCGGTGGCAACGGTCGAAGCGCGCGAGGTGGTTGATCGGATCGAGTGTGCGGCACCTGATGGCGTCTGTGGTCGGGACAGGGACATGGATGGCGGGCGGGGGGCGAGATGAAAGTTGGAGTCTGGGCGGCCGATCGAGTGTCGTTTGGAGCTGGTGATGGTGGGATGGGCGTGCAGTGTTGGGTCGCCCGACAATCGAATGTGGGCTTGTTCGGAGGGCGAATGGGAGGCGGCGCCAAAGCGCTCGAACAGACTGGCGCGCAGGTCGCGGTAGGTTTCGTCGCTTTAGGATAAATGAATGGTAAATGGAAAAAAGTTCCCGGCGGCATGACGAAGAGGTACGTACTCGATCATTCCCTCGGCGTGCGACTTGGTGAGCTCGTTCAGACGCTCTGCCATTGTTTTTCTGGGGGAGTGGTTGAGCTTGCTGAGCAAGGTGGCGATCGCAACATAGCACTCACGTTACAGCATCCGTGTGTGCCCTGCTCGACTCGGCCTCGGAACCGGTAGCAGTGCGCCGGTAGGCGTCGAACCGCATCGTGACCTCTGTCTCCATCGCGTCGTCTTGCCGCGAGGGCTCGGGGGCTGTCTTTGTCCTAGACTTGCTATACTGTTGCCCGCCTGCGTGGTTAGCCCCCTTCATCAGGCGCGTAGCGCAAAGTAAAAACGCACCCATTTCGACTTGATAACCGCGACGGGCGACCCCGACACGCTCTGGCCGTCTCTGCTCTTGTCTCTGTCATGTCGCGGTATCGGCCCGGGTTCAGACTTGCGACTGGAGAAGAAGCCCATCGCTCAGGCGACCCAATGTGCATCCAACACACGCGCAGCCGAGGGGAAATAATGTGTTTTTGAGGAAGGGGGCAGTGGTGGGTGATCTACCCTCAAAGCCGGCCGCTCATGCAGAGGGAAGGGGGCTAGGAAGAAGGGAAGTCGTCGTGCTGACCAGCCTGGGATCTAATTTGCATTTGCTCCCTGGCTCGACCCTGTTCGAGGCTACACTCACATGTGTAAACAAACCACGCCACTCGAATGAACATGGACATGACACTTCTCAAATCCATACCAAGACTGTACGCGAGACTTCATGCCGAGGACTGCTTGATCCATACACTTGTGCTCAGGGAAATACACCTCAATTCCCTTTGTATATGCGTCTCTTCACCTTTCTCTCAATACGTCAATCTCTCTGCTCTAAATAACCCTTAATCAGGACCCGAAACCTTACTCCTTGGACGGATTTGGTAAAAACGTCAACTATTGAATCAGATCATCATTTCATGTACATACATACGGCGCTGCCTTTACACTCGCCTTTTCCACCTCTTATGCTTCTAGGCGATCTCGCTTTTCTCGGCGCGTAACCGGGCTGCGGCTCTCCGCATACACACTCTAACGGAGAACCAGAATCGAGTTATCCGATGACACAGTCTGGCAGCAGGCTGCTGCAGTCCTTACCGATGACAAGACGGACGGCCCCACAACTCAGACCAACTTGCAGGGTTCATGTCGATCGAATGAATCTTGTTATTATCATTGCCACCGGGCAAAAGCATCCAATCCGATCCTCCCCTTTGTACATCGTTTGGTTTCTATTCCAGTTCATTTCCTTGGCACACTCTGGACGGCGATCAATACCCACGTGACGGTGGGCGCGCCAGTAACCTTGCTTGACAGAACTGCCAGATTACTCGCCCACACTATTCCCCAACTAGGATACATAGTAGTCGTTTGGCCGTGTTGTGGGTCTGTGATTTGGTTTCTCAGCTCATGAATCTTGCAAATTCGTGAAGGTATTATCCATTCGATATTGGGGTTTGTTATACCACCAGTACTGAACAGAATACCGTTTCACGAAACGGTTCTGCGTCCCTCCGTCTCCCGTCTGAGTTACAGACTCTTCACCCGAGAAGAGGGAGCCGTCTGCTAGGCTGCACATGGTTGAGCGAATTCTTCGGCATGATCTTGACATCTCGTCTCCGTACCGAGCGGTGCCTTGCGATATCTTGAGATCTTTGCCATAAGTAATAGCCTTCGAACCAGCTGACAATACATAGATTCAGTGGGCTGGTTTACCCTCGCATTATCTACCGTTTAGAGATCTGGCCAGCATGGGAGCTGAGAGTCGAAGGTCTGGGTTGAGATACCGGAGCACATGCTCACATGAGAAAGCAGGCACACCGGGGGTCCATCCGAGTCCACATGTTGTGTTCGATACATGTATCCACGCCAAGGCTCAGCGTTATAAGACCACAGGGCTCAAGGCGATTCTAGTCCTTCGACTCAATACAATGATCTACCATGTGCTGTCGGTTCTGGCTACCACGATTCTGACCGGTCCTGGTGCTATTGCTGTTTCAAAGTAAGGACGGGTTTTGAGACAATGCATCTCAATTGGCTCATCGTTTTCAGACCCCGGAATCAAGTACCGCGTCATACCACTCACCGTACCAGGACTATTGGACGATTGAATACCAAGTTTACAACATATCATCCGCCAGCTACGTTCGAGGTAGCAGCTGTCGCGGTA
The DNA here is from genome assembly GCA_016906575.1 of Ceratobasidium sp. AG-Ba. NCBI lineage: Eukaryota > Fungi > Basidiomycota > Agaricomycetes > Cantharellales > Ceratobasidiaceae > Ceratobasidium > Ceratobasidium sp. AG-Ba. The sequence continues at coordinate 2,140,743 of CP059614.1, forward strand.
CATGCAAGTCTTTGCTGACTTTTTATTTATTTATTATAGACATATGGTACTGGCATTGACCATCCGCTCTCCAAGCGCGGCATCGTGAATGCGACATCTTCTGACGTTGCAAGGAGCTTCTTGGAAACCGCGCTTGGAGTTGCCTCTTATGAGATTAGTAGAAAGTCTGGGCATGAATCCGAGCGTGTATCACATGAATACTTTCATCAAGTCATCGTGCGTTTACGGTTTGTTGCGAGCTAGTTAGACGCTGACTCTATCCTCACACAGAATGGACTGCCTGTAGCTAACGCGGTGGCCAACGTGGCGATTGAAAACAACAAGATCCTATCATTTGGCTCTAGTTTTGTCAAACCTGGTGTGTTATGCAGTAATTATTAGGTTATATTCATGCTCAAACCCCGGTTTTCGTTAAGCGAACATTGCTTCTAAGCACCCAGGTTTGACTGAAGAAGATGCTATAACGATAGCCGAGAATGCTACTGGTGGTACATATAACGAATGGCCAACGTCTCTTGAGGTGAGCGATGCTCATAACGATTTGTTCATATCATTTAATGTGCAACCATTGTTGATAGTATTTCATATCCGATCATGGGCATGCCGCTCTGGTCTACATTGTTCAGGTTCAGAAAGCAGAGACTTCCGAGTGGTATGAGATATTCGTAGATGCAAGCAACGGTAGTATAGTCAATATAATTGACTTTGTGGCCCATACAGGTGTAAGTAGAATGTTTCAAGTACTAATGTGCTATTATAAACAACAAGTGGGTGCATTATTAGTATCGAGCCGTTCCTTTCGGTCTCCAAAATCCTACACAGGGATACAGCCTTATAGTCAATCCTGAAGACCTGGTAGCTTCACCCAACGGATGGCGTTCAGCAGGCTCTACCGGGCTCTTGGGTAACAACGCTATGTACACCACGCAGTCCACAATGCAGTCCTCTGCCGACACGTTCGACTATCCCTATGACCCTTCGCTCGCCCCCTCACAAGGAAATAACCCCAAAGCCAGCCAAGTGAATGCGTTTTATACAGTCAACATGTGTCATGACTTTACAGTACGTAGTACCTCTTCATCGTTGAATCAACCCCTAAATACGGGCATATAGTATCGTTATGGCTTCACCGAATCAGCGTTCAATTTCCAGCAAAACAACAATGGCAAAGGAGGGGCCGGAAACGATCGAGTTATTATCAGTATCCAAGACGGAGCTGGAACTGGAGACAGCTTTGCGACTCCTCCTGACGGCCAGTCACCAGTAATGCGCCTGAACATTTGGACATATGCAACAGGCGGGCGCGACCAGGCATTGGAAAGTGACCTCATCGCTCACGAATACGGCCACGGTGTCTCAAATCGCCTTACAGGTGGCGGGACTGCCCGTTGTTTACAAACTACCGAGGCTGCCGGGATGGGAGAGGGCTGGAGCGACACGCTCGCTGAAATGACTGGGCTGGCCTCGGCTACTGTTCCAGACTTTACACTCGGATCATGGCTCGCTAACAAGCCAGAGGGTATTCGAAGCTATCCGTACTCGACGAACATGCAGACAAACCCGCTCACTTACGGAAATCTCGCCACTCGTACTGAAGGTTTTTTTTTTGGGAGATTTTTTCGCTTCCACTCCTTATATGCGTTGATTGATAGTTCATGACATCGGTGAGGTCTGGGCAACTATGTGGCACGAGATCATTGCTGCTCTCGTCTCGAAATAGTGAGTGGTAAAATCAACGGTCTTACCTCGTTTTTTTACCGACACATTGAAAGTGGTGTCTCTCTAGACAGGAACAATGCCTCTGGAGCTGCAGGCAATATAGTCGCCATGTGAGTGTATATCGCTTGCTACCATCAGGAAATATAAATCGCTTCACCTAGGCACTTATACATTGACACTCTGAAGCTCCAACCTTGCAACCCAACGTTCGTTACTGCCAGGAACGGTAGGAATTAATTCTTTTAAACCGCATATCTCATCGCTAATAGTTGAATCAAAGCAACTATCCAAGCTGATCTCAACAGGTATGGTGGGATCAACAGATGCCTCCTATGGAAGGCATTTGCCAAACGTGGTCTCGGAAACGGTACGTGCAGCCTAACACCTATGTTATACTTGCATGTGATTAACTCGGTTTCTTAGGTGCAACTGCTACAAAAGCCAACAACATGGACTTGCCTGCGGATTGTGTCTGATAAAATAAATCGAACCAAGTATCTAAGGGGTTCTGTAGTTATGGTGTATGCAGCCTTTGAATGATGGTAAAAAATGATTACACATTACTGGTTTTACCGGAGGTCGAGCTAATCGAAGCAAAGTGAACGGCGAGACAGAAAAGTAAAGAAAAGATCAAACGCAAAGCTTTCTCGAGTGCTATCTGTATAATCAATGCAGATGCCTTATACGTTGGTGGTTCCCGTATGCTCACGACTGGCACGCCACCGCTCACCCCGCCAGATGAGAAGCAGGATCAGACCTTCGCATACCACAAGAAGCCCAGCCCAAATAGTGTAAAGCCCTCCATCGCCAATTACATTCTAGGCTCAGGTCTTGAAGTCAACTTTATAGTTGGCGTAACGAATCAACATACCTGCAAGGGGACAGAAATCTCCGCAATAATCAATCCCGATATACCCCTAAAACTGCTGTTGGCGGCAATTGCAGAAGATGCACGACCTGGATTAGCATCCACAATGTACGCGAGAGTGCTGGAATAAATCCAACTATGGATCCAATCTATCAGCTTATTGGTTTCGTCGGATTAAAAGATTGAGGCATACATTGCACCGAAACCTGCGAAGAAAAGCACCACCACAGGCCCGGCGATATGTACATGTTCTTCGCACATCCATGCGTACCCTACTACAAGGAGTGGGAGTAACACCATAGCTGGCTTTGTACTTTGAAGCCTCATCTATACAAGCGGTGAGCACAGGCAGCGACATAGTTGCGCGTATATTTACCTCCGGTACACTAATTTCGCCGTTTTCACTTTTGAGTTTTGCTAGGATGTGGTCAGACCACCGCCCGCCTAAGATTGAGCCCGCAAGGTTTCCAAGTCCAAAAGAGAGGAGCACAAGTCCGACTTTGATGGAGTTGAAATGATATGGTGCACGAGCAAATGTCAAAGCTGCCGTGAAACAAAGACCATACTGAAAGGCAAATAATATGCCTGTAGGACCACGTCAGTCCCTGTTGAATACTCTCGCTATTTGGCACGCACCACTAGCAAACAAGATGCAAATGTTCTTCTTCTGCTTCAGAATATACCAAATTGGCCTGATGGGATTGACATCCATTATCGACAACTTGATGTCTTGCTCTTGGGACAATACAGCCTTGGCTTTGTTCTCCTCAAGCTGCTTTTCGAGGTTGCCTCCAATAACCGATCCAGCGTATATCGGAGTAGTGGTTCCAAGAGTTGGTGTCGCCGTTCCGCTATGCGCTCGGCTCCATGTAGGGGTTCCCGACTGGCTTCGTCTGGCGCGCTCCTTCAAAACTCGGCGCTTTGCGACTTGATAAGACATGCTCCGCTCGCGGCGCCAGGTGTCGGGAAGAAAGACAAAAGTACAAAGCGAGATACCTGCGAAAACGACGAGAAAATAGAATGTAGCGCGCCAGGAGAACCCGGCAGTGAGGGCGCCGCCGATAATAGGGCCCTGCATGCATGAAATAAGCGGAGGAGAAACAGAGGAGAAGAGGGAAAGAGTTGGTGGTCAATGTACATGTATGGCAGTTACAAAAAGTAAAATGTGCTAACGAGACTCGGACCTAGTAAAGGCTACATAAGGTTGAAAATAAAATTTAAAGTGAAAAGTTAGATTAGTGCGGCCTCGTGTATAAAATGTGCTTAAGAGGCGAACCCCAGCAAAATAAATCCCCATCATAGTGCCACGCTCGTGCGTATCGTACATGTCCTGTACGGTAACGCATATATTCAGTCACAGTTGCTCATGCCAAGATCGTATGAAAGCTCTTACGCTCAGTGTTCCGGCACCAAGGTTGAGCACCGCGCTGGAGCCAGCGGCCTGAAGGATTCTCATACCAATCAGGACGTTCATCTTTCGAGATGCGCCCGAGACCGCTGACCCAACACAGAACAACTATCGATTACGATTAGAGGACGATTTTCATCTTATGTTGGGTACTACTTACTATCATAGATACAATGTATACTATTTTTCGCCCTTTTATTTCAGATATCGCGCTCCATACAAGAGGTGCATTGCCTTGGACGAGGATAAAGAAAGCGAGTGATAAAGCAATTTGGGAGTCTGTGGCGTGTAACTCGCGTTTGATTTGGGAAAAAGCAGCTGTGTGGAGGTATTCGGTCGAGGTAAATACTACTAGGAGTAAGCCAGGTACGTACGATTATAAAGATTGACGGCCAAGGTTGGTGCCAAGCAAGCAAATGCAATTATAGCTACAATGACGTACTATCAAACAGCATTTCAGAATGGCTATAGCCAGGAAGGTGGACGGGGAAATCACCTTGCGATGTTTCGACCATACTCGGGGATCGTCATTCACAGGTTGATGCTCGATATCCAAAGGGATGACCGGTACCTCTCGAGCGGCTTCGTGAGCGTCCAAGGCTGCTTGTCGTTGCGGCGGCCCGGACACTTCGTCTCCAGCATGAGAAGTCACAGGAGCAAGTGTTTGGGGACCATCCTCGGTTATATAAAGAGTCGTTTTATGACTGGACATGTCTAGTACGGCTGACCCGTATGGGATACACAGCTCGAGGGGGATGTTGTAGAGAACATGCCCGGACGATCACTAGCTCATTTAAAAATCCAATCCAGAATGACTCGAGTTGCTTCATTCAATGAACGTAAACGAAACGCATGATAAGATGGGGTCCATCGGGCAAAAAAGAAAGCTGGAACTTGGGACATGTGGTGCCGTTCGTGCCGAGTTCTGAGTCATCAAACAATTTGCGTTGAGGTCAGGCCAGAACACTGAGTTATTGAGCACATAAGTACAACATTTGAGACAGTTCTTTTTTCGCTCTGCAATTAATCCACTTTCATTATGGGTAGGACATATATTTGCATAGCTGAAAGGTTGCATCAGAGGTTTGCGGTCGAGCTCCCAAGGTCCGGCAAAACTCCAGGCCCGTTAACCGACACTGACACATCCCGACTGGCCCCAACAGTCGTTTTACATCATACAGAGTTGTTTTTGCGAATGCACACTTCCCTCGTCCAATGCGAAAGTTTTGGGGTAGCACACTATCATCTGTCTGCGCAAAACATGAATTCGTGGAGGAAACAGGCCATTTATCGGACCCTTTTAAGTTTGCGAAGGCAGCAATGCAATAGCCTGAGCTTCGCAAAGACCAATACACCCTGTGATGAATTGGAGTTAGCCGAAACGATACGTCGCTATGTATAATCAAGCTAATGTATGCGGCACTCCGCATACAAAGCTATACGAATACAGACTTGCTTCGAGTCAGACGAATGGATTGCTGATTTAATAGTACAGAACTAATACAGTTAGTTGGTTTGGCATGAGTTTTTCTCTTAGAAATGCTGAGCCTCCAGATGGACCCCTAGTATTCCCACGTCTCGTAGGCTAGTCATCCCGAAGCATGCCGAACTTGAACATCAAAACGCGAAGTATCCAGAGCGTTTCTTCGATCCGAAGGAATAGACCACGACTCCGGCACCAAAGAGCCCAACAGTACATCCAATAGCCACTATCACATCATGCACAATAGATCAACTCTGTTCCTATGCACTAATCCGACAACCAACCTTGAACCATCCGGAATCCCAAAGCTAGGCCTGTGCTATATTGATCTCCCTCGGAGTTTTCGTACGTCTATATATAGAGAAATTGAGCAGCTCTCCAGTGATAATGTCCAGGTGGTCTACCGTACCTGTGCGAGGCCTCCAGCGGCAGCAATGCCGGACTGTTTGTTGAACCTCAGGTGAAACAACAGAATTTCTGGCGATTCGTTGGACTTACTGGGACGAGAAAGCTTACGGCCGTAACCATGATAGTAAAAGCCGTCCCGCGGAAGATTCGTGCATAGGCATTGCCTAGTAGTCCAGTGACGAATGCTCCAATTGCCGATACAACATCGCTTCGATTAAAAATAAACATATTCGCGGCTTAGATGAGATAGTGATTAACCTTGGCTCTTCTGGTTTATGTTTTAAGACAGAGGACTTACCTTTGTTAGCTGCATAAGATGCGCAGCTGATAAAAACCATAATGGGAAGTTGTTTATTCCTGAAAGGCTGAAGCTTCCACAAAGAAGAAATGATGCTGTATATCGGAACAAGAATAAGGAGTGTCCACATTGGGAGTTGCTGCAGATACCACGGGCTATCCAAATTGCGCATACAGCCTTTAGATACATACTTGACAGTGTTGGAAACGGATGCTGCGGGCTTCAAGAACGTAAAGGCTCCAGAAAAGACGACTTGGCCATTATCGTCAGTGAAGGTCCCAGGCAAGTCATAAGCGCTAGAAATGTTGCTGGCTGCAGCTTTCATGCGAGGACGTGCTGACTTATCCACGAGCAGGTAGAGATCGCTTCCAATAGTGAGGCTAAATCCGAGGAAAAGGGAATATACGATAGCGTAAACTATCTTTACGCTTCCACTGACAATATTCCGAGAAGCCAATTCCAACGAACTAGCCACTGGGGTTGAGTTAACACACTGCCTTAACTGCAATGTGATTAACTTACAAACAATCGAGCCAGGCAAGATGAGAACTGCGGCTGGTTAACGTATCATCTTTGAGAAGCTTGGAGCCTAACTTACCAACTCCAGCGGAAGATATGGCTGAGTAACAAAACAGATCATCTCCAATACTTGAGAGTCCGCGAGCAACGAAAGACACGAGCATTGCCGCTGAGATTCTGGACAATGTCGCATTAGCCAAGTCACATCGTGTTGGAATAAACTTACTCGAAGATATTCGAATATATCGGGTTTTTCGAAGCGGTATGTAGTTGCAGGAATGCGATAGTTGCACATCCAGCACCGGCAACCCACATGTCCAAAAAGGATCCACCGAATGACATGACGCAAATCAAAAGTCCACAAAAGAATGCATGCGTACAACGTTCCCACAAACTTAGCCTTTAAGTCAGATAAAATCACCGATATAAGAGTGGCAACCGCTCACGTGTAGCAAGGGGGTTCCTTCAGAAGCTTCAGTAACTTGATCCGGCCATCTTGGGCAGACATTTCGTCGTGCACGACCTTTCGATAAATTTGGTGGAGCTCGTGCAGTTTCCCGAGTTCGAGGCGACCACCCGACTTGACAATATGCACGCTGACACCAAAAGTCGTTCCTGATTCTCTGCTCTCAGCAGGTTATCGTCCGGCTCGGCTTGGTCATCCAGCTCCTGGTTGCCGCTCGATTTCCCAAGGACAGCTTGAACAATCGCTGACTTGATCCGCTTGGAGTCGAGGCTCATTTTACGCGATTTTTTCGACGTTGGGGCACCCTTCTCGCCATCGACGCTCCCAAAACTCACGATGACGAGGGATGGAAGATGCAAAAAGTCGGCAGGAACTTCTAAGACATGAGCAGCCGCAGATAGCTGGTTTTCAATCCGGTGAGAAGGAGCTTGGTATTGCAACAATGCTTTTGATAAGACGATGATGAAAGAACGTCGTTGCTCCAGTGCTGCGATAGAGTTAATGTGGCGCATACATCAAGCAAAAAGTAGCTTACGGCAAATATTTTCGGTAATGAACTGCTTTCTGCCCTTCTCGCTTCCAACGATGATTTTTGTCCCAGACAGTGTATGACCCACAGCTTCTCCGCTCTGCTCATCGTCCTGAAATACGTGAGGCTCATAGTATCCAGGAAGTGACGTATCGCTGTATAGTCCACGCGATACCACACTTGGCTCGGGGTCATAATACTCGTCGTCTGGATCCCAGTCTGCCTGGGTATGGTAGTGTGCGAGCTGATGCTTTTCGTATTCATCGTCATCCCATTCTCGATAATGGGGAGAAGGCTGAATTGCGCTCGTTCGACCCAAGTTTCCATACGCATCGTATAAAGACCCAAAACCAAAAGTCGATTCGTTTGGGATAGGAGGGCTATGGTAATAAGATGGGTCTGGTCCAGGCGCAGGTGCACGTCGGCGTAGCCCACTGTTGCTATCTTGAAAAGAATCCACCTGCACAAACGGGTTGGTGAAGTGAGGGTGGGTGAGATCGTCAAACTGTGCGTGTTGCTGGATAGGGTCGGTCGCAGGAGCTCCACGTCTAGCAAATCCTGTGTATGTAGGAAGCGGCTCCGAGATTTCTGAAGACACAGCGCTCTCCCGGCGGCGGCTAGCATCAAAGGTCAGCATGCTTCTAAACACCGGCTGAGAGTGAGGCGTCTGAGAAGAGAGAGTACTAGAACAAAGTGGGTGATCGACTAAAGGCCAATAGGAGCCTCCTGAATCAACAGCCGTCTGACGATCTGCTCTTGTTTCTCGTTCATGAACGACCGGGAGAGCTGGAAATGTTCGATATGAACGATGAAACACCAAGCAGTGCTGTTCTATATAAGCTTACACTTATCATCGTTGTAAGATTCGTGGCCTATTCCTTCCCCAGTCCTACGTATATGGTCAGGGCTAGCAGCAACTATGCTCGACACGGAGCCGGTACGGCTTCGTGCACGCTTGACCAAACGCGTGTACCTGCCCGACGCATTAGTGCTACACAACTAGAATGAGGGAGGTGACAGACCTGTCCCCCGGGTCGTCTCCAATTGTATTTGGCGTTCGATAACGAAGAGAAATAGGAGATCCGGTATCATTCGAGCCGTAGTGCGAATTCATGCTGGGAACTTGTGTGACTGAGGAATGAAGGGGTGATGGATAAGACCTGACTGACCCCTGTCCCGTCTCGTTGTCACGTGTTAATCCTTCAGCCAGACAAATAACTCAAAACACCACACGTAGCGGCCGAACAAAACACTGGCCATGACCGACTTGCGTTCAGACCTTATAAGATATCATTCAAGCTCAAACCACGTTTCAACCAAATCAGGAAGAATTAAGGGAGTGTATTGGCAGATTACAATCACTATCGAAAACCCTAGGATCATGAAGCTTAAGCAGCAGGGACACCAGTAACCATCGCGCGGTCCTCGATGTGGAACCTGCGACGCTTATGGCTGCGCTTAACAGGGGCAGGAGTGATGGATGGAACGGTGCGGCAGTTGGACGACTTGGCAGCCGGGTGCGCGGCAGGGGTAGGCTTGACACCCTGGTACCAGGTGGAGGTACCGTAAACGCCCATAGGCAAATCGTTGTCAGCATCGCAAGACTCAAACGTGCCGGCGTTATAGTTAGCGGGCATGTTCCATGCGCAACCCATAACATCTGTAGAATGTGTCAACAGTAGCCGAGACTGGTAGAATGAATGCACGTACCGTAGATATGCTGGCAGTTTTGGGCGGCGTTGGGACCGGTGCACGCACGGAAGCAGAACTCACTGTCGGACATCTACGAGCCAATTAGCGGAGTGATACACGGGAAGGAGGACACCACTTACGAAGTTGGTCCACTCATGATATTGGAGGTTCTTGCTGAATGTATTACCATAGACGAGCCCACCAACTAAATAGCACTTAGTCTACATATTGCAAAGAATGTAAATAGAACACTCACTTGGATTACCATTGCCATCGGCACCATGAGGATCAAGCTCCCCTCCATCGTCACCCTTCGGAACGTTGATCTTCGTAAAATCGCCAACGCCAGTGACTTGTACATAGTCCTTGGTCTTGACGAAGTGGACACCTTTCAGAGTTCCCTTGGGCATAACACGGGTACCACGACCCGACTTGGTGCACCACGCAACCTCTTCACGTTCGGTATCACCGATGGTACCGACGCTAGGAGGAGCCCAGAGGCAGAAGTCGTCCACGTCGTTGATCCATGCCGTCTGGCACATCGAGTTATTCGAGTTATCTGTGCACTTGTTCGTGCCAGTCTGTCCGTTCTCAGACTTATTGGGCGGGTCGCTGGCCAAGTATCCGACGTTCCAAATTTGATTCGGGTTCTTGTTCGAGCATCCCCAGACTTGAGCCACGTTGCCGTTTGCCAAGCTTCCATCTGTGAGGTCGACGCACTTTCCTAGGAACAAAAGCAACATCAGATGAGGTTGAACCCAAACGATCACAAGAACAGACCCTTGTTAGTCCAAGCAAGATGGTTGTCATCGGTATAGTACCAGTTCTGGTTCGCGTTGGCGTTGCCGCAGGTCCAGATTTGAAGCTTGGTGCCGTCGGCGACCTTGCCGTCTTTGACGTCGAGACACTTGTTGCCATAAATCTTGATGTTCCCGTTTGTGTTCGTGAATGTCCACTTTTGGGCATCACCGCCAACACAGTCAGCAACTACGACAGCAGCACCATCCTGGTTTGCGGTGGGCTGAAGGCACTTGGCAGCGTTGTTACCAGGCTGAAGGAGAAGGGGACCCTGTGTGGATGATGGTAAACGCGTGCAAAAGCTCAGTGGACAGAAACGCATTTACCTGGTACGCAGGCACACCATTACTGGCGGCAGCGACAGCGGCAAGAGCAGCAACGACGGCGATCTTCGACATGATAATGAATGTGTGGGGTAAAGACAGTTGACAAGACTGCGAAGTTCCAGACGAGACGAGAGGAATGAGGTTGGCGAAAAAAACACGGTGGATTAAATAGAAGCTTGGCCGCCTATTTTTGTTCAGGGGTTCGCGTGGGGATTGACCTCCACCGCGTCTCGTGGTCTCGGCCCTGAGCGTTCCTAATTCCAAACTGCCAAGAGTGACGTTTCGGTCTCCGTATATGCGCACAAGAAGCTCGGTTGAAGAGAAAAAGCACGTCCAAGGCTAACGGAAAATGAACATTGAAGGCCAATTTGCAAGGCAAGGGCCCGGAGGCGTCGAAAGGAATAACTTTGACGGCAGGAAAAAAGTGGCAGGTTGAACATCAACGTTGGCCGGCGGCTCTTCTCGGAGGCCGCAACCAGTGCAGTTCTCGAAATTCTGTGACCGACCCACCCGACAGCGTTGCCACAGGACGGCATGGTTTTTTAGCCTCTCATAATATACATAGATTCGGTCTCCTTGCTATACAGCCTCGCTTGCTTCTCCAGTTGCTACCAGGTGGATTATGTATGATACGATTCACTATCCCAACGGATCCACTCGCACACCTATCGATAGATAATCCTAGCCCGACCCATATCCTCTGCTGTCCCACTTCCGCCGCCAATCAAACTAAGCCAACGTTCGATCACCTGCCAACTAACCCCAAACCGCACACAAAGCTCGTCTCCGTGATGTGTCCCATCTAGTAACCCCTCCAACTCGGGTGGGATGTCTCTGATCCCCCCACTGGTTGTACTCATACCCTGCAGAGGATGATAAATGGTGCTCGTACTATCCGACCTTTCCCTTTCACCCATCCCAGGCCTCGCGGCCCTCGAGACCTGAACAGGTTGAGTCGGAGTCGGCCTAAGCGCTCGAGGCGCGACAGGGGACGTGCTAAGAGCTGTCGTGGTCCCTGAAGCTGAAGCCGTATTTGATCCATTGGCGTTTGGAAAGTTTCGGGAAGCGGCCGCAACACTCGACAATAATGCATGCGCGGACGGCCGTGTAGTCGGCGGGCTAAACGAGGTACTCATGGCACCCGCCGCGCCTATGCTCGCGCTGAGCATCGAGGCGGATGTGCTCCCTCCGCTGGGACCGCGTTCAAAGCCGCTCGCGCCTACTACGCCTCCTGTTGCACCCGCGCTTCCGCCAGATCCAGCTCGAACGGTCCCAACACTTGCACTCTCGTCCCCATGGGTCCCACTCGCCTGGAATGCGCTCCTAATCCCTTCGACTTGATCTCCACTGAGTATTCTTCCCGGTCCACGCGGTCTCCCGCGTCGGGGGAGCAAAACCGGCCATCGCCTGACTCGCCTTACAAACCCTTTGATGACACCAAAAGAAATAAATCGGCGTGGATCTATTGTGGACGTGATAGGTATAGTTTCGGTGGTCGGTGATGGGGCTGTGAGGGAAAGGGCCGAGGATGGTCCAGGGGAACGAGGGATGGTGGATGAAGAGGAGCAAGATTCGAGCCATTCGTGAACTGTCTTGGAGTTTGTCAAGCGCGAATAGAGGCGTAGGAGGTCGGGCCAGGATGCAGGAGCATGACCTGGCAAGGAATGGCTCGGGGTTGGTATAAACCAGGGCGGAAATGAGCGTACCTGGAAGCGTAACGTATCCTGGACATTCCTCTTTGACCCCTGGGTCGTTCGCTAGCCACTGAATAGATGGTTTGAGTGTATAAATGTTCGAATATTGAAATATATCTGTCATGATAATGCACTGATAAAATCTGATCGTCCTGATGGGTGCAAGCTTACTATGACCATAAACGTGACTCACAAAAGATGTCTGACACTTTCCCTCCCGAGCTCGAGATCCACGTCCGCGAGCTCTGCGATCCTTTTGACATGGTTCACCCCATCAACATGTCTAATCACCCGAGCCATAGTCAAATCCCAATTCTCGTCCATCCTCTTTTCGATGTTAATCAGTGGGACCGGGACGTCCCAGTCGTTGACTGGTGCCGGGTTGGGATAGAAAGGAAATATTTTGAGCTCAAAGTAGTTGAAGGCGTCAACTTGGATTGAAGTCTCGGAATACGAGTTGAGGTCTTCGTAGAGTTGTTCGATTATGCCGTGCATTCGCCAAGACGTCTTTTTGTTTGATAGAAAGTTTGATTCTTGCTAATAGATTTAGCATGAGTTTTTGAGAGCTACGAATGGCCAGATACATAGTGCTCACCTCGCAAGCCATAAGCACCCTGCCGCACTTTCTCACAATAGGTTCATAACAGCTCAAATCAGCTTCTCGATCGAATACAAAGCATAGGTTGTACCGAAACCAGACACGTTTGTATTGATCATCCCTCAATGCGACCGGAAACCCCAGTATTCGATGCCTAGGCGTATTGCAATGCAGCAGGCGCCCACAGAGCTCGTTTTTGGGTATCACGTATTCGGAGATGGAGTCAAAATCAAGGATTCCAATATTGGGTGCAGTGCGGGATTGAGAGCTTGATCTGGAGGTGATATGTTGGGGTTGAGGTTGAGGCTGAGATGATGCAATGAGGGCTGGTGAAGGTACATTGTTGTTAATTTCGGGGAGTAGCGTTAATGGATGTGAAGGGGGAGACGTAAAAGGACTTCCAGATGGACTTCGACTGGTTGGATTGATTGTTGGGCTCAACGCGGCAGAGGGCGTATACGGATGATGGTTTGTTGTGATTGCGTCTTCGGGAACTTGGTAGACAATATGGGGACCTTTGGTTTGGTCGAATACTGCGTAAAAGATCGATTGGATGCGCGGGAGGAAGGATTCATCTATGTAGGCTTCCGATGACATCTGTTTATGCGTCGATATAGTGTCAAACAAGATGGAGAGTGTGAAAGTGGCAAGGATAGACCTGAATAAGGAGCAGAATATTGAATAACAAAGGGTTTGTGCTTTTTCAAAGGATTACCAGGGATGGACAATTAACAGGCCGTATTAGGCAGCGCAGAAACGGTGCCGGATATTCAAAGGAGCCAAGGGATCTAATCGAGATAGACGAGACAGAAGCAGTGCTGGAACAGCCTAGCCACCCGGTGGTTGAAAGGAAGTGGCCACCCACAAGCGCCGAGAGCGATGATCCTCGGTCACGTGCTCCGTCGCTCCTTTCTCTCGCAACCGACGACAGGCGCACATTGTTTAGGGTTTGTCCGACTCGCCTCTGCCTCTCGCTGACTTGCCCAGCCCAAATCCTTGCGAAATCCGCCCGGAAAAAGCGGCACCGAGCGCCTGCCTGACAACGGTATGTCGCACCGGGGACAATGGCAAAAAGCCACCTGCTTACTTGGGCCTCCGTCGCAGCTCGACAGCGCATAAAATCCCCCACTTGACGTGAGTGGCAAACCAGTCCCCCGCTACACGCTATCTAACTTTTGACAATGTCCCAGCTCGACTTTGCGTCGCATAGCATACAGTACAAAACCCCAGCACCCCAGCTTGTTTTCCCCACAACCCAAGGCCCGATGTCATCCACATACGCAGAGCTCATCGCGGACCTCACGCGCGACATTCAGCGTGCTCAACCGCGTGATGCCCTCCAGTTTTGCGCCAACTGGTTCAATGCTCGGCTCCAGGAGCAGCGCACCCGTGTTCGAGATGCGTTCCAGGCACAAGCCTTTGGTCGACCCTCAGCCGCAGCGGGTCTCACTGACGAGCTTTTTGTTGATCGCACACTTCAGCCTCGCGCGAGCGTCAACAACTTGGGCAGCATGAGCATGGCTTCTTCGGCAGCGAGCGTTAGGTCTTCCCCCATGCCTTCGCATTCTCAACCCCACCCGCATCCCCAGCCCCAGCCAATTCCCCAGCAGGCTCAGCCGCATGCACCCCAGCCAAATCCCTTTGCGCTCTCTGCTGGTAGCGCATTCTCGCTTATCCCTGGCACACGCCTCGCAGACCCGTTTGCGCCGAGTGCTTCGCCCCGCCCGCGTCCAAACCACCGTGCACTCACCCCCCAGCAGCGACACACCGTCATTCACGAGGAGGAGGAACCTCCCAGCCCTGGTTCTCCCACCGACTCGGGCCCGAGCAGCTCGGCCCAGTTCCTTGCCCCACCTCCGTCCGCACTGGGACGTAGGGTGAGCGTCAGTGCCGAGTCGATCACGCCCAGCGCGAGTGGTGCACTTCCTCCGACTCCTAACTACCCCAAAACACCCGAGCAGCTTCAACGGATCAAGGCCTCGATCGCCAACGCGTTTTTGTTCCGTAATCTTGATGCCGAGCAAGAACGCGCTGTTTTGGGAGCGATGCAAGAACGTTCGGTCGCTTCTGGAGAATGCGTGATTGAACAAGGTGCCGATGGTGACTATTTCTACGTTGTCGAATCTGGGTCCTTGGACTGCTACGTCAAACGTGCGGGCGAGGATTCCAACGGAGTAAGCGTAGGCGAAGAGACCCATCCCGTGTACGGCCGCAAAGTCTTGACATACACCACTGGCGGTACTTTTGGTGAACTAGCGCTCATGTACAATGCCCCTCGTGCCGCAACGATCGTCGCAATCGAACCGAGCACGCTCTGGGCACTCGACCGTATGAGTTTCCGCTCGATCATCCTGAGCGTTGCGAACCGTAAACGAAAAATGTATGAACGATTCTTGGCGACTGTTCCTCTGCTCGAGACCTTGGACGCGAGCGAACGTAGCCGAATTGCCGACGTCTTGGAGCCGCGAACCTACAACGAGGGCGAATCCGTTGTTGAAGAAGGCGAGACTGGGAACGAGTTTTTCATCATTGAGAGCGGAGAAGCTACTGCTTTCAAACGCGTCAAGGGCGAGGACGGTGAGCTTAGGGATGATGTAGTTATGAAGTATGGCGCGGGTGATTTCTTTGGCGGTAAGCGTTAATCTCTACTATTTTGGTTTGTATCTTGACGAATGTCGCTTCATAGAACTCGCGCTCTTGCATCGTGCTCCTCGTGCAGCAACCGTTCGCGCATCTGTCCGCCCAGCTGATTCGTCCGAGCCTGCGAACAAACTAAAGGTCGCAGTCCTTGACGCCCAGGCATTTACCCGCCTTCTTGGTAATCTCAAGTCGCTTCTCGATCGTCATGCGTCCCAGAATTATGGCGCGTCGTATCGCCGCAACTAGAATAAAAATTATCATTTTCGATCAAGACGTAGACCGTCTCTTCGTGCACACTTTATCTTTCTTGGGATACCTGCTTCGTGTTGTCTTTCTATTTCTCTTTTTGATGTAAGTTGTCGGGGTGTATCTTATGTACGTGTGCCCTCTGTGTCGCATAGGTATAGCCGTAGCAATACAACGTTTGTTTTTTCGATTTTATTGTTCATATGGCCCAAAGGAGAACGCATTCACTCTACAAGTCGAGCCCGGCCCTCTTCCACCCCAACACCTCTGGATCGCCCCATGAGCGCCACATCCGCTCGACCACACGGAGTTTTTCAGCCCTGCCCAACCGGGAGTCCTCGAGATCTGCGACATCGGCCAAGAAACCATCACGCAGTCTCGACCCGATAGGCAAGTAGGTTCCCGCAAATGCCCTAAGCCTCGTCAACGCCAACAGTAATAGTCCAGAAGTCAACGGTTCTAAATCAGAGTGTGCTCCCGTGTCCGGGGCGTTTGTATGCTCCGACGCGGGCGATGGTGGCGAAGGCGGGAAATAGCTTGCGTTGGCTTGTGGATAAGGGTGTCTCATGGAAGCAGTTGGTGCAAGCAACAACCGCTCAATCCGCCGAATTGCATCGTATGCCCGCGCCCGTTGTTTACGCCCACCAAACCTGCCTCGACCACGCGTACCAGCGAGAGAAGTCCGGACCCAACCTATGAATACGTAGACTACCGCCAAAGCCGGTGCCACACCAACAAACTCAAACGTGAGCTCTTGGGAGCGGAGTAGCTTGTCGATCCCAGTTAATGCAAAGTCGATATCCACCTATCCAATCAAGATTTAGATACTACACACATGATATTGGAGGAAGAGCCAAACCTTGGTCTTTTGGATTTGAATCAAAAGTGTACGAATAAGTGTGCCGGTTACCGCAGATTTGAAGGGGGTTTTAATGTCGTCTTCGTAAAGTTTCATGACCTCTGTCAAGTCGCCCTCGCGTATTTGTTTCGAGAGTTCCGCAATTTGGTCCGGTGTATACGAAAGCTTTTCAGTACTGAGGCTAATAACCATCCGTTCGAGAGACTTTTCAACATGATCAATCAAGGTGACCCGGGTATATGCAATGCAAAAGACTCACATCCAAATCACTCTTCATCCCTTCTTTACTTATGACGCGCATACCCTCGTCACCTCCAGTTCGAACTGTATTCAATATACCAATAATGGGATCGATCACATAGTTCTGCCAAAACGTTTTCACCGTCTCCCGCGCCTCAAGCGCAGTTCGCCATAGAGTCTCTCGAGACCTGTATGCGGCTCGAACAGCGATTAAGAACAATGGTGGACCAAAAATAAGTTTAGGCCACGCCAAGGTCAAGTACGAAGGTCGCCTGAGTAGCCCAAACGTCATCCTGTGATGTGCTTGGTGGGCAGGCAGGGTTTGACCCAGTAATGCGCGAGCTGTAGCAAACACACCACGCGTAGGAGACGGCGTCATGGAAGAAACAGATTCCGGGTCTAAAATCGCCTGCATATGCTGCAAAGACGCCATCAAGGCGAGTTGGCTCGGCCTTTGGCCGTCCCCATCGGGAGTAGCCACACCTATGCTCATCGTCATGGCCAACGCTCCTCCTCCTTCTTTGATCTGCGAGCCGACAGCGTGGAGCTTTGCAAACTTTTCGGCATATCGATCGCGCATATGCTCCAATGCCACGCGATTCTTGGTACATTCGCCTCTGACGAGCTGAACAGGCGTTTGAAGGTACCATGTTGCATGTGCCGAGTCGGAGAGATGCGGAAATAGAGCGGTGACCAGGGCAGATGGCTTTGTCGTGGAAGGGAATAGTTTGCGTATGAGGCCGGGTCTAAGGGAAGAGATTGCAAGCGGAGGGTCGTGACTCTGCATTGTGTGAAGGATAGTGTTACTCAGGCGCATAAGACGTTGGGGAAGGGCTAACAGACGTGTTAAACATGTAAATATGCACAAAGATGAGGCTCACTTTGGAGAAGGAAATACGCAACCCCAGTCTGCCTACGCTGAATGCCAGCCCACCATTCTGCCTCGTCCTCGGCCTCCAACGCCAAATCACGCATACCCAACATGAGTTTACTATACACTTGGAGCACGACAAGCGTCGCAACCGAATTCTCCAATGTTGCTTCTTCCGGGTCTGCTTCGCTCGACAAACTAGCAATGTACGATGTATCATCCAGCTTGGTTATAACGTCTAGCAACTCTTTGGGAGAGGGAGACGCGCCGAGCGCCGTTGCCGCTCGAGCAAGTTCTTGAGAGCGCCATGAAGATGTTTCGTCTACTGCACGGTACACGGCCGAACCGCTGCTCGACGATTTTCGATGTCGGCCGGACATAGTCGAGTGTCAGGGTTGAGGTTCACCCGAGATGATGTCATCCTGACGTGAGTATAGATAGACCCTTGTACGGCCACCCGAAAGCTTGATCGACAATCCGAGATGTTACTAAATGTGATTGAATTGTATACGCATTACACAGGGCCAGGGGGGTCAAAACAATAAGAAAGAGAGAGAAAACGAAACTAGTAAAACATGGATGTCCGAAGTGGCCCCGCGAGCGTGCAAGCGATGAGATGTCGAAACTGTATAATAAGCATAGACAAAAAGACGAAGAAGTGAAGGAATGAGGTGGCACATCACGAAGATGATGATGTGGAAATGAGGTCAAGCGCGGCTTTAGAACGAGGGATAAGCCTGAGTCCAAACTCTTTCGGAATGCTACAACAAAGTGGCGAGTCTAAGCTTAACCTTGAGCCAGGGAGGATAATAGATGGGACGTACCATAGAAGGGAATCCCCAGTGGTTTCGACAGGAGGCACAATCTCCTTCCCATCCGGTCCAAGCTCTTTCTCGATGTTCATTGTGAGCAGAACATGTGAAATTGCGAGCAAGAGAGAAGACTCGGCAAAAAATTGACCAGGACAAATCCTACACAACAATAAATCAATTAAACATCCGGTTTCGCGCCCCCATCGAATCACAATTTACCTTCGTCCAAAGCCAAACACAGGCGCATCGGGCACTGTCCCGTCCAGGAACCGGTCCGGGTTGAACGTCTCTGGATCAGGATACACCTCCGGGTTACGGGTGATCGCCCAAGCGTTGCCCATCCTATTGTGGTGGAGCTATTGTTTCAGAAACGGGCCAAGGCAGGGGGTGTGATCGAACTTACACTATGCTTCCCGCCGGGATCCGATAGCCCCTATAAACGTCTTCGTCGATTGATGCATGCGGGATCCCTGTGTGCCGATGTGGTTAGTCTCGATTTGATTATGAAGTGGAGTCCGAATCTCACCGAGTGGCACAGCCGGAATCCATCGTAGAACTTCCTTGACAATGCAGCGAATGTACGGAAGGTGATTCATGTCCTGCATGTTGGGTAGTCTGTTGGATCCTACGATCGCGTCGAGTTCCTCCTGAGCTTTGCGCTGAACTTCAGGGTATAGCTGCATCGCAAGGAAGAATGTGGCCATGGCGCAAATAGTCTAATGCGAATGTATTAGCACGTATGCAACTCATTTGAATAATGAAAAACGTACAGTGTCAGAGCCCGCAGCGAACATAGTACCAGCAGCCCACTTGATACTGTCATACTGAACCGGGTCCTTGCCATACTGTTGCAACAACAATGAAGAGAACGACGGAAGCGCAACGCCCTTGTCCTATTCCCGGCATCCGTTAGCTTTCTACGATTCACGCGACCGGGAGCAACAAGACATACCAACTGAGTCTGAACCCATTCCAACGGCTCATCGACAACTTGGTCTCTCAACGCCCGCCATTTCTCGCACTCGCGCTTGAAAGTCGCGAATGGGAACCACTTGGGAACGTGGCGCAATACAGGGAAGATATTGACGAGATAGTTGGTGGGCAGGCCGGCACGGGCGAGTGCCTCGACCATGATTTCGGACCGAGTAACGAATGGGTCATCCTTGGGGAGGGGTTTGTAACCATAGGTGGCCATCATGACAGACGAAGCGGCAGCCCTGGTGATTAACGTCAGTTTAAGTAAAAAGACAGGGGCGGGAGAACTCACTCTCGGAATGTGCGCATGAAACGCTTATCGTCTGCGAGGAGCTTTTGTAAAAATGTGAGAGCCTCTTGTTCTTGGATAGGCCAGAGTTCTTGGACCGCAGTCTTGGAGAATCGTTGGTGGATGAGTCGACGAGCCTGGCGCCAGCCTTCGTCGTATCGTCTAGTCACAGTGTTCTGGCCCCATCCCATCCTGTGTCGTAGATATTTAGCGAGGATGATATAGGGTTAAATACGGCGCATACAAGTTATCATCGTTGAGCATGGTGAGGTCTGGTCGGTCGGAATAGTTGGCGGAGCGCTTGTCGAGGAGGTCAACAGCGGCTTCCATCGAGTTGAGAACGACAATATGACGACCTAGGACTTCAGCATGAACGATGTCACCTATGGATACGTTAGTCAGCGTCCTAAGAGCCTATTCAACGAGCGTACTGTTGAGGTCCTTGCTCCACTGGGAGAATACCTCCCACTCTCGCTGAAGCGGGATAACGCGAGCATGTCCAATCAAAAATTCAGACTTGGGACTGGGCGGGCAGGGAAGAGTCGGTCGCTTGGGCCGAAGATAAAAAGTAAAGAAGAGGGTCAAGACCAACCCAAAGAGCAAAGCGTCGAGGTAGATTGGAGAGGACATTGCGTTGTAAAAAGGGGACCAAGTACACTATACTGGGGAGCTCGGATCCTGCACGGTGGGGGCTATATACTCGGCCTCGGCGTTGAGAAGGGTGGGGGCGGCCCGTGGCACCATAGGGTAAGACACATTCTCATTGTGCCCTCCTGCGGCGACAATAGTACGACACTGGCCATGTAGCTTGGGCCCAGCAGCCGCGCCGACAAATTGGGTCCACGATATGAGATAGCCGTTTTCTGATCTGAGACTCCCGAGAACGGGAGCAAGATGATTTTGTGAAGGGGACGCCTCCGGCAACGCGGGTGGAGTCTATTGTCTGACAGATGATTAGGTTGATCTGATTTGAATCCAATGCATTCACCCGAGATACAAGCAGAATCGTGCATCAGAAATAGCCAAAATGTGATAGGAGTGGAGAGGGAAAGACTGTGGACCGTGCGGGGATCTGGTGTGGGCATGATGAGGCTGGCTCGGCGGGTGAATTACCCATGACGAACGAGCCGGATATTCGCAACAAAAAGAAATTCACAAAAATTCGGGTAGCGGCATCGACCCAGATACGACTAACAGCCGAGGTGAGATACTCCAGGGGGCAGGTCTAGCGGCGGTAATTGACACGCGTGTCAGCCCACATATATGCAATAATATGACATAAGCCAACTAAGCGCCGGGAGCGGGTGATTAGCGATCGACGACTAGCCTCCCAGCATTGGACCATGCCAGCACCAACCGGCGAGGGAGGGCCTGTGGGCGGTGTCGCCGCGGCCATTGTCGGTCTCGGGCAGGGCTTCGTGCCCCTTGCCCGCTCTGCCGAGCCCAACGGCCATCCCCCACGCGGGTCCTTTGACGCACTCGACGACCTCGGCCTCGACGGAAAGGACGTACAAGCTCAGGTATGCTCAGCCCATTCATTTGATCGTCATTTACTAAATATATGCCCTAGCTCGGCTTGTTGAAGCAGGATCTCGACAAGCAAAACAAGATTATCGATGGCGCTGAGAAAATGCTTGACGTACGAGCATCATATTCATTTGTTTGAACCATATTCACGCGACTTGCTAGGCCGTCGACCGTGATTCTCGACGGAAAGCCATTCAGGACCAAGTCGAAGTCGCGCTAGATGACGCTAAAGCCCGGATTGTTATTATTAATAAGAAGATAGAGCAGCTTCGGGAGCAGTCTGGTATGTCGCCCTACACACGCGCCTGACATTCTATACTCATCCTAGTGTCTGCAACACTCAGGGAGCAACCGCCGAGCTGCGACACTGCCCAATGGCACTATCATTCCCTCGGGTGCCACCGCTCGCATGCCCTTTTGGACAAACCAGGCCGGACAGAACGGACGCGTGCGCGAAGAGGTTACCGACCGAGAAGACTACCGAACCGCCCAGTCGCACGCTACCTCTCAGCTACAATATCTATCCACACTGTCCAGACAACATTCTCAAGCCCAGTCCAGCTTACAGTATTCCTCTGGGCTATTCTCATTTACATCAGCATCTGCCTCAACTGCAGGGACTTCATGGGGACCATCGCTCGGCCGTTCAATATCTCCTACGTCCCCAGAGGGGGCTGACACCAGCGCACTTCCCAAGTTGTCCGACGCGGAGATTGACCGAGCTCGTATCAACGCGATGAACGAGCTTGTGGAGACGTTGCAAAAGAACGTACGTGTACGATACGCGATGGACATGACTGAGCTGGTCAAGACGTGAGTTCTCCGTTATATTCAGTTTCGAAATCACTAACCCCTGTATAGCGTCGCTCCAGCACTGGCAGATTATGCAACCAAAGAGTCACGCACGACCGTCTATCGCTTGCTGAGGCATGCTCTAGTCGACAACGACTCGGTCACCAAACTCCAAGAACAGCATATCGACTACTACTTTGTTCGGCAAGTCTCGCTTCTATCTTACACGTATCACGCTCACACCTCGACAGCACGTTCGCACGAGACAGCAAACATGGCATCGAAAAGGAATCCGCCCTGCTCCTAATCCGAAAGATCGTCGAAGTGGGCTCCAACTCGCGAACCGAGTCCACGACCAAGCCCGGACTCGGACCTAGGCACGCAGCTGTCTCCGAGGCTGTTGTCCGTGCGCTCATCGCGATCGCGGACCACCCGGATGACCCCCTCCGGCACATTTGTTTGCTCACTTTGGCTGAAATATGTGCGCCATTCTTTCACTCTTGCTTGTTATATCACGCTTATTGAGTTTTGGGTAGTGTTGATCGATATTGAGCTTGTGTGCAAGTCGGGTGGACTACGAACCGTGTTGGGCGCGCTTACGGATGGGCCAGCCGAGTTGGCACCTGTGCTGGCACAGGTGTTTTTACATCTTATTGATACGCCCCGCACAAGGAAGTATCTTACACCCGGTGTGGATCTAGAAGTAAGAGCTTCTTTTGAAACTACTGTGCAATAAGGCTGAGTTGCGAGGCTAGGTCGCGCTGTCTGGTATCACGGATGCCTATGGTAAAACTCCCGGCCATCGAGAACGGATGCGAATATGTTCAAAGGTTATTTGTACGATCTTACGGTCTTGGAGTGGTATGTGTGCCGATGGTGGCATGTGTTTTAGCGTTCTGATATCTGGTTAGGTCTGGCTTATCTATGTTCAAACAACCTGCAATCAATTATCTCACTTGTCGATACGTTGCGTATACCCTCGATGGAAACTCGCGTACGTAAATTCTCAAACCAATGACCTGCAATCATTAAATATGAGGCGCCGCAGGAAGTTATACTCGATATGTTCTTTGAGATTCTGAATATCGAGGTACCAGATTGGGGGCAGGCGTTTATGGACGGACGAAGGCTGACTAGTAAGAATGGTCGATATTGCACTATGTCCCGCGGAATGAATCAAGTTCATGATAGTGTTCGGCCCACCAAAGGCGACAAAGCAACCGTCATTTGTCGACGAGCCTTCTGCGCCAAAGTCCGAAAAGCTTAACCTTACACACCAGTTCATATCCTTGCTCCTGGTCGTGCTTGTTGAGGCTGGACTTATTGAGGTAGGCTCATGCATTTGTGCGCCATCTGAATAGATCATAACGAATGTCTAGGCTCTGGTGGATATTCTTGAGGAGAGTGGAACGTCCACGGAACTTCCTCGCAAAGCGACGCTCCTACTCGGCGAGATTATGCAACTGGCAAACCGGGTGCTGCCGTCGACCATCGCCGCACGCATACAGGTGTGCGCTGCTCTGCACTGTGAAGAGTGATGGTGATACTGATACAAACGACTAGGCGCTTCCGAGACTGTTCAGTCTGGCCGCAAATTATGGACAGGGTGAAGGGAAACAATTTGCGAGCTCAACGTTGAGTTCAATAGAGAGTTTGAATCGGAACAGAGCGAGATTGAACAAAGTGCCAGAGAGCGCGTCGAGGAAACGGTACGTTGGATAATGTTTTGTTTTGATTCTATGCGTTGGCCGATATCTCTCGACCCTTCGAGACGTGGAGTGTGGTACTGAATATCGATTGATGTATAGTGCCAATTCTGTGGAAGATACTATGCGCCGTGGGCAACGGCAGGTTGAGCGCAGCAAGATTAAGCGAGGAATGGAAATTGACGATAGGAGCTTTCAGACCATGCTAATGGATACCCAGGTATGTGCTCTGATCCCCGTATGAAGATATCGGACTTTGAACCGCCCGCGGTGATGTATTTCCCATACCTTGCCTCCTACATCTTCCGGTGGAGAATCTGAGTTTTGATGCATTCAATCCTCTGCTCGTGGCAGCCGTTGGCTCATCAGTGTTCATAATTGCAGGTCATGTTGCATCGGGAAGCGATCAAGTGGAATTTGGATATACTTATGGAACTCATTGAAGGCCCTCTGCTGAATCCAAAACGTTTCGAGGAAGCGATGAAGGTGTCTCGGTTCGGGCGTAAACTCATGTCATTCTTTCACCCGAGTAGTCGGGTGTTTTCTGAAATGAAGAACACCAAGGCACGTCCTTTGTGGCTCAATGAACGCCCCGACTAACCCCGACTGGATCTTTTGCAGTCAAACGCCCGATACATCAAGCTCGGGTGTACGTTAATGACGACATTTATCTCGACACCCGAGGGACTAAAGTATCTCCAAAGCGAGGATCCGTTGCTGAAGCAAATTGTCGAGTGTCTGGAGCAAATAGACCCTGTAAGATTTAGTCTGTCTGAGTTCGTATGGTGGTGGCTGACGAGGGCTATCTCTAATTAAAGCTAAGCGCGGGAGCTGCGCCCCCATCAGCCGCTACCGCGGACTTGATTTTCTCCAAGGTACATATGGAGAAGACTATTTCGTTTGGATACCTGGAGATGCTAGGCACACTAAGCCGCCACCCAGACGGAATCGAGTAAGTGATACCTCCTTGATATTGCCCTAGAAGCTGAAACTTGCATCGGGTTGTAGGATTTTGGAGAAGTTGAAGGTTTTCAACTTTTTGTACCATCTGAGCGACCTTCGAAGTCGAGAAGATTTGACAAAATATATTATTGAGAATTTCGACTGTACAACGTAAGTGGATCGCATATAGCGCCTCGAAAAAACTAATAACTAGGCGGGTTGGGGTGACAGGGACGGCCACCCACGGCTAATTCTATCGAAAGCCCTCACGTCGCGCCACAAGGTTAGATTGAAACATAATATTTTTCCGCGTTAGTCAAACGTAATATTATGTCTTGCAGCACATCCGCATATATGCTACCGATTACCTGGGCCGAATAATCCAAGCGAGCCCCAAAGTTAACGAGTGGACAATTCGCCTCTTGCTTACACAGCTGTATGATCCGTTCCCAGAGGTGTGCCAGAAAGCCGTGTCATACTTGCAGGCTGCATGCGAGGATATGGAATGCCTGGAGATGGTTGTACAAATGGGACCGATATTGGATCATCTGGGTGAAGTTGGGCACCCGCTTTTGCTCAAGTAAAAATCCATCAAGCGTGTCGTGTTGTCGAGGCTAATAGCACTGCTTATAGGTTCATGTCCACCCAGATCGGATTCCAGTATTTGTACAACGCAGACTACATTGACCGCGAAATGGACGGCTGGTTCCATGTAAGTGCTCAGCGAACATGTAATTCGCATGAATCAGCACTGAGCTAGTGGATAGGAACACAACTATCAATATCTCGTTCAGGTGGAAGTGTACCTTGCTCGCGCATTGAATCCATTTGAAGGAGACGACGATGAACTCCCGTAAGTATACTTTTGGATATCACTGCAGCGTGCTCACAGTGGATATATGCGTTTCAGAGTGTTTGATGGTACCGTACCTCCTCATTTCTATGGAGAAATGGCCAAGACGGCCTTGGGATGTAAAGTTCTGGAAGAGAAAGGCCACTTTCCCGAGTTTGCCCACTTTATTCGCCAGCACGGACTCGAAAGTGAAGACTTTGAGATTATCAACAAGCTGAAGAGTGTCCTATGGGCCGTGGTATGTGCTTACCCACTATCCGAAAGTCGCGTAGACTCATCGATTGACAAAGGGGAACATTGGGGCAACGACCGGAGGCCTTCCGTTCCTCGAGGAAGAGGATATTATTCGTGACATCGTGGAGATTGCTGGAAAATCCGAAATCCTTTCCGTGCGAGGGTAAGTTCATAAGCCCGGGAATGTTCGGATCACCGTGTTCACGGACATTTTGCTCCAGTACCTGCTTCTACGTTCTTGGATTGATATCAAGCACACCCCAGGGTGCTGAGGTTTTGGACGAATATGAATGGGAGGCCACAGTAACCCCCCTAGGGTTGACGATAGGGCTCTGTCTTCCTATGGATGTCGAAAAATTCTTATATGTACGCCCTGAAGCTGATCGCTTGATTCGAGAACCGCTAACGTCCTTTGTAGATCACGCCGTGGGAGCCATGGACTGACGATTGCCGAAAGGCGCTCAACCCGCCGACTGACCCATGGGAGCGTGAAATTTTGAAGGCTATCAATAACTTATCGAATACAGTCATCCAGAACCAAGCATCGAAAACGTTGTCCCGGTATGATGATCTTGATCCTAACCCTCGCTGTGTTATTGATATTATGATCGCCAGCTTGAGGAATAAACCCCATGGGCGCCGGACCTTCCAGTCGGTTCCGCTGTTCTATCGAGCGCTCCACATATTAGGGACGCAACGTTTCCGCTTACCCGTACGGCGATACGTGCTCGACCTCTTCGACATTCGGCTTGATCCGGCCGTCGTTGCTGCTATGCACGAGTTTGGCCAGTCTCTGCCTCCGGTTGAATCTCGAGTCGAAGAGACCCAAGACAGAAATGCGACTCCTCAAATTGCTGCACCTCAGCCATCAGTTACGACGACTTCCAGCACTCCTGAGATGCGTCAGGCTCGTTCACCTGGGCCTCCGCCGACAGGACCGCCCGTTAGACCCAACTTCCGTTCGAGACGAAACACGCGGATAGGAGCTGTCGGACTCGGAATCGCTGTCGCTGGCGTTGATGGGATGGCATCAGGCTTACCGCAAGAACCAGCAGCTGATCCGGCTACATATGATTACGCAGCCATGGAACGAGCTAGGAACGCGGCACTGGGTCAATTGCACTCGGCAGTCGAGGAATTAAGGATATCTCGGGAGAACGAAGAGCGGGAAAAGGAAAGAAAGGAGAGGGAACGGAAAGAGAAAGAGCGGGAACGACAAGTTATGCTTACTCTGGATGATGAGGGAGATAGGAGGGTGACCAGAGGGGTCGTCGTGAAGCCCAAGGAGCAGATCGTAGGGTTTGATGCTTGATGTGCTTTCGGACTATTTACTGTCCAGCATTGTATTCTTGATTGTATTCCTATCGTGCCTTGACATGTTTCGTTCTTTTCTTCATCACGTCAATGGATTCTGTCAAGTGGGAACTGGCCAATCGGAAGGGCCGACATTCAAACCGCAGTTAAACGAAGAGATTGATTGAATAGAAGTCTACTTGGTGTGGTGTATGCGAAGAGCGTGAGGAACATGGGTGTAGTTGCCTGCATAATTCTTCGGAGGAATACGTTTTACTGTCTCTGCCTGCACGTAGTAATCCCAACCTGGGTACATCAAATACATTAGTCAAGAGAAACGCGACATAACAGATGGCGTACCTTGCTTCTCAGCAAAATGGATAGCATCTTCTTTGGTCTTGAAGTTGATGCGGGTACCTTGCATGTAATCCGCACTGGAGCATCTGTTAGTAAAGTCAATGACCATTTGAGACAGAAGGCTTACGAGCTCGCCCATCCCATCAAGGGATTCTCCCATCGTCCTGCACCCGGTAGAGTGTCCCAGTCAATGCGCCATATGTCAGATTTAGCACCTCCGCTCTACAGTAAACAAAAGCCTCGGGTTATAAAGGCAACAGCAGGGTTAGATATAGATCATCATACCTGCATAGTATTACGAGTGGGCTTGAAGATACGGACGGCCCGATGACGGAGTTCGGCTACGTATCGAGTTGGTATTTTCTACTGCATAGAGCCAGAACTGCACTTACTTGGGGCACCACTGACGACGTCGGCAGTCACAACATGCTTTGGAGCATCGGATGGCTGGATTGCCCCACTCTTTTCGTGATCTTGGCGGGTGGTTGTGAGGCCTGTTCCAGAGGTAGCCTTTGTCGTGTTCAGTCTGGCATTGGAGAAAGAAACAATCGGCCTCGCGATCGCCCGCCGGCCGGCTTGGGAGAGCAAAGACATCGTGGTCGCTTCGTGAGAGGGCGTCGGCGCTTAGGTCATGTGGTCTCTCGTAAACTAGCGCTGCAATCCCGGGCCATCCACAGCTTGACAGCTCGACAACCACGAACCACGAAGGATTGGCCCCCCAACCTCCAAGTCGTGCACAACCTGTCTATTTGTACATACCAAACTGGAACCAATTTACCTTGAGTTCTCTGTATTGCTATAAGTAATACACTGACTAAACCTCGCTGCCATTACTGAAAAGCCCAGCACGCCGTGTTTACTCGGCCTTCTCCCAATTGTTCCAGCCATCCTACTTCATCGGCTCTGGATGCGTCCTATCCCTTGAACACCCGGCTCTTAGAATCCCTAAACCACCAACCCTTCCTTGTGCTAGTCTCCGCGCTGAAATATCCTATCCCTTCAAAACGTTTTATCTCTTTCTAGGGTCACTCGAACCGGATGTTATCTCAACCGCAGCCACACCTTTTTGTGGCTATTGACCTTTCGGTCATGCACAGCCACATATATGCCAAAACAAGCGCACACGTTTGTGGTCAGCACAATGACCTGCAATGGCACTCTATCCGGGTGTTCGAGATACGTGAGCGATAGTGGGTCTCGCCCTTGTCCCAGGGTCCCTCTTTCGCTCCGGCGTATTCGATTTCGCGACCATCGGACTTGGGCATGTGGATTCGCGATTGGCTCGTTCCTGGCGTGTCGTTACATACATCACCTCGTGATCTCATCCCCTGGCGCACAGTTTCGTCATTGGTGGATCTAAGCTCTAGGCGTACGCTGATTTTCTCGATGCGCAGCTGGGGCTGTGTACAAAGCACCTCGGAAGTTCCCAACGTGCGGCCGGCTGAAATCTCGCGGCCGAGAATACAATGGCTCCTCCCGACAGCCCCTTTCCTCGTGCACCACATCACCCTCGTCGTAATCTTGTGCCAGATGTGACCTCATAGGGTGACCGCACCGCATTCAAAATGCTTGGATTTGGAACGTCCGTGGGGGTATATAATCCCCCGGTCCTGCACCCGTGCTCTTCACCCAATCCTTCCATCAACGACTAAGCTTGAACAACATGGTCTCTCCTGGAACCTATCGTATCCGCAACGCCAAGTCGCACACTATCCTTGACCAAAGCCGCAAGGAGGCTGAAATCCACGGCTGGCAGCAGCATGACCAGAACAATCAACACGTACGCCTTCTTTTTGCAGTTCACCTCGCATTTGACTCACAAATATCTTTAGTGGTATCTCCAGCGCGCTGGTGATAATTGGCACATCAAGAACGTCGAGTCTGGTACCTATTGCAGCGTGAACGGCACACAAAACGGCAGCAAACTTCGCAAATCCAATAGCCCCTACACATGGAACTTGATCCCGACTGGTGATCATTTCTTGTAAGCCACCATTGGATATACAGTATATCGCAGTCACTGAAGCAAGCATTTACATAGTATCGGCGTCCCCGGCGACAATGCGGTTGTGGATCTGGACATGGGCCGCAGCGACAATGGTGCTACGGTATGCCCCATCCTCGAGTACCAACGATCCGGTCCGATCTAACCTACCACGCAGGTCCACCTCTGGGACAGGACCGGAGCTCAACAGCAAAAATGGTCCTTCGAGAAGATCAAGTGAGTCCTTTTTCGTCGATCACGATCGCATCTAATCCACGTCATGCAGTGATAACCCTGGTCAGAGCCAAGGAGGGTACCAGCCTCAGCAACAGCAACAGCCTACTCAGCAGTACCAGCCACCTCCCCAACAGCAGGCATGTGATATTGATATGTTAGTCATTTGCAACCTATTAATCATGGATACAGCAACCCGTGCAGCAACAACCCCAGCAACCTCAGCAACCCCAGCAACCCCAGCAGCCGCAGCAGCCATCCCCTGTCTCTCCGGGTACATACGTGATCAAGAACGTCCAAGCTGGCACCGTGATAGATCTGAGCCGCGGTGCTGCCAATGAAGGCGCCGATGTCTTTGGTTATGAGCACAATGGTGGGAACAACCAAAAGGCTAGTGGGATTATCAGTTATTTGCTCGATGCGGCGATACTTACCAGAATGTAACACAGTGGCAAGTCCAGCCTACCGGCAATGGCCAGAACATGACGATCCAGAACTTGGAAACCAAAACGTATGCCGGCTTCCCCAACCAGAGCTTCCAGCAAGGGATTTTGGTCAAGGCGACCTCGCAGCGTCAAGAGTATGTATTTGTTGCTGCAGACAAAGGCATCTAGTGAGTATCCGCCACCCATATAATGATACGGCCACTCATGCAGCTCGCTTGCAGTATTTCTCCTGCCCAACAGCCGGGTTACGTCCTTGACTTGGCTCGGGGCGACAAGAAGAATGGAACCCAAATTTGCGTGTGGCAGAACAATAATCAGGATAACCAGAAGTGGTACTTCGAGCGCGCGTAAATTAGCTTTGCTCGTCATACAGGATGTATCAAATGTTAGGCATTAGGATCTAATCAAATAAATATCAATTTGTGAATCGAAATACGCCATTAGAATTCCGTTAGCGAAACACTCGGCTGGTAGTTTCATCACTGCGTAGAGCCCTTCCGTCGTGCTACACAGTGAGATCCATGATACATTGTCCTGTTCATAACTAATCCTAGTTCGAATACCATTATAGCTTTGCCTTGATCTTTCCATGAGCCTTTGCGTGTCTCTCCTGAAGCACACGCCGGAGGACCTTGCCCGTTGGGTTTTTGGGTATCTAGCCTTCCAGTTGAACAAAAAAAAACAGAGAGAGAACTAAAGCACAGACGTACCACTTTTACAACCTCAATACCGCCTCGTAACTGTTTCGGCTTGCTCAACTGGCCCTGCATCCACTCGTGTAAATCAGCGATAACCTTCTTTGCCCCAGCTTTGTGCCCTGCCGATGACAGAACGATCCAGGCCCTTCGTTACCTTTGTCAATGTGCTAATTCGTGCAAGGCCCTAATCACACTTACTTGGGTACAAGCTCCCCGCTATCTCGTTCTCCGGGTACGCCGGCTACACAAACGTCCGAAAGGTACGCATTTGGATGCGCCTTGAGCACCGCCTCGATTTCCGTTGGCGAGACTTGGACACCAGACACTTTGAGTGTGTCCTTGGATCGGTCTTGGAACCAAAAATGATCGTCTTTAAAGACAAACTAAATTGCGGGTGAGCAACCCAGAGTTCAGGTACCTTGAATCGCCACTTACCCGATCGCCCGTCCTCATCCAGTTTCCCGGTAAAAACGTCTCTTTGGTGGCTGCTTTGTTGTCCCAATAGCCCAAGGCATTGAGTTCACTTCGGACATAGAGTTCACCGGGCTCGCCTGGTGCAACATCTACTAGATCATCTACAGGGGTTCCAGAAGGAGCTTCATGGCACAGACGTGCCTCGCATCCTGGATATTAAACCCGCGTTACGATCATGTTGTCAAGACTGAAGTGAGGCGCAAATACCTGGCAAAAGGACGCCTGCAGAACCTAGTGCCGAATTTATTTTCCCGCCGAGCATACCATCTACCGGTTGAGACATAACGGCTATAGTCTTGGTTTTTCATATAGTCAGCCCAGAGCCCGTTGAAAGATGGGATCGAATACGGACCGATTCGCTGAGTCCGTATCCGCTCGATATCTTTGCAATCTTTGCTCCTTTGCTCCCCTTTCCTTCAAGCACACCCAAGAATTCCTTTTCGGTCTGTTGGTACCCAGCGCCCTCGTTCAATTCACTTGTTATCTATGGCACGTGAGAATACTCACAGCAGGAGGAAGGTACGCTGCTCCAGTACCAAGACCTTGCAGCGAGCTGAAATCGGCCTCTTTCGATTTGAACTTTGGATGGGCCAGCAGCTGGAATACAAGCGAAGGAACGAGCGCCATGGCCGAAACTCGGTATTTTGATATGCATTTGAGCACGTTTTCGACGTTCCAGGACGGGAGCACGACCTGAGTGCTGGGTCCGAAGAAATGTCTAAATATAGCAATAATTAATTAAACTTTGATATCGCAGAGCGTCTAAGTGGATGAGTGGCGAACCTGAATATGTATATATGCAGGCCCATTGTGTGGTACATGGGCAGGAACGCAAGAGCAACTGGATACTCGGTGTGGACTGGGGCCGGTGGCTACTATATGCGTCAGTAAATGTGCCGTGCATACAAGGTGATACGGCGCAACTTACGGGGGCTACCTGAACCGTATGGAATAACCAGATGAGCATTTGTGTATAGCACGCGTTCAGGTTTCCATGTGAGATCATAACCGCTAGAATGGAGTCACACCAGGGTCACCTACAGCCCAACCCCAACAAATGAAGCAATATGTAGCGCTCACCCTTGGGAAGACCACTCGTCCCACTCGAAAACACTAGATAGGCGAGTGTATTTCGCTTCGCGGGCAGCACACCCACGGGTTTGACACCCTTCTTTTTTGCGCCATCGATGAGTGCTTGCACTGACGTCTCCCCGCTTTTCGCCTTGTGCCCACTACCTTCTAGAACTGTAATTCTAACCTTGCCGGGCAGCCCGGCGAGCTTAAGCGCCTGTCTGGCAACGTGGAGGCAAGTTGGGCCAACGATAAGGTGTACTGGGCGGGAAAGTTTGAGTTGGTGTACAAGCTCCGGGGCAGTAGAGTGCGAGTTCAAGAGTGCGACTGGGATGGTTGTTTGCAAGAGGGAAAGGACTGCAACTGGATAGTCCTATCCCGTGTGGCTTGCGTCAAACATGCACGTTAAAGCATCCAAGACGTGGACTCACGATGCAGTTGTCGCTGAGTAGACCCACGACATCCTTTCCCGGCTGAAGGGCCAACCCCCCTTGGTCTTTTGGTGCGCATAGAGCATTGGCCAAATCGTTTATTCGCTGTGTTAGCTGTTGATAAGTGCGCTCTTCCCCTGTAATCCCGTCAATATGGGTGACGTAGTTTTCTGGCAGAGCAGGGCGTGGAGGAGACGGCGCATGAAAGAGTGTCGAGATGAAGTTGACCTCTGGCAACGGTGGGAGCGGCCCCAATGGCGACGTGTAGATGTTGGGGGTCATGGTGGGGAGTGATCGGGTGATAATGTGGGGCCTGAGACAAGCTACCGTTGTGAGAGAGCTTTATAGGAAGGGGAAGCCGCCTGGGGGCTCCGCGTGGGCGATGTAGGATTCGGTCGGTTATACACACTCCCGGTCAGCCGTGACTGGGCGAGGCCATGTAAGGGGGTGCAACTATAAGACCCGATTGACCCATGATAGCAAGACAAGGTATTTTTTCGCCCATATCGGAAATGAGCCCGACTCGGCCTCGGTCGCATTCCTGCACGCGCCAGGAGAGTGTTTAGAGTCCTTTTGTAGTAGTAATAAATCAGCCTAGGACACTCACACAAGCCTTCGGGAATTTGCCCAACATTGCACAACTAATTTACCTTCTTTCATCCGCGCGGCCGCCGAAACGTATCTGCTGATGGTTTGCGACGCTGTCAACACGATTCCACGTCGGAATTTGAGGATCTTTGCCGCTTCGTTGTCTCGGTTATCATTCGTATTCGCCGAGCGCCTCGGCCGCGGATGCCGGCGGCACGCCTAGCTCGCCGGGTGTTGCCGGTGGCGCGTCCGTTGACGGAGGAACACGCGCTAATATGAACAGGTGTCGAACTCCAGGGCGGAAGGAATGCGAGGGATGCGTCCTAGCACGATCTGCGTAATACAAAATGACTCGGGGCGACGATAAAGCTTATTCGACAAGCGCGGATTTGCGAATTTCCATTGTAAAAGGGGCATCAACCGGAAACTGCGAAGGGTTCCGAAGCACACCACCAGCCAGGGCATGCGACGGGCTCTTATAACGTTGTGGGGTGGAAATACAAACAGCACGTTCCCCCCGATCCCAGAGGTCGTCCTTTCTGATTTTCTGACATCGAGGTGAGCGGTTGAAAGTTATAGGCTTTGTTCTGGGGAAGACGGTTCCGATACGCTACGCTGCCCATCGATACGCGGGCGACAGTCTCCCGTCTGCCGGGGCATGTGTTTTGCCGCCTGGGAGTTGTTGGGGAACCCAGCCTCGAGACGCCTATATATGTCGGCCCACCGCTGACATCTACCTCTCCAGGCCAACAATCGCCAGTCTCCACCTCGACAAATGGAATCTGCATGTCCATTTGATGACTCAACGCCTGTCGCAACTCCGATGGCGGAGCTGCCGAATCCTACAGACCCCAACCCATCCACGATCCATGTCGACCGCGAGGCGCTTTACACGTCGCTCCCAGACCGCGTATCTTACCTGACCAACTTTCTCGAATGTGCGTCTCAACCTACCTGAATCCTGTTTTTAGCTAACTGGACATGATTCCGCAGTCAACGAGTCTGACGCGGACACGCTAAATGAGGCAGCACTCATTCTCGAACCTCTTATCCCAATGCTTGTCGATCGTGTGTATGCGCACCTCTTCAAGTTTAGTGTGACAAAAGAGATTTTCATGCCTCGTCCATCCGGCCATGAAGGACCCATGGTAGCCGACATTTCGCATCTCACGCTCGACGACGACCAGATCAAAGAGCGCAAGCGGTTCTTCACTGTTTATCTCAAACGACTGATTACGAGCGACTACAACGATTTCAGGACATGGGAATATTATGGCGAGTCCCTTGATACCTACGTTTGAGGCTAGAGCACTGACCAGCATCTCAGACAAGGTCGGAAGAATGCACACAGGGGAGGCTGGGCTGAAACATCGCAAATTGGCCGGAAAGGAAGGCTTCCGCGTCGACCATATACACCTTAGCGGCCTTCTAGGCTGGACCATGGACCAAATCATCGTTGCGGTAAGTCCGTCCGTTTACCGCCAGCTACCCTTGTCCAACTTGGATGCCCAACCCGCACAGATCCTTCGTCATGAAACCCTCCCCCTCGACAAAAAAGAGACCATCGTACGCTCGCTCCACAAGGTGATGTGGATCCAACAAGACCTTTTTTCGCGACACTACGTTCGCGACGGCGAAAAATATCAAAAGTCTCCTCGCGCTCTCGCAGGCTCCAAGATTAGGCAGCGTCCGACGGGGACCGGGGATACGTGCCCGTATACTGCCGCCGCTGCTGCAACTTCCGGATCTTCAGCAGCTTCGTCCCCCAATATAAGCTCTGTGAACAGGCGGCCATCCGGCTCGGCAGGATCCTCTACCACGTCGAGTGTGACTGGTGCGGAGAGCGTTGCGTGGAATCCCCAGCCGGGCGGAACGTACACCCCTGGAGAGTTGTACGATACGTGGGGCCGACCGGCCGCGGGCCCCACATCGCCCAAGGTCGGGAGGAAAAAATCCATGTCCCACTTGGACGAAATGGTCGGTAAACCCGAGGGGAGGCCCGGGTTGTGGAGGCGGATATTCGGGGGCTCATAGGTTGATGATTGGGTGAGGTATGTGTATTATCAGAGGCGTACAGAGACTAGTGCAGTTCGTACACACATATAACTTTACAGATTTGTACCGTATTTAACTCAGATGCTTTGATTCGTAAAACTGCTTTGCCGTTTTAGCACATTGTCCTTCTTCGTCCTATCAATAACCGCCATTAAATTATTACACGAATAGAAGAAAATACACTCTTACCGTCTGACAAACAAATAGTTTAAGTCGGCTTGTCGAGTCCGATATCTCCGTTACAACTGTTTTGTCTTTCCCCACGGCTTCGTTCGCGCGGTGGTCAACCACGCACCCCATCCACTCGAACATCTTCCCGACATCTCGCCTAAGCTCGACAGATCTTTCTCCAATCCCCCCCGAAAACACAATTCCATCCAGCCGTCCACCCGCTCCGTACGCCTTGACAACATACGACCCAATATAATTCATCAGCCTGTCAAGGAAGACATTGTACGCTAGCCTGGCTTTGTCATCCCTCGAGATGTTCAACGTGATTTCGCCAAAATTCGAGGTGCCTGTCAGAGCTTGAAGCCCGCCTCGCTTATTCATGACGATCTCCGCTTTCGCGCATTGACCTCCTGGAATATCGACGAGTTCCGAGGCGTCGGGTGTGTGATGGAAAATGAGCACTGGATCAACCGAGCCGGTGCGGGTGCCTCCAGGGAGACCTAGGCCGTAAGTCCGTGATTAGATCTGGCGAACGTTTCGATAAGGAATAACGTACCATCGAGCGGCGTAAGACCCATACTTGTATCATAGCTCTTCCCATCCTTGACGAGGCAAACACTCGCCCCACTACCGAGGTGAGCGATGACAAGCGAACACTGGTCTTTCGGCTTTCCCAAATAGGAAGACACGCTATCGAGAACAGAGGCGTAGGAAAGACCGTGTGCACCGTACTTGCGGAGCGGAATCGGTAGTGTTTCGGAACTGGGAGCGAGAGGGTATGTGTAGACTTGCGGAGGAATCGTGGAATGGAACATGGTATCGAATAGGAGTACCTGGCGAGCAGCGGGGATGTATTTCAAACAAACTAATGAAACGAATCAGTGTAAGCTAGATAGGTCCGAAGCCAACTTACATCGAACAACTTCGACGGCAAAATGGTTCTATCCGATGATAAGTCTGTGGGGTCAACGAATAGAACGGCTCGAGCTCACATGCAAGGGTGCGAAAATACTAAGCGCGTCCATCTTCTGCAGCCCCTCTTCATGGCCTGGCCAGATGACCATTGGTTCAGATTCCGTGCCTCCATGAACTACCCGATGAGCGACGACTTTGACGAGGTCTCGAACGCGGGACTTGGGCTTCGAGTCGTCCTTCGATACGAAATGCTTCGAGGAAGAATCTTCGATAAGAGCAATTACTCGTTCGAACACATCTTCGTCTGTGGTGGTGGCGTCGGGTCGCGTTGCTTCGAGTTCGATAACCGAGTACTTACAGGGCATGCCTTCCTGTTCCTCCTCGCTCACTTTTTCGTCTTCATCCTGCCCAGGTTCGTGTACGGTGTACTTGATGGATGGGTTAGCACCTTTGACTCCGACACTAGATGCAGAGCCCGAGATGAGCGCATCGAGGTTGGAAAGAGAGTAGAGCTTGAATTTGATTGACGAGGACCCGCAGTTCTGTGTTCAAGGAGTGGATTATGTAATACGTTTCAGCATATTCAAGTTGACACCAACCACTGCGAGCAGCATCTCAGTCACCATCGTTGGTGGAACAGACCTCGATGAGTCGATACGTAGAGTGGTAGAAAGTGCGAGCAACTCGGTTGTACATAGGGCCGAGCCTAATATCCTCGGGAATATTCAGATACTGCACCGGGCAACAGCCATGCTTTGCCCATAGCCAATCATTATCATGGGTGTAGAGTACATGGCCTGACCGAATCCCTCCGTGCAGTTCGGGACGGAAGGATGAACGAACGGCAGCGGCGCAGAGTCTATCGGTCGCCGGATACGACGTCGGACCGACGGAGATATGCAGATATATAGAAACTCCGTCGACGGTCGGTAGGACAAGGAGGAGTGCAACATAGGGCTACGGCTCCGCGCCACGCCGCATATACGCGGGACTCTCTCCTTTTGTATACAGGCCGTGTGTTCATTCCGTAAAGCGGCGACAACACGAGGGATGGTATGGTATATGAAATTAATTCAAGAGAAACTCCCGATGTGGGATGGCGCTACAAGGAAATCTGAACCAGGGTCCGACAGATAAAAGTGCATGGCCGAGCGGGATGGACAGGTGAGCAAAGACAGACAGGCTCAAAGGCAACGGGTGCATCCGCTATGTGGCGCACGTAGCCTGGATAAAGCTGGACGGTGTCTACTCGCCGACCCGGGGAATCCCAGCTAATAAGACTCCACACTCTGGGTGGTTCTGTTTGGTCCCGCTCGCACTGAGTTCCTTAAGGAACCCTTGTCAACGAGTAGACACGGTCCAGCTTTATCTAGTCTACGTGCGCCACATAGCGGATGCACCCGTTGCCTTTGAGCCTGTCTGTCTTTGCTCACCTGTCCATCCCGCTCGGCCATGCACTTTTATCTGTCGGACCCTGGTTCAGATTTCCTTGTAGCGCCATCCCACATCGGGAGTTTCTCTTGAATTAATTTCATATACCATACCATCCCTCGTGTTGTCGCCGCTTTACGGAATGAACACACGGCCTGTATACAAAAGGAGAGAGTCCCGCGTATATGCGGCGTGGCGCGGAGCCGTAGCCCTATGTTGCACTCCTCCTTGTCCTACCGACCGTCGACGGAGTTTCTATATGTCTACATATCTCCGTCGGTCCGACGTCGTATCCGGCGACCGATAGACTCTGCGCCGCTGCCGTTCGTTCATCCTTCCGTCCCGAACTGCACGGAAGAATTCGGTCAGGCACCCGAGCTGTGGTCGCTGGATCAGCTGATAATATACCAATCTTGATCTG
This sequence comes from Ceratobasidium sp. AG-Ba, assembly GCA_016906575.1. Lineage (NCBI taxonomy): Eukaryota > Fungi > Basidiomycota > Agaricomycetes > Cantharellales > Ceratobasidiaceae > Ceratobasidium > Ceratobasidium sp. AG-Ba. The sequence goes on from CP059614.1 coordinate 2,179,104, forward strand.
AACTAGCCTCCTAAACAGTTGTAGCCGAGGGTTTGCTTGCATTGCACCATGTATTTTTCGCACGTTCCTACTACCATTCAAATGAATAGCGTGCTTTACGGGTCAAAAAATCCACGATAAGGGAGATATCCGCGCCGAACGCGTCTTGTCATCGGTCTGGATTTTCTTGACCTTGCAGTAGTGACCTGATTCTTGCGAGTGGTCTTCCCGTGCGCCGTCGGGGTCATATTTGGCTGGGGCAACCTCGCCAACCATGTTTTACCAATAGCTCTCAGGTTTATATAAAGTAACAACTGGCCATGGACGAACCGTACTCCTCAACAACATGGCGAATCGTGGAATCCCTCCCAAGCCCTCGTCTCTTCCCGACCAAATTCTTGAGCAACTTCAAGTCAATGTTCCCATCGACATCGAAGAAGCTCGTCAGAAGTATGATCTAGAAGGGATATTGAACTTTCAGCGAATGTAAGTGTGCCGTAGATTTCAGCATTTGTGTTAGTATTAACCAAGGGGATATAGTGCCAACTACCTAACTGTCGCACAAATCTTCCTCCAGTCTAATGCGCGTCTGACTTCTGCGCTCGAGAAGAAGCACATCAAGTCTCGCCTTCTTGGTCATTTTGGAACCTGGTCAGTCGATAATTGCTAACAACTATGACGTTCGTCTAATGCCCTTCTATAACAGCCCCGGTCTGAATTTGACCTACGCACATGCGTCCGCTCTCGTTACTCGCCACGCCAAACAAGGCGAAGATCTTAAGGTCATCTACGTGACGGGACCGGGACATGGCGCGCCTGCGGTCCTTGCTTGCTTGTATCTTGAGGGCTCTATTTCACGCTTCTATCCTCAAGTAAGTCGTGGTGTGCTTGGCCAAGCACGATTGTACTGGGAGCTCAAACACATTCTGCTAGTATCCGATGAACGAAGAAGGCTTCGATAAAGTAATATATATCTTTATTACAATCAACGGGGCAATTCCAACTAAGTCTTGAAATATAGTTTGTCAAATCGTTCTCTTGGCCAGGTGGATTTCCGTCTCATGTTAATGTGGGTGCACCTCCGCATTTTGTGATATTACTATAAGCTGCCACCTTGAATGTCGTGAATTCTAGGCTGAGACACCTGTACGTATCCTCTCGTTGGTCTCTCGCTACTTTACTCATTTATTCTGTAGGGTGCCATCCATGAAGGTGGCGAACTTGGATATGCGCTATCAGTATCCTACGGTAGCGTCATGGATAAGCCAGACCTGATCACTGTATGTGTCGTCGGCGACGGCGAGTCTGAAACGGGCCCAACAGCCACCGCTTGGCACTCTCACAAGGTAAGCGCGTGGTTTTGGTACATACTTTACACGAATGAAACTAACTATGAGTGGCTTGAAAGTTCATCGACCCCGCAGAGAGCGGTGCCGTTTTACCTATATTGCATCTCAATGGGTTTAAGGTATGGGTTCGGAAATGACTCAACGACTACCATGTCTTATGGAAAACCTTAGATTTCGGAGCGTACTATTCCTGGAACCATGGACGATAAAGAGCTTGTCTGCTTATACACTGGTATGATCTACAGAATACCATGGGCGCTTTATAATAACACGAAATGGGATAGGTTACGGCTACCAAGTTCGGTTTGTAGAGTATGGCGACCTCGCAGAGTCTCCGGAAGAGCACAAGCAAAAGGAGCTCGAGTTGAACGCCAATATGGCGGCCAGCATGGAGTGGGCTTACGATGAAATTCGGTACGCATACAGGTGATTATGTGAACCATCCACTATCATTAACTGCCCATCATAGGAAAATCCAAAAGGCCGCTCGGAGCGGTAGCCCCATCGTTAAGCCGCGGTGGCCAATGATCATCATGCGAACGCCCAAAGTACTATCAAGCCTCTTCTGGTCCATCTACTACACTGACTATTTCACATTAGGGGATGACTGGTCCTCGCTCATTCAAGGGGACTCCGATTGAGGGCTCCTTCCAATCCCACCAAGTCCCGCTCCCTGCAGCGATGTCGGACGACTCTCAGCTTAAGATGCTTTCGGAGTGGCTATCGAGCTACGGCATATCCGACTTGCTTGTACAGGGCGAGCACGGGGATAGTCCAGGAGAGTTCATCAAGGAAAGCACGCTTCGCATTCTGCCCGAACGAATGGACCGGCGCTTGGGTATGCTAAAGGAGACGTATGCTGGGTATGAACCACTGGATGTGCCTGACTTCGAGGCATTTGGGAGTGACAAGCCTGGAGAGATGAGTGCTATGAAGGCTGTGGCAAGTAAGTAGTCTGTACGGGATTGAGATTTGTCAATAACCGACCATTGGCTGTAACTAGGATACCTGGCGGCCGTGATCGAAAAGAACCCGAAAACCTTCAGAATCTTTTCCCCTGATGGTATATAGATTTTCACTCGTGTATTTCAGCATCTAACTCAGTTTAATCAGAGTTCGCAAGCAACAAGCTCGACGGTGTATTCGAGAAAACGTAAGTAACCTGTAGTGTGTCGATCCAAACCATTTAGCTTACGATTTCTAATAGCGACCGACAGTTCCAATGGGATCCAATGAGTATGATGTCTAGTTTTGAAAACATAATACAAGCTCTAATATCATTGATTGATAGCTGCAAACAAGGGTGGTCGTGTTATTGAAATGTTGTCCGAGCATAGTAAGCCATGATCCCCAATAGTATCGCACTCTGGTACTTATTCTCACCAAACGATAGCACTGCAGGGATTCTTGCAAGGCTACACTTTGACAGGTAAGTCAGCGCTATAACTTTATGTTTCACGATAACTATATTGTATTCAACTAGGCCGCACTGGTTTATTCCCATCGTACGAGGCGTTCATCGGAATCGTCGGCACTATGGTATGTTATATTTGTGTCCAAATGCCGCGCTAAAGCCTAACTTGGCGGTCCATCTAGGTTGAGCAGTACGCCAAGTTCTTGAAGATGGCACGTGAAACAAAATGGCGCGAGGACGTTGCATCTCTCAACTACATCGAGACTTCCACACTCTGGAGGCAAGAGCACAACGGGTTCTCTCACCAGAACCCCGGGTTTATTGGACAGTTGCTTACACTGCCTCGCAACATGGTCCGCATATATCTGCCTCCAGATGCGAACTGTGCCATATCAGTGATGGCGCATTGTTTGAGGTCAAAGAACTACGTCAACTTGGTATGTCATGTGCACAGGTTTTGAGGCGCATATACTTATAGTCTATAATAGATGATCGGTAGCAAGGCTGACAGTCCTTCGTTCCTGACCGTCGAAGAAGCAAACCGGCATTGCATCGCAGGAGCTTCGGTCTGGAGACGCTTCTCGACCGACGAAGGCAAGAACCCGGATATCACGCTCGTGGGTATAGGTGTCGAGACGACTACGGAAGTCATTGTAAGTTACCAATTTGACCTCTATGCGGACACCTCACCGTGTGGATGTGATTCTAGGCAGCAGGAACGCTCCTGAAGAAGGAAGGGATTCGTGTCCGGATTGTCAACGTTGTTGGTAGGTCGAGTCATAATAGTGGCCGTCTTCAGTGACTAAGACGTTTCGGCAGACTTAATGGTATTGGGCGAGCCCGGCGAACACCCGCATGCCTTGACTCATGAAGCAATGGATACCCTCTTTGGTGCTGACAATCCAGTCATTATCAATTTCCATGGGTACCCATCCCATGTCAAATCCCTTCTCTTCTCGCGAAACCAATCTCTTTCGAGACGCCGGTTCGAAGTCTTGGGATATGTAAGTCTTATTCGTATTTGCCTCTGGTTCGGTGTCCAATGCTGCCCCACTTCAGATTGAGGAAGGTACAACTACGACCCCTTGGAGCATGTTACGCCTAAATCAAGGTGAGGGGTATTTGAAGACGTTCTTCGAACATGTCTGATTTTGATATGCAGCTGGACGATATGATATTGCGGCTAAGGCTGTTTCCCTGGTCGCTCATTACAACAAGGAACATACGATTGCTCCTCGGGTGAGTTGGGTAAATATTCTGTTAGAGCAATCATTCTAAGCATGATTTGTGCGCCAGTCCCATGAACTGAGCTCGTATTTCCTGCACAAGAACCAAGGTAAGAGATAGGATCACTCGATTTTTTCAGGGACTAAACTTGGCCCTTTCAGTGGAAGCTCGTTATTCCATGGAGTATGGACGAGACTCCCCGGAGGTAACTCAATCTGTACTATAGCCTCAATACCAAGACGACCCTGTGTAAAAAATGTAGTCACTCCTCATTGTACATATGAATTCTTTCGTGTAATAAATGTCTGTAGGCCATGTTACCGAGCCTTGTGGGTTTGAGAGCACTCATGGCATGAGGCCAGACCATCATGAGTTTGGTTCTACTTCGTGATTGTCCAGGGCTGGAGCTAAGGCTGTTCCAAACTTCCACTCGCATTTCAAGGACATCAGGAGACACATACGTTCAACCATGCATCTACGTAATCATCAACTCGCCACTACACTCAATTCAAATCCCTAGACTCGTAGAAATGTTTTGCCAGCTTAGCGCATTGACCTTCTTCGTCCTGATGATGCCCGTTACACGTTAATCGTGGACGTGAAAACCAAATGCATGAACGCACCGTCAGACAGACAAACAATCTCAACTTGCTCCCTTTTCTTGATATCTCGGTGACCGTGTCCTTGTTGTTTCCAACAGCTTCGTTTGCACTCTGGTCGACGCTGCACCCCATCCACCCAAACATGTTCCCAACATCCTGTCTGAGCTGAGCCGACTTCTCACCGATCCCGCCTGAGAACACGATTCCATCCAGCTTTCCTCCTGTCCCTTGAGCCTTGACGACGTACGACCCAACATAGTTCATCAATCTATCCAGAAACAAGTCGTATGTAAGCCGTGCTTTTTCGTCTTTGGAAACATTCGACGTAATTTCGCCAAATTGAGGAGTACCGGCCAGGGCCTGGAGTCCGCCTTGTTTGTTCATAACGATCTCTGCTTTTGCGCACTGGCCCCCAGGAATATCGGTCGGCTCAGAGGCATTGGGCGTATGGTGGAAAATGAGTACTGGGTCGACCGAACCTGTACGAGTACCTCCGGGAAGACCTACAGTACAATAAGACATCGCAATTCGATCATGTAGGATAAACGCACCGTCTAAAGGTGTAAGGCCCATGCTTGTATCATAGCTCTTTCCATCTTTGATGAGACACACGCTCGCACCGTTTCCGAGATGAGCGACTACGAGCGAACATTGTTCTTTAGGTTTGCCGATATGGGAGGATAGGCTGTCGAGGATGGATGCATAAGAAAGACCGTGCGCGCCGTACTTGCGCAACGGGATTGGTGAGTCCTCAGGGCTAGGCGCTAGCGGGTATGTATAGACGTGCGGTGGGATCGTAGAGTGGAACATGGTATCAAATAACAGAATTTGTCGGGCGGCAGGAATATGCTTTAAACAGACTACCCGAGTTGGTAAGTTTTGGAAGAAAGATCCGTCTAGGACAGACTCACATCGTACAACTTGTACAGCGAAATGGTTCTGACGAGGGGTCAGTCAGAATGACTATAGCTAATGAGGTTGAGCTTACGTGTAGTGGAGCGAACGCGCTGAGTGCATCCATCATCTGCAGTCCTTCCTCATGTCCTGGCCAGATGGCCATTGGCTCCGACTCGGTGCCTCCATGAACTACGCGATGTGCAACAACTTTGACGAGATCTCGAGCGCGTGGTCGTGACTTGGAGTCGTCTTTCGGGGCGAAATGCTTGGATGAAGAACCTTCGAGAAGTGATATTACGCGTTCGAATACATCTTCGTCTATGGCCACGAGTTGTTAGACTTTATTGCGGTAGATTGGCATCGAAACCACTCACACGGCATGCCTTCCTTCTCCTCTTCGCTCACCTTTTCATCCTCATTTTGTCCGGGCTCATGTACCGTATACTTGATGGATGGCTTTGCACCCTTGACTTCGACGTTGGACGCCGAGCCGGAGATGAGGGTGTCGAGGTTAGAAAGAGAGTAGAGTTTGAATTTGATTGACGAGGATCCACAATTCTAATTAGGCTGTATTAGGTAAGGATGTTCATCACCACGCTTGGGACGAACCACTGCGAGCAACATGTCCGTCGCCATTGTTGAGATGTCTGCGTCGTTCTGAGGTCAAGTTCAAGTTAAAATCAAACCCAATTTGTTCTTTCGAGCCTCCACGATTCCAGCGGCCGTTTGCGTCACGTCATGATTCATGATCCACTGAGCACCTTCGTCATAGAACTCGCTATGATGTACAGGCGCCGACCCGAGCTCTATATAGCACTTCAACCGGTTTCGGCTGATCCATACTTCTCGCCCTGCTATCATGGCCAACCGTGGCACTCCCCCCAAGCCCTCGTCGCTTCCTGAAGACATCCTCAAACAACTCAAAGTTGACGATACTATTGATATCGAGCAAGCCCGTCAAAAGTATGATCTTGAAGCAATACTAAGCTTTCAGAGAATGTAAGCCTAGAGTGAACATCTTTCGTATGCGGAAATTGAAGGACGTTGCAGTGCCAATTATTTGGCTGTTGCGCAGATTTTCCTCCAGTCTAACGCACGTTTGACTGAGCCCCTCGACAAGAAGCATGTCAAAGCTCGCCTTTTGGGACACTTTGGAACATGGTTAGCCACACCCGCCTTGATAATTCCTATCCTATTCCAATGACGTTTTTGCTCTAGTCCTGGGTTGAATTTAACTTACGCACATGCGTCTGCCCTCATTACTCGTCACGCTAAGAATGGCGATGATGTTCAGATGCTCTACGTGACAGGACCCGGTCATGGCGCGCCTGCGATCTTGGCCTGCCTGTATCTCGAGGGCTCTATATCACGATTCTACCCTCAGGTAAATACAATGAGTCTTCCCGAATACAAACATAACATTATTTCTTAATTTGCTAGTATTCGATGAACGAACAAGGTTTCGACAAGGCAAGTCGTTATGCTTGATACAACTATACCCGGATTTTCTTAACCATAGCACCTACAATACAGTTTGTCAAGTCGTTTTCTTGGCCGGGTGGATTCCCCTCGCACGTCAACGTAAGTAAATACTACTTGGCTAGCCCCGAACAACACTCATGTGTCTTCACATAGGCCGAAACACCAGTACGTTTATTCGGTTGTCGATTTACGGTCTGGCTACTAATATAACCACGTAGGGTGCAATCCATGAAGGCGGAGAACTTGGGTATGCGCTCGCGGTTTCGTACGGCAGTGTTATGGATAAACCGGACCTTATCACTGTATGCATCGTGGGCGATGGGGAGTCCGAGACAGGACCAACAGCGACAGCTTGGCATGGGCACAAAGTGAGAAATACCATTTAATATATATCTCTGATACTAAAGGATTTGCAAGTTTATCGATCCTGCGGAGAGCGGTGCTGTTTTGCCGATTTTGCATGTGAATGGGTACAAGGTACGACACTGAAACCTCCGTCTGTCCGCGGCCCTCCCTGATGTTTCATGCCAGATTTCCGAGCGCACTATTCCGGGTACGATGGATGATATAGAGCTTGTTTGCTTGTACACTGGTAAGAGTCCTGCTTGTTTTCAGACACCCGCTTGACCGGAACCTGCCTCGTAGGTTACGGCTACCAGGTTCGGTTCGTAGAGTATGGTGACCTCGCCGAGTCGCATGAAGAGCACAAAGAGAAGGAGATCGCGCTCAATGCCAAAATGGCGGCCAGCATGGAATGGGCTTATGACGAAATTCGGTATGTCCGCATATAGCCACCATGACTACATGTGTTAAGCTATGACCAATATCACAGAAAGATCCAAAAGGCCGCTCGGAGCGGGAAGCCCATTGTCAAACCTCGCTGGCCACTGATTATCATGCGCACACCCAAGGTAGATCGGACCGCTCGGGTTGCCCACCTCTACCATACTAACGACCAGCGCAGGGAATGACCGGCCCCCGCTCTCTCAAGGACACACCCCTCGAAGGCTCTTTCCAATCGCATCAAGTTCCACTAGCTGCAGCTATGTCGGACGATTCGCAGCTCAAGATCCTGTCGGATTGGCTATCGAGCTATGGCGTGTCCGAGCTTCTTGTCGAGGGTGGGCATGGGGACAAGCCGGATGAATTTATCAAGGAAAGCGTGCTCCGTATCTTGCCCGAGCGGATCGACCGACGACTAGGCATGATAAGAGAAAGCTATTCAGGTTATGAGAAATTGGACGTCCCTGATTTCGAGCCATTTGGGAGCGATAAGCCGGGAGAGATGAGTGCTATGAAGGCGGTGGCAAGTATGTTGTTTATTTTTGTGACGGGGGCTACCAAAACCAAAATAACGACCGATTTTCAGAGTACTTGGGCGCTGTGATCGAAAAGAATCCAAGGTCTTTTAGGATCTTTTCTCCTGATGGTATGTAGGACACCCTGTGATTGTGCCCACTGACTAACATCGTATGGGCAGAATTCGCAAGCAACAAGCTTGATGGCGTACTTGAGAAAACGTAAGGCTGAAATAACCACATCCGACCCACAACTTACCCAGTTTACTACAGTAATCGCCAATTCCAGTGGGATCCTATGAGTATGGCTATTGCATCTGAGAAAGAGTATGACCCGCTAATGCTCTCGTCCGATTATTAGCTGCAAACAAAGGCGGCCGAGTTATCGAAATGTTGTCGGAACATAGTACGCTGAAACCCTTTTATGTTTGTGCGAGTATCTAATGGCGTGCAAAAATAGCTTTGCAAGGTTTTATGCAGGGATATACTCTTACTGGTGTGCAGATATGTTTGTATATTCAAAGCATCTACTTGATTGTTTGTCTAGGTCGCACCGGTCTATTCCCGTCGTACGAAGCATTCATCGGTATTGTCACGACGATGGTGAGCAACACACCACTCAGCCTTAGTCCTCGCGCTGAATCGGAGCCTTTTCAGGTCGAACAATATGCCAAATTCCTAAAAATGGCACTTGAAACCAAATGGCGTGGAGATGTTGCGTCACTCAACTACATCGAGACTTCTACACTGTGGAGACAAGAGCACAACGGATACTCGCATCAGAATCCCGGGTTCATTGGGCAACTGCTCACCCTACCTCGCAACATGGTTCGCATATACCTGCCTCCAGATGCGAATTGTGCTGTATCAGTGATGGCGCATTGCCTGAGGTCGAAGAACTACGTCAATCTGGTATGCCTCGTGAACCATCTCGTTTAGTGTGTACTGACGCTTTTCGGTAGATTATTGGAAGCAAGGCCAACAGCCCTTCATTCCTTACTGTCGAAGAAGCAAAGCGACATTGCATTGCAGGAGCATCGGTCTGGAGACGCTTTTCGACCGACGAAGGCAAGAACCCGGATATCACGCTTGTGGGAATTGGCGTCGAGACAACTACAGAAGTCATCGTAAGGACTCGATCTACCTTGTATGCGTACACCTCACCATACTCATATGACCTTAGGCGGCAGGAACACTCTTAAAGAATGAAGGGATTCGTGTCCGGATTGTTAACATTGTTGGTGCGTCGATCTTCCTTTTACATTTAGGTCCAACTAGACCTATCCAACAGATCTCATGGTGCTGGGTGAGCCTGGAGAGCATCCACACGCTCTAAGTCACGACGCAATCGATGCTCTTTTCGGCGTTGACAATCCGGTCATTATCAACTTCCATGGGTATCCGCTGCACGTCAAGTCGTTGCTGTTCTCGCGACACCATGCCATCTCGAGACAGAGATTTGAGGTTTTGGGCTATGTGAGTGTCTTTAATGAGCATCCTATCGCGCAGTCGCTGATTCTTTCTTAGATTGAAGAGGGTACCACCACGACTCCATGGAGTATGCTACGCCTCAACAAGGGTGAGCGTCATTATTTGGCTTTGACCCATGCTGACTGTACATGCAGCTGGGCGGTATGATATTGCGGCCAAGGCGGTTTCGTTGGTCGCCCACCACAATAAGGAACATGACATCGTCACTAGGGTAAGCGATACAAGACCGTATTACTATAAAGTTGCTTGACTAGGCGCTTTGTTAGGCCCATGAATTAGGCTCCTATTTCCTGCACAAAAACCAAGGTTTGTATCTCATTCGATCTGCTACTCGCTGAAAGCTGAGGCGATTTTTCTAGTGGAAGCTCGTTTTGCCTTGGAGCACGGGCAGGACTCTGAGGAGGTGACGAAATCGGTGGTGTGAATGACTAGTTTCGCTATAAAAAAAAAGGTCTTGTATGCGTTATTTTGTTCTGTATGAATGATTGAGAGAGGTGGTGTAGCTACCTAGAATCATGTATTGCTTATGAACTTGATTAATAGTATTGAAGCAGCGATGCACGATGAACTGACAGATGCATGCTATGAACATGGAAAACAATCAGCCCACACCAAGATCTGGAGCGGGGTATCTGTTGATCCCAATGTATCTAATTAATTAAAGTCTAAATAATTAGGCTTCAAGGCGACATCGGATGAGCCAATCTGCGTGTTGATCGAAATGGCAACATAATTTTGTTATACTTCTTCAGCCAAGACTTGTAATGTTTTTGACAGCTCCTTTCTGCTGGTGCCCCCCAGCCGCCGCCCCACCTGTATGGCTTCATACCTGGCTGGCCGAGCGATAACGTTGTCAGTACCCTCATCCCTTTTACTCAGAAGCCTCGACCTGGTTGCCAACCCGGGTGTATGATTATGACATCATATACGTATAGCCTTTACAATGCATACAGCTTCTGTGCGCCAATGGCTTGCGACCTGGCACCAAAGTGCAGAGACCTCCACGACACATGGCCAAGACAATTCCACGAGTGCCGTACACACCCCGACTCGGCCCGGTCAATTCGGGCGTTGTTTACGTCACGCCCCTGTCACGCTCCCTTGGTTGTCCTCCTGCATGCAGGAGAATCAGACAACGCATATCCCCCATCACCCGGCGAGCGCATAGAACTATTCGGCGACTGATTTACTTGCCAGATTTGTACCAGGAACTTATTTAGCACACCGTCGCTTCCCGGCCTCGGAAGGAGGTCACGCGCGACACGATTCGAGACCAATCCGTCGCTTGGCGATCAGCAACGGCCCTTTGAAAAGCGTTGCGGCGTAGCATGCACAGGATGAGGTACAGTGCTATGCGGACGCGTGGCAAGTAAAAAAAAAAGTTGCTCCTTTGGGTGCCGAAGGACAAGTTTAGGACATTGCTGGGCGTGGTATGACAGCACGGATGCCAATCCAGCCAACGATAAGATTCAGGTCGACAGCGTAGGCACCGGTTCTAGACAGAAAGAAGCGTCTGAAACAGCGCGGGGATGAAATTCGAATTTTGATATTTTGTGACCAGGAACGTGACTGCTTGGGTGTTGGGAGCTCTTATTCCCAAGCGCCTCGTCCCGACCCCCCCCCCCCAAGTGGATTGTAAGGTCGACTAAGCGATTGCGCAGCATCGCCGTAAGTTATTTTCTGCTCGCACCTGCTCCATTTTTGACGTAGGATTACGATCAACCGTGATATTTGTCCGGTTGCCAGCCCACATTCGTTTCCGTTCACGAGCTTCCATCGTTTCGCCCTCCGCTCCCTCTCCCACCACACCCGCCCCACCGCCCGCTGCAGCTACAACACCCCTTTCGCCAGTGCTGGCGCGGCGTCTGCTCATAGAGCACCCACACTCCTTACCATGCTGCTCAACTCTCTTCTCGCACTTTTTGCACTAGTCCTCGTCCCGCTCGACGGTGCTGCTGCCATCCATGAGAGCTACAAACACTCTCATGCCCGCCGCTCGCTCGAGCACCCTGGGTCCCTCAGACATCGCGCTCGTTCCCCGGCCGTCGACCTCGGTATCCAACATCGCAAACCCCAGCTCGCTCGCGATTTGCTGGATGGCAAGTTCCAGACCTTTGTCCAGATAATCGTTGATTAATCCTTTTCTTCTTCCCAGGTCTTGGGTCCGACGAGATTCTAACCGTGACCGCAACGGATTCAACAACATCTGCGGCCGCAACGACTACTTCCGAATCGAGTAGCAGTGAAACACCTACCAAGGACGCGGCTACTACATCAGATACACCAACCACTACCTCTGAATCTGCCTCTGCCACCCCGACCACTACCTCGAAAGACGATCCCACCACTACCTCAGAAGCCGAATCTGCGTCTCCAACTTCGACTCCTGCCTCCAGGTCGGAATCCAGCCCGACTTCTACGTCACGGGATTGCGGGTTGCTTGGCCTTGGGTGCGCTCTTACCCCCACCACCAGCTCTACCCCAGCTCCCACCACCGCTGCTGACCCGACTTCAGCCTCGAGCACCGCTGACCCAACGACGACGTCTGCCCCCGAGACCACGCCAACGGCAACGCAGTCGGATCCAGCTCCAACTACTACTTCCGGCAGTTCTTCCTCGAATCTGTTGGGTGTTACGTCCAATGTTCTCCCCTCTGATACCACCAGCGCCGCCCCTACGTCAACCGACACACCCGATACATCTGTTGCCCCGACTAGTAGCGCTCCTGCTCCAACCAGCACTGCTTCGACCAGCCAGACTCCTTCGTCCAGCAAGCCTTTGGTCCAGACCTCGGTCCTAGAGTCTTTGACTGACGTTGCGCCAACGACTACCCAGTCTCCTTCTGGAACCAAGTCGGTCTCAGTCAACTCTACTCCTACGACCGATGTCATCGAGTCACTTACAACCACCCAGCCGGCATCGAATACCCCCTCGCCTACAGCCACAGCAACTTCGCGTATCCCCACCGGAAGCTCAGCATCTGCGTCTCAAACAGATTCGATCACCTCGCAGGTTTTCACAGTGAGCGTGACCGACCAGACGACGTTTACGGAAACCAACACTCGCAGCGCGTCTCAGTCGTCGGCGACGGGCACGAGGAGCGCGTCGGCTACTCAGTCAAACACGGCTTCTGCTACCGTTTCGACCCAAACCGGCAGTGCAACTGTTTCATCCGAGACTGAGACCGAGACCGGCACTGCTTCCCAAACTACCCGGACCGACAGCGTTTCCCAGTCGTCACGTACTGATACAGCGTCGCAGTCGTCGCGTACTGATACCGCATCCCAGTCAACGCGTACTGGCACAGCCTCGCAGTCGACTGTGACTGGCACTCAATCGGTTTCGGACACGACCAGCGAGAGTGGGACGTCGACTGGTACCAAGACGATGACCGTGACCTTCCCGACGGCGTCGGTGAACCAAACCTCGACGACTCGGTCTGGGTCGATCACTGGTACCGGTACGGCATCCGTGACGTCGACTATTACCGACTCGGCGTCGTCGACCACGTCCACGTCGGTATCTGTTCCCCCTCAGTTCTCGTTTATCACCGCGAGCTCTCTTGTCGTGCCCAATATGACGACGTCGACCACTGCTAGTGCTTCTGTCACGCAGACTGATCCCGACGCGGTTGCTACTTCCTCTGGAGTCTCGACTACTGCTTTTGCAACCCCGTCTCCGTTCCCGAGTGCCCTCCCGAAACTTATTGTCCCACTGGTTGGAGGTGTCAACCCTGCAAAGGATGCTAGTATACTAGCAGGCTATTCGTTGATCCATATGTTGTTCCAGCCTGGGCTTAGCTGGCCGTTTGTAGTCAGCCACCAGGATACCATTGCTCAGCTGTTCCTGTATACGCCACAAATGGTTGCAACCGCGCTGGGACTGACAGGCAAGTCTAATTTGTACAACGTCCAGAGAAATTGGCTCACAGTTTGATTTTAGAGGACCAAGTCAAGACGTATGCGCTCGAGGCCTATGTACCCGCAAACTTCAACGGCAATATCGATCAGATTCGCTGCATGTACAGTGGCTATATTCCCTCGGACCAGGTCGACGACCTTGCTGCCCAGATGCGCGCCAAACAGTCCCCTCTCTACACCCAGCAGCCTGGCTCTATCCCTGCTCAGATTGCGGCGCTCATCGATCCGTCTCTGCCACCCACTTCTGGCGGCAACACTGGCTCAGGCGGTACTGGCCCTGGTTCCAATGGCTCGGGCGCAAACGACGGAAGCTCAAACGGTACGGACAACAGCCGACGTGACGCGATTATTGGTGTGTGCACGGCGTTTGGTGTCCTGCTCTTGGCCGTGGCTGGGTACTTTGCGATCCGGAACGCGAAGCGCAAGCGTGAGGAGCGGCACTACCCGATCAGTCCTCAGTATGAACGTACGGGCGCGCATTCGCCGTCTGAACAGATGTCTGAGCGTCCTCGGAGCTTCTTTTTCGCGGAAGATTCGTTGCGTGGATACCAAGCCGGGGCTCAGGCAACGGACGAGTACAATTATAGGCAAGCACCTTCACACCGTCGTGTCCCGGTCCAGACCAGCGCAATCTCGGCGCCCGTCTTGCGCGAGAGCAGTCTCAATTGGTAGACGGGGCTCTTGATCTATCCTGTCGTAGTCTTTTTTGGTTTGGTCTTTTTGCCACCTTTTCCTTCTTCTTTCCTTGTCTGTTTTGCTTTTTCTTGATTACCCTCGGGTATACTTGTTGTTTCGCACGTACAAATTTACCTATTGTTAACCCTTTTATTTACTTGGTGATTTAAGACGGTTTCTGGGTCACGAATAGTCTTTTTTGTGTTTACTCTTACGCCCTTTTGTACGCCGGACTTTTTAGCGGATTATTTGTGTTCTTTCTAGGCTGGCTAATGTACTATGCCTGTGGCCCCATCTTTCTGACGCGGAGCGTTGCTAGAGCGTAGTATAACGTTGCAGCTTGTGAATGAAAACCATATGTATACACTTTGTTCCATCGAGCATTGGGCAAACTGCGGTCTATGCATCAAGATCTCAGGTTATACGGTTTCGATTTCTCCCTACGAACTGGACCTTTTGCCGCACGACGAGGTTGCTGTAATTAGTATCGGCCTTCAGGCTGGCAGCAAAAACTATCAAAGTTGACGTACCTGGCGAGTTGGCGGAGTGGAACTATAATTTGCGACTATTTCTTCTTTTTTTGATACCGAGGTAAGGTGACGGGGACCGAGGATCCTCTTTATATGCCAGGATATTGCGCCGAGCGATCCCTTGTGCAATAAGCCATTCTACAAACGATGTCAATGTATGGGTGGTTTTGTAGCTTCAAGACTCTACCAGGATGGCGAACTTTGAACAAGGGCCGATGCTCGTGTTGATTCGCTGGTTTGATATTATAGATCTCGATTGGCTCTACAATTGGCTCTGTTCTCTGCGGCATGGATGTCGGGCCTGTGCCATATTCGACTTTTTTTACTCTCATCGAACGGAGCTGCCATGCCTTCGACGCATTCATCGTAATCTAGCACGTGCTCTACCTCGATTCGCTCTTTCTCATCTTCATCAGGTGGTTCCCCTTCGAATGCCTAGTGCAAGCGCACAAGTATCGTGCTTAAGAAACACGTGGTGTCTAGCGTATCCTTTCCACTCTCTACACGACAAGTTTGCATCAACATGTCTACGAGCTTGAAGATGAGCTGGGGACCACTAACTGGTCGTTTCCCGACGCGTACGTGAAACCCAGTGGGTGCTTTACCTCTATACTCCCTCCCTGGGAACCAACGTCTGCAGCTTCCAGCTCTGGGCAGTCTTTGTTGGGTCTCGCGGCGGGATTAAACCAACCATGACCCAGATATAGGTCTCCATCCGATTCTACAGATACACTGAACCCGGCACCTTTGACCTTGGAACCCTGAGGGGAGTGGTTGTATGCTGCATGTACACATAACAGTTCTCCAGGGGTACCCGGTATTATACACCTGGAGAGTCTTGTCAGCTTCAAAATAAACCCAACAGCAAGAACAATCTGACTCGTTGCTGTCAATATTTATGTTGAACCGAGCTTCCCAGTCGCGAAACTCCCGTGTCTTGTGAAGATACCCAGGGATAGCTTTATTGTGTTCGCCCCCACTGTTGCCAATGATCACGGTAACCCCCCCCCCCCAGGTTCCAGTTTTGATAGCGAGCGAGGCATAAGATATTGTTTCGGAAGGGGGAGAGGCGATAGTACTTTTGAAGTATGAAGTCGAAACATATAAATATTGAGTCACTGAGTGGTCTAAACAAGATAACGAAACTACCAATCCAGGAGATCTAAAGTCTAATCACTAGGGCAAAGGGTCTGATATGAAGATTATCCTGCGCAAAACTGAAGGAGGCCGAATCGAATCCGTCAGCTCCTTCCAGGGCGATCTGGACCACCGAGCCGTCAAGCTACTTAGCAAAGCAGAACAGTGAATATTGCTGTCCTAGGCGCAAGCATTGTATGATGTCCCAGCTTGTGGATGAAATGCATTGTGCATGTGCCGCGCCCGCAGCTAACAGTTATAGTAAACAGCATCCAATTTATAAAATTTCTCCAGGTATACCGATAGCCGTGGCGCCCGGGCCCGCTGTCCCAAGGGCGAACCCGGTTTAAACGGTTATCATTCGCCCGAGTTGAGCTTCGAAATTATAGGTGCTAAGGCAGTCTAGCTATACGGAACGCGTTTTGTTTATTCTGCTGCAAGGCATCCCCACACACCGAAGGAGACGAGCTCCAGTAGTATGACAAAATGAGGATATATACGATATATGGCCATTACATTCGAAAGCTAGGCCAAGCAGAAAGTAGGGGCGATTAGAGAGTAGACAATAGCCAATAGAAGACAGAGAGTAGAGAGTAGAGTAGAGAGAGAGAGGCAGCGGAGGCCGGTATAAAGTCTACGAAGGCGGGAGTCAGGCAGAGCTCGGGCGGATCCGTCGGCTTACAGTTCATGAGCGACCGTCTGGCGTGCGGCTGTCCAACAATCCGCGTACTTTTTACGGAGCAGGACTGCCACATGAGATAGTTCAAGCTTCAGATCCCTTCCCCGCCTCTCAGTGTTCGCTCGTCATTTCAGGCAGCCCATTCGCTTGTGCGAATGGACGCATGACGACCTCGCCAAGCCTATAGCGTTGGACGAGGACACTCCCAACGCGCAAAACTTACCAGAGTCGTTGCGGGTCACTTCAGCGCAGCTCATCTCTCGATGAACGCATGACCTAGCGTCCGACTCTGGCCGTCCGCTCGGCGCTGACAAGACGTCCGGCCGCGTACACTAGGCACGAGTTCCTCGACCTGCCGGGCGCTCAGAGGGCCTCCCAACGTCGGTCGAGTTCGAGTCTGGTACGGTATTGACGGCCGGAGACTGGTGCAGCGTTTTGTCCAAGCCGAGTCGCCGGTCCGGGTCGCACTGATCACGAAGGCAGCCGTATCCATTATGGACACGACGCAGGATGCGGGCAGACCAAGGGCTGGCGGTCGGGTTATAGGCAAGCGGCAAATGCGCGAAGGAGAGTGCTAAGGCAGAGTCAGTAGTGATTGCGGGAGGTAAGCTAGATGAACATACCGATCGGAGAGGCTATCACCGAGTTGAAAGCACGACATACAAAACACGGCATGGAGAAAAGAAAAAGAAAAAGACATTAGAGAGAATATGAGAGATGAAAGAAGAAATATAGTTTGAGTTTTATTTCGTTTGAGGGGGCAATAGAAACCTAATATGATATATTAGTTAACCGCACGATATACACACAAAAATCCGATCAACAGCTTACCCAAAGGCTAGCCACAAGTGAACGGAGGACGACGAACCCGAGCGTGGCCGCGGGCCTAGTCATGTAACTGCTCGATGCGTATAAAATCGAGCAGAGGTGCAACTGGATAGGGACGACGATGAGAGGGGTTGCAATCCATGCGGCCAAAAAACCTACTGCGAGGTGAGATATACTGGGCCATGCTGTCTAGCAAGTGCGGCGCCTCGGAGATGCGGGGGCTGAGAGGCTCAGAGGCGTCTTCATCCAGGTTGTCAGTGTCGAGCAGAAGGCAGCATCAAGAGAATCGCTTACCATAGGCCCATAGTAGAGCCGGCGACCAAGTCGAGCTCGGTTCATAGCAGTGAGAATGTGAGAGCAGGATAACGACCGCAAACTCGAGTCAAGGGATGGGAGTGTAGAGTAGAGGGGATGGGAGAGCTGGGTAGCTGCCGTCTATCGTCTCAGAGGTGAGCTACTTATACCGCCTGGGGCTGGCTTGTGCGTCGGATGCAGATACTGCGAGCATCGCGGCAGCTCGGGGGAGCAGCGTGCCCAGCCAAGGTCCAACACAGACCCCGCCCCCTATCTTCCAGCGTTCAACCTCCGACGACCGAAGCGTCGCTCCTAGGGACTCGGGGATATCGAGGGTACGCAATGAAATTGAGACCTGATAAGAGCGAAAAGTGCAGAGTCCTCGGCAGCAGGCGTCGGGATGTGTGTGCAAATGTTTACGCGTCTTTTCCCCAACGCGAAACATCAAGGAATCGCAGTGCCGACAACGCATATACGCTGCTGGCAGCTTATCTCCGTTGGCGCCAAGAATATGCAGATCCTTGAGTCAGCATGGTGTCATCGGTCAGGCGGACGAGCGGCGGAGACGGTCCTAGTCGATGCTCGGGCCTCTCGAGCCCCCGCGTATCGAACGATCCGGCCGGCGAGTCTAAATCAAGACTCCAGCTCTGCGCCAAGGAAAGCTATTCTTGTTGAATGAATCATATACTGAGGTACGAAAGGCTGGCCTGTATCTTATGCACATGCGATTGCGGCGCAGTCATGAGTAAGATGCTTTGCCAGTTAAATTCAAGATTAAGCGAAGAAGGTTAATTTGTAGGACAGTTTATCAACTTTTGTACACCTATGACTAGTTATATGTATAGTTCATTCAACAAGAATAGCTTTCCTTGGCGCAGAGCTGGAGTCTTGATTTAGACTCGCCGGCCGGATCGTTCGATACGCGGGGGCTCGAGAGGCCCGAGCATCGACTAGGACCGTCTCCGCCGCTCGTCCGCCTGACCGATGACACCATGCTGACTCAAGGATCTGCATATTCTTGGCGCCAACGGAGATAAGCTGCCAGCAGCGTATATGCGTTGTCGGCACTGCGATTCCTTGATGTTTCGCGTTGGGGAAAAGACGCGTAAACATTTGCACACACATCCCGACGCCTGCTGCCGAGGACTCTGCACTTTTCGCTCTTATCAGGTCTCAATTTCATTGCGTACCCTCGATATCCCCGAGTCCCTAGGAGCGACGCTTCGGTCGTCGGAGGTTGAACGCTGGAAGATAGGGGGCGGGGTCTGTGTTGGACCTTGGCTGGGCACGCTGCTCCCCCGAGCTGCCGCGATGCTCGCAGTATCTGCATCCGACGCACAAGCCAGCCCCAGGCGGTATAAGTAGCTCACCTCTGAGACGATAGACGGCAGCTACCCAGCTCTCCCATCCCCTCTACTCTACACTCCCATCCCTTGACTCGAGTTTGCGGTCGTTATCCTGCTCTCACATTCTCACTGCTATGAACCGAGCTCGACTTGGTCGCCGGCTCTACTATGGGCCTATGGTAAGCGATTCTCTTGATGCTGCCTTCTGCTCGACACTGACAACCTGGATGAAGACGCCTCTGAGCCTCTCAGCCCCCGCATCTCCGAGGCGCCGCACTTGCTAGACAGCATGGCCCAGTATATCTCACCTCGCAGTAGGTTTTTTGGCCGCATGGATTGCAACCCCTCTCATCGTCGTCCCTATCCAGTTGCACCTCTGCTCGATTTTATACGCATCGAGCAGTTACATGACTAGGCCCGCGGCCACGCTCGGGTTCGTCGTCCTCCGTTCACTTGTGGCTAGCCTTTGGGTAAGCTGTTGATCGGATTTTTGTGTGTATATCGTGCGGTTAACTAATATATCATATTAGGTTTCTATTGCCCCCTCAAACGAAATAAAACTCAAACTATATTTCTTCTTTCATCTCTCATATTCTCTCTAATGTCTTTTTCTTTTTCTTTTCTCCATGCCGTGTTTTGTATGTCGTGCTTTCAACTCGGTGATAGCCTCTCCGATCGGTATGTTCATCTAGCTTACCTCCCGCAATCACTACTGACTCTGCCTTAGCACTCTCCTTCGCGCATTTGCCGCTTGCCTATAACCCGACCGCCAGCCCTTGGTCTGCCCGCATCCTGCGTCGTGTCCATAATGGATACGGCTGCCTTCGTGATCAGTGCGACCCGGACCGGCGACTCGGCTTGGACAAAACGCTGCACCAGTCTCCGGCCGTCAATACCGTACCAGACTCGAACTCGACCGACGTTGGGAGGCCCTCTGAGCGCCCGGCAGGTCGAGGAACTCGTGCCTAGTGTACGCGGCCGGACGTCTTGTCAGCGCCGAGCGGACGGCCAGAGTCGGACGCTAGGTCATGCGTTCATCGAGAGATGAGCTGCGCTGAAGTGACCCGCAACGACTCTGGTAAGTTTTGCGCGTTGGGAGTGTCCTCGTCCAACGCTATAGGCTTGGCGAGGTCGTCATGCGTCCATTCGCACAAGCGAATGGGCTGCCTGAAATGACGAGCGAACACTGAGAGGCGGGGAAGGGATCTGAAGCTTGAACTATCTCATGTGGCAGTCCTGCTCCGTAAAAAGTACGTGACCTATATCCAAGATTCTTTTTGCTGACGTTTATGACAGAAAGAACCAACACCTTAACTCATGCGAAAGTGTACGGAGCCGGATTGGTCTATGGTCTTGCGATATAGGATACAGTAGTGATTTGAAAGCATACCCACCTTAAAACAATCGATAATATGTGAACATGGGAGTATAGACGCTGGTTTACTATAGCAAAGAGTGTATGCGATTGTTCTCCTAGACGACCATATAGCAAGCGAGCCCCGTTGAGTAGGACATGAGTGCTCGTACCGGAGCAACGATAACCCCCGATTTGTGTCGGAGCGTTTCGGATCTCTAACACCTCTCTCTACCATATTAACTTCTACCGCACTATTCTCTCGTCCAACTGACTCAAATACTGTAAACGTCTAAATTGGTTCTGAATCGGCTGTGTAATTTTACCTTGCCTTCCATTCTGCTTGTTCGTACTGGATTCATTATTGGTTTGCTGACCTGGTCTGTTGATTTTCGAGGCCATCCTCTTTTGCTTGATAGTAATCTCGCTGCGTTTTCAGCTCGAATACCTCTAGTGTATCAGCCATGCAGCGTTTTGCACAACGATGCTAGCCACGGCCTCTGCAGATGAGATCTTTTAGGCACATTGTGAAATCGCGATTTTTAACACAACGTCTGACGCCAAATTTAAAAGAAATTTGAATGATGTTTTGGTTAACAGGAATTGTGAGATGACGCTGGATTTGGTGTATTTACTATGATAGATTCACACAATCCTATTCGTTCGACAAAAGGTCAAATAGTGACAAGTAGCTAAAGGACTGGCATCAAATCGTGAACTCGACGCACATATCAAGGTTACCCTTTGTATGGCTTGGACCTTCTAGATCGAGTGGTGCGAGTAGCTCCCTTTGAGTTATTACGAGTCTGCCAACATCAGATTCACCTTTTAGTATGGCTCATCCACCACAATTACCGAACTCGCGCTGGTGTAGCCGGTTCCAGCTTCACAACCGATTCCTCCTCTTTTTTGACTTTGGGAATGCGCGACGGTAGCCTAGGATAGACTCTGCGTGGAAGGGTGCTGCGTGGGGCGCATCCTTCGGCAACAAGAACCTCTATTATAATAAAAATAGTAAAACTAACTGAGAAAAGGATATTATATAAGATCAACCTTACCCGCACTACGGTAGTGAAACTCAAAGGCATATGTCATAGTATCAACCGGTGATATGATACAGCGCTCGTCATATCGATAGGCCGTTGCAGGACTCGCGTGCATAGGGTCTATTGTTTGCTCAGTAGGCTGGGCGCCTCCACTGCTCGCGTCCAAGGACCACAGTCACGTATTCGGACAACTAAGAGGATCCCAAAAGGAAGAGAAAGCACTATACTCAACGAGGGCGCATACACGAGATCCACTTCCAAGATAAATCAACACACTCTAGGTGAATTCCGCCACTGAATACTCCTTGGATTCTGTATCTACAATTGTTCCGCACCTCCCGCTAGTGGAACTAGACCCACAGAAGCGAATGCAGATCGACTCGCCATATATTCTTGAATAAAGTTGTTCCGATTGTGCAACTTCAAGTTAAAGCCTGCAGTTCACAGCCAGGAGGAGCGCACACATGTTCTACTTGATGCAAGCTCTGAAGTACCAGGATGAGTATCGACACAAGTGCAGGCTAACGATATTGTTCAGTTATTCATATATCATAGAGGTAACCTATGCTTGAAATTTGCATAACATTCAGTTTCAAGTTGGTCCCCCTTTATAGCCCAAACGGCGGGATGTGGTGGTTGGACGCGACCAGCGGAGGTGCTCAGCTTATTGTGGGTGTTCAAGCTGTTTCCTTTTATTATTTTTCTCGTATTTTTTAACGTGCTCAAATGAGTCGTAAAACTCATAGGTCAAGATCTCGACCTGTCAGCGGTTTATTTCGATGCACGGTGAAGGTTGACGCTTGTGCATGTTTCCAAGCCGGTGCTGATAAGCCGACTTGGGTAAGTCGGTAGATCGGCAACACCTGAACTTGCAGAGGACGCTGGACGGTTGAGTTGACGCTAGTGCTCTCAGCAGTTGCATACATATATAATATGATGCATGATCCGCCCACGAAGTTCAGGTGTTTGAATCCAATCGAGCGCGCTTATTTTATATATATTTTTTGGTGCAGCGCTCGTCATGTTGATAGGCTGTTGTACGATTCGCGTACACAGTCTATTGTTTGTTCAATAAGCTGAGCACCTCCACTGGTCGCGTCCAACCACCACATCCCGCTGTTTGGGCTATAAAGGGGGACCAACTTGAAACTGAATGTTATGCAAATTTCAAGCATAGGTTACCTCTATGATATATGAATAACTGAACAATATCGTTAGCCTGCACTTGTGTCGATACTCATCCTGGTACTTCAGAGCTTGCATCAAGTAGAACATGTGTGCGCTCCTCCTGGCTGTGAACTGCAGGCTTTAACTTGAAGTTGCACAATCGGAACAACTTTATTCAAGAATATATGGCGAGTCGATCTGCATTCGCTTCTGTGGGTCTAGTTCCACTAGCGGGAGGTGCGGAACAATTGTAGATACAGAATCCAAGGAGTATTCAGTGGCGGAATTCACCTAGAGTGTGTTGATTTATCTTGGAAGTGGATCTCGTGTATGCGCCCTCGTTGAGTATAGTGCTTTCTCTTCTTTTTGGGATCCTCTTAGTTGTCCGAATACGTGACTGTGGTCCTTGGACGCGAGCAGTGGAGGCGCCCAGCCTACTGAGCAAACAATAGACCCTATGCACGCGAGTCCTGCAACGGCCTATCGATATGACGAGCGCTGTAAGAGACAAGGGCATGTTCTGAGTCCTGGCAGGGTCTATCTCCTCCAATGGCTGAACTGGGCCACGACATGCAACAAGGCCATCAATCATTTCCTTTGACTCTGGGGCTGGCATCGCATGCGCTTCAACATCATCGCGATCCGGAGAACTTCTTGGCCCGCTTGCTGGACAATCAACCGGACGGGACCATTGAACGTTGGTTCGAACGAACTGGTCATAAGGTAGGCCATGTGCATTTCCTTCTAAGAACTTGGTGAGCTCGATCAACAACCACGGTTTTCAGGTATTCGTACCCGGCGTGAACTCTCTTTTATGAAACAGAACGCGCTGTATTCCGGTACCATCCTTCGCGGCTGTGCAGTCAATCTCAAACTCGTGAGTGGCTGGTTCGTCCTCCTCCAATACGGCACTATACTTGTCTGTTTCAGGATCCGGCTTTTTACCGAACCATACCAATGCATGTAGCCTTGCGCCCTTCATCAGAGATCGCCCAGTCTCTGGGAATTCGTACGCGATGTGTGTACAAAATTTTGACCCAGGTGTCCCCAGAATCATGCACCTACATATATTCGATCAGCAATGTAGCATTATGGGCAAAGTACTTACTTGGCCATATGAAAGGTATGACCAGGACTATGGACTGTTCGTTTCTGGTGTTTGTAACCTTTTAGAACCACTCCTCCGCCATCTTGCTCGCAATTGGCGATTACGACGCTAATCCCATACCGGGATAAAGCGGCTCCCGAGCCCTCCATGTCATTCCAAACCATGAGGCAAAATTCAGATAACTGCAGATGAGTGGGATGAGGGGTAGCTCCTACTAGACGGCTCACTATTTATAGATGGGCGGGGCTTGCCTTCATGGCGGAGAACCAAAGGCAAGGCAGGAAAGCCATGATTGGAGCCCTGGGGTTATGGCTTTGATGAAAGACGCTTGGTGCCTATATGTGATATAGAGTTCGTCTAGTCGCTGGCTAAGGGGGGTCTGAAGCTCTACACCGTGAACAACCAACGAGTGCGCTACCAATGTAGCCATGAAACAAATAGGGTCCGTCGGTTCGCCAAACTAAGGGCATTTGGGGTTATGGACGAATACATGGTCAACCTCTACATAGGTCTATGGTGCGGTAGGTTCTAGGGTGGCCTTGCTCGTGTATTTCACTAGCTTCGGGCGGAGATTCATGGGGCTCTCGGCCTTAACGACCCCAAGATTCTTGTGAAGAGGAAAGACATGAACAGCGTCGATCGTGGTATGTTTGGGCCGCTGGCTGATATCCTCTGGATTGTGATGCAAAGGTACGATGGAAAACAAATCTTGCCCATGTGCGAAGATGGCCGTATGCACTAGGAGAGAGCTAAAATAGATCCAGTTTGCGACGGAGTATAATATATGAATATGTAGCATCTCGATGTGGCAGAGGCGCGTACTTGCGTATAATCTTGTGTAGGTATACCGCTCATTTGTTTTGCACGATAAAACGCATACATGGTCTCATAGTCAATCCTTGTCATGTAGCTATCGATATACTACATCTCAGTATCTATCGGAAGCACGAATGCCATGCTAAATCAAGGATAAAGCTTGGACAGGGAGGTGCTTCCTTCATTTCGTTTTCGTAGAAGACGCGTCAAAAGCTGTGGGCGAGTGGAATGTCTATCTAGGTAGTATAATTGTCTATACCGCGCAAGGCATCGTCAAACCATTTTGGTACCTCACAAGGGACTTCAAATTCGAAAGATGATGCCCTTCAACCGACGTTGTAGCCTAGTCAGGGAGAACCACCCGGTTGAACAGACATCTAACCCCTAACACGTACTCTTATCGACGAATCAATACATTATTGGAATATGAATGAAGAAACCCCGTTGTCATGTCTTGAAAGATTGCTTGTATAACCTAGGTCATGTTGAGCACTCGACCCGAACTCGAGTTTGCAAGATAAGACCCAAGACCCAAAATCACAGGCCAAAATCAAGCGTTTCCATACCAAAAACGGCGGAATGGACCATGGGATTCACCCCTCGTCGCCTTAAAGTAGCCGAAGGGCATTTTTTTCATCGCGGTTCGGAGCGCTCAGGACCGTTAGGAAAAACCAGGGATAAATTCAGCACGTTCAATCCACTATCACCATTTGCCAAGCCAAGGCCAAAACCAGAAGGAAAAAAGAACAAGAGTACGGTACGGAAAGTAGGAAATAAAAAGGGGATAGCTCGATCTGGACTGGAGGTCAAGTAGTACAAGTACTAGCATATGGGGCGGAGCAGAGAAAAAGCACGCACTGCGCACATGCCAAAACAACAACAAATATAAAAACAAACCTCAGCCCAGGGAACTATTCTTACGTCTACGCAAGGTGTCCGACACTTACTCGACTCGCGGACGTTTTGCACCTGGCTCTTCGTGCACCGCACGCTCTTGCTGCAAACGCAAGCTTTCAGCGAGCTGGGCCTCGACTTGTTCACGCCGTTGACGCTCTTCTTCCAGGCGTTGGCGCATTTCATCCAACTGGGCCTATTGAGTTGACGGCGATTAGATCACCCTAGCATGTGTACGTAGTAAGGACGTACCTGAAGGTCACCCATTGCTTGGTCCATCAACAATTTCTCAAGTGTCCATTTCTCGATGTTGCGCGCCTCGTTTTCCTTTAGGTCGTGGATGTATTGAACCTGTAATCATATGTCAAGAGACGAATTGGAATTGGGCAAAGGCACTTACCGAGCGAGCCAAAATTGCGCCTTTGGCTTTTTCGGCACCGACATTTGGCACCATCCGAGCCAACTCGTTGATGCCTTCGTTGATGTTGCTTCGCCTTCGGCGCTCCACCTCTTTCTAAACCGAGGCAAATGAGATTCGACTCATGTAGAGCAGGAACGTGAAGACCTACATGGTTATCCTTCCTCTTACGCTGCCAATCTACCGTATCTGAGGTTGCCCATTTCCCTTTTTTATTGCCTGAAGCCCCACCCTGGGCTGGCGTTTCAGCGGACTGACCGGACGAAACTTGCCCGTTCGCATCAGCAAACGAGGGATCGCCTTCTTCTCCGTCATCTTCGTACTGGCTGTCTCCAGACGGAATCGTACCAGCCCGACCTGAGCGAGTTGCGCGAACAGCTGGCTGGGCAATCTGCTGAAGTTCTGGAGGTGGGGGCATGGGATGACCGGCAGGAGGGGGGTAGGGGGAAGCAATATACTGAGGAGGGTGGTGGTACATCATGGCAGGTTGGTGATGCATATGGTGCGGGTGCATTGGATGTGGGGGTTGGCCGGGCAGCTGCTGGGGAGGAACCTGCTGTTGCTGAGGGGGGACATGTGGCGGTTGGTTCGGAGCACCGGAGCCCATGAGCGCGGGGTCGAGCTGTAAGTCCTGCATCCCACCAGGAGGCGGGGTGCCACCTGCTTGGGCCGGGCCATCGTTCTCTCCATCCCTAAGGTCAGAGCGTTAGAATGATCCAGTATATGCGCTGTTCCAACTCACTCGGCCGATTCGCCGTGAGCTAGGCCAGCCGCGGAAGCCTGGTTTTGTTGGCTCTGCTGGTGAAGCTGAAACAGCGCACTTTAGCATGGCAGGGACCTAGGGCGATGGAGATCTAGCGTACCTGCTGCACGGCATTCAACATATACATCAGCGACTCTTGGGTCTGAGCGTCCACACTCCCATCAGGGTCCTGGGCGGTAGCACTGGCATTGGCTGGGTCGTCTGTGGCAGATCCAGGCTCGGCGTCTCCAGACTCGGCGGGCCTCAGCTTGAACTGGGGTGATGCAGGCGACGTGGAGCGCGATAGTTTGTCGGGAGTGTCCGGAGCTCCCGCAGATGTCGAGGTCGTCGCCATGAGTGTAGCTGAGGGTGTTTTGGGCGTCTCGAATGCACCGCTCGTTGGTGCGGGTGAGACGGGGGCACGTGCTGGTAGAGGTCACGAGAGAAAATGGATCACGAGGTCTCCCTCCTTGAAGAGGGTGGCCCGTGAGCTGCTTACGTACACACCTGCCCTGAACAATGCTGGGAAACTGATTGTTGTTGACACATGGATGACGCAGATGGTGCCACGTGATTGATTGCTACGCCCGCTAGTTGCACAGATGCGCCAATATGCCCACCGATTTAGAACCATAAAAGGCGCAGTTGAAAATAAAACACATTATCTGAGATGAATAACGCAACTCGGCTGGTTGAAGCACGTTGGAAAACGCCAGCGCCCTTCGAATTCAACATGGCGACTGTGCCTAAGGCGTCGTTTCTAGGGTATCTGTCGAGCCACTAAAGGCTAGACTCATTCTGAAGGACTTGCTGCGTAATATCCTACAAAACATACGTCCCAATTTGCTGGATATCCCGCATGCGTCTGCGGAACCCCCAACGCAGCGCAAACATCCAAACACATCACCCAACTGAGCAATGGCCACCAACCCGTGGTTCATGTGTGGGAAATCTGTTGAGACACAACCAAAGGGCAGCATGTATGCGGCACGGGAACATGACCCACAGGCCTAATCAACAGATTGCCTTACAAGCTGGAGTGGAAATCAAGGCGGGAGCCTTCCCTACGAAGTAAGGATGTGTTGTGCACTGGTCTGAGCGACTTTTGTCCTTGAACAAGAGCTTCATCAGCTCAGCGAGCGTGGGTTTCGAGGCTGAGATGTTTCGTCTATTAATCTGACTTACGATGTTTACTTTATTCGGTTCATTTTAGATTTAAGTCTAATTAGCTATATTCAAGCACAAGCCAAGTGCGGTAACGGTTTACAGGCTCTGTTCGCTCTATTATAAACCTTTTTGTTGTTTATAATGCAATCCTCGTCCTTCCCAGGAGGGTAGGGAGGAGGTGTGCTGAGCATTAGTTCCTCTTAGCTCACGATTTGTTTGATTAGATGTGTGGCCATACTGAATAAGGCGGTGATAGTGTAGTTGCATCGACAATACAATTAAATTGCCTTCTCAACTTGGCCAACACTATAAAATGGTTCAAGTAGAATAAGCACGAGCATACAATATTGGGGCTGAAATGCTCCAAGTATACCAGTACCATCCATCTATTTTCATGATTGACAGATATCAAGAAACAACACCCGGCCCGTTCCCAATGACTCTGCTCCCATTATCCACTTGCGCGCCCTTTCTCCTTCTAACCGACCCTTCAGAGAGAGGTGATTGAGGAAGTATGGGCGACTTAAGTACGGGTGAAAATGGAGCTACGTTTCCGTCATTTTGAGGATGATCAAACCCTCCCGTAGCCCAGGCAGATCTGAACATCATAATCCCGCCAACCGCGATCCATGTCATGCCGAAGACAGGCGCAGACAACAGAACGTTTAGAACAGGGAAGAGATCTGGGTAGCGCGCGGGGGGAGAGATTGCCGCCTCTAATATGTGGATCAAGCCAAGAGTCGCGTATGCGCCCTAGATAATATGAGAACGACCCAACGCATATGACAGCACAGACTTACCAGACTAATATATTTTACGAGCGAGCTTGGAAGCTCGGTTGGGTCGTAACCGATCACATAGTTCCAGAGGAGGGTGAGCACGAAATAGTTCAAGCCCTGTCCGTCCCTTTTGAGCAGAGGCCACATACTACAGCCAGCGTTGATTTCAGCTCTATTGCCCAAATAAGTAGAGTGCGATATACACACCTAAACACAGCAACATTGTTCATCAAGACTCCCCATTCCCAAATACCTCCCAGTCCCATCACTGAACCAGAGCTGCCGCTGTCGATTTCAGATTCAGACTCCCGAGCTGCTAACAAGAGTGTGATCGGCAGTAACGGAAGAAGGATCGATTTCTCGTGCACTTGCACTGAGAACATAAAGAAACTCATTGCGCAACTAAACAGCGCAAACGGTAGCAGCAGAAGAGTTGGCCCCCGATGGTGTCGTACCGCGTCACTTTTGTTCGGATCCTTGGCCCCAGTGCCAATAAACCCCCAGCCAAACACCATGCCTGCTGCTGGTAGAGTGCCGATCAGTGTCATGAGGATCGCAACGCGCTGAAGGGCCGTCTGGCTAATCCAACGCAGCCTTCGCCATTTTATAAGGATTACGTCTGAAGCGCACCAAAAATTGGCCACTTTGTCCTCGAATAAGCCACGGGCGAATGGGAAAATGCGAGTGATGACTTGCGGGAGTAGCGCGGGTGTCATGAATGGTAGGAAGAGCAGGAAGAAGGACAAGGTAGTCGTGAATGCCAAGTACACAAAATGTCGTGTCCTATCAATACAAAAAGTTAGGAGATTATCATGACCTAGATTGAAGACCATACCCGTAGTCCTTCCCTAGCCAGAAACACTTTCCAAGGAGGTAGGAGCCCACGGCTGGCGCGTAATACAAGCCCATCTGTTTGAAGCTGAGGCTAGCGACAAAGCAAATAGCTCCGATGAGATCATGTCCTAAATAGAACATGTTCATAGCCCAAATAGTTAAACCGAGCATAACAGAGTTGTATCTATTCGTTAGGCGTTATTTCAATTCGAGGAGAATAGATAGTAATAAGACGCACTGAAAATGGCCGTGATCGATCAATACAAGCGCGGGTTGTAGTAATACAGTCAACAGTGCGATATTCTGCGAGGCGCTTTGGTCAGCTGCTCATTCTACCTGGAGCATAGACTCACTTGAGTTCTGCGGGACCGTCCCGGAAGTGCTATGCGCGTGTACACATACACTGCGGGGATATAAACTATCATCTCGAGCAATAACACACTCATTCGCATGAAATGTTTGCTCTCGGGAGACTCGTGTCCTCGCGACGCGTCAAGCGCGACCCATGCGGGATTTATTTTGTTGGCGCTAGATAGGTGTCACGTCTCGAACGTGACGACAGGATTGCCTGCGACTCACAAGAAGCCACATATCCAGCTCACGTACGCCGTGAGTGGTGGGTAGTCCAGCCCCCAGTACTGCAGGTCGTAGCTATACCATTCTCGCAGAGGCAGGTGGTATGTTATCTCCATCCAGTGCCTCTGAGCTTCATAGTCTCCGTGCATAGGCGTCGTGCCTTGGCCTACATAGATCATGTGCGTATATTAACATATAATTTCCCGGAACCGAGTCTTGCTTACCAGAGTATCCTCCTAAGCCAACGGCACACCTAACCAACACGGCTCCCGCAATAATCACAGGTGCTGTCCATTCTCGTAAGCCATTGCGTGCGAACCAGCGCACAAGTCGACGTGCAAAGCTCTCATGTGGTTGGCCGTGTAGCGTGCTAGCGGCAAGTGCGAAGGATGTCGTTCTTCCACGTGTACTCGGATTGAGAGGGGAAAGGGGGCGCGACTGAGACTGTAGTAGTTGGGTGTTTAGGAGCTTGGGATGAGGCCGAGGCTGGGGTGACAGGATTTCGTCTATATCGGTCTCTGACCTGCCAGAGGGACTTAATTATAGCCGAACGAGAGTGAGTGTGGGACGTACTCGGCACGACTCCGGACGCTGCGGCCGCTCTCTGAGCCAATGCTCTGGAGCCTAGGACGGTTCGCTGACCGGGCAGTCCTGCGGAGCGAGCCGGTGCTGCCGTCGGTACTTGGCGGCCATGCATCCATTGAAGGCAGGCAATGTGATGTGGCCTAAGATCACGTGGTCTCTAGGTTGACCCACGCTTGCATTTTAGCGCCGTGGTAGCCGCGATGTTTAACCAACTGGCTCGTCGTTCTTACTTCTAAACAATCAAGTGGTTACATTCAAACGCGTTTAATATAGCTAAATTTCTCAGATACAGGCACAATATATAGAACATGTATATAACTGCCCGCATACAACCACATTCGACATTAATTAAGCCTTCGAAGCTCCTTCAACATTCGCCAACCAAGCCCGAGCATACACATCAATCTTGGGCAGCATACCGATCCGCTTCGGCGCCCACCCTAGCAGCTGCCTAGCCCTCGAAGAATCACAATTGGCGCTGCTGGTCAACGCCTGGAAGAACAGGTTGTCTCCTGGGCCTACAAATTCAACTTTTGCTTTCAACCCGAGGGCCGTAGCAGCGCCCTCGGCAATAAACCTGAGCGGCTCGTGGCTCGTGACGAGATCAAAGATGGGGTAAACGCCAGTGCCAGCGATGAGGGGTAGCTTGTCGACAGCAGCATGGAGCCCAGAGGCAACATCTTCAAGATGGACAAAACTGGGGATAGCGTCTGCATAGATTGGAATCTGGGCGGTCGACGCACCCGACCGCACGGCGTCAAGGATCGGCTGGAACACAGGGCTAAATACCCAAGATGTCCTCCCGTACACCAAACCAGGACGAACAATAATCACGTCAAGAACGTCTTGCGCCTGTAGTATGATCTGCTCCCAGCCAGGGCGAGCGGCGGAAATAGTAAGTGCAGGCGAAGGCGCCGACGGTGTACCAGCAGGTGTCGTATCCGAGACCATGTCCTTCGAATCGCCGTGGAGCCAAGTACCAGACACATGAACAAACCCAAGCTTCTGGACCTTGACGCCCTCTTTAGCGGCAGTCTCGAGGCGTTCCTGTCCGAGTTTCTTGACAGCATCGAGGAGGACGAGTACGTCAGGGCTTATGGGAGAGCAGTCGACGACCACATCAATATGGTGTTTACGGACGATGTCGTACCAAACTGCACCGTCCCTGATAGGATCAGCGCATACAATGGGGTGAATCTCCTCGACAGCCAGCGGACGAGCCTTCTCTTCAGTACGGGCAATGCCCCAGACGACGTGGTTGCCAGAACGGACGAGCGAAAGGGCAAGAGCATTGCCAATGTAGCCGGTAGCACCAATAACAATGACACGAGGCATAGTGAGATGTTTGAAGTGGAGAAGTGGTTTAGCTTTGGTAGGAGTTGCAGGAGAGCGTTCGTGCTGCAGTGAAGATAGGTCCAACAGACTCGATGTTTTTATATGTGCGTCTGATCCATTATTTGAGCCCGAATAGTGAGCGCGCAATGATGCTGAAGCGTGGAGGACATCCACTCAGGCAGGTGCCCGAGTGAGTTTCAGGTCAGCAAAAGTGGAGGATGTTAAGCGCTGGTGGAGGTTTGGTGGATGGGATGGCGGTTAGAGATACTAAATGGGTTAGTGATTTCCAAGCATGACCAAAAAAAAACATACTAAATAATCAGGTCCTAAGAGCCCGGCGTTCAAACCAGAGGTGCTATATTTAGTGCAAGCCGTGATAGGTTTATCAAACCAGCCGACAGGAATCCAGTGCTCTTTCAGCATGCGCTGAATATGCCATTCCGCCAATGACATAGATCACTAATTCATATGCTTGTGTCTTATAGTCTAATCGTAACGCGTTGAACGAAATTTATGCGTTTTTATCATGGCATGGCTCAAGTTAACAAAGAAGTCTCCGAACAAATCTCATGTAGATTTTGACGGCCAATTGGAGCCCTGTTCGTTCCGCGTCTATGAATTACACAAAGCACTGCTTGAGGGAAGATGATTCACGGGGGCCACACATGTAATAGGTGTATTAGAGGTGTATTAACATAGGTAGCAGGACATTATAGGGCGGTACAATACGATATACATAGGGAATTAAATGACTTGAGTGTGTGACAAATAGATTCAAGGCTTCCACTAAACCAAACGCACTGTGAACATAGGCCGTATACACAATTTATAACGCTTACCAGCTTGCCCTTATCGCTAAGTAATTTAGCTGCCGCTCCCTGGGCTTCTGGCTTGGACTTCCCGATTCCGACGCAATCAGTGACGCGCGTCCCCCCCACTTGAAATTCGTAAGATGTGCTGTTTTAGTTATCAGATTTCATGGTTGGTTGCCACTCACAAGTGGGCGTAGAGAACCATTTCCAGCCATCTCGTGTCTCCTTTTGTTGCTCGACCCAACCGAGTTTACCGGTTTTGTCGTTCCATTCGTTCAACTTCTCAAGCCAGTTAGGAGGGACCTTGTTGGGTTCGAGTACGTATGGACTCATGGTGTACAGTTAGAATAGAGAGATAGGACAAAAGTAGTGAGGCAACTGGTAGCTGGAGGTGATGTTGGGCTAAAATCTGCATCTTGCCTGGTTATTTTGTACCCTCTCAGGTTGGGGTGTGCAATGTACACCATTTGAGGCGCATTTAGTCGACACCAATCGTAAATTCCAATAGCTGGTGAACAGGTCTGGCGGTTGTGACGCGGTAAGAGTCAGAGGAACCAGCGCTAGGTGAAAAATAGTCAAAGTCTATGAGATAGTTACTTGGGTGAGCGGAGTATGGGTGTTTTACCTCCTGCTTAGCAGTGCACCTGTCAAAGTCTCGGCGAAAAGATATATCAATTCTTACGCGGTCGGAGGCTCATACTGTGTACAGCATGAGAGTAGGGTGCAAAGATAATTAACTTGACAGTATCGCCGCCGTACCACAACGTTGGGGGAGTTAAGCGAGTGAAACGACCTCGGGTGCCTTATGTTTGTGCTTGGGGGGAGCTTGCTCTCTCCGTTTTTGATGGGTTTAGGCTTGCATACTGGAGTGGTATGCACTCGCCCCAAAAATGTTTTAGGTTTTATGGGTCGATTGAGAGTACTCGAGCGAATTTGACTGTTTTGGGGTGGAACGCCACGTCTGATTCACTTGGTCCATATTGAGAAATATGGTTCGATAGCTGCACACCGCATTGAGCTGCGTTTCAGACGGCGCACAATTGGTTATAGTTAAAGCAATCTACAGAGCCAGTAATAATGTAAAAATTACAGTTGGCCAATATAATTTGTGCACGCTGAAAGCAATAGTCTTGGATTACATCGTACGAGAGTCGCGTTGCAAAGCTTAAGCTTATCGCGGCTAGCCGGCGGTTCGAGCCACCCGGTGGCGCCCTGATGAAGTAAGTGTCACGTGCGGGTGATAGTCGTTCTGGTGGTTCTTGTTAGTGCGCCGTTGCGAATTGATTGCGAGTTGAACGCGACCTGCGGCGATTGAGTCGCTGCCTATCCCGACCTGAACACCTGTACCGACCGGACGGTGCGACGCTGACGATGGCGCTGACAGCACGTGCCACGGAGCCACCCATGTGGGACAACCAGATTGTGCCTACACTCCGAAAACGTGAGTGCCCCACCACCGCTGTTTTTAGGGCTCGCTGACCGGGCTGGCAGGCCTGGAGAACGAGTCGCGTGCGCTGTCGAAGCGCATGTCGATCCACGGCGCACCTCCGGACGACCAACTCCCGCCCCCCCTCGACCGCTCCACGTCCGACGGGCTTCCGAGCAGCATTCCCCGCCCGAGCATCCAGCTGTCGGAGCAGACACATGCAACCGAGCCTGTGCGCACCAGCACCAGCACCAGCACATCTCGCCCCACCCGTCCCCGCACCTACTCGACTCCGCGCCCGTTTGACATGCCGACCACCCCCGCCGAGTCGCGCTCGAACTCGCCCGCAGTCCAGTCCAGCCCGCGACCGTCTCGCATACCGACCAGACCTCGCGCGGGCTCTCGTGCTCGCCTGCCAAACGACGTTGCCTTCCCACCGACGCCTGAACAGTCACCCGACCTCTGGCCTGTTTCCGAGGTCCGCACGGAACTCACTCCCCCGACGCCCGACGCCCCCCACCACCCCCGCCGAAAGCGCGACACGTTTGTCCCGCCGCCTGCGTCCGACAACGACGAAATTCTTTTCGACGAGCCCGCGCCTTTTCCGATGAATACCGGCAACCTGGGGCCCCGCCCTTCCCTCGACGAATACGAACACTGGTACCGCGGCGAGGGCCGTAGCGGTGGTGGACGCAACGGCGGGCGTGGCGAGATCCGAGTAGCAACCCGCACCGAGATGCTCGAGATCGCCTCGTTTGGCCACCGCCCAGTTCCGCCCCACGGTTCTGGTTCCCGTGATGGGCACGCCCATGGCTATTCGAGCGAGCTCGGGTGGCGCACCAAAGCCTATGACGACTCGACCGTTGGCACCCGCTCGATGTGGTATGGCGAAACGACGGAGAATGTACTCGACGAGGCGCCACTTACCGATCTCGATGATGTTGATACAGACAGCATGTACCCGCCAAGATCTCTCGACGCCCGTTCCGCCGACTCTCATGCCTTTACACAAGACCACCGCACCGTCGAGTCCTATGCGCACACCGCCGAGGCTGACCCTGAACCCGAGTCTGAGCCAGACCCCGAGCCGGATGGACCTGCCGAGCCCGTTACTCCGGCCAAACGGCCGCCGCCATCGCGCATAGCTCGTGCTACATCACCCAGCATTGGCCCAGGCGCATCCACAACGTCTTTCGTCTCCCGCCCTGGTCGATCACCCACTCCTTCGAAAGCCCGCACACTTCCGCCTACTAAACCTCAGTCGCCCAAGGCTGGCAACGCCTCCAAGTCACCAGGGCGACGAGGAACGACCGCCAGCGCTGCGTCGAAATCCCCGTCTCGTGCGGCTGGTACATCTCAGGCCACGCCCAAATCGCCTCGGGTCAACCCAGCGACGCCTGCGAGCAAGAGCAGCACTCCGAGCAAGAATGCCACTCCGAGCAAGAATGGTACCCCGAGCAAGAGCGGAACGCCATCGACACGCGGGCGGGCACAGTCGGTTCCAAAGCGGACAAAGAAGCTCAGCACGAGTGGGTCGAGCGGTGCGCCTCATCCGCTGGCGGATGCGATACCACATATACCCCCGTCTCAGACTATTCCGGACGATGGTAACTGGGATGACGTCGTACTCCCTACTATTGCACGACGAATGCAAGAGCCGGATGTGGTCATGATGGAGAGCAAGCCAAAACCAAAGCCAGAAGAGGAGCCGATACCACCTCCAGCTGGGTCCTTCAGCTACTACCAAAGATTGGAGGAATTGGAACGATCAAAGGAGAGGGACCGACGGCGTGGCAGTGGAATCGAGTTGGATGAGTTTGGAGAATGGCACGGAGCGAAAAAGAAACCAGACGAAAGGATAGAGGAGAGAAAGAAGGCTCCGAGTCCACCGCCGTTTGCAGACTACACTCCACATCCGCCGCCGCCGCCCGAAGTGGTGCGACAACCAGAGCCTCGGCCTTCACCCACCCCTACAGCACAGCCAAACGGTGTGGTTATCACAGAGGCCGATCTGCGTCAAACCACGTCAGGAAAACGCAAAGACGACGATTCGCATAGCGCAGGATGCTGTAAATGTGTGGTCATGTAGGCATGGTTTTGTCCCTCTGCATTCATCTTGCCCCTTCCCCTGTTATTCCGTTTCTCTGTTTCTCCCTGGCGCTATGGTACGTGTTCTATTGGTAGTAGTACCCGCTCTCGGTTGTGTTTATCTCTCGCTCACACTCATTCGTTGACGCTTTTTTGGATTGTGAATCTGTTTTGAGAACCATGCCGCTCATTTCGTTCTCTTGTTAGCCCCCATTTCATATTCCCATTGACATGTGTATAGTACTTTTTGCTCTGCTTTTCTCGCGTGCAAACGAGATATGCCAGTTTTGCGGTGTGGTTAAGTCAAGATGTTTGTGCGAGCGTGTCACGTGAACTTTGGGCGATCACTTTTGTTTCTGTCGACATGCGCTTGCTCTCTTCTGGCCGAGCGTGTCTCCGTCGCTCAGCCTTTGCGCCTGTATACACTCGCACAAAGACCTCCAGCGCGGGCGCCGTAGTGCCTCCTGTGAATATCCGACTGGGCGATACCCATATCCCGCGATGTCAGGCTCACTTTGAAACTACGCTCGCCGATGATCTGCTCTACCTAACTTATAACCACGCATCGACGACTGTGCCTCCCAAACCCAATCTGCCTCCTCAATGGGACATGTCGAATCCATACGCCAAGAACCGCCCGCCGCCCGCCCCGCGCGGAAATCGTCCGCTCCAAGCAACTGGCCCGCCAACGACCCCAGAAAACTTGCCTAGACTCGAACGAATCATCATACACACGATGATCAAAGAAGCCATCACGAACAAGACGCATCTGCTCGGTCCCATGATGGCTCTCCGCGCCATCTCTGGCCAGACCGAAGCAGGCGGCGGTCAACTTGGTCACGACGGTGTCCGAGTCGTATATTCGCGTGCAGCGTCAGCTGCGTTTCGAGTACGAGAAGGCGTGCCCATCGCGCTCAAAGTCGAACTCGTCGGTCCACAAATGTACGAATTCGTCAACACGCTCGTCGAGTTTGTGTTCCCCCGTCTGCGCGAGTTTAGGGGAATCGTCATGCCGCCGGCGAGCGCATCGAGTTCGAGTCCGAGCGCGATGGGAGGCGTGGTTGCGTTTGGACTTGCCAAAGAGGCGTTTGCGCTTTTCCCGCAGCTCGAGGTGAATTTGGATTCGTATCCCAAGATGTGTGGGATGCACGTTCAGTTTGTGACCAATCTCAAGGGCAAGGATGCGCAGGCCAAGGCGCGAGCGCTCGTTTCTGGATTTCAGATTCCGTTTATTAGGAAGTAGGATGTGCAGCTACATGGTGTCATATTGGCCGTTGGGTAGATTGCATCTGACGGTGTTTAACCCCGTACTATAAAACAACGCTGCGCCCGACCGCTTTGCATTGTGCATACAATAAAGTTTAAAATCTTTTTTGTATTTGGGTCAAATGAGATCATCCAAGCGCTAGGCTTACACAAGCAAAATTTGAGAAATCGTTTCCCGAGAACTTGTCTTCCACCTGCAATATACCCGTACCATGTCAAACCTCATTGACTCGCACGTCAGCGTCAAGCAAAGCAAGCTCGCTATAGACGCTCTGCTAAAACACGCGGCAAAAGTCCAGGCAGAACAAGACGAAACCGAGCTGCTGGGTGCAAAAGACGAGCTCGTTTGGCTCAATGTAAACGTGAAGCGAATCCATCCGGAGAAAAAGTTGAAGCCGTTTAGTATGTGAGTAGCTATCTGACATGCTATGCGATACGCTCGCTAATACCACTTCCTTGCCAGACCACTTGCTCGCCCTATCGTCGACCCACGCACTTCCCCAATTTGTTTAATTACAAAGGATCCACAACGAGAATACAAGGACCTACTAGCGGCGCAAAACATCAAATTTGTTTCGCGTGTGGTGGGCGTCACGAAGCTCAAGGGCAAATTCAAGCCATTCGAGGCACGACGGCAGTTGCTCAAGGATCACGGACTGTTTCTCGCAGACGACCGAGTGGTGCCATTGTTGCCCAAGCTGCTTGGGAAGATGTTCTTTGAGGCTAAGAAGTGAGTGGGTCAATCTGTTGAATAGCTATGTTGCTCATAGCCAAATGTATGGCCACAGACAACCAATACCGGTAAATCTCCAACGAAAGGATCTCAAGGCCGAGCTTGAACGTGCAGTGTCGTCGACGTACATGCACCAGAACCAAGGGACATGCACGTGCGTCTTGCTGCTTTTATCCATCGAGTCCTCCCGCCCATATCGCTTTGTAGATCAATCAAAATCGCACCCATATCATTTACACCTGCCCAAGTACTCGAGAACCTCGCGATCGCCCTACCAAATGTGGTGAAGCATATCAAGGGGGGATGGGATAATGTGCAGAGTCTCAATATCAAGACAAACACGAGTGTGTCGTTGCCGATATGGTCGTGCGAGTTGGGTAGTGGCGAAGGTGGTCGATGGGCTGGTATGGTTGGTACCAGTGAGGAAAGTGCGGAAAGCAGTGAGAGCGAAGAGGAAGAGGAGGCGGTACCTGTGATGAAGGAGGGCAAGAAGCGGGCTGCACCGAGTACTTCTGCTGCGATGGCGAGCAAGAAGGCGAAAGGTAGCTCGTCCGAGGCGCTGAAAACCACCCAGTCAACAGCTCCTTCCGTTCCCGCGCTTTCCATACCCAAGCCAGCGTTGGCCGCGACTATTTCCAAACCTGTTTCCACGACTGCCTCCACCTCCACCAAAAAACAGCCGAAAAAGGCGATACCCCGAACGCCAGTCGTCGAGGAATCGGATTCGGACGACGAGCCCGTGCCGGCACCTAAAGCTGTATCAAAAGCAAAACCTGCGGTAGTGGCTGGAGCCAAGAAACGAGCCATGGTAGCTAGCATCGAACAGAAAAAGGCAAAGATCCTTGCTGCAAAAGGGACGGCGAAAAGGGGGTCAAAGGCTAAGATTTTTGGCTCCAAATAACGCCTTGGGAGTATTTTATTCTCTGCGAGCCATGTCTTTCTTCGGCACCTTTACTCTTGTTTATACATCTACTTTATGTGGATACTCAAAATGATCAGAGCGCGTGTTAAGATTCCTTTACCGTGTTAGGATTTTGTAATAAACGTTCATCCAACGTGCGGTTTTCGCAGGCTCCACTGTTCTAGGCCGTTCTATGAGTTGGCGCGCATACATTCGGCGCGAGAAATCAACCGATTCTGGGGTGCACCTGGCGGTTATCCGATGGGGCCATCCGATCTCAAGATCCGATATGGAGCGCGCGTGCATATATAAACCTGCCGGTGTAGATGTCTCTACTTCACGATCTCTACCATCTCATAAACTCAAGGCGTCTTTCTCTCAAAATATGACTAAAACCTTCTTTGACATAACTATCGGCGGTGCTCCCGCGGGTCGTATCGTTATGGAGCTCTTCGCGGATGTCCCGAAGACCGCTGAAAACTTCCGTGCGCTGTGTACTGGCGAGAAGAGTACAGCGAGCAAATCTCTGCGCTACGAGGGGAGCTCTTTCCACCGTGTCATCCCAGGGTATGTCTTTACAGAAGTTCATTTACCTCAAGCCAGCGCTGATCGATCGAAAAGATTCATGCTCCAAGGAGGCGACTTCACTCTTGGCAATGGGCGCGGGGGCGAGTCTATCTACGGGGCAAAGTTTGAGGACGAGAACTTCATCCATAAGCACACGGGTCCTGGTCTCTTGTCGATGGCCAATGCCGGCAAGAACACCAATGGCTCGCAGTTCTTTATCACGACAGTAGCGACACCCCACCTTGACGGGAAGCATGTTGTCTTTGGAAAGGTTGTCGAGGGTATGGATGTTGGTATGTATTCACTGTTGATCGGTCATGTTCATTATAGTAACTTTTGTTTCAAGTTAAAGCGATCGAGCAGAACCCAACTGATAGGAGTGATAAGCCGCTCAAGGCTGTTGTCATTGCCAAGTCCGGCCAATTCTAGTAGCACGGGCACCAAATTACACTGTATTTACGAGTACAACTGTTGAATGCTTAACCATCTGATCGTGAGCTGATGACTTTGGGATTCTTTTGACTTGATAAAACACTCTTCCGAGGCAAGGTGGTGTAGTTTTTGTGGTCCCGTTATGCTCTTTTGTCCCAACATCATGCTTTGGCTACAGGTGTCGTGCCTTACACCAACAAGAGCTGGCCAGTAATTTATAAGCCGTCGCACTCAGCTACGCCATCACATGCCTGCTCGTTTGCTTCTGTAAGGTCCCTCCCCTCCCCTAGTTTTGACATACTCAGACGTGCGAAACGTAATGTTGGCGTTTGCCTCAAGTGCCCACTCCTTCTTGTGACTCAAACTGTGCTTTTGAAATTTCGAACTCAAACAATGGTAAAATTATGTTTTATCATTAGAGGGGCGCGATTGAATCAAGTTTGTCTGCGCTTACTTGGGGCTTCTCGTTGTTCTAGTTTCAGTGGGTGTATGCCATGTATGTGCATGAATAACAAGTACACGCATCACAAGAGACGTGCGACGAGTGCCCCTGATCTGTTTTTTAAATAAATAATCATGTTCAATATAGTCGTTTGGCGGCTAGGCCGCCTCATGGTACGACTTCTGAAGCGTACACTGGTAGGAGAGAAAAGGAAACAACGGTGACCCCTAGAATAAACGCTAGACACTAGGCGTGCGTACAGATTCTACTATACGGCCCGGATCTGTTACCAATAAATATTGCAGGCAGAAGCAAACCTGGGGTTGCGACCTCGGCCACATTCTGCAGACTTACAGGCAAGCTTGATTCCGTAATTTCAAGTGACATTGATCTTTAGATCATGCTGAAATGTGCAATTTGAGGTTCGTCCCGTACAGATGATTGTAGGTGCGTGCATCCTGGAGGGCCCAAACGGCGCACTCCAGTGGCGTGCGCGTGTTGAGATGCCACACTGAGTTAATATATAGAGCTTTATTGAAATATACAGTAGCAGTCTTTCAAGTTTAGTCGCTTGCCATGTGGTTTCAAATCGCAGTCAACAGCCTGTAATCAGACCGATACGACTTTCTCATCCGTCGTGCTCATAAACGATATACGCTAATTGTTCGGTGTTTCGTAAGAAGTGTGAGTTTTTGTTTGGGATTCAATATCGCTGATAAGTGTCTCCCGTCTTCATGCGGACTGAAGCAATTACCGTTTAACTAAGCTTGAATGGTATAATTCATGCAGGCATCAAACAGAAGCGTACTCAGTTTTTGAACAATAATTCCAGTGGCGCGATAGTGTTTTTGTATGTCGCCTATTAGTTGCTCCTTCAGGCGCGGCGGGGGTCCGCACTCATGAAAGCGCGGTACCGGTTGGGAACTCAAACTGGAAATATATGCGCTTGGCTGAAACACCATCCCCTAAATAACAATTACAGGTGACTAATCTAAGCTACCCGAACAGTCTTTAGTTCTACCTTTCCGTCTGTATTCAACTGCTCAAAGTTTACGACCTCGAGTCTCAGACACTATTCTGGAGCCGTTTGTTGATCTCCATCGACGAAGAAGTGCTGAGTGACCAAAGGAGTACGACGAAGGAGTAGGAGGTTCCAGATCCCAGCTGTTTATTAGAAAATAAAGTAGGAAGGCAAGGGCTAGCCATATAAAACATCAAACCCCAAACTCGACCGAGTGACAGCCGCAGTACAACCAGTTTCCGCTGCAGCCCGACAAAGTAATCAAGAGAAGAGAAGAAAGGAGGGGGGACGCTTGTCGCTGAAGCCAAGAAATGCGCTACAGTAGATAGGTTAATCAGGAAAAGGCGATAGAGAACAAACCGAAACCCCAAATGTGGAGACCCAAGTAGTTTACGTATAGAGCACCTTTGGACTAGAGTTATTAGCTGGAAACACCATGCCCCGCACGTTTTCTCTCATTTGTACGTATATTTTATGTGGGTTCTCAGAGCGACGAAAGTGCGTGCTAGAACCCATTGCTATATTTGTTTGGTCTCTCGCAAGAAACACTTGTGCAACGTGCGGTTTTCGCCGACCGTTTCGTCTGTCGATATATGTACATTCAGCACGGGGGTCTAGAGCGTGCCTGCCTCTTGGTAATTACCCAACAGTGCTATTCAGATGGAAGATCAAATGCGATAAAGCACGCGTATATAAACCCCTCCTGCGCCTGGATGGCTTTGCTCCACAACCTCGGCTACCTTACAGCTCCAAAGTCTTCTCTTTGAACATGTCCAACGTTTTCTTTGACATCAGCATTGGTGGCCAGCCCCAGGGTCGTATAGAGTTCTGTCTCTACGACGACGTCGTCCCCAAGACGGCCGCGAATTTTCGCTCATTGTGTACTGGCGACAAGGGCTACGGCTCATCAGGCATGCCTTTGCACTACAAAGGGAGCTCCTTCCACCGTGTCATCCCCGGGTGTGTCTTCAAAGCGTCGTTCGTCCAAGTCGAACTAACACGGTTCAATCGGAAAGCTTCATGGCTCAGGGAGGCGATTTTACCCTTGGTAACGGGCGCGGTGGCGAATCCATCTACGGCGAGAAATTCAAGGATGAGAACTTTGCTGTCAAGCATACGAAACCTGGTCTCTTGTCGATGGCCAATGCCGGCAAAAACACTAACGGCTCGCAGTTTTTCATCACGTTCGTTGAAACCCCCCACCTTGACGGAAAACATGTCGTATTCGGCGAGGTCGCCAACAAGCAAGGCTTAGACATTCGTAAGTATAACGTACTGTTTGGCGACGTTGCTTGTATTAACTTGGCCTCAGTCCGTGCGATTGAACAAAACCCAGCAAACCCCAGCACTGGCAAGCCGCTCAAAGCCGTTACGATCACTAACTGTGGTTTGGCCTGAGCGAAAGATTACACTCATGTACTATTGAGCCAAAAAGAATAAGAGAATGTGCTAAATTACGTTGGTCACCGACTTGAGGGTTCTGTTAACTTGACAAAACATAAAAGAATAGATAACACCTAATCTAAGCTGGACTTTAGCGATTCGCGCGTACTTTTTGCCCACCGTTGCGTTGTTACAAGGTTTCCTGGTTCGAGATCTGCGACCAAAAGAGGTGGCTATGCTAGCGCTTAGACGGATTTGCAAACCGTCGCGTACAGTAACAAGACCTTCACGACACGACAACCTCCACCAGCTCCTCCTTTCTCCGCACTATCACCACCATGGAGAAGCCTGTCGAGCCCGCTCCCATCGTCGTCTCTGCTGCCGACGTCGAAAAGAAAGCTGCACCAGTTGTCAAGAAGAAACGGAACATCAAGGCACTCCAGCTCAATGTCGCCGAGTCTGCAAACATCGCCCCACCCCCACCAATCCAAGTAGCCGGCGCGCGTCCAAAGGCTCCAGCAGCTCCAGGCGCGGCCAAACCGGCGGGCAAGCGCAAACCACCGAAAATGGATCTG
Source organism: Ceratobasidium sp. AG-Ba (assembly GCA_016906575.1). Taxonomy (NCBI): domain Eukaryota; kingdom Fungi; phylum Basidiomycota; class Agaricomycetes; order Cantharellales; family Ceratobasidiaceae; genus Ceratobasidium; species Ceratobasidium sp. AG-Ba. The sequence goes on from CP059614.1 coordinate 2,222,719, forward strand.
TCAAAGTCCAAGGGTGCCGCTCCCGCAGAGGGCAAACGTGCACCCTCACCGGGATTGCTGACCGTGGACGGACCAGGCTCGGCACCCGCACATGGTAGGAGTGCGTCTGCACAACGCACGAGTTATCACTCCAAGCTGAGCGAGCAGCTGGCCAATCTGGACGTTGGCTCCGAAACAAAGCTGGACCTCAAGCTCGATGACCTAGAAGAGTTGCGTGAACTTGGGGCGGGCAACGGGGGTACAGTCAAACTTGTCAAACATCTTCCAACGCAAACAACTATGGCTAAGAAGGTGCGCGATTGTGGTTCTAGCGGTTGAAGCCGGGCTGACGCAGCACGCACAGGTTGTGTTTATCGATGCGAAGCCTGCGGTTCGAAAGCAGATCCTACGAGAGCTCCAGATTATGCACGACTGCCACTCGGACTACATCATCTCCTTCTACGGCGCGTTTGTCGCAGACCCACACATCCATATTTGTATGGAGTATATGGATAAGGGGTCCCTGGACGGGATATACAAAAAGCACGGCGCAATCGACATTCAAGTCGTTGGAAAAATTGCTCTCGCAGTGTTGGAGGGACTAACTTATCTCTACGACGTGCATCGCATTATTCATCGCGGTAAGTTCATCCTACACTCTGTAGACCTCGGCTCACAGTCAAGCAGATATTAAGCCGTCGAATATTCTTTTCAATTCAAAGGGCGAGATCAAGATATGCGATTTCGGCGTTTCCGGCGAGCTGATCAACTCTATTGCTGATACTTTCGTTGGGACCAGCACTTATATGAGCGTGAGTCCTAGGGCGTTGGTTTGATACAATGGCTGACGGTTCTCTGTAGCCCGAGCGTATCCAAGGCGCACAATACACCGTCAAGTCTGACGTGTGGTCATTGGGCATTTCTCTCATTGAGCTTGCCTTGGGTCGATTCCCTTTCGCTGAGTCTTCATCGGACGACTCTGATTTATCTGACTTGGCCGAAATCGATGACACCAACCTGACGTCCGACCCTGTGGATTTGTCGACGCTCCGCCCAAGCAGGAACAGGAAGCCCAAGAAGGTACGCTGTGATAGAATTTTTGACAGTCTCACGCCAACTGTTATCTTTTAGACTACATCCAAAAAGGATAAGCGCAAGTCCAAAGGTGTATCACTGCAAGGTGGAGGCATGACAATGTCGATCCTTGAATTGCTTCAACACATTGTCAACGAGCCTGCGCCACGACTGCAGCCTGAGGGCAAGTTCCCTGCTCTGGCTGAACAGTTCGTAGACGCGTGTCTACTAAAGGACCCAGACTCGCGGCCAACGCCCAAAGAACTGCTGGTAAGCACGCCTCATCAATGCGGCAATGTTATTGTTCAACGTGTAATTTATCCTTTTCTAGAACCACGCCTGGATTGCCGAGTCTAGGAGCAACTCAATGGACCTAGAAGTCTGGGCGTCAATCATTTGAGTCTGAATCCTTCTGCTCGGACACCCTCTATTGTACGCTCTCTCCGCATCTGCTTTCGTTTTCTTCCCTCTTGCTCTTGATTACGCGAATCCCGTGTTTTCGGGTTGGTATTGTAAGTGCTGGTCGTTTGCTTGTACTGTAGAGATTCGCATACCTGAAGACAATCAGTTAAAAATGTTCTCGGACGATGTTGAACGGGCTCGTCGGCGACAGGCGTCAACGATTCCCTGAGTAAAAGGGACCATATGAGCGCTTCTGGGTGAAGAATGTGTCAGATATTTCCCCCTTTAATCATTGTAGTAGTTCGGAACAGCCTAGATGCATCTCAGTCTTGAGCAGCTTGAGGAGTTTGATAGGCCGGCGACAGGGCTCGTTCGCGCTCGTACTGTGTCATTTGTTAGACATGCTCCGACTGGTATCAGGATGGCAAAGCGGGTGAGTACATATGATGAATTACGTGACAAAAGTAAACGTCTTGTGGCTAGGCTGTATTTATTAGTCTAAAGCAGTACCTTGTTGACAAGGTGACTCGACAACTTCAGTTCCTTCAGGATTGTCGATCCGAGTACACTACTTTGTACTATGGAATTTTCAGCGTGGGTTCGCATGTTCAAATATGTAGCGAGTACATGGACAAAGGCTCGTTTGCCGCGGTCTTGAAGAAACATGGTCCGATTCACGTCGCGATCGTAGGAAAGATCACGTTTACTGTGCTTCGTGGCTTGGTTTATCTCTACGAGAAGCACGGTATCGTACATCGTGGTACGATACGGCAGCTAAGATAGCTCTGCTTGGTTTACTAAAAACACGCGCAAAGCACAGATGTAAAACCCTCAAATATTCTGTTAAATTCTAAAGGCGAGATCAAGTTATGTGACTTTGGGATATACAGCATACTAGAGGAATATATGCCTCTGCCGGATCTCTTGGATGATTTTTCAATCTACCAAAGTGTATGTACCCCGTCCCTCTCGTTTGTGAAACTTCACGTGCGCCTTGCTAATAGCCACAACCTTGAACCCCCTAGCCCGAACGTACACAAAACCTCCCTTTCACTTCGACAGCGGATACCTGGTCATTGGGCATTACACTCATCGAATTTGTACAAGGACGCCATCCATACGAAGAACTTGGACTCTCTCTTGTGGAGCTGCTCCATCATATCGTGAACGAGCCGGTGCCACGCGTCAAGTTTGATGGTAAGCCGTCACCTCTACGCGATGATTTTATATATGCATGTCTCGTGAAAGACTGTGGGGTTCGGCCGGCACCCAAGGCGATGCTGCTGAGTGCCGGCTCTGCCGTAGCGTGGCGCATATATAGAGTGATGTTGCTGATCAAGCTTAGAAACACGGGTAGATACTACAGTCGGGGAAGGATACGAGCGTAAGCGTCGAAGCATGGGCTAAAAATGTATAGATACACTTAGACTGTCGCATTTCTTTTTAGTTCCGCGATTCGGATTTCCTTCGTGTATCTGTGAATAGAACACGCCGAATTAATCTCTACTTACCTTCGTACATACGATTTCTCAATGCACAGATGTCATTGAGCGCTATTAGACGTTACAACCGCTGCGCCCTTTGTAATTGCTCGAACGGGGTCATATTTCTCGAGAAGAGGTACATTGCAATTTCTGAGCTGGCTATTCGGACAGCCATTAGTGATTCCAGGGCACCCCACCCATCAGTATATCATCAAGAAGGCCTCCATCCCGACGTCTTTCTGGTCTGCCTCGAGCCTTTGTTTCTAAAATTTGGTTGGAAGGTATTAAAATTTCTATATTGACGCACAGCATGGGGTGTCCACCGAACCGAATATGTCTCATTCGACGACTTTCCCCTTGCTGTGGCCATCGCCGAAAACGCTTGGCAGATATCAAGCGCTCAGGTGCGAAGTCAAAGGCAAACCAGGTTATGTCTGGTATCTACACCGGCAATACAGATCTACCAGATACGTACAAATTCGAGCATAGCCGTTTGGTTGATATGGGAACCTTTCTAGTTATGGAATATAAATGTTGAGCAGATGGCATCAATTGCGGTGCCCAGCACAGCCTATTAGCTCCGTAGCGATCCTGACTACATCGCACAAGTGATCAGAACACAGGCGCCCAAACCATATAAATGTGCATGCTGGTGCTACTTATAGCCTACCCCCCCCCCTCTCCGCTTTGATCCAAACCATCCACTTGTATCTCTCAGTTCTACACACATGGGCTCTGCAGAATCATCACTGACATCTCTTCCTCTTGCGGCGCAGAGCATTCCGCTTGGGGTGATGCCGGCCTATGCTCAAAACTACGAGCTGACTTTGAAACTTCGCGAAAAGAAAATGTCTCTTTCTGGTGACTCTTACGAGATAACGGATGTCCAAGGTCGACCTTATTTCAAAATCGAAGGTCACGCATTCCATATTCGAGACAAGAAATGTCAGCTCCAACTACCTTGCTCATCAAGTTCCTGTCAGCTGACCATATTACAACATAGCATTGATGCAGGCTGATGGGAAGCCTATCTTCAACATTCAGAACAAGCTCCTTTCGATTCATTCACAGTATCTTGTATACAACGCCAAGGAGTCGACGGAGTCCGAACCTTTGTTTGTTGTTAAATCACACTTCTCGTTGACGGGCGCGAAACTGTAAGCATAGAGCATATATGAGATCAGTTCATGATACTAATTACATTGCCCCAGAGACGTGGCGTTCAAAAACGCAGCCGACGGAAGGGATGTAGTGTTTGAGCTCAAGGGATCCTTTTTCGATCGTAATGCAGAAATCACGATGGGCGGCCAGCCAGTTGCACGGGTCACTCGAAAGTTCATGAACGCAGGTGAGTCGGAACTAATGCCTTCTGATATCGTAATTAACTATCCGGCACACACAGGGCAACTTTTGTTCGACCAGCAAACCTACTACCTGACAGTTGCACCAGGCGGTAAGCCCGCTTTATTGAACGCTAAAGCCGGAGTATGGACTGATTATATTTTGTAGTGGATGCCGCTATGATGGTTGCATTGTGTGTGTGCATGGATGAAAAAGTTAACGAGAAATAGACAGGTTTAAGTATTGCGCGGGCGTTGTGTACCATGGCGATGTGTTCCGATACCCTTGTGTGCTGTATTGTCTAAGCAGAATCTCAAGCTGAAATGTCTAATGTGCCAGAATTTAACCATGCTCCCAGCCGACAACCAGATAACTCTGGTTAAACTAAGACCACATCTTGCTTGATTATTATGTATGATAGATAGTAGTCAGACATGACGCTCTATGTGAGGAACTTGGGGTCAATCCAGCTGGTTGAATTAAGGACCGTCTCGATCGTAATTGGAGCGCTCAGTTGATGCGCAAAACTAACTCGCTGGTCGCTCCAAGCTCCAGGTCTAAAGGGAGCCAATGAGCGGATCACCACATGTCAAACCAACTTCAGCCCTCACCCTGTGTTTTTGTATTCGGCAAAAGTAGTCATGTTCGTTCGATTATCTGAATCGGACCAAATGCTCCACCCAGCAGGATATCTGAAACATAAATTTCAGACATCACCTAGAGGACAGGAAACGCCGCGCATACACATTAGAGCCTAGCTCGCTGTTCTGGAATACAACCCGTGCATAATTCCTGTTGACGTGTTTGGTTTATACAAATAATGAGCTACTGATGATCTCAACTTGCCTCCATGGTCGCCCAAGGTACACTGATCCCGTACCGTTGCTGTAGATCTTGCTGCGGTCGATTACATACCAGTTTGCGTCGTCAACGAGGCGACCAGACGCCGTGATATAGCCAGTACCGAGCTGATTTCGGCCATTTAGCCACTTGAGAAGAGGTTGTATGCGATGCACAAGGTACTCACCGTCTCGATTTCACAGCGCGTGGCCCAGAGCGACGCCCGTTGTCCAAAGATCTACAAAAAATCGATTAATAGGCATTACATGCATCAACGCAAGAGTTTACGCACAAAGTCAACTGCTCCGTTGATATAGCTCCTACCATAGAATTGAGTTCCCTAGGGTATGTTTCAGTCATGTCCTATTCATGCATGTGTAGCACCGGCTACTTACTACGTTGGCGAGCAAAGTATCCTGATAGCCTTTTAGCGCGACAGCATACGCGCCAAAATATCCGGCTTGGACACTCAAAGCTATTGCCTGAGATTGATCCACAGGCTAAGTACGGCAACCGAGGTTAGTTTGATGGCGTAAGCTCGGAGGCCGGTACGGAGGATTACCTTGCCGTATGTATTAGAAATATTGACTATCAACGATCCGGGTCAGAATTCAATTTCAGTCCGAGTTTCACTGGATCGGCCTACGATTGTATAACTTTACGCCGGTCGAGAGAGCACCGATGCGAACAGTTCCGGAAAGATCGTTGGACCCGGCTTTGCTCGCAGGAAGACTGTTCGTGATATGGACAGTATTGGACCTGAATCGAGTCGTCTGGCGAGATTCACCGATAATGGTGATATTGGGGCGACCAATGAACACTTGTTCGTTGTAAGTTCCCGCGTAGACAAAGTACACATCACTTTTTCGCGCTTTAGAATCAATTTGTTCCTGAGATTTGTAGATAGACACACCTCGAGGTGTCTTGCAGGGCTATGGAAATATTTGGATATTGACCTTTGGTACCGCCCACTGTAATCGCACCGGCCGGGGGATAGCTACCAGCTAAAGCGAGGAGAGCATAATTCAACGAGATGAGAAGCAGAGCCGGGACACGTAATCCAGGCAGCATATTGAGACGACAAGAGGTCCACAGCAACGCCCCGAGACAACGATAGCGGGTTTTATGCATTCCCTAGGGACTGTAAGGGTGAGCATGCTGTGAGGTGTCAGCCTGGCCCGGCCCGCGTTGTATATGAGGCCTGAAACTCCTATATAACTGTGGTCAGGTGTTCGAAATTCCTGAGTCAAGCACTAGAACATGGAAGATTCAATGTGCCTATTAAGAAGTGTTGTAGTGACACATTCTAGAGAAGCGGAGAAGACGGTCCGGGGAGGGCCGGGGAGCCGTGGGGTAGAGATCTGGAGAAGTGTGGGGAGTCTCAGCGGTATAGTCGTTCTAATGCAGTCTGCACAAAGTCTAAACCGGGTGCACGAAACGATAGTTGACTTGGGTTTATGCTGGTTGAGCCCGAGGCTACAGGCAAACCTCGTGGTAGGTACAGTGCTTCGCGGACAAATACCGGGGGCGGTATAAAGTTAGATCGTTCAGCATTGATATCAGTCTAGTGAATCGGGTATAATTTTAGCCGATAGCCACCTGTAGCCACAGTGTGCTGGCAATATATAGTTTCCCTGACCTATGCGAGTGCAATCAACAACAAATGATCGGCATCCTGGGGTTTCACAGCAGGATGGCCAAAAAAAGCAGGGAGCGTGCAACTGGGCCTGCTAGTCTCTCTCAACTGAGGGTGCGTGTGTGCTCCGTCGGTGGCTGGCAGTCGTTCTGTCGGGTTTTCGGATTCTCTCGAGAGATGTTACGCCTCGACTCCGCTTGTCTCGCAGGACGCTCAGTCTCATAAGCACGGGCTTGAATCCAGCTTGTGCACCTGGGTACTCTCTGATACACTGGCCCTTCAACCAGCCTTCGGCCTCGCAGGTGACCTACTTTCGGTTGATTAGGCGCATATTATCCAAGCATGACGCATACGTCCGAAAACTCCGAAGGGACCCAAACAATGCCCAATGCGGCAACCCGCTCCAGAGAATCCACCATCCTTGTTTCCGGCATCCTTGACGGCTTTACGAGTCACCCCCCATCGCCTGCTGCCTTCTTGTATAAGAACTCCCAAGCTCGTCCACCTGTCAACCAGAACGCGTCGTTTACGCCATTACATTTTTCTCACATTCGCCAAACTAGCGCTTTTCAGCACAAGCTTGCCATGCCTAGCACGCAGTCAAACTACATGTCCCCCGTCGACCCGTTAAGCCTCAGTCGCATTCGCTCGAATCTCATTCGACTAGAGGACACAATCATTTTCTGTGGGTCAAACCCGCTACCTGGCGCTGTTGGATGCTAACGCCTCCTCAGCCCTCATCGAACGCGCCCAGTTTGCCTTGAACCCTCGGATTTACGAGCGAGAATTTTTTGACGAGCTGAAAGCCATGAACTGGAAAGGTAGCTGGCTAGAGTGGTTTTTGAAGGAGACCGAGACGTTCCATGGTGAGCACTACTCGTGCGCTGTCACCTTCATTTCAGTGACTCATCTTGGCTCGTAATGTAACAGCCAAGGCCAGACGCTACACCAGGCTAGTCTCGCTTGCTGGTTACCCGTAGTCCGGCCTTCACTAAACCATATGACCACAGCCCGGACGAATATCCCTTCAGTACTGACCTGCCAGAGCCAGTATTGCCGCCGCTTTGCTACCCCAAGATACTTCATCCCAACAACATCAATGTCAACTCCTCGATATTGGCCTTTTACACTCGTGCAATCGTGCCAAGGATAACTCGACGAGCGACCCAAGAGCTAGCTATGGTCAAGAGAAGTGCGGGCATCTTGGGTGATGATGAATACGAAGACGACGGCAACTACGGCAGCGCTGCGACAATAGATGTGGAAGTTCTACAGGCTATGAGTAAGCGAATTCATTATGGTAAGTCTATACTTAGCGATCACACTCGCACCGAGGATACCTAACCGTTCGGCGTCAGGTAAATTTGTCTCTGAAAGCAAATTCCGCTCCAACCCAGCCGACTTCATTCCCCACATCCTGAACCCCAACCCAACCGCGCTCCTAAAATTGATTACAAAGCCCGAGGTAGAGGCCGCACTTCTCGAGCGCGTGAGGAGAAAGGCCAGCATTTACGGCCAGGAGCTCAACCCCGGTGGCGAGCCTGTTTCGAATGCGATGGGTGCCGGCAAATGGAAGATTGATGTCGAGGGCGTACGCGACCTCTACGAGACTTGGATCATTCCATTAACTAAAGAGGTCGAGGTACGCGTCTGACGGCTAACTCTGCTGTGATCGGAACTGAGATTTTATCTTAGGTTGAATACCTACTCCATCGGCTCGATGGACTCTCACAAGAAGAGATCGATGAACTCATGAGGTCCAACTGATGTCTCGTCTCTTGTTTCTCCAACTCATTCGCGGCCACATTCATGTTCATTGCTTGTAATATAGTCATGTCTGTTTTTCTGTTGCCGTTTTCTTGTGTTTGTAGTAAAAAGTCACCACTGTAAAAACATGTGAACTGTTCCCACAAAAGTCAGATTCAAGTTTAGCTGGAATGTCCATCAAGATTGCCGGCGTTATCAGCTAGTTCCCGTCACATAACATAAACATGCAGTGTCTAACTGTATCGACTAGTTGGGAACGCGATTCTCACAACTAATCCTCGATATATGCCACGATGAAATGGCGCTCCCAGGGTCTGCATACCCTTTGATTAATTCCGCACACGCGGTTTCTGGTCTCGACTCTGCCATCGATGATGAAAACCTATGGGGTATGTTGTTCACACCCTGTCGTTGAAAAGTGTCTTTCCCCACTGGCTTCTGAGTGTTCTACTCGGCATGATTGGTAAGGGCCTATGCTGCCCACAGGTCTCAGACCTTCTGCTGTGTGAGCTGCGGTAAAAACGATAACATAGAACGTAAGAAGGGCGAATATATGCACTCGCGTAGTGCTCAACAGTAAGCAGAAGTACGTCATAGAACAACTACGACAGCCGACCGCGGGCGTTTTCCGCAGTATTCTCGACCCCACACATAGAATACATGTGCTCAAGATGAGAATTGTAGCCGGTATATCGGTGTGTATTCATTAGATGCAGGTTGAATGTGTGTGTGGTTGATCAGTCATGCGACTCCTTTCCGAGGAGTTCTAGTTTATTTGCCGATGAACTCCTAATTGGAGTCTGCTGAATTCATGAATCAGCAGCCCATGCAATCCAATCGTACCCAACAGGTCGGCCTATCTTAGTGGGTTTAGAAGCTGGTGTCCCCAAGTTCAATGAGTAAATTGATTCGTGGAGTCGATGCCGAATCGACAACGCTGCCGGAGGGCATTCTGGCGATAGGTAAACACGAAATGTACTATGTAAGAGCACATTCGATAAGTTCTGAGGACGCGTATAGTTCGCGGGGCGGCGTCCTATTGATTTAGCGGTAGCTCCATGATTCTGTCTCGCTAAACGGCATATGAAAATGAGGCGTATATACCTTTGATTTCAGTGCTGCCATGGCCCTACTCTGTCGGACGCAAAAAAGGATATAGATATTTGCTGATGTTTGAGCAACTTGGCTGGCGCTTAGACTGGATGAGTCAGCAAGATGCGGGGTGTTTGTGGTTGGCTGGCTGGTTACTTGTTGCGTTTGACCTTCGCTAATGTCGTTGTCTGGTGTTGCACTTCAAGTTTCATCGGAATGAACCGCACCATTTTGCCAGATCCAAACATCCCCGCTCCTCAACAATACAAGAAGCTTGAGTGCGTTGGACGCGGGGCATATGGATCCGTTCACAAGGGCGTTTTTATACCAACAGGCGAGGTCGTCGCCCTCAAAATAATCAATCTAGACGGCCAAGACGACGATGTGGATGCGATACAGAAAGAAGTGGCTCTGCTGAGTTCGTTGAGTGGAGGCGACAATATCAATATCACAAGGTATCATGGCTGTTGGCTTGAAGGACCTCATGTGTGGATCGTGATGGACTTTGCACAAGGAGGGAGTGTAAGAACGCTCGTGAGTTTGAGTTATCAACTGCCACCGAAGAAAGCTAAAGTCACCGACTTTTAGGCCAAAGCCGCACCTAATAATTCAATCGAAGAGCGTTTTACTCCTGTCATAATGCGAGAAGTACTACAGGGTCTGGCGTTTCTACATCGAAACAATGTTATTCATCGTGACCTCAAAGGTGAGCGATCCACTCCCAAATTATTTTCTCACTTACAGATTTCCCCGACTAGCTGCAAACGTGCTAATATCGTCGGATGGCAGAGTTATGCTTTGTGACTTTGGAGTTTCCGCTCTGCTTGCCACCCCACACTCGAAACGCTCTACTTTTGTCGGGACACCACAATGGATGGCGCCCGAGGTTATTCTAGGCCAGACATACGACACAAAAGCTGATATTTGGGGACTCGGAATTACCCTGTATGAGATGGTAACCGGCGCCCCACCACATGCCGATCAGGATCATATGCGAGCACTTATGCTCATCCCCAAACTCAAGCCGCCCAAGCTTCCAGACACTACAGACGCGAGCAAGGAAATGCGTGATTTTTTGGCGCTCTGCTTGCAGATGAGTCCTGGAGACGTGAGTGTTATGTGCGTTTAGTGACCCTTGGGCTCAAAGTCGCGTTTACCGTAGCGTTTATCTGCCGAGGAGTTGATGAAGAGTAAATGGATTAAATCCGCCAAAGCCTCTGTTGGAATATTAAAAGACTTGCTCACACGATACGAGTCTTGGTCCAGCAAGGGTGGTGTTCGGGCGAGTCTCACCAGTCCGTTCGGTGCGCTTGACCCCGACGAAGAGCCGTGAGTCCCAAGCTAGTTGTACCTGTCGACCGACCAACCGAATCTTGTTCGCAGGGAAGATTTTTCTCAACCACAGTCTTGGCAGTTTGAAACGGTACGCGCTAGCAACTTTGCTGATGGAGTCGCTGCATCGAGCACAATGGATTTCACGGGTCTTTCAGATAACACATATCCCGGAGATGTTGCTCTTTCTAATCCTCCTCGCTCGCTTCGAATGCTATTTGAGGATGCCTCCAATCCTGGCCTGGATCCCTTTCGTGTCAATACATCTCGACCTGGTCCGACCATGCCTACAGCCTCCAGCTCGAGCACAATTAGCACAGTTCTTAGCCTGGACAGTAGTAATGATGGCAATACCTCCTATTCGACGTTGCATACGGACCCTAGTATTAGTATCGATCTGGCATCTCCCGACCCAGAACGAGATGGTACTCCTACAATCCCTGATTCAGCGCACGACATACTTTCCGTTCGCCGAGACTCGACCGACATACTTACTGCACGACAAGCAAACTACGTTTTCCCCCGCCCCAATAACGCTGGCCTGGATACTGCGCGACCGATTAAGCAAGACCCCGCTTTGAGCGGCACTGAATCCGATTCCTCCAATGCCCCCAGTATAGTGGGCCGAAAATTACACAAGCCATCGTTTTCCGGGTCGATGGGCCTTCCACGCTCGCCTCGTCCGCCTGCGCCCCAATCCGGGACGGAATCCGATGCTGGTTCGACTACCATCTCCAATAAGTCCTCTGTAGTTGGACTGGGACGGTCCAGCGAGAACGGCGCCACGATGTCTCCCCCGCGTGTCCCTTCATACCGTGAAGTTCGAGACAGCAAAGGACTGGCCAACATATCAATTCCTCCATCGATTGGTACTGGCGTTGGTGTCGTTCAGTCTTTGGGTTCGCCCGAGATTGGGGATGGGGAACGCGCCCAGGAAAAAGCCAGTTCGGACAAGCCGAGAGGAAAAGACACTGAAAGTCTTCACGGACAAGGCTCGGGGTCGGGGTCTAGTTTGCCTAGTACGAGCGGAATCAATGGGACGAGTAGTAGACCGAACCGAGAACGCCCCCCACGAGCCAAGCGCAATGCTACCGTTGGGTCGCCTACAGACTTTCGGTTCGGTGGCGCACCACCCGACGGGGGCCTCGTTCCTCCATCCGTTGGAAGTAGCCACGGTATGAGTAGATCGTTGGATTCGCGTGCTGGTGGAGGCGTGAACGGTTTTGGTAATAGTTTTGGAGGCAGCGGAAGTTTTGGAGGTAGCGGAAGTTTTGGGGCCATCAATGGGAACGGAGCTCAACTTCCAAGGCCACCTCTTCTTGGGCGGCAGGCGTCCGCGATGGCAGTATTGGAAGGAGCCGGGAAGAATGTACTTTCTGTACCTTCGCGGAGTGCTACAGGCGCCAGCCCAGTTGCCGGTGGAACCGTCTTGAAAGATCTTCTAAAGGTACGCCCGTTTGAGCTCCCTTATTCCATCTTGGTCTCATCCCGCTTGTATATTTAGCTATCACCCGCACCGGCTGGTGCGCTCCGACCCGGAACGAATACAGATATACTACCACCTTCACCAGGTGTCGGGCCCGTATCGCTGTCTCCTGTTAGCAGGGTGTTCAACCCTTCTCCGAGTGGGCTACACACAAGTACCACTCCAACAGATATAAGCATGGGTACTGGTAGTAACAGTCCAGTAAACGGCACGCAGGGCCTCCGCGTTCATACCGGAGGACACTCGCAGTCCAACTCGTATTCGAGTGCGATGCATGCACATTCACACTTTTCCAACCGACTCCATCCTGACGTACCAGACCTGGCTCCACTAGATCTTGGGGCATTGGTATCCACGGATGACGTTCATGCAGAATTGTCCCGCACGGTCGATGGGCTCATAGCTTGGCTTGGGGTTGTTGACACCGGCTTGGCTGATGTCCTTGGTTCTGGCGAACTAAATGGTGAATTTACCGGCGACGAGAGAAGTGAGAGCGGATCGAGGTTTGACAAGGACGAAGAAAACGTAACCAGCGTTGGAGCCTAACGATCCAGTTTTACGAGCACTCTTATGTTTCTCTTTGTGGGACAGATGATCCGGACTTGCAATACAGGATCTTCCACTTTGTACAGTAATGTCAACTCGTGTATTAATTATCCTGCAAACACGTCGCATTAGCCGTCTTGCATGAATTACAGTACTATGTAAAAAGATCATCTCGCGTTACCCATAGTCACCGAGCTACTCTCGGCGGCCAAACACTGCAGGTTTTGGTCATATAGTTAGTATGTTACAGCAGTCGCAGGGCAAAAGTCGATTAGAAAAACGTGCAGGTGCATGCAGAACTATGGCTAGATATGGTGAATTATTTTCGGTCAGGATGCTCGGCTAAGCGAAACCCCCGCAACACCCAGGGATGTTCCTCAGCCTGAAAGCATCGGGTTATCATGAGCGCGTGTGCTACAGCAGCATATCAAGACTACATGCGCTGAAGAGTTGGCCGCTTGCACGTTGAGAGTGGATCAATTTTACTAGCTCAGAGCATATATCGTTACATAGAGCCTGAAGCTGAGGGAGCTGTACGGCGGATTATTATTTAAGTATACAGCGATAGCATGCTAGACTCACATGGAGAGGAATTCATCCCTGGTTACTCGCAGCAACCACTTTGCCAAGCCGTCTTGACTTCCAATTAAGATGCATTGTATACAAACAAATTCAATCCTGCATACATATGCTTACGCACCCGCTCTATCTGTGCCTCCCTTCGATACGTATCGCCGCAGATGAGCTAGGCGTAGTGTTACATGAATTTTTGAAGCAATACGAGCTGACGTTCGCACAGGCAACAAATGGCCATCTCAGCACCCGATGTCGACTGGACCGCCGCCACACCAAGCAAAGCTCCTGTTGCCTGAGAAGAAACCGAAAGTATGCTTTGTTGCCCCCACTGAGACTTGGTTGGCTGCCCTCGATATAGATAAGCGTTCCCAGTCCCGTGTGTTGAGCCACTTTCGATTGCCAACACTAGCTGATCCTTACAGTGAACCACAAAGCGAGTGTCGCGCTTTGAAGCAAGCACGAAAGAAAGCGCCGAGTACGTCGAGACGTGTGTCCAAGATGCTATAGGTTCCAGATTAAACAAGAGTCCATCAATATCCCTGCGAACAATTAGCGAAGGAACAGCCGATGGGTCGATCATGGGGAGTGGTGTAGACAACATCGAAATGTCGCGTTGATCAACATGTGTGCTTCCAGAAAGAGCATCAATTCGCTGCACAATCACCCTTTGCCCCACCTGCCCGGGGGCATCAAGTTCCTCGTCGGCATCAGGATTCGCTAGACTTGGCATCGAAGACCCGTCCCCTGCAAGTTCTGTAGTGTATTTTTCTAAAGCTTCCCGAATGGACGCCAGTTCAGATGGATCAAGAGTCTCGGGGACATCAGGCTCGCCCGTTGATGGTGCAAATACGTGAGACCAGCGTGTGCCAATATGTTTCTTTTCGAGATGAATAGTAAGCAACCCGACGTTGCTTTGGCGCTCGTCGGGAGCACGCTCCCATGTCCAGAGACTGGCCCCTGGATCAACTTCGGCCCACCAAGCACATTGAGCATATTTTGGTATCGGAATGGACGATGATGAGCCAGATATAATAGCCAGTGTGAGGTGAAGCCTAGATATGGTAATACGAATGGCAGATGTAGTGGTCGTTGAAGGTAGTGGAAACATGATTGTTACCGAATCGTCGGTTTGAGTCCAAGAATATGCGTGAGGCGGAGGTGGGGGCAGGTTTGGTTGAGCAGAATCAAGATTTTCATTAGCTCTTGGAATGGGTGCGATTTCATCTCTAGTTGGCTCAGGTACAGGGGGCTCCGAGTTTCCAGGAGATTCAAACGGGGAGGCGGAGGAGACTATGTATGCGTTATTGGTAGTATCAAACTGTACGTCCGCAGGGAGGCTAGAGCCAGACAGTACCCATAGCTCTTTAGTTTGATTGTTTTGTATATCAAGCCGAAGAGATACCAGTTCATAAGTAGTTTTAGACTTCACGTCAGATGACGACGAGGTGTTTTGGTCTCGCCTCGTGACGAGTACCATAAGCCCAGCCTCGGCCTCACGAACGTGCAACAAGCGGCAAGGGACGAGAGCTCCCGTTTGATCAACGAGTTCAAACGTGTGCTGAGCAGACACGGGCGCGCGTAGCTCTTTGTTAAATGTGAAAACATAGAACCGACCATGCCCATCTGAAGCTAGCCAACGATAGAGTGATATACTGAGTACGACGGGGTATTCTTTGTTTTCATCGTTAGATCGACCTATTTCTTGGGGTATTTCGAAAACTTTGCAAAAAGTGGGGGTTTGCTCGTTCTAGCTCAATATATCAAGATGAGGTGCCATTTAAACGACAAACCACCTCAACTTACATCGATCATAACCATCATTACACCCCCATACTGATCGACGTATGCAACGTATGAGAACTCGTCATCGCTTATACCTGCCTTTAGGTGGTTATGCTTAATCCGGGCCGATACTTCTGTAAATGGAACCATGCGACGACCAGAGACTGTCGATTGGGTCACGCCAGGGGCAGGAAGGGCAAACGTTCGTACGCAATCACTCTGTTCCAAGATTTTGAGTTTGTACCCATCGAACTTTGGATTCAAGAGCGAGGTGTTGGCTGAGAATGTTGCAGGAGCCATCAGGTGTTTGTGGTTTGAAGCAATTCTATGTCATGTCACGTGAAGTGGTGTGTTTTCCTTTGGTTTCCGTCTTCTTTCGCCTACCAAGTTGTATTGATTGCTTGTATGGGCCTTGCTTTTGGAACCTCTTCAAGTATTCCTTTGATTCCACTTCGTGGGTTCGTTATACCGATGTGATTGTATGCGCACCTGTTTTTAGCCATCGTCATCCCCCTGTTAGGTTCAACCAAGCTAACAAATCTGTATGATACGATACCACCTCATTGCTAGGGGATTTGTGCCTACTATTCTCTGAAAGTATACGCACAAAATCATACACCACTCGCATGCACCTTTCAACCATTTATACATTCATTTCGTTTACATCTACTCAACTCAAGACAACGAAGCTCCAACAAACGACGGCGCACACACTGCGCCCTTCTCGCTAACGATACGATGCACACTCTTGGTCGCCGGATCCACCCACGCGCATTCACGCGTCTCGAGCGTCGTGAAACCTTGCCAGGATTAGTGCGAATCATATCGGGTTAGGAAGACGCTTACCAGGCTGTATAGTCTCAAATATCTTCTTTTTTGGATTCAGCTGGCTTACGGGCTCGAGCCCGGCAAAGCGCTCGCCCTCAAAGTAGACGCGATCACCGGGCTTGGAGCCCTCGGGTGGGTTAACAATCTCGATTCCGTGATCTTTGCCGTCCTTGTGTGTAGCCTGGCCAAAATGTTAGAATGTGCGATTAAGAAAATAACGTATCTTACACAAAGGACCATAGCAAAACTCTTGACGCCGCGCATGTTTGCAGGTTTCAGGTTGCACTAGCATCATGAATATGGCATACATATGATGCTTTGGTATATTTAACTTACGACGGCGATAAGCATGCGATTCCTCATCTGCTCGATTGGGATATAGTTGACGAGGCCAGATACTACCGTACGTGGCCCTTCCGGCTCTCCAATGTCAATTTTCTGAATATAAATTAAGCATATAGTTAACGATCTATAGATGGGTGCTTACCTCGACATACAAACCGTCGGCATCAGGATGTTTCTCGACTGCGAAAATGGCATAAGTATGTCGAATTACCTAGGAAGATTTAGTTTATTTCACCTTCGACGATCTTTCCAACCCTCAGATCGATCATTGACGGCAGTGGCTCGCCCGAATCAGCAGCCGCAGCGGGCGCACCGCCTTTCTTTGCGTCTGCACCACCCTTTTCCTTCTTGGCGTCGCCCTTGCCCTTTTCTTTAGGTGCCTTTTCCTTCTTGCCTGGAGCAGCTGCCTCAGAAAACGAGGCTTCTCCAGGTGCGGTTGCAGCAGGGGGATCAACAGGTTTAGGTACCGCCGCATCTTTCGCTTTCTTGTCTTTCTTCCCCCCGGCGTCCGGAGCGGGGGCGCCCTCTGCCTTGGGCTTCTTTTCTTTCGCAGGGGGAGCCTTGCGTTCGGGCTTGGGAGCTGCGTCGATGTTAAAGTCAATTAGATCGGGTGCAACGGAAGATGCACGCAGAGCGGGCAGGTGCTGGATGTGATCGATGTACCGGGTGAGGGAAGGACGAGTGTAATGGGTTTGAGTTGGCAGAGAAGACTTGAAGTGAATGTCAGTGGGATTATTTTATTAGTGTACGCAAAATCGGCTTACCAGGGTGGGGTGGAGGGTTGCGTACAATGCAAGGTCAGCAGACGAAACCGAGTTCGAAACGAGATAGGTTCGGGATTGAAGCTCAGTGTCAAGAGCCTGTGGGCAGTTCAGACGCAGATATTGTTTGATAAATTTTTATACTTACCGTGAGTCCTGCTTCGCCGTCAAATTCTCCAGCAGCGACTCGCTCAATCCATTTGGAGATGTCCGCTTCAGAAGCTGAAGACGATCCAAGCGAAGCCGCGTTGATGATGTCGCGTGCCTTGGGACCAAGCTTTTCAAGTGCAGCAGTCGACATGACTCTCGAGGTGAATCGTCTGGGTGGGTCGAATCTAAGCGGGTGTGGTAGGGATCTCCAGATACGGGCGCGAATCATACAGGAAATTGTCAAGAGTCAGAGTGGCGGTGCATGTCACGTGGTGACAGGCGCATATGGCACGGCGCTTCTGGGACGTCGATCGCACATGCTCGACTGCGTCGAAGTCCGCCAAGAGCCGGCCACGACGATACAAGTAGCCGTCACCTGCGCTGCTCCTGTACAGTGCCCCACCATATAAATCCTGTACGTGTCTTGACACCGGCAATGGCCCCCCGCATCTCGCTCCCCACATCCAACGACAAGCCGCGCTCGTCATTCTTCACTCCGGCCCGTGCAGGCATTGCGCTTATTGCTACCATACTCCTTGCCCTCTTCACCCTCTCTTCTAGCACACCCCCATCACCTCATCCCTCGAATCTAAGAATGACGGCACCCACTGGTTGGCATTCGCGCGCCCAGCCTCATCCAGATGGCTCTGCGTACGACGTAAAGAAGGAAAACGCAGTCTTCGGAATGATGAGGAGTACCCGCGTCGAGCCAGAAGGTGCGTCATGGCCCGTGCTACGTTTGCTCAGTTGCTCAAACAAACGTGATAGGCTTTACCGTTGCGCTATTCAAGCCCAACGTGGCAGTCGATGCCATGGGTCGTGTGCTCGTTCTCACCAAGGAAGACTTTTCTGCTCTTTCCTCCCTTGCGGCCGAGACGGCTGCCCTGCCCAACACTGGCTCGTTCCGCAACCAGTGGAGGTGAGTAAACCCAATTCACACCCTGCGTCATACTGGTATCTAATACCCATTCAGGGTAAAGCATGACCGTACCGATTACCCTATTGAGCAACTTTATGTCGCCACATCCAATGGACTACATACTATTGGTGTCTATGGCCACGATGGCCAGACGACAACGCTCAAACCGCCTGTTGGAGACATTGCTAACCTCCCAGCACCGCTCAACTCGATTATCACTGTTGCCAAGGAGGGCCGCAACGGATTTGAGAGAGGCACAGAGAATACTGAAGTCGTATCCAAGGTCAAGGCAGTGTTTAACACTGAGGATTAGTGTGGCTATGCGTGCTCTTGTATATTTGATGTAAATAACCTGAATCGGCTATTACAAACTAGACCCGTATTAGTTCAACGAGTTTTCCTTCATTTATTAGCTCGGCGACTGCACACCAAGTTCAATCTGCCCTCTCTTCGTGGCTAAATGTAATCGAACATAGCCACATTAAAGGATCACTTGGGGACTTAAGCGAGGCCATGTGAAGTAGTAAAGCCCATCTTCGAAAGTGCTCCCGGACAACCGGTCATGGTTATCGTAAAGACATACATAAATAATGGTGAAAGACAATAACCCCAACCCCTCAGAACTTGGAATGAGTAGTATCAATCGATTATGGCATCAGACACCTGCCGAACCCCACGAGAAACCTAAGCACCAACCAAAGTTAGCTCGTGCTGGTGTAAGAACATTTATGGCCTTACGCTCAGTTTTATCTCATTCTAATACGGCACATAGCGCTTTGAGGCAACGTGGCGAGGATTTTCTTCTCTTGGAAGTTTCAGATCTCCCAGTTGCTTTCAGGTAGGCAGCCCAAGAACGTTTTGAAAAATCGTCTCTCTCAATACAATGGTTCCGCGTCGCAGCTCGGCCTTGACAACATAAGTTCGTATGGGCGAGCGAAGGTCTTGAGAAAAATCCAAAATCGTGACTTTAGATCGTCTAGTAAAGGGTCGGCGCATGTCTGTTGAAGTGGAAGACTGAAATGGCCAGTTAACTCACGTGGATGTCACCTATAAGTCCCAAGACAGGGCAGTTCGTGGGACGTCGCGATATGTTTGGGAGGTCTGAAGAGAAATGATCAGCGAGCTGTTGTGGCTATGATTCGCTGTATCTAGCCACCCTAATTATGTAGGCTCGGCTTTATATGTCCGGACTCGTGGTGGGCGAGGAAATTAGTTCTCATGTAAAGTTTGATTCATGCACGATGGTAAATTAATCTAGGATCGGAATGTCTCTATAGAACGAAGTCCAGGACTGGGATGTTGAGGTGCCATAATGGCTATAGAACGGCATAGTGCATGGCCAAGTAATGTAAAGTTATTAAGAGAGCGCAGGTTTGTTTTGATTGTTGGAAAGAACGCTTGGAGGTTCGCACAAGATGTCTGGATCCTTACAACTGAACAAAAGATCAGCTCAGCCCATCGTTGCAGCGACAAAACTCATAACATATCATTATCAGTAGGGCTTGTACCACTTTGGAATAATTCGATATGGCGGGCACTGGGGACATTTGCCTTGTACCGGGCTGTGTGGTGAATAAATCATTGGGATTGAGTTTGCAACTCGGTTAATGTGCACTTCTTCGCAGAACATGATCCCTCTTGAGGTTTGGTATGGTTTAACATACTCCTAGCATACATCTCTATAGCCTGTATCTATATCTTTTCTCTTGTTTTTCTGTTTGAGTTTAGGCATTCTATTTAAAAACTAAACGAAAGTGGGTGAAATGAGAGACGTGTTTGGAGGGTCGTATCACGTGGTAAGGGTCTTGAGTATGATGACCAAGACTAATTTACCTTTCTTGCTCTCCCCGCCTTCACCATCTAATTTTCAACACTGTACGTTGCTCCAGGAAATGACCCCTTCGGATTTGAACGCATGATTTCTTACACCACATGGTGTTGTAACTTTCGGGTGTCTGATTGAGCTTAGGCTCTCGCGCTGAAACACCCTCATGGAGCTCGAAGACGATGGACCCGACGCTCACACGAGCGCAGCTGATCGCGAATGGAATAAGCTTTCGAATGATTTCACAAACGTGAGGGATTAGACTCTCTCCATCTCGCCAAAGCTTTATCCTTTTCATATGCGTAGGCAGGTTATCGCGAAGGAATCACGGCAGGCAAAGAGGCTTCGCTCCAAGCAGGCTTTGATGATGGTTTCGCCTCTGTTGGAGCGCCACTTGGTCGCCGAGTGGGGACACTCCGAGGGAAAGCTAACGCTGCGCTCGCTCTGTGTGCTCGGCTCGGATCCACCCACCTCGAGGCGGAGTTGCGAGACATCACCCGGTGCCTTGCGGGCGTCAAACTGTCTGCCCTAGCCCCTCCAGATATGCAGGCGATTGAGCATGCCAAAACTCATGCTGACGACGCGCCCGATGTCGGAGACGTCGAAATGAGCGCCCAGGCGCATATGGACGGGCTCGAAGAAGCACTTGGAGCTCTCTCAACAACCAGCCTCGGACAAGTGGCAGGCGATGATCCAATGGCGCGTTCGGTAGCGGCAGAAGCGGACCTTGCTCGGCTCATTGAAAGACTCGGGGCCGTGTGCCGGGCGCTCGGGATCTGACTGAGATGAAAACGAAGTGTAATTGTGCTACAAATTGATAGTATACAAGAGTTGGATCCTTTCCTTTGTCGGAAACTCCCGATAACGACCTCCCCAGCCATCTCCGCCTTGGCTGCACATCCTTCCCACGTGGCAAACCGTATCCCGCCCGCACACTCGCGGCTTCCGATCGTCTTTTGGTTTGATCCGCTCGGGCTTGAATGCAAGTTTGGTTGGTCAATGCATTGAGATCACTTAGTAGATCTGGACAAAAATACATAAAACAAGAGGACCCAGAAATAAGAATATGAACAATATACGACCGAATTGTCTTACAGGAAACCGCTCTCCTGCAGCATTCGGGTCATCTTCTCGTCTTCGCGCTCCCGCGGTTCTACCTCCAAGCTTCGGTCCCAGTAGTCTGCCTTTTCGTCAATCGTAGCCAGGGATTGCTCGATAAACGTCTGGATCAGATCTACTGGGGTAAGGTTATACTGTTTTGCTTGGTACCCCTGGATTTCCCGGATGACCTCGGCCGTTTTCTGGCGCTTGCCAAAGTTGATGATACTATCCTCTTTCGAGATGAAGTCTTTGTTCCCGTCCTGAATGAAAGTCAGCACGGTGAGATATACTCCTAAAAGTAGCAAACACCGGGGTTAGCACCCCAAACTAAGCGCACAAAAGATAAGCAGCCGCGCACCAAGGAACGGAACGCATGGGGCGTCAACGGTCTTCAAGCGTTGCTTGTACCCGGTGAAGTTCTTCCCAGAATCAAGTGTGCTCTCGACGTCGTCTAGCATCAGGACCCAACGCTGAGGAACCTGCTCCCATGTGCGCTTCAGTCGTCGAATAGGGGTGGAGTTAAGGCCGGCGATTAACGCAGCCATTGTTGAATAGTTATGCAAATTCCGGCACCGCTAGAATCGAGTGAGCATTACAACTCGGAAACCAGGTGAAACAAATCAGCCATACCTCAGCTACGTTGATGAACTGTTTGATGATAGCCGCGCGTCGGCGCGCATCCTCCTTGTCGAGTACTGAATATGCAACCCAGCCCGCAATCTTGTTGGTTGTGGTGATGATAGTTTTGATGCTGTCGTTCTCGGCAGGTTCATCTCGGGCACGCGCAAGACATTCGATTGGCTTGATTGCGTTGTATTGTCTACTCTCGAGGATTGTGAGCTGGCGGGCAAGCTCGGTGGAGTCGATATCGAGCAGCTTTAGTCGTTTTCCAGACCTAGGCAAAAGGGATGGAGGAGGCGGCTCGCGAGTGGTGACCGTGAGTTTACGAGATGCTATTTCACCAGACATGAACTATATAAAACAGTCAGATGCTCATCCAGCTAATAATCAAGATAACCCACCCTATCAACGAGAACAATCAGTTGTTTCGCAGGCGGGACATCTCTGATAATCTCCATAGCAAATCCCTTGATTTGACCCAGAATAGGCGTATCTTCCTTGTCAATGACTGAAGGATCCATCAACATTTTGCGGAAAATATTAACCACCCTACCCCAAATCTTATGAGCATATCCTGGGAGGAGACAAAATAAGCATAATACTCACCGCACTCGCACCGGTGTTTGCTTCTTCTCGGTCCATTCTTGGAGTTCGTCGGGCTTGAGCCCCTCGGGAGGTGCAATCCTGAACCGCTCAACTAGCAACCTAAACAACTCCTGCATAGTTGTAAAGGATTTGTACGTCATCAAGAACGAGTCAATGAAGGATGAATCGAGTTGGTCGTGCATCGTCAGGCGCTCAACAAGCGCAGGAAGTGTTCCGCCGCGTACGCCACCGTCCGTATTGGTCAGGATTTGCTTCGGGTCACTATATGTTGGCTTCAGATACCACGGCGTCGAGTCGACAATGGGTTCGGGAATGATGGGTTGGTCGCCCGCTGGGGCCTCGTCACCAAGAAGTCGTTTGAGCTTATTGGTGGGTCGTGGGCGGGCTAGAATATCCTAATTAGACAATCGCAATCCCAGATTTTGAGAAAACACTCACCGCCCGTCTCAAACTCACCACTAATCTTGAACTCTTCATCGTCATTGTCAAACTCGTCTTGTGGTTGCCCAACAGTAGTGCCCGTCCTTTGGTGCTGCCCATTGCTAAGTGACTCTTGTGAAACGTCGCTTTGTGGGAGGGAAACAGCCGAATCAACCTGTTGCTTCATTGGTACCCGAGGTTTGCTTTGTACTCCACGCTCCGGGTACGCTCGACTATACATCCCACGCCCGCTGCCAGTGCTATCTAGCCGGACATCTCGACCGACGCTCTCAAGCCTTTCTCGCCCAATGCTTCCTGCTCGGCTGCGCCCGCCGTTGACAAGTTCTCGACGCCTGTCGTCCCCAACTCCAAACTGAGGTTCTCCAAACATCATCGCGAGGTGCTCATCCACGGGTGACATGAGCGACGGGTCCGTCCTGAGTCCATCATAGGATTCGGTGCGAGACAATGTCTGGTTGTCAGAGGCGCGCGCATAGTTTTCGTTCCGAGAGTAATCATGGGCTTGAGAGTAGTGGCCGGTGCGGGTAAGGTTGTCGGTGCGTGAGTAAGGATCATTGGATCGGTTTGTGTCTGCTCGGAAACGCGTTCCACGAGGATCGGGCTGGGCTCCTGCAGATGGGACGTATGCCTCGGGAGGCTCTGTACGAGCAATTGAGTCGTACAAAGCAAGCATCTCTCTGCCGTTTCGTCGAACTGCGCCAACAGAAGCCAGGACAAGGCTTACTGCGCTCTCCCCGTCGGAGCCCTTTTTAGTCTCATCGTCCTCCAACAGGGGCTCGGGCGCCGCGCCTGCACTTTTCAGAATCGCGACATGCACCGTTTGGCTAGCCAGCAGGAGGGTCACACCAGCATCGTACAACGCCTGTTTGACAACCTCCAGGCGGCGTACCGCACGACGAACATCCGCCGAAGTGTCCAGGGACTTGGGGGTAGCGCTCGGAAGGGGGACAGAGTTGTTAAAGCCTGGAGAGCGGTTGAGGCCAGATTTGCTGCCTGGTCGACTGAGGACTTCGCTGCTCGCCGTACGACTAAGTGCATCGTGACTTCCCATTCGACGAAGCTGATCGCGACTGCCCATCCGGCGAAGCTCGTCGCGGCTACCGACACGACGCAATTCGTCGCGGCTGCTCATCGCCCTAAGTCCATCGCGACTTCCCATGCGCTTCAGTTCGTCTCGGCTCCCCATACGTCTGACTGCCCCGGAACGACCAAGTTCATCTCGGCT
The DNA here is from genome assembly GCA_016906575.1 of Ceratobasidium sp. AG-Ba. Taxonomy (NCBI): domain Eukaryota; kingdom Fungi; phylum Basidiomycota; class Agaricomycetes; order Cantharellales; family Ceratobasidiaceae; genus Ceratobasidium; species Ceratobasidium sp. AG-Ba. The sequence goes on from CP059614.1 coordinate 2,246,878, forward strand.
CCCAACGCGTTTGACTGCCATCCCACGCCTAATCTCGATATCGCTGCCGACCTTGGACGCCACATCTACATCCTCAGCTGCGCTCAAAAGAGCGCACAATCCTGCGATCACCGCCCGCCCGCGCGAGGTAATCGTCGAGACACCCTCCTCCTGTTGTTCCATCTGAGCGACTCCATACTCGATTTGGACAAGCCCACGTTCGACCTCTGCCAACAGCCCCCGAAGTTCCTCGCATACGTCGAGATTCAGGGCCTTGCCGACCGACACGTCGGGGATAAACCCGGCTCCGCGCCACTCACCACCAACGCCTGCACCGGCCGCGGCACGTCCAATATTAGATGTTCCCAAAACGCCGCGCAAACGACGCTCCGCGCCCTCTTCGCTCGCACGACGAACTTCGACTACGAAGCGAACAACTGCACGCTCGAGTTCGCCCGCATCGATAGCGACACGTTGATGCGCGCCCGATTCATCTTCGCCTTCATCACCAGTCGAATCAGCCGCACGGGCGCTGAGGACTAGTTTGGAGAGCGTGGCAGTAACTTTGCGCTGGAATTGTTTGAGATCAGCCGACACGACTGGTGGTGAGTTTTCGTTGGGACCATCGCCAGGGATGAGGGGATATAGAGCGGTGGGTGTAGGGGCAAGTGTGCCTGAAACATAAAGGAGATTGCGCACTGCGACAATAACCTGAGCAACAAGACCAACTCGAGGTACTGGTTTTTCTTCCATACTGCGACTCACAGCGCCGATCGCTTCCTTTGCTGCAGCAGAAAGCTCCTCAATTGTCTCAGGGGGTGAAGGGGCGAGTCGGCGCTGCACTTCTGCGGGATCGGTTCGCGGCTCGGTATCTATAGGACGAACATCCTGGACAGTGGCCGAGCGGACAAATGGCGATTCGCGGCCGAGCGGGTTGACTTCGCTTGCGTCAGAATATACGCTCTCGCGGTTATTGACGTGTAGCGTGCGGTCGAGAAGAGGATCCGAGTCACGGCCGTCGCTCTCGTCATACTCGGGCTCGATGTCAGCGTCGGCGGCGATCTCGTCGTAGGGTGCGGCGCTACGAAACCGCCCACGAAGGTCAAGCCCCGAGGCTGAGGAGGAAAGGCTCTGCTGGGCGCTGGGCCCGCGTATGCGGTCGCCTGGCTCGGGTCGGGACCAAGAGATCTCGCCTGTATGTCGATTTTCATAGTAAAATGCTTGACCGTTGTCGGTGAGGCGCTTGAGCCAGGGCTCAGGTGTGGTACTGCGCGCGACAAACGCGAAGCCGCCGAGGGAAGAGGCTGTAGTGGCAGTGTTGGCGCGCTGGCGAACAACTGGCGGAGGCGGGGCGCGTGGGGATGGCTGGGGAGAAGGGGGAGCGAATTCAGGAACTGCGATGTCGTCGAGACCCTCCGCGACAGGGAGCTCGTTACGGCGCTGGCCAAGGCCATTGACGTACACGATCTACACACAAATGAGCTATGGCCAGCGGTCGATGTGATGTACTTACCTGACCGTTGGGCTCGACCTGAGGGATCCAAATGTCTGCGTTGTTGGTTGCTGGATTAGCGACGCGTGGGACAAACTCGGCGAGGTCAAACTCGTCGCCGGCAGCCTCCTCGATCTGGTCCTGGAGCCACTCCGAGTCGCTACCACTCGCGTCAAGCTGGGTGGGGTCCACCTCGACGACGGCGGCAGCTGGTTCAGCACGCAGTGCTATCTCTGCCTCTGCCTCCGCCTCGGATATGATCGTCACAAAGTTGCTCGGGAACCAGCCGCGCTCGTTGCCAATGAGCCCGTCCCACCACCCGCTCTCGAGCTGGGTGAGCACCTCCACGATATCGCCGCGCGAAAACGATAGCGAGCTGTCGTCCGTCGAGTGGTAATCGTACATCGCTCGGACCCAGAATGAGCTCGGTTCTTCTTGCTCAGTTGCCATTGCTGCTGTGGTCGCCGTCGTTGCACGTTGCACTCATCTCACTTCACGTGAGTACGGCGCTTATCTCGTCGCAAACACTCTCAAATCCGCCACCCGCCGGCTCGTCATCTTCTAGCTCAAGTACACTCCTTGCTTCTCCCCATATTCTTCTAGCCCCGCAAGTCTATCATAGTCATATCGATGTATGCTCCCCTCGCGACAGATGCGCCACAGATCAATATACCCTGCGGATCCCTCACCACTCAGCCCACGCGCAGCCTTCGTATATGCGCAAAGTCATCCCTTCGTGGGCCGACACACATGTGTGTGGTCTCGCGCGGCATTACGTCTCAACAGTTTCGAGTCAAAGCACACGGCAAATCGCCCTTCTAGCCTCGCAATCCCATCGCCGGCTGAACCTTATTCCGCTGGAAAAGGCGGTATGAAACCCGGCACCTTTCGGCCTCCGGCTAGGTATTTCAGTCTCTATGAGCATTATACGCCAAGTTTCGTTAGCATGTGAGGTTGGAGCAGCCACTCTATAGGTTGGGGTATGAAAAATCCTGCTCGCCTGCGTTCTAGCCAGTTGGATTTTCGCATTCAGCTATTAGATCTGGCGTTGTCGGGCACAATCTCCATAGCTCTGACCTGATCTCAGGAACCCTTTCACGGTTCAACTGACAACCATCCCCGAAGACATGACACTGAGCGCTTGACCAGCCGCTTGTGAGATGAATCATACTCCTTGGAGCAACCGTTAAAGAAATGGACTGTTGTCAAGGATGTTACTTTGATGTGGTGCAGACTTAGAAACGGAAGCGAACAGAGAGCAGAACAACCACCCCCAAGAAAGGAGAAGTCTCTGCAAGCTTATCCGCGAGCATTTGAAAACTAATCGAAATAACATCGGCAATGCTCTTCGCTGAATTTGTATAAACTGCATACACTTACTCGAAGGTCAAGTTTGTAATACGAGAACAGGAAGTGCTGAGAAGTAAGCCAGTTCCCCAAAATAGCTCAAACGGGCACCGGTACGGCTTCAGTCCGTAATCCCAGTGCCAGTGAATGGGCACAGATTATTCAATGGAGCCTGGTATGTGTATCCCAGCTCTAATAAGAGCGAGACACAGTGGGAAAAGTGTAGGAGATGAGCATGCCGACGATCACCAAGATCGTCACTCGCTCATCGGCGCCATTGCCAACTGTATGCGATATACAAGAATCCACGAGCCTAATACCCTTTTGCCTAGAACCACACATAGCCACTCCCAATAGGTAACACAAAAACCGGCGAGATTGCAGATCGATACACGGCGGATCAAAGGACTTGAAAAAAAGCTATGTTTATTTAATCATTGAATGTATCTCCACAAAAGCATTTACGAAAATCTCCAGCATCCGATTGAGAAAAACCGAATCTAACGAGAGCAGAGAACAGTAGATGTAGGCAACATTTTGACCTCGCCGTCTGTATGGGAAAGCAAACGACGAGGCTTCGAAGGTGCCAAGTGCCGAGGGGACAAGAATCGGGCTTGTCGTGGAATGAGGAATACGTACGGTAATGGATCATAAAGGGATCTACACATTTGTACTCTTATACACTCGACAATGAACTCTGAACATAAAACATCAATCAAGCGCCAAGTGATGAGGAAACCAGCTAGTCAAACGTACCTCTCTTTCACAAAATCCACATCCTTCCCTGGCCCGGCTTCTGCCTCCTTCCAGCTTGTCACGTCCCAGAGAATCCATCCCCATCCCTCTTTGATCTGCATATTTACTCCGCACTCAGGTCCCGCTCGGGGGGTGGGTGGTTGAAACGTACCTCGGGCTTCTTGTGTGGCTCTAGAACAACCAGCCATTGTGCGCCGTACGACAATGTTGAGAGAAGGGCAAAAAGTGCACCAGGTGAGGTAACAAGATGAAGTGCGAACGAACATATAACAAGATTGTACAATTCTCGCGTGTTTGCATCTGGTTCTGGTGCCAGTTGTGGCTCCGATACCGGGCCGTCGGCTAAAGGCATAGAATTTGTTCCGTCTTGTTCTGGACGGGGAGCCGAATTACTCTCGCTTAGTTCTGGTCTTGCCAAAGGGTTCTCGGGTGGAGGCGGAAGCCCATCCTGCGCAACGTCCTGAAACGAGAGTGCAATACATGGTAATCCCGTCCGTTGAAGATATGCATCGGCTGTATACTGGCTCATTGTCAACACAATCTAGTGAATAGCTTGCTGGACTATGCCTACTGGATCAACTGCGACGATACGTGGTGCAGGGTTGGTCGCGCTAATCAGGGGGGATGGCGCATGCAATGACGGGCCTGACTTTGTTGTTGGCATAGGCCGAGATACGGTCGGCCGACTAACAGCTGGACGACCCGTCGGAACGAATGCCGGTCTAGACGGGGTAATTGCTGGGAGTTGAGACGCGTTGCTAGTAGTATGGACAGGAGGCACCACCCTAGTTCGGCAGGTTTCCCACCATTCTTGGAGGGCAGCGGTCACTTCTCCACTGTTTCATATACGTTGGTGATCTGTGAATCAGGGGGGTCGGTTGAAGACATTTACCTTCCCGCAGCCAAATCGCATATGAGGATGCCGGCATCGCTATCCTCGGACATGCGCTTTGCTTCGTTCTGCCACCATCTCTCTCATGTTAGAGAGCGATTAGAATGCGCTAAGCGAGACATATGGTGGGTCTATACTCACTTATTCATTACGATATTAACACTTTGTTTGATACCTGGGAAATGCGGGTTGCGATATGACGTCCCAACGATTTTGTAGTACTGGCATGGCATGAGTTTTCGCCAAATATGGAATAGCCTAGACCGACCTCGTCTACGCCGTGTGTGTCATAGTTCTCGCGCATAGATCGAGACAGGTTTCCGCTCATGGCTGGTGGTGGATCAGTTTCACCAAAATTTGTTCCTTGATGGTGTTTGGCCCGGTCCCGTGAGATTCAGGGCCGGCCAGACGCGTCTTCGGCGCGTGGCTATGACCAACTGTCGTTTACCCCACCACCGCCTTGTTTTACGCCTGCCCAGATGGAGACTAGCGAGCAACCCGACGTCGAGATTGTGCAGCAACCTCAACCCCAGGCCCCACCCCCCGAGGCTGAAAAAGCGCCCAAGCCTAAGCCGGCTGCGCCTGAACTTGGAGAGTCACTTCTCCCGATAGCGAGAGTGCAGAGGATAATGAAAGCGGACAAGGACTTGCCCAATGTAACGAAAGAAGCAGTACATACTATTTCTGTGGCCACCGTAAGTACATGTAGTCTATTCTGGTACGATTTCCATACCGACGTTATAAGCCTGTCCTTGTATCGCAAAGGAAGAGTTTATCAAGCGACTAGCGAGCGAGGCGTACCACCAGGCATCGAGAGACAGGAGGACCATGGTGCAGTATAAGGACGTAGGTATGGTATACCATATTTCATTTTGGTAGTATATTGTAATTTACCTATATCTTACAGCTCTCGCCGTCAAACGCAACCCAGAAATGCATTTTTTAGAAGGTTCGTCACCCTTCAAAAATCACCCTAGTTGTTCTTATTTTCCTTCACAGAAATGATCCCAACGGCGATTCCTGCACCAGCGGCACTCGCGCAGCACAAGCTCAAAGCCCAGGATCGAGGCTCTACTAAAACTACAGCTGCTTCATCGTCCACCGCGCTGCCATCGAATGGGCGCAAGGCGCCGGGTGCGAGGGCTGTCTCATCCAACGGAAAAAATAAGGCTTCTGCATCGACTGGGCCATCAGCGGCTGTTTCATCGGAGGGCACACCGGATGTACCAGACGAACCTAACGAGATGGATCTTTCTTGACGCCTAGATTGTAGGAGCGGGAAGCTTACCCAGCTGAGTGACGCGCTCGCGGATAGCGCGCACGTACTGCCCTTGTACACCAGGCCATCGACTTTTGGTAGCTAGATTTATCACATGTCGACTAGAACTACCAAGATTCTTCAGGCTCTTGCTTTGTTTTATGGTGATATCATGGTTAAATAGTTCGCTCTGCACGCCCACAATTGATGCATGTCACCTCGACAATTGCAAATTACTTTTGAACCAACTTTGATCAGGTAATTTACTGGCGAAACCTAGCCACCACAGCTAGATTTGTGTATACGACCCGGACAGTACAACATCGAGTACATTGTATTTTGTATGTCAGCATAACTCTGATGTTATGCCCAGGCTAATCTTTCTTGAAGTTAACTTTAGAAAGCCACGGATACCGTGTCATTATTCGTTATATTGCACGTAAGCACAAGCCTCTGAACTAGTCATGGCAGCACAGGTAGTCGAAGGAAACAACATTCGGTGAGTGTATCAAGCACAGGTATATAAGGTTACTACAATTCGGTGTCTATGGTAGAGTGATTACTACTATTGGACACGTCGATCATGGAAAGACGACATTTGTAGATTCGCTCCTCGCAGCGAACAATATCATATCAGCTCGCATGGCAGGAAAGATTAGATACATGGATAGCAGAGAAGATGAGCAAGAGAGAGGCATTACTATGGAAAGTAGCGCGGTATCGTTGAGATTCAAAATGATGAAGCGCTCGGCCTCGGGCGGTAAGTCTTACCTGCATGCAAAGATCCGGCCCCTTACCACCAGCACCTGTAGCGCCTGAAGCCGAAAGCTACGTCATCAACTTGATCGATACTCCTGGCCACGTCGACTTCTCTAGTGAAGTGTCGTCTGCCTCTCGTCTATGCGATGGAGCTCTGGTCCTGGTGGATGTAGTTGAAGGCGTATGCACCCAGGTGAGCCTATACCCCCTTAACCCGTCCCCGTCTAAAATGGTTGGGCAGACAATTGCAGTACTTCGACAAGCTTGGATCGACCGCCTACGTCCTGTCCTAGTCATCAACAAATTCGATCGCCTAATTACTGAACTCAAACTAGCCCCAATCGAGGCATACCACCATCTCGCACAACTCATTGAACAAGTAAATGCTGTGACTGGGAGCTTCCATGCGGCTGAGCGTATGGAAGACGACCTCCGGTGGCGTGAAGAGCGAGAGCGTCGACTACAAGCACGCAGAGAGGCCGGTGCCGATTCTGCAGAGAACGATGCCAATGCGGGAATGGACGCCACCGAGACATCCACAGACATGTATCAAGAAAAGGACGACGAGGACCTTTACTTTGCACCAGAGAAAGGAAACGTAATTTTTGCTTCTGCGATCGATGGCTGGGGATTCCGAGTCGAACGTTTCGCTCAAATGTATGCTGCAAAGCTTGGGATCAAGGAGAACAACTTGCGTCGAGTCTTGTGGGGCGATTTTTATATTGAGCCTAAGACAAAACGAGTCATCAGCTACAAGCACCTCCGTGGACGCAACTTGAAGCCCTTGTTTGTGCAGTTCGTACTAGAAAATATTTGGGCAGTATATGACAGCGTCGTCGTGAACCCGTGAGTTTGCCTCGCATATGTGTTTATGGTGAACGTGACGATCATATTTTAGTAATCCTGAAAAGGTAACCAAGATTTGCACAACCTTGAACATCAAGGTTGCCCCTCGAGACCTCAAATCCAAGGATACTCGACAGCTCGTGGCTAGCATCTTTTCCCAGTGGCTGCCCTTGTCTACTTGCACTTTTCAAACCGTCGTTGATGCCATTCCTCCTCCGAACAAGGCTCAGGGAATACGTGTCTCTCGTATGCTCCATCCAGACCAGGATTCGGATAATGTGGAACCACAGAACAAGCTCGAAAATGACTTGTATACGTGCTCAACGGACCCCTCGGCTTGTGTTGTTGCGTACGTGAGCAAAATGTTTGCTGTACCAACCAAGGACCTGCCTATCAACAAGAAGAAGGAGATGACAGCTGAAGAAATGAGGCAAAGGGGCCGAGCTGCGCGCGAGGCCCGGGCCGCGGCAGGGGCAACGGATGCAGCGGCAGCAGAGGCCAAACCTATGGAACCTCAACAGCCTACAACGGCTGAACCAAAACCGGAAGCCCTCGAGGGTTTGGTCGAGGAAGGCGAGACTCTAATTGGATTCGCCCGCTTGTTTTCTGGCACGTTGCGGCCAGGTGCGACTGTTTACTGCGTACTCCCCAGATTCGAGAAGAGCCAGAAACCTAGCCCAAGCACACTGCGTGCGATCAAAATTGGATCATTGTTCACTATGATGGGTCGAGATCTTGTCCCGGTTGACGAAATTCGTGCAGGGAACGTGTTTGCCGTTTCAGGTCTCGAGGGCGTGGTTTGGCGCAATGCTACACTGTGTTCACCAAATGCAGAGGGATTACCCGCAGATGAAGATGCATTGCAGAACGTAGGGCAGTATAATGATTGCCTCGTCAACCTGGCTGGTTTGGTTCGACCGGTACGTCCATCAACTGCGCATATTGACTCTCAAGCCAACACCAGTTCAGGCAGCGCCCATCGTCCGTGTTGCTCTGGAACCCGCAGAGCCGGGTAGGTTTTAATTTTACCTCGGACCAGCCAAAAACTAATGCACGTTGATGTAATAGCTAACCTACCAAAGCTTGTTCGCGGGTTGAAACTTCTCACCCAGGCGGACCCGTGCGTTGAGAGTTTCCAACAACAGACCGGCGAATATGTGATTCTTACAGCGGGAGAGTTGCACCTTGAAGTAAGGAAATTGTTATTATATGCGCGATCTTGACTGATAACCGCATTTCATTTAGAGATGCCTGAAAGACCTGAGAGAAAGATTCGCGAAGATTGAAGTCCAGGCTTCCAAGCCAATTGTACCATTCCGAGAAACGGCGGTGAAAGCCTCGGGTGAGTCAATCGCAGTGGTTTAGTTGAATTCGACAATGAGTAATATATAGACATGGCCCCTCCAAAAACGGCAAACGCTGCTCGTGGAACGATCCATGGATCGAGTGCACACGGTGCCGTGTCATTTACTATCAGAGCCACACCTCTCCCCGAGGTTATTACGGACTTTCTGCAGGCCAACGTTAGCATTATGCGAAAGTGGCTACGTGAGGGGCATGTGCAGAACACACAAGATTCAGCCGACGGAGAAGGAATGGCAACAGAGACCGAAGCAGCTGCTGAAGCCGACTCGGACGCATCCCAGGTCCCCACGGTCAAGTATGCCGACTTTTGGCCCACGTTCGCAAAGATATGCACAGAGGCCGGTGCACAATGGGCGAATTTGCCCGGGCAGATTATCGCCACCGGCCCTCATCACGCGGGTCCAAACCTCCTCGTGAATGGCGCGAATACTAGGTTTAGTTCGTGAGTGGCATCGCGCGATCCCCCATGCGTTGTGACGTTTATCTCCAACTTTCATCTTTGCGCAGTCTACGAAATCGAACAGACCCTCATCGGAGAGAACAGACAGGCTCAGATGACACCACGACCAAACGCGAGCATCGGGATTATGAGGATAGCATCGACGCGGGATTTCAGATCGCCACCTTCCAGGGACCTCTGTGCGCAGAACCGGTTATGGGCATGGCGTATACGATCGAAGAGGTAAAACAAAACCCGGATGCTGGTAAGCCATAGGCTCATTCATATATCCAAACTTTGGTTTGACATATCGAACCCACAGCGCATACACAGTCTGGGCAGATCATGGGTTCGCTCATCTCGGCCGTGCGAGACGCCTGTCGCGCCGGCTTGCTCGACTGGTCACCTCGGCTAAAGCTCGCCATGTACACATGTGACATCCAGGCAACGAGTGAGCTAAATTAACTTTGTGGGTGTGGGTATGAGCGCTCGAGCTGATCGATTGATGGCTGGATAGCGGAAGTGCTTGGGAAAGTATACGCCGTTGTCGCTCGCCGACGGGGGCGGATTGTCTCTGAAGAGATCAAAGAGGGCTCTATATTTTTCACCGTCCGGGCTTTGCTCCCTGTGGTTGAGAGTTTCGGGTTCGCAGACGGTACGCCAAGCCGCTCAAGTAGCTTGTTTGTTTGTTTTCACTCAATCGCGATCGATATCGTGTAGATATCCGCAAGCGAACGTCGGGTGCCGCAAGCCCACAGCTTATTTTCAGCGGGTAAGCTCGAGTGGTTGTATGCCGCAGGTGTTCTGTCCCTTGACACGTATCTCTTTCGTGGACAGATACGAGATGTTCGACCAGGATCCGTTCTGGGTCCCAACGACCGAGGAGGAACTCGAAGATCTCGGTGAAAAGGCTGACCGGGCAAACGTTGCGCTTGGTTATGTCCACGCCGTGCGAAAGCGCAAAGGCCTTTTCGTCGAGGAAAAGAAGTTTGAGGCGGAAAAGCAGAGGACGCTCAAAAAGTAAATGGCTTGAAGTAGGAATAGGTATATGCGTGGCGTGTGGGGTCGAGAATGTCTATCCGTTTAGAGGTTTACATGCCAATGGTAGTACATCTTGTGGCTGCGGTTGCATTAAACCATGCGCTGACATGTTCGGTCATCGTGCTCGTTGCGGCCGCCATCATGCGGGATAATTGCGGGGCAGTGCGCTGCGCGGGCAAGACCGAGAGTTTGAGGGTGTGTGTGCATTACACCTCGGTATGGAGCGCACGTCGCTAGGGACGTGGCGCATGCTTCCGACCAATCAAGCGACGCTCAACCTGCCACCTTGCGCCATCGATGATTATGTATGCAGCCCAAAGAGGCATCGATTCAAAGTCTATAGTCGAGATCGTACAGGAACGAGAGTCTATGGCATTAGGTAACGTGAGGCGATTTTCATACACAACACGTTTTGTTCATCTGGGGATGATCGTGAATAAGGGGGGGAGCGTTACGCGTACAGAAGAGACTCGGACGAGCATGAACAGGCGGAATGACGTGCGTCTGGCACCCAGAGATAACAGAAATTAAGACGCGAAACAACCCGAAAACGAACAAGGCCAAACCCAAAAGACAAAATCGAATATCAGAACCAAAGGGTAAACCCAAAAAGAAAAAAAAAAGAGTCGTGTGCTGTGATCGCACACCATAGCTATTTTGGCTGACCAGAGCATATGATCCAAGACGAACAGGAGCATAGAGACGACGTCATATCAAATTTAGGCCTCTCCGCCCGCCCAGTACTCGCCGCGCCGATTCATGAATCGGCCCGACTGCGCACTAGGGTAGTAAAAGGCTTCCGCACTGAGCTTGACGCCAAATGGGGCAGGGAAGACAGTGCCAGTGGCGTCTGTGGAGTCGCCTTCTGCGTTCCAGTAGCGATCGGAAATGTCGTCCCGGAGTCTAGGAGGCAAGTATGCACGCGGCACAGGAGGCTCGAGTACGTATTCTGCCGCGCCATCATCAATTACTGACGCAAACAGATGTTCGGACCTATGCGAATCGGTCCGGGAGCGATCCGAGGCTGGCGAGTCTGGGGCGGGGCCTTGGCCGTCGGTCTCGGGGTCAAACTCGACCTCGGAGTAGGTCTGGCCCTGGTAGTAGTGGGGGTTGTACTGGACGGTGTCGACGCGAGGCGCGTAGTGGTGGGTGTGCGAGCGGGAAGAGTAGGACGGGCGGGAGCTAGACGAGGCGCTGTATGGGAGAAAGTCGGGCGCAGACGGGTCGTGGTCCCATCCGGCGGGCGCACGCGACGTGCTCGACGCGCCAGAGCAGGGGAGCTGGTGGGGGTAGCGCCATTTGGAACAGTGGCACATTTGGGGAACGTGCTGGGAGGAAAGGTGAGCGCGCGGTTGTGTTGGACGGGTAAACCGACTTACAGGCTGGGTTTGACGGCGAGTAGAGCGGGGCGCCATTGCAGTCGTTGTAGGTGGTGGTAGGAGCAGAGAGATGTGGGAGGACCAGAGTGGATGGGCAGGCGGGAAGAGACCTTTATGTCGGGCGAAATCTTGAGAGCTTCCGAAAACGATCGAGATCAAAGGGGTGTGTTTACGTGTTTGGAACGGCGCTGAGTCGCAGGAGCCGAGTCCGTGCACGCCGCGAGCCGAGGGGATTCCCACTCCCGGAGCACAGGATTGACGCGGGATCGCTCAGCGACAGACTCTAGGCCGAGAGGGGCAGGAAATCGCACCCCCAAGGTGGTCTTCACAGCATGATATCCGCCACGTGTTGCCCGAGAGCAGGAAAAGCCGCCCGAGAAAGCGGTGGCGCAGTACGTTTCTGGCCATAGTTTCGGCTGTTGCGCGATGACAGAGTATATGCTTATTCCCCCAGACCAAGTCATCCCAGACAGAATTCGCGCAGCTGAACATCCAGGGAAGCAGATCAGAGCGCATAGAGATTGCGAGATAGTGGCGGTGCCGGCTTGGTTCGCATGTCACACCAGACAAGTCGCAGGGGCGCATCCATGCCCCTCTGCCCGAGTTTTAACACCAAGTTGAAGCTGGTCGGCGCCGTGGTCGAGACACGAGGCAGCGCGCCGAGCTTCGCTTCCGTCATGGTCACGTGACCAGACCCTTTAGCCATATCAGTCCTCAAACGCCCGACATCAACTCGTCCACCGCCGCGAAAAAAAAAAAGAAAGATGCGCGAAATTATCAACATCCAGGTGCGTAGCACACTGCTTCTGAAACGATAAAGGCTAATGTCGCGCTTTCTCAGGCCGGTCAAGTGCGTATCCTAGCTTGAATCTATAGAGCGTCGCAACTAATATCGGTCGCTAGGCCGGGAATCAAATTGGAGCGACTTTCTGGGAGTTGCTACTCGAAGAGCATTCTCTCGATAAATCAGGCGTGGGTCCATTACTACGCCTTCGCACGTCGAGTTTCGGTTCTGACCTGCGATCCCCACTTGTTTAGGAATATGTCGGGGATGATCGGCCAAGGAATGATCACGTATGTTGAAACGCTTGCCAGACCCTAGAGCGCACACTCACACCTTGTCTAGCTCGATGTCTACTTTACTCAAATCGACGGCGATTCGACTCGTAAACCACGCTATGTCCCTCGTAGTGTTCAAATCGATTTGGAAAGTGGCGTATGCAACCGCGTATGTTTTTTCAAACCTGTCCGCTTCGGTAACTCACTTGCTGCTTTCGTCAGTTACGGAGCGGTCCCCTTGGCGGCCTCTTCCGCCCAGATACTTTCCTGAGCGGCGAAAACGGTGCGGGGAATAACTTTGGCAAGGGTCATTACACCGAAGGTTGGTTATGATAAGCTCGCATCCGACCAATACTCACGTCATTTGTGGTCTATCCAGGGGCCGAGTTGGTCGACTCGATCCTTGTAAGTGTCTCTTGCCTGTCATACTGATTTTTTTTTTTGCTGATTGCGGGGGATCACCATAGGAAATACTTCGAAAGCAAGTTGAACAATGCGATGCGCTTCAGGGCTTCCAGTTGATCCATTCTCTGGGTGGCGGAACTGGGTCTGGACTGGGCTCGCTTCTCTTATCCAAACTGCGCGAGGTGAGCGTCTGCCAGACAAGTCAGGCTTCCTGGATCGACGTCTGACTCTTGTTCCTGCTGCAGGAAGCTCCCGATCGCATGCTCACCACGTTTTCGGTGTTTCCTTCGCCCAAGGTGTCTGATACTGTAGTCGAGGTGAGTCGAATTAGTCGAGTGATGAGCGTCGTCTAACATCCCATAGCCTTACAACACTGTACTAGCCTTGCACCAGCTGGTAGAGAATACGGACATGTGCGTCTGTCTGGACAACGAGGCGCTGTAAGGAACAAACATCCTTTATTCGCGAGACAATACTGATCTGAGCTGATAGCTATGACGCGTCCCACCGTCTGAACCCCAAGACGCAGCCTGAATTTCATCAGCTCAACGCAGTACGTTCAAGATATCGATACAGGGCCGGTTAACTGATGGCCGGTCTTGTGTTTCAGCTCATCGCTCAGGTCATGGCCGGTATCTCGACCACGTTCCGATTCCCTGGGCAGCTCAATGGGTAAGCAAACGTGGTGCCTTTGTTATGGCCGGCTAACACGGGATGTACAGTGATATGCGAAAGATGGCACTCAATCTGATTCCATTCCCGCGCATGCATTTCCTTTCCCCGAGCATCGCGCCTCTGATATCAGCCGGAAGTCGAGCGTATCAGTCCTCGAGCATCCCCGAGTTGACCGCTGCGTACGTCATTCATAGACTAAAGACACACAGTGATTACAACCCGTTCTAGGCTCTTTGATCGCAAGAATGCATTGGTCGCTTGCAATCCCGCTCATGGACGTTATTTGACTGCGGCAGTCATGTTCCGTGGTAAAATCTCTTCGCAAGAGGTGCGTTCATGCGGGGTTAGACAACATGTTTGCTCACATGTCGATTCAGGCCCAAGCCGCCGTCCAATCGTTGCAAACGAAGAACTCGAGCTCGTTTGTCGAGTACGTCATTTCCAAATAAAGTTTTCGTATGCCATATTAACGCCAACACAGATGGATTCCCGATAATGTATCGATTTGTGAGTTGGCGAGATGTCTGAAATTTTAGGCTCCGCTGACATGCATTCAGCCCTGTGCGATGTTCCGCCACCGGGAATGGACCGATTCGGTACCTGCTTGAGCAACACGGTAAGCAAAAACAACTCAATCATTGGTCTTGACAGCTCACGATCCTTGTCAGACGGCTATTCAAGAAGTTTTCAAGAGGACCCACTCTCAGGTACGTGCTTGCCATTTCAGGCCAGACTATTGCTGACAAGTTGCCGGTAGTTTGCTTCGATGTTCAAGCGATCTGCGTTTTTGCATTGGTACACTGCCGAGGTAAGTATCATGCTCTTTGGGCGACTGTGACTCACTCTGTCGTAGGGAATGGACCAAATGGAGTTTACAGAGGCTGAGTCCAACTTGATGGATCTGGTTGCCGAATACCAGCAGTACCAAGATGCGCTGTACGTGTCTCGTCATCCGCATATATGTAGTGCTAATGGTCGTTTAGTGCGGTCGATGACGAAGAATACGAAGATTCTGGTGCATACGAGGTGGACGCCCCCAGCGAGGCGTACGAAGGGCAGAGTTATGCCGAGACTGAGCAATAACAAAACTCCAACAGCCTATCATTTCGCACCCTCTTTAGTACCCAAACAGTGTTTTCTTGCTGTTTTTCGCTCTTTTACTATATCCCGCAGTTAGTAATCCAATAGTATCGGCTTTAATAGGAGCTATTAGTGATCAAGTGGCGTTTTGCTCTGCTTCGCGCTATTATAAGAATCTGCTCTCACATATAAGAATCTACTCTCACACTGTGCTCTCATACGAGCCACGATGGCTACGTTTGCAAAGTCTACGTTCAACGCCGCGTCTTATGCCTCATTTAGGCCGACATATCCTAAATCACTGTATGATTTTATATACGGCTATCATGCCCAGTCCGGACGTGCGGGGTGGGACAAGGTAGTGGACTTGGGGTGTGGGACAGGTTCGGGTAGTGTGCTCCGTTTGATGGCAAACGCTTATCGTGTGCTAGGACAAGCGACGGTTGTGGTCGCTGAGCGTTTCAGGCAGGCGGTAGGATGTGATCCATCCCCAGGAATGGTTGAAAACGCTCGTTTGGCCGTCGAGCGGATGGACAAGAACAAACCGACGTTTGAAGTTTCTCCGGCTGAAAAGCTTTCGTTCTTAAAAGACGAGTCGGTGGACATGGCTATTGCGGGTTTGTCAAGCCATTATTTGGTCACTTGATGCTGACTGCTCGTACGAGTAGCCCAGGCAGCCCATTGGTTCGACTATAAGCAACTATTTCCGGAGCTCGCGCGTGTGCTCAAACCTGGGGGAACAGTTGCAATCTGGAACTACAACGAGCTCAGGTTCAAGGGAAAACCATCGTTGGATCATTTGATATCAAAGTATTCGCATGGCGAGGATAGCTTGGGCCCATATTGGGAGCAACCAGGTGAGGTTACGGCTGTGTACCGTGGTAGTATGCTAAGTCGATAAAGGCCGTTCGATTCTCGAGGGATATCTTCGCAAAGTTCCGGTCCCGACAAGCCCACCTTGGGATGCTGCTTCCATTCGTCGCGCTTATTTTGTGGGCACCCATGAACCTGCTCTAGAGGGCGAAAAGCACCCGGTGATACTGAGCAAGTACCTGAGCTGGGACGCGTTTCAGCAGTATCTTCGGACTTGGTCATCTTTGCACAACTATCTAGCTAGCCATCCGGACGACAAGGATAGCCAAGGGAAAGATATTGTTGATAGGTTTGTCAATGGTGTAAGAGAGAAGGGAGAAGAACTTGGAGGTGACTCGGAAGAGTGGAGGCAGGGTTTTACGGCCGAGTGGCCACTCGCGTTGATCCTCTTGCGCAAAGGGACCTGAATGATTATATGCGCAATTTTTTGATGGCTGTATGCTAAGCGGCGTCTATTGATAATAAAAGAGGTTTAGTACTGTATAGCAGCCTACAGAGCGATAGGCCAGTGTTAGCTCTCACACTTGCACACTTGTTTGTTTAATAAGCTTCGACTGGTGAACTTTAGTAGAGACTGGTACACCCCAAAGCTAGCGCCGAGGGCAAATGAGCAGTATTGATATATCCAATATACGATTCATCTTTCGTACTAGAAAATTCTGCAAGGGATCTCATTACCCCACAAAAGACCCAGTAACGATAAGAGGAAGTAGAGTAGCTGTATGCGCTGGAGCTCAAACACAATCTGCAGCTATATTGAGTCATATCCAATAAAATTTTCTTTGCTTCGCGTCTAAGGTTGACCCGATAAGACGCCGAGCAATCTTATGTCGGCCTGAGGCTAACGAAAATACTATGGCTATGGATACAAGCTGGCGCCAAAAAGTATCACTACCTTGCTACTCTGTTCTACGACCGATTGCTCTTATCTACGAGGGACTATGAGATTTACACCTCTGATCAACGCCCAATTATATCATGTTATGCTACAGATGGAACTCTCAGACACATGAATCTGCCGCCACAGCGAGAATTTTGAGGCGTGGTGGTCTCTGGGGGGTTCACTTGCTGGAAACGGCAGGGTTATCAAGTACATAAAAGACCCTATATGTACGAATGCTCACATTGGTATTTTGATCTCTACTATGCGCTGAATTGATTGCAGAAACGAAAGCATCCATCTGGTTTTGTCCCAGTTAAGAAACGAAATAATAAGGGTGTTTGTAAGGAACGTTAGGCCCAAGAACACTCCAAGGATGGTCCCCCTGTAATCCGTGAGCACGCCATAGACAACTAGCGAAGCTCGACTTACTCGACACTAGGAATTGTAGTATCATCAGGATACGACGCGATCAGCCCCGAATACCCGGATGCCAAGGCGATAGTTGTGAACACATAACCGACCAGAGGCCGGCCACCCCTTCGATATACGATATAAAATCTAGCGAAAAGAACGAGGAAAGGAATGAAAACGACCCATCGACTAGTGATGTGTTAGAAAATCGGTGCTGTGAACGCGATACAACTTACTGTTCTTGAATCCATGCTGCCCAGTACAGCGAGAGATACACGGCAATAAATATGCCAGGCTAGAGTAAGAGTGTAAGATTTCTCAATCGTCAATCCAAGAGGACTTACAACGTGAGCGACGAGAGTGAAACAATCCTATGACTGAGTCAGGTGCTATTTCGCGCCAAGTGTAGCCATTTAATTGCCTTGAAAATACTCAGCTCCATGATCAACACGAATATCAGCTGCCTATGCGATAATGAGCTACTTGCTTCGCTATATTGTAGTATAAGTGCACTTACATCAGAATCGTTATTTGATCTTTGTCAGTACTAGGGCTATCCGCGCTACCTGACGACGGCTTGTGTGCAGAATCGTTTGTGGGTGTTTGCGATCCAGTCGATATATTCTGGCCGTTTATGGGCCAAACTCTCGCGAGATGGTCAACATCCATGACCGTGGGTAGAACTCGGACAGATGGTACAAAGGCCCAAACAAGAACTAGAGCCGTGACCACGAAAGGCTGCCCAACAATGATCGACCTTTAACAAGTGAGTACATCAGAAGTGATCGACAAATCCCGACTTACACGATTTCAACGATAGAGTTCCCAGGGTACGCTACGACTAGTCCAAAACACCCGGATTCAAAGGCGATCACACTGAACAGGTAATCGACCAGGTGGTATCGATTGCCTTGTTCATAAAAGGGACGAAATACGAGATAAGAATTAAGGAAAGGGATGAAAACGACCCATTGACTGGTGGCGTGTTAGAAAACAAACGGCATAGTCGCGATGCAACCTACTGATCTCGAATCCATGCAGCCGAGCTGTCGTGCAGTATGATATTTTTAAGGAAATAACTGCCAAGCTAGGGCAAGGGTATAAGACCAACAGCTGTCAGCTAGGTCAACACACGTACAATATTGCCAAAGATCAACGAGCATAACTGAAGCTGGGTTATGTACTACTTCCAGGCGGAGCCATGTTACTCGCCTTGAGAATAAACAGCTTCCAAAGTAATCCAGAAGCCATGGCCCTACATGACGATGAACCGGGTGGTTTGAGTTACGATTGGAGCGCGCTCACCTTAGATCGTGTAGCAGGCGGTGGTTGGTACTAGGGCCATCCACGCCACCTGATAAAGGGTCATGGCTCTCCCCAGTGGGAGGCTCAGACACTTTGATGGCTACAAAGTCAGTATCTTGTGGATCCGAAGGCGCAGGCGGAGAGTCTGGGAGTGTTTGATGTTCAGACATCATTGCGGTTGATGTGGGGAGAACCAGGATGGCGAGCTTTGATGGAGGAACAAGTGCAAATGACGATGGCCCAGGAGCCTGATAAAAGGTTTTTATGTAGCTCGTCTAAAGGTCAAGCTCGTGTGTTAGTTTTCTGAAGAGGTTGAGCTAGTGAACAGCGTCAGCGACACGCGCTCCATTCGAGTTCCACAGCGTGGGTGGGCCATTTAGTTCTCCTTGGACGCTACGTATTGTCTCGTCAATCTGCCATAAATGGTAGGATGGCCGGTCAACGTGTTGGGTGGCGAGATAAGCGCCATATGTTTGGTGGCGCGCTACGTGGTACCAGCCAGCGCCATCGGCTCTTTCTCCCCCAAGACCTCAAAATAAAATCAGGAAAAAATACGAACCAGTACTATAGCGTATTATACATCTACTTGAATGCTATATGCGCAGGAAAAATCTCTTTACGTCAACATGAATGGCCATTGCCATGTTTTAGCCCTGCAGCCGCTGTTTCGCCATTTCTAAAGCTAGAACAACGATTCTAAGCGTAAAAAAAAGAGTTCCCGCTAGCCGACTTGAACGACTGACCTCGTCATGTTGATTACGTAAGCAAATAACCATTCAAGATGGCCAATTCTTACTAGTGACGCGCTCTACCACTGAGCTAAGCGGGAGTTATCTGCGCTTACTCAATGTCAATCAGATCCCTGCTGTATTGCAATGACGTAATAATTGGATGGGCCTTTATGGCCTAGACAAGCCCTACACGCCGAGAATATATTGGGATTTCATCGGACATGTTTTGTCACACCGCCTAAACGACGAACTATCATTTCCACAAGGCCAGAAGCAGAATGCGTATACAGCCCAAATCAAACGACAATACTTCGTAAAATCACAGGGTTTGAGCACTGGTCGAATCAACGGGAGGCTACACTAGGGGGCTCGTGGAGGCATGTATAGAAATCAAGTAGTACCCCTGAAATAGCTCGGATGCTCTGGCGATAGTGCTGACCTTGCGTGCGTCCATCCACTTATACGCTCGTTATATCTCAATAGTCTTTTGAACCGCGTGTTTATTTTAAAAATAGAGGCGCCACTTTAACCTGTGAGGCAAGTCATCATAGAACTCTAGAAAGGAGCGCGACTACTACGAGGTACAAGTACACAGAGTGAATTTGATCGCAACATTGTAGAAATCAAAACAAAGCCATGAGTAGCGTGGGGTAAGGCAAGAAAAGATAAGATAAGAAAAACCAGAATTTAGTTATCTGGAAGACCAAGGATGGCGCATATAGCCACCAGCCAAATCAAGTCGGCTACTGAGCGTTAGTTCGAGCAGCTCTATGCAAGTTAGTGGTTTCCGTAAGTCTGAGCCGATCGAAAAATAAACACGGATATGTGTAAAACGCTGTGTTGACGAGTGCGCCGCAACGAGTGATGCTATCAACGTTATATAGATAACGTTCGATTCGCTCGGGTAGGGCTAACGTTTCCATATACATATCGCTGTGATAGCTCTCGGCAAACCCCCGATGACCGGGTTTTTGGGAGAGCATAGGTGGGCCCATTTTGAGGTCATAGACATCGTTTAGTCCTTGTCCCAACTGTCAAAAATGGGATAGACAGTGTGGAGTCTGTCGCCATTGGGTTTTGGTAGTGGAGCGTCGGCACCGACCGCGAAATTTAGCATCGCATTTAAGCTCCTTTTAGTACCGGTGACCCTGATCTTGCTCCACTACCAAAAAATAGTACTACCATCACGGACCGTGAAGCGGACCGCTTTTTGTTCGGGATTTACCGAGCTCGCTATACGCAGTTATTTATATTTCTAATGCATTAAGTTTGTACCATACATGCATATGAAGCTGTGTGCGAAAAATCAGAATCACCGCCTCAGCATATCGTGAGCAGAGCGACACACAAGATTGTCGTGAAAATAAACCCAATCCCTAGAAGCGGACCACGTGACTGTGGACGATTTCGCGGGCCGTTGCTCACGAAAACAGCTTGTATATGCTATCATGTTGGGACTAAAGTAGTATTCAAATATTTGGGGGTAGCAAGTCTCAATTAACTGACATATCTGTTGAGAAACATGAAGCTAAATAGCTGGGTTTAATCAATGATCCCAACGTAACGACGGAGCAATTTCACGAAGGACTATGGCCAATGCATTCTTGCCTTAAGACTCGAAACTATCAATTATTAGTTTAGGCTAGTGAATGAGGTTACTCAGGTGCGCTGCGACCAGCCTGGGGAAGGTGGAAGAGTGGAACGAGGGCATGTCTGGACACGCTCCGAGATTGAGGCTTGTGAAGGGGCCCGAGTCAAAGCCAAAGAGGCCTGCGAAGCAACTATATGCGAAGCTGGGGAGACATACAGAAATACTAAATCAGATTGAGTGGCACAAACTGGTAGCTGAGGTTGTGGTGAGCCCTAAGGCCGTGGCCGGTGTTGCGCACGACCACTCTCCCTAGACGTTTAAGAGCCTGTCGAACCCAGAGTAAATGTGAATCGTTGCAATTGAGATGATCATTATATGAATTTGATGCACTAAAGGACTCATTTCTGTTATCTTTGTCACCTTCCGAGTCCGAGAGTGAAAGCAATTAAGCAGATGAATCTGGCATGACTCGCCGAGTCATATGGTTGAATCATGATAATTAGTACACAACACAATTTTCGCTTTTTGACAACTATTTTTGGGTCGAGTTCAGTACTCTGAGCCATCTACTACGTATCCTGACTGATAAAAGTCCACGTCCTTTGACAATGCAGTATTTAACTTGAATGGGGTGAATTTTTAATGGACTTTTTGAGACGACAAATGATTGAATCATGAACCACATACGCCATGGCAGGTGTTTAGAGCTATGACTTTCAGATATAGTTCTACGGTACATTCTCTATCTACATGCAAAATTTAGACACAAGTATGTAGTGAGACTAGCGAGAAAACCGACGTGGTCCTCTTCTAGGGCCTGGTCCGCTTCCCGGCACGTGATGGTACATGGTGGCATAGAGGTGGAACACATTGTGGAAAACAACAGGCGCTATTGTCGTCAGTTTATACCGCCCAAAGAGGAAAGCCGATCGGTTTGGATTCCTGCTCTTCGAGGCGATGCGTGCACAGTGTTTGTGGGCCCGAGCTATATAGCCCGCTGGACGTGGAGACCCCAACTCTTCCGATTCGTTTCTTTTGACCATGTCTTCAAGCAGCCCAGCCAACGTAACGTGCCCTGCTTCTCCTGTTCCAGACTTTTGCAATACGATTGTAACGAATCCAGATATATCGGTGGGTGCTGTCTCATACTGCAACTCGGGCCATTTGACAAACTGATTAGCACAGGGCATTGGGGTGAGTTACGCGCATAGACACGGGCCGGCATGCCTGAGACACATTAGATTCGTGTTGCAATATATGTACAAACTCTTATCAACATGGTGGGATGGACGAATATTCATTGGCACGTAGCTCCTAATCCCCTGTATAGGTAGTCGCATCGTGGCTACACGAAAACGAAAAGGCTTTTCGTGACACCTCTCGGAACTCCTTTACTATTTCGGGGGGCTTGATCATCTCCTCGCTAATTACTTGGAAAACGCGGGGGCTGAGTCTGTTTGACGCTCTTATCGTATCCATGGTACGTGTCAGAATTTGACCTGATTCCACTCTAACGCATATACGCACAGCTTACCACCATCAGCACGGCTTTTGTGTCGGTCAACTTTCCTTATGTATGCCCCCCTTCTCATAACACAATGTTTTGCTCATGGGGAGCAGATCCGAACTTTGGGCCTCTCTATCAACGTTGCAAGTCTGGTATTCACAGCCTTTTGGTGCTACTGGGGCCTGCAAATCTGGTCTAGTCCATCGACATTTGGTCTTCCACCAGATATCGCCAACTGCAGTGCTAATAAAGATACCAAATTTGTTGCCTTTGTTACAGTTAGTCCCTTGAACCCGGGGCTGCGCGGCTTTGCGCTATTCATATTTGCTATTGGCGTAATTCCTGCCCTTGGATCATTACGTTACTCAATCGTGTGGCTCTTGCGATACTGGCGAACTGGTTCGGAAATAGCCAAGGATAATGCGGCCTATAGATTCGCAAAGGAAATGCGGCGCAAGAGGAAGAGTAAGTTGCGTGCTTCAATCGACAGTGATGCTGGCTCAATGCCGAAAAACAGCACACATAACCCGCTTCGGTGGCTTGACCGGTTTGATTTACATGATAGTCACTACAGAAGTCATGATCGCGCGGAATGTCAGCACGAAAGAAGCACTGAGTAAATGGTCGTACGGTCAATTTATCGCAATGGCTATGCTCGGACAGCAGATACTCGACTCTTTCTTATACCTCAAGCAGCTAGTGAACGAGAAACACCGTAGGCTAGCACAGCACAGGTAATCTAATCAGTAGTCTTTTCAACCCTTTGGATTGCGTTTCTTCTTCTATATAGCCTATGTTCCATGGTAGCTGAATTGAATATATGTATTAATCGCGGGTTTTGTTGACGCGTAGTGCTTTAAGACGATAATGATTGATGCATGCAGCTGGTAGATTTGGATGGTTCTCCAGTGACACAATTTCACACGCGATAGAACAATCACCCCGGCGCTTATGGCAGCGCTGAGACTCAACCTCCATGTCCGACGCCCCAGTTCCCATCTTCAAACGCACAAAATCAAGGCCCAACCGTGCTCGTCCACCCTCTCCAGAGCCCGAAAATGATGCAGCCCAAGAAGAAGAGCAAAGCCCAGGGGCCATGAGCCTCATGACCAAGATGAAGAATAAGCACAAGCAAAAGACGCGCACAAAGTTGAGCTTTGAGCAGGACGAAGAGGTGAGCGATCGCAAAACCCGCGAGAAAATTTCTGGCTATATTGACTCGGGTAGAATGGGTCAGAGGGAATGACTCCAAAGCGGGCAGAGTCAGGAAGAAAGAGCAAGTTGGCCAACCCCGCTGTGTATGTGTCAAATTAATTCTTTGCGTTTTGAACTCATATTGTTCAAGTGTTCGAATGCCCGAGTCGCTTGATCAGGCTAGTATATCCCGAACGAGCTCTGCCCCAGTATACGACAAGGCCTACCTGGACGAACTCAAGGCAGCCACACAATCAGCACCTGCGCCCACACCTGGCACGCAAGATGTTGAAATGACGCTTGGCATTGACGAAGCAGATGGTGCTGTGGTAGTCGATGACGGCATGGACACAGGCGACGTTTTCGATAGTACGTTCATCTCTGGCACTCTTCTATTATTGACTCACATCTTTGGCTAGCGCGCCCAACTGAAATACCAATGTCCTCTGCAGTTATCGAAGCCAAGAAAAAACGAGAACGAATGCGTCTTGCTGGTCAGACTGCGCCTCAGGAAGATTTTATTTCATTATCAGTAACGCGGCGGGATGATGTGGACACGTACCAAGGGCCACACCCGGAAAGTCGGCTCATGAGGGAAGACGATGATTTAGGAGAAGGAGATGACGATGATGCAGAGTATACCGGTGCACAGGAGCGCATTGCTTTGGGAAAGAAGGGGAGGAAGGAGGCAGAGCGACAGCGCAAGGCGGGGATGATTGAAATGATCGAGGATGTGTAAGTGTTTCCTTCCAGGATTCGACTTGTTTTAATATGACACAGCGAGGAGGACGATGAGGAGACTCGAGCTTGGGAGCTGGCGCAAGTCAGGAGAGGAGGCAACAACGGTCGCACAAACATCGTCGAGGAAAAGCAAGTGTACAAAGCAGCTCCAAGTACGTTGCATTCGCCCACGCTTTATCGTCAACTGATGTCCGTTTAGTACCAATCCAGACGCCAGTGCCTACGCTTGATCCTGCAATTACTCGTCTCACGCAAGCTTTGACCAAACTTACCACTTCGCACGCTGGAAATACAAAGTCTTTGACCTCTCTCGGCGACGAACGCTCATCACTCGAAGATCAAGAAACAAAACTTCGGGAGCTTGTAACTGAAGCCGAGGAGAAGCGTGCTTGGTTCAACGGCTTCAAAGAATGGATGGATAGTCTAGCAGACTTTTTGGATGAAAAGGTTGGCTATTTCTATGTCTACTAGCTATTGCTAACTGTTCGATAGTTTCCGATGGTCGAAAAGATCGAAGAGGACTTTGTGTCCCTTCTCACTGAACGAGCTGAGATGGTAGCAAAACGACGGCGTGAGGATCTGGACGACGACCTATCCCTTTTCTCAGGTGCCCTTCCGACTGACAAAACCGCAATGGAAGTCGACGATCTCGGGCGAGCACTTCCTAGCTCATCGGCCCCGCAATCTGCCGTCCGTCGTGCTCGCCGAACCGCACGCCAAGCTCGCCGAACCAAACGCACCGGCGCAAGCACTCATCCCGACGAGGGGTACTCGACTGATGGATCGCTTGGTTCAGACGATGAGCGCGACTTTGAGACCGCGGTAACACGGTGCCGAGAGCGCGCGGGAAAGGTCTTTGCTGATGTGACCTCGGACGAGTTTAGGGACCCACGAAAGGGCGTTGCAAAGTGGTTTGGCAAGTGGAGGAGCACGTGGGGAGATAGTTATCGCGGCGCCTGGGGCTCGCTTGGGGTGGTCGGCGCCTGGGAAATGTGGTGTCGACTGGAGATTTGTTTATGGGATCCTATTGTGGTATGTGGTATTGGTTTGGTTCTGGGGTCAATAACGAGACTGCCTACAGGATCGCCGCTCGCTGGACGAGTTTAGGTGGTATAGCTCCTTGCACGATTTTTCACGCCCAGTCGATGAGGCAGGCGAGTCGACCGAGCCGACACCCGACGACGATTTGGTGTTGTCAATGGTTGCCACGGCCGTCATTCCTCGGGTGGCCAAGCTCATCCAAGGCGGCGCTTTAGATCCATACAGCGCAAAACACGTCAGGCGATTGAAAGATGTTGCGGAACAGTTTGAAGCTACACTCGAGGCCGATGCGGCCAAGATGGGTCCTCTCCTGAGCGCTTGCATTGTGCCATTCCGTAAGGCAGTGGACGAAGCTCAGGCTCAAGTCGACCCGTATCTTGCTCCAACTCAGGCTCCTCCGGCGTTTGACCCTGAGTCTGTACCTGCGCGAGCGAGGTATCTGCTCAAGGCGAGCAAGTTGCTGACAAATATCTTGGCTTGGAGAAAGTATACTGGAGAAAAGTACGGAATTGGGGAGTTGGTAGAGCGACTGTTGGGAAGGGTCATGCTTCCGGTTGCAGAAAGCGGATGGGACGTTGGCGGACAAGACATTTTGCGCAAGGTATGTTGCACCGCCGAATGAAATGGTCTCGCTGACGATTGTCTCTAGGCTATAGTTGCTGTCCCTCGAGAGTGTATACCCCAGGATGTGATATCTAGGCTCGGATGAGCGGCGGTAGTTTGTCGCCAATGATTCAGTTGTGAAAGTAAGATCCTACCCACATCGGGAGAGCCTTGTTACATATTGCAGCATTTGCGGCACCTTGCACCACAAATTTGTTGCCTTGGCCTCCCGAAGATCAATTCTCGAAGCACCTATGACCCGCCGGCTCGCTTCTGGCGATACTCCATAGCTGGTGTGGCTCGTTCTGTTGTCATACAGTTTCTCGTAGTAATGATATAATTGTGAGGTGATGAAATGGTCATGGTTGCACTTTTGAGTAAGCGGTCGTGTGGGCTTGTTGACGCGCTGTGATTTGCACTCGTCTCCTTCACTACTACTCTCTCCTTGCAGGCACACCCAGCTTTTTTTTTCTGTACGACTTTGCCTATATATCCCCGTATTTCTTTTCTTGTACGTACAACACGGCCATAGCGCAGACTAGCGGCTGACAGATTGCTTGCAGGCTGTCAACACCACTCCCTGATATATATACCATGTCCGGCTGGAAACTTGGCAAGAGTACGCCGTCGCTCGTGGGTTTTCTGCGCACGCTAATCCTTGCCGTGCAGAGATCAAAGAGGCCACTGGCACAAACTCCAAGGGCTCGCTCGGCACATCTCCCGCTCCCTCGTCGCGCTCCACTACTCCCACCCCTGGAAACCCCTCTCCCGACGGCCCCATGGCGCGCAACGGTCTTTTGCTCATCAATGTCCTCTCTGCGAGGAACCTGAAGCTCCCAGTAGGTCTACTATGCTTGTTCTCTCGACGGATGCTAACGTCGTACAGTCTGCCATGCCTGCCGCGATCGAAAAAGCCTTGTCGTCGCAGCAGGCCCAAATCGCGGCGAGCGTCACCTCGTCAAGTGTCTCGCAACGCCAGCAGGCCAACCGAGGACACAAGACGCGTGATTCGATGCAGCGCAAGCAGTGCTGGTGGCTGCCCTATGGTGAGTGCTCATCCGGCGCGCTTTTTTCCCTGACTCAACGCGTGCTCCAGTCGTCTTGGAATTCGACAAGAATGAAGTATTGATCGACGCGCTCGGAGGAGAGATTGGTGCTCCAGTTTGGATGTACCAGACAAACTTGTGAGCGCCACTGTTTATCCTATCCAGGTACATGGCTGAAATGTTTTCCGCTAGTGACGTATCACGTACTTCAGAGATCTCGTTGCAGATTTATCTGCGCTCTGGATCGAGTACTGCGTCGACCAACGGAAGTGATGACATGGGCAAATCGGATTTATTCTTGGGCAACATCAAGCTTACACCCGACTTTGAGTATGTGGTAAGTTGCTTTCTTTTTCGTTTTAGGACATGGCTCATCGTGGTTATAGGGCGTCAAAGATGAATGGTACGATCTTATGGGCGGCTCGGGTCAAATCAATGTGCAAGTCTCGTATAAACAACAATACGTGCGTTACTCCGGATATATTTTGAATGCGAGCTCATCAACCACTTGCAGGACACTGCGCTCACGATCGAATCCTTTGACCTCTTGAAGGTCATTGGAAAAGGAAGCTTTGGCAAGGTGGGCACTTTGATCGTTCAGACGTGATGTGAAACTCACTTGTCTACATTTAGGTCATGCAAGTACGAAAGCGTGATACGTCCCGCATATACGCCATGAAGACCATTCGGAAAGCTCATATTGCATCGAGGGGTGAAATTACACATACCCTTGCCGAGCGGACAGTGCTAGCACAGGTTCGCCTCTTGCCGAGAAACCCGCTTCGTTGTGCTTACACTCTATCTAGGTGAACAATCCATTCATTGTGCCCCTCAAATTCTGCTTCCAGTCCGAAGCCAAACTTTACTTGGTGCTTGCGTAAGTAGTTGAGCCCAACTGTTGCATACAATCAAGTAACAAGGCGCTGCAGTTTCGTAAACGGTGGAGAGCTGTTCCATCACTTGCAACGCGAACAACGTTTCAACGAGGAGCGAAGTCGGTTCTACGCAGCAGAGCTTCTCTTGGCGCTGGAGCATCTGCATGACTTCAACGTGGTGTACCGGTGCGTACAAACGCCTATCATTCTTTGCAGGATCTAATCTTGTGCGCAGGGATCTCAAACCCGAGAACATTCTCCTGGATTACACGGGCCACATTGCGTTGTGTGATTTCGGATTATGCAAGCTCAACATGACGGATTCGGACACAACCAACACGTTCTGTGGAACACCAGAGTATTTGGCACCCGAGCTGCTGCTCGGCAAGGGCTACACGTGAGTGCTGTTCTGGCGGCGCTATTCTCTTGAGACCAACGTAGCGAACGAACTCTAGCAAATCTGTCGATTGGTGGACCCTGGGTGTCTTGCTGTACGAAATGTTGACGGGCCTACCTCCGTTCTACGATGGTACGTCTACCATACTATTTCATACACCATGACACTTACAGGCTCTCCTAGAAAACACCAATGAAATGTATCGCAAGATCCTCCAAGACCCTCTCCGATTCGGCGACGAGATCGGCTCAGACGCTCGCTCGCTTCTTACTGGCCTGCTTACGCGCGATCCAGCAGTACGCCTGGGCGTCAACGGGGCAGAAGATATCAAGAAACACCCGTTCTTCGGGAAGCATATCGACTTTAAGAAGCTTATCCAGAAAAAGATTCAACCGCCGTTCAAGCCGAGCGTGGCGAGTGCGATTGACACGAGCAACTTTGATGACGTGTTTACCTCTGAGGCTCCGTTGGATAGCGTCGTCGACTCGTCGAATTTGGGACAGTCGGTTCAGGACAAGTTTGCCGGGTTCTCGTACGACGGCCGGGACGCAAACGGGAACATGATTGGAGGCCAGAGCTATGTTGGTTAGAGCCGTCAGCTTCTTGGTTTGTCTGCTGTGCTAGCCGAGTTTATCCGCATATGCTGTTTTGTGTTACATTAACATCCTATAAAATACGTTTTTTCCTGGATCATAAATTTGCTGAGCCTACGTATGCCCGATGCAAGAAAGTTATGTAGTCCTGTGTATTCGCCATTTTAGCTGTCCATTCCATCAGACTGTGACCCAGCTATGGCTCGCAGAAGGTGATAGCCTGACACAACGCCGGCCCCAATGTAACTAAACAAGTCCAAAAAAGTTGGAAGGTCCTTGTTTATTTGATTACGTAATCAAGGCAATGTAGCGCAATGTTTACCAAGGAAGCCAAACGAGAGAAGGGAAGTGATAAAGGTCATGGATATCTTGATAGAATCCTGGCTGGACTCCAGGCAAACAAGAGAAAGTTGAGATCTATGCTAAAACAATATTTCTCGTCGCTTAATAAGGTCATGAGGGCGGCGAATCCGTTATCACGACGACCATGATTGGAGCAGAAGAATGGGAAGGCGAGAAGAAAGTGTAATAGAATGAATTTAACAACAGTCGCGAGGGCCAAGTAACAACTTTTACCACATCTGGTCCCCGCGGATGGAATTGCCACCGCAGGATACCGACGACGAGGAAAAAGATTGCGCGTCAACCACACGCTGACCCGGAGGTCGCATCATAATGCACCTAAATGAACACCGTCCACTCATGGCGCCACGACGACTAAAGCCAGCGATGCAATAGAGCCAACCCGAACATAGTTCCCTGAACCTGAAGCCTGCATACAACAGCGAAACCGCTGCTATACGTGTCAACATGGATGGATCAAGAAATCATGAGGTTCTCCAATGCACCAACCTGTATATAGGCCCAGCTTGACGTTTGGCGGCACGCCTGGTGAGGGGAGGGAGCCCACGTGGGTGAGGGGGGAAAGGGGGAAGGAAGGAAGGGATGGTTGGGACGATCTGCGGTGAGGCTGCTTATATACCCGGGCGAGGCACTGGTGGTCTGTGCGTGATTGATCAAATTGCAAATAGCGTGACAAACGGCTCCATGTGTGCTCGTTCCATGTGGATCTTCCATCAGCTTCTCCGGGATAGCCCCGAACCTTCTTCCGGGATCTATTGTTTTCCGGCGGAGCCAACTTCGACATGGCTGACTGAGCGGTCACAGGCGAGCCACAGATTACGCTCAGTCGCACATATAGCCAGAATGTCGCCATCCGCAGGCGAGGCACTGAGCAGACGGTCGGGTGAACCTGAACCCGTGCCCATGACCCGTTCCCCTGTGCGGGTCGACCAGGCTCTGACTTGCCGATCCATCCCGGCTGCAACTACAAAGTCACCCGGCGGGAGCACCGCGAATCCCTGAGAAGAGCAAATTAGGATGCATCGGCTAGACCTGCTGCGACACTCACCAAGTCATGCATACACGAGTTATTGTGGCCCCTAAACTCGAGAAGCGGCCTTGTTTTGTCGTCTTCTGTCCTCATGAATCGCATGTCGAAGCTTTGCATCTAAATCCAGTGTTAGCTGCAACTAAATTCGCTAAAATGGGACGCATACATCGCCTGCTACAGCTGCAACAATGATTTCCCACTCCCTATACACTTCCACATTAGTAGCCATAGAATTCATCTTGACCAATGGCGAGCCAGTCGATCCCGAACCGGACCGTAGATCGAACAGCCGGACAGTACCAGACCTCTCGCCAGTATATATTAGGTTCTACTCCGCATCAGACACTAGAACGTAGTCGGTGTGGATTGGAAGTACCTGTCGCTTGCATACTGACATTACATCGCTTCCGGTGTTTAGCGATCGAGTGCTCATTCGGTTGTCAAGGTCTTGAATGTACATCGCCTTTTTGTGTAATCCAAGCGTTGCAGAGCCCGTTCGTCCGTCGGCCTCGAACACAGCAGTCCACATATCGTAGGCTTTTGCTGGCTCTAGTATAAATGCTGAAATATCGCTTCTGCTATCGTGTCAGGTTGGACAAACACGTAATAAACCGCTCTCCTACTCTTCTGATGCGTCCAACGCGCCAACCAATATTTTAGCATGCGGACCAAACGAGGAAACACTAAATAATATGTTAGCTGATCAAGACAATATGACGCAACCCACAACTCACAAGAAGCGATCTTGAATCAAGCTAACGGCAGTGATCTAAAAATGTGACGTTGTATGGGCGTACGTTTCATTTACGATCACATACCTTGGTCATGAGCCCCATATCGCAAACCCACCTCATTGGGCCAATATAAACCCCCATTTCATCAAAGTGACCTGGGTGGTCCGCGCTCTGTCCATCCCTCTGTGACGAAGGTTGCCTGACAAATAGCCACCCTCGACTATCACCCGCAACTTGATAGCCGTCTGGGTCATCTTGTACCTACTACTAAGATAAGAGGTTAGAAAGACTAAGCAATAACCTTTTGAACAGACCGCCAAAGCAGTCAGTCGACAACCCGGACCGAGGGGCAGTTCCTCCTGGGAGCGGAGCCGTGTACGTGAAATGGCATGCGTCTCCATTTGGCTATGTGGTCTAGTTGAAACCTTTCCGTCTTACAAAACACAGCGGATGACTCACTGAGCTAGATGGGTCCTCTCGGCAAAAGATATGCCAGGATTTGTTCGTGCGGGGTACATAGTGCCGCGCCTACTTTGCTGCCGAGTGGGCTGCAATGTCAACTTTGAGCCGGGAGCAAGATCGAGAGACGTTTTCTGTCTTTTTCTTTTTGAACCAGAAGATGTTGATTCGGATATATCAAACTGATTTGCCGAGCGAATTTGTGGGTTGGCCTTCGCCGAAGGTATTGGTGCTCCTGCGGGCAGGGAAGATATAGGAAAATAGCGATTGCGCTCAGGGTCGTAGTAAAATCCGGGCAGATTGAGAGACATAGGGGCAACTGCTGAAACACAGTATGTTCGAAAGAGTCCCGGGTGTTAGATAAATCACTATTTAACTCTGAGCGCCCGCGGCAGCTGAGAAAAAGAGACGAACTTTAGCGCCCAGAAGCGGCTTGCTTATGTATTCAACCCCTATTTAATAGCCCTCACATGCCCTACACGATTGCCCCACCACCATTACGCAAAAGAGTGGTGTCATCTTGCATGCAAGTAGCGCTAAGACTTGGATCAGTAGCTCGAAAAATCCACTCGCCCGGGAAAAACTGCCCTCTACTTTTGCCTTCTCTACACACCATGTCCACATTCTCTGGGCCATCATTTAAATACATCTCACCTACAGAACTCGGTGAATTGATGAAAAGTGGCAAAAAGCCTATGAAGGACTATGTAGAATATGTCAGGCCTTGATTTAGCTAGGAATACTGACAGTCTATTAGGCGGTCGTTGACGTGCGCGACGACGACTTCATTGTACGCGGTCAGTTGGTTCCATTGAGAGCTGGCTCATATTTGATCAAAATAGGGCGGAAATATTGTTGGCTGCGTACGGGCGCCTTCAAATAACTATTTGACCACTGTCGACAGTCTTGTAACGAAGACCCAGGACGTTCCGAAGATGATATTTCATTGTGCGCTGTCACAACAAAGGTTAGTCCCAGCGCATTCTTGGATGTGAAGTGCTTATTTATGCTGTGATACAGGGGGCCAAAAGCGGCACGTATATATGCCGAAACGCGAAACAACAGGCTGAATCCAGGAGAGACGTCTCAACAGGAAATATACGTCCTTCGAGGTGGATTCACCGAATTCCAGAGCCAATTTAAGGTTAGCTACCTGCCCCAAAATGAGCATTGGATCGCTAATCATAATAATGCCAGGACGACCCAGTACTGGTGGAGAAGTGGAGAAAAGAGGTCTGGGGGATGTACTAATAACAGAGTTGAGATAGATGATAGCCTAAATACATGTTTTATAGACAAGTTTACTATGAAGTCTCCCCGGTCGAAGTATTGGGTGACTCTAAATCCTTGCGTTTGAGCTTCTTTACATTTCGCTGTGGAAACTTTTCCGCGATGGTTTTCATTACTCGTTGCTCTTTGGATAGAGCGGAGCGGCAAGTGTACCTGGTAGCGAAGCCCATTGGTTAGAGTACAAGAAACAAAACAAAGCACTATACCAGGAGAAGGAAGAGACCAGGACGAATGTTCCCACAGCCCAGTGACAACTTAGTAGTATACCTATATTTAGGGGTAATTTTCGACATATATCAAGTAAGTGATTCTATACTTACGGCGACTGGAAAGGAATCTTATCCCTCCAACACCAGCGCCGGTCCCGATTCCATAAAGCAGGCTCTCTCGGGCGCACGGCATAGATGGGATCCGACGAAAGTCATCTATTGGATCAATTCTCTTTCTTCCGCATGGTTTGTTGTTTAGAAACGCCACAGCAGGGAGTAAGTTGCAAGCTAACCTTGATTGCCTCGAGCGTTCTTGAAGTTCCCACTCCCGGCGTGACGACCGTTCCATCGCTCCCATTGTTATCGCCCTGTGAATTGCTAGGCATTTTGGATCCTGGCCGTTCAATGGGTAAGACCTGTCGATTTCAGTGATATAAATTTTAGCAGTGTTAGGAGCTGCTCGTGATCGACGTCCAAAACAGGTCTAGATGTTACAAGTTACATGCATCAAAGTCTCTAAATATATTCCGTGACCATAAAGTCCTGGGGCCATATGTGGGTGATCCAATGTCCAACGGCACGACATATGGAACATGACTAGTCACGAACACTGAATATACACAAGTTAGTCTAGAGCTTGACCCACGAGGTTTGAAAGCTCGCCATAACTGAACGACCCGAAGGCTTCCACTAGTTCAAATCGCATGAAATATCATACTTAAGCATGCGGGAAGTCGCAAAGATACAAGATAGCAAAAGATACAATGAACCGAAGCATTATTGAGGTTCGTCAACATCCATAGGAATCTCAGATGATTCTACCGCAGCTTGGTCTAGTGCTGCTTTCGTCTTTCCACCTCGCCTCTCCGTAAGCCATGCTTCGATCTTCACCCTCAACTCTTCGTCTGAGTTCAAGGCGAATTAGTAGGTTTACCTAAGCATAAAGGCGAGACCTACTTGGAACAACATCCTCGATCTTCAACGGCGACCTGTTGAAAGGGTCTGTAACGTCAGAGAGTAAGTGCGCCTTGATAGTTGAGCGGTCAATGACAACGCGTGATGACGGTAACGTGACGGGGTCGCGCATAAGTGTGTACATGAGTGGGTCTATATATTGACGATTGTCAGTGGGGGGGGGGGTCTTTTACACTGAATGCTCCTTCACATACCCATGAATTCCTCGGGTGCGTCGCCTAGATCATCTTCTGCCTCTATCAACGCCTTGGCTTCCTCGACCGCGTTGATAAACAGCATGAATTGTTCGACCTCTGCCTCCGATTTAATCGAATGCTTTCTTACGGTGGATACCGCACTTAAGAATGTCTCTTTCTTGTAACTTCGACCTTCGCTCGCCACGGCATTGATAAATGGTGCCTCTCCTGACAAGTTGAGGTACACTTGGAAGATCTCTCCGAGGAGTACACGGGGCTGGAACCGATATTTATCCATGTCCTTTACGTGCAAAGAAGAGCAGCGCGGTCCGCAGAGCATGTCCAGATTGTAGTCCAGCATCGCTGCAAGTCGGTCCACGATTTCAGGAGTCAAGAAGACGGCCTTTGTCTCCTTTGTAAAGTCTCGTAAAAGCCCAACAGTGGATTTGCTGAGGGTCGAGTATGATGTAGCCATTCCTTCATACTGTTTGAAGTACTTCTCCTTTTCGCGGCGGTCTTCCACTGACAAAGCCTCCCATTCTTCCTTGCGAGCCATCAATTGTTGAAGTTCCTTGATGAGGGCTAGCTTCGTAAGGAGTTCGTCGAGCAAGTAGGTCGCGTCGTTCATGAGCAGGTTTGCAAACCGAACAAATTTGTCAGTATTCCTAACCCGGTTTGTTAGCAACGGTATACATGAAGCATTGATATGCCAACGTACTGTGCCGTCCTACTGAGTGCGTCGCGGTGGGTGGGGTTCGTCCAAATAGCTTTTAAAATGTACGAGATGTTGCGTCTGAACAGAAAAATTAGCTTGTGCAGCGTGAAGATCATATAGGCCCAACGCACCGAGATTCGAATTTATCGTAAAATTGGCTGCTTGCACCAGTCTGTTCCACTTCGACGTAGAACGACATCAATGCGGGCATCAGATGCTGGAGACTCAGCGGGTTAGTATTGATCAATGAACCAAGAGCTCCATCCCTCTCGCGCCCGTATGGAAGGGTACCGTAGAAAAGAATCTGTTTAGATCTTAGTACGATATTGAGATATCTTGTGGTACTAAAAATACCTGGAGCAGTTTGGACTTGAGGAAGGGGTTCTTAATGTACCATGTAGAAGACAAGAATGTAAGGATAAATGTCAGTAACTCAGTCTTGACTGAGACATCAATCAGGTCGGGTCGCGACCTACAGCAAAATGTCATTCTCCGCGTCTGGCTCAATTAGATATAAATACCTCATGATGAACAGATAGTAATCCACGATATCCTCCACAAAGTACTCCGGAAGCATTCGGAAGTCCTCAGGAATCTCTTCGGGCAATGGTAAACTGTGGCAGAACATCACTATGACTGGTGTAAAGCGTATATCATACACGTACGAAATGGCTTTGGTTGGGTGCTGATGCAGTGGGTCAACCAAGCGCATTACCCAGACCATTAGGAAATTTGTAAAGGCAAGGTTACGGAAAGTGATCTCCGGGTCGAACAGCTGTACTTCATAGGTGCATTGCTCCTGAAGAAACTTGGTTTTGTCGGCCTGGATAACGCGAAGGCGGTATATTCAGGAAGATGAGTTGCGAATATAGCTATAAATCCGTACCTTGACTCGATCGATCCTTGCCTGGTGTACCGCTCGTTGTGGCTGTGATACTGTGAGAAATAATCCGATCCAAGTACGAAACCGGGACTCACTCCGACTGGGACTTCCATCGCTTCGACCCCCTCAAGCCATCGGTCGATTTCGTTTAGATGTTTCAAGATTTCGTCATATGTACCAATAGTGCGTACAATCCCGAGGTGATTGAAACCAGCGCAGAGGAAAAATATGTCCGAGATAAAGTTTTGAGGAACAACTGCTCCCAGCCCCGGTTGCGTGAGGTCGGAATTTGCGTAGCACTAAGAATGCTTACCACCACCCTCAGTGATACGCTTCTCCCATGCACTGACTTCCTCCTGTGTTGCTTTCAACCTAGTCTCCTCCGCCAGATTAACACGCTGAGACATAGCGAAATATTTGGGGTCAATTCGGTCGATCTGGAAATCAAACACAATTCAAACATTCCTGATAAGGAGTGACTTTCACGCGATTACCTTGCTGAATTTAGCATCCAGGAATGGTTCGGCAAACCTCAGTAAAACTGCCTGTAAATTGATCATGAAGCCGTCGGATGCGACTGTACGAGCATCAACCTATGCGTTTATTCAGGTTCATATATCGCCATGAACACGTCCATATAAACTCACATGAGCACCAGCACGCTTCGCATTTATGTTCAATGCAGTCGAGAAATAGTGTAGAACTTGTTCACGAGATCCGGGTGATGCGCGCACGATAGCATTGAAAATAAGGAAAAGGGATTGCTAGGAATTGTTCAGTGGTTGACGGTGAACTACCAAGTCGGCAAAAACATATCGTACCTGCAAATTTACCAATGTCGCACGCAAAGTCATGTTCGTAGATTCCGAGTCCTTATGCGTTCGTTTCTCGGGCTCTGGGAAATAAGATTGAGCAATGTTGGGCTAGGGGTACAAGAGTTAGCCCAGTAAAGAGGCGCGATATCAACGACAATGCGCTCACCCATTCACGTGCGAAAATGCCCAACCGAGCGAGCGGCCCGAGTAGTGAGATTATTTCTATGTTGTGTGGAGCTACACCAGCGGGCAGCCATGTAGGAAGCCGCGGCATCTGAGGATGACGACTTAAGAATCATACCATCACAACAAGTTGATTCACCACACTCACCAGCATTGCAATGTTCTTATCCGAAACAAGCGCTTCTAAAGCTCCGACGATACTTCTCCATTCGGACCCGCCGCCCCCTAGTCCTTCAGCTGGCAGCGCCTTGAGGACCATATCGATGATACCACCGAAAATCTCATCCAACCCATCCTCGGCGAACCTTTTGGCAAGATCTCCCATAAAGTATTCCACATCTCCAGGACCAAGACCTAGTGCAGTCGACCCAGCATTGAGTGGTGCGGAGCTAAGGCTCAAAAGACTGGGCAAAAGCTCCTGCGCTCCGAGAGCTGTACCCTCGGGTTGAGGAAACATGCTAGGATCCTGGAGAGTAAGTCCAGCATAAGAAATGATTAGCTCTTGGAGACGCGTCAGCACGGCCGCTGTATGCTGTTGGTCGGATAGCGGCGGGGGTTTGCGTGCAAGTTGCGTCCGGATAAGCTGGGCTCGTTTCCAGCATCCCACGAGATATCCCAATGATGTTTGAAGGGGAGGTAAGGAAACCAGGACTGTGAGGAGCTCTGGGTCCTCTGTAGGGCTACGAGGGTCGAGACTGAGCCTGTCAATGAGGATGCGATCGGCAAGGTCCGCCGTAAGCTTGATGGGCTGGGGGATACCTTATTTGGAAGTATTAGTTTTAGGCAGCAAGAGTTTAAATGTCCTCGTAAAACGCACCTGGATGCTCTTCCAAGAGCTCTTGGTACAAATTCTTCAACCACGTAATGCTCCAGCCTGATTTTTCGGCTTGACCGCGCTATTAGAACTGTATCAATGAGGTATCTAAGTTTTTCGAGTCCCATATACTGACATCTAGTGTGGCATTGAAGACCTTGGTAATGGTATCAGACTCCCACTCTGGCAGGTTCAACGGAACTGGCTGCTGAGACACTGACTTCTGAACTGGACGTGGAGCAGGTTCAGCAGGAGAGTTTTTGGGCTTTGGAGCAGACTGCGGTTTAGGAGCTACAGGAGCAGCCGCTGGCTTTGGTGCTGGTGTCGTTGATGAGGAAGAAGGGCCAGGACTCGAGCTGCCAGAAGCGGGTGCTGAAGGAACGGACGCGCCTAATTTAGCCAAGCGTTTCATGCGAATCTAATGGAATGTCAGTCGTGCAGCATATCCGCATTAATCAACCTTACACGCTCGGCATCTTCTTGGGGATTGTTGAGCGGTGCGGACATGGCAGGTGTGGATGTGGCTGGGATCCAAGAGACGACGCGTCGGCCACAAGGGGCAGGGGTGCTCACCTAATCAGTCCCCGGCGCTTAATCACATCACTCGATTTCTGCCATCATCATGCCTCTATCAAACTTATGCCGAGCCCTGCCATTCCTCGTTACTTCCCGCGGTTTCTCGAGCACCCCATTGAACCTTGCTGGATATAAACTCAAGACCCATACCGGGACCAAAAAGCGGTGGTCAGCTATAGCAAACGGAGCATTTAAACGCGTGCGTCCGACGCCTCTTGTCCACAGTCTCACCGATTCGCTAGAACTGCCTTCATCTTAAATCCAGGCGAGATGTGGCAGGCGCCACCTCAACACTCACATGTCTGCGTCGCATATTAATGCACTAGGTCAACCAGCGATTTCGAACAAATGGCAAACCAAGCATCTGCGAAAACTCATGCCCAACTTGTGAACGAAATAGAACACAGCATCGAGATGGCACAGGGCTGGTTTTCACTGGTCCGGAATCGATGTGAGATGGCGTAGACATATACATATGAATAACTACAGCCGCAACCCTCAAACAGATATTTGGATGTGAACTTGCTACACCGAAACTTCTTGTTTCTCTCGGTTCAGTAGCGATAGGCATTATATAGGACTGATATTAAATTGGTTGGCTTTCCCTCACCTCTCTATTTCGCAAGTTCTCACGTGATCCCGAATCGCAAGAAGCACGGTCCTACGCAGTTACGCCGCCTGCCCTCCGGGCCGGATGCTGGTTCTTTTGCTCTCCAAAAGGTTATCTCGTCCGAACGGGAGCTAGATGTTGGTATAAAACGGTCAATGTTCATGCTATTTAAACTTACAGGGAGCCGGGGAAATACCCATGAGCAAGATGATTCCCCACTCGTTCAGGACTGGCTTGTTTTTTCTCCTTCCGTTAGCATGGCAGGCTACTGCAACGCTGACAGTGAGTGAGAGCTCTACGACCATAACTTTGCAAAACGATCGCCTGAAGGCGGTGTGAGTCTGATTGTATGCGTCGATTGAGCTCTGCCTGATAAACTTCACACAGCGCCAACAAACCTGGTGGAAACATCAAGACGCTGACTCTCGACGGTACTTCCCTGCTTGGCACGGGACAAGGTCTATATCTCGACTGCTATTGTATCCCTTCTGGCTTTTATACTCCCGGAAGCACTTCCCCTACCCTTCGGCTCTTGAATGGAACGGACTCGACTGGGACCAAGTGGGGAGGAATTGTGTTGAAAGAGACATACAAACCAACCGGACAAGTTTTTGAACAACACTGGTATCTGCGAGAGGGAGAGACTGGGCTCCATTCATTCACGAGAGTCGCATATTTCAACGACACGGTACCATTCTTGCGTAATCTTCAAGAGCTACGTACTTTGTTCCGTCCAACCACCACTCTTTGGACCCATTTATCAACAAACCAGAAGAACTGGGCGCCTTTGCCATCTAATGATGCGATTGCAGCACAAGTCGTTGCACAAGATGCCACGTTGGTGTATTTACACCTTTCTTTACTTGAGAAGCTAACCCACCCTTCTAGTTGGTACCTTGGGAACACCCCCAACGCCTCCTACGTTACTCAGTACAGCGATTTCTTCACCAAATATATGTTTGCAACCGAGTAAGCCATTTGAATAGCTTGATTATGCCTCCTAGGTTCGCTAAACCATTTGGGCGGATCAGCTGGCGCGATCACAAGGCACATGGACTCTATGCGGATGGCTCAACCTCAAACGGGACCAGCTATGGCGCATGGCTCGTCATGAACACCCGAGACACTTTCTTTGGGGGACCCTTGCATAGCGATTTGACGGTCGATGGCATCACTTATAACTATATAGTCTCAAACCACCATGGAGACGGAACGCCCAACATAACAAACGGCTTTGATCGCACGTTTGGACCTTTCTATTACCATTTCAACTCTGGGAAGAACGCTAGTCTCTCCAGCCTCCGTGCTGACGCGGAAAAGCTCGCTAATCCTAGTTGGAACGCCGCGTTTTATGACTCCATTGCGCCTTATGTGCCGAACTATGTTACTACGTCCGGCCGTGGCACTTTTAAGGCAAAGATTGGTCTGCCAAAGGGGGCCGTCAAACCTCTTGCAGTCCTCAGTGTTAGCGGGTACGATTTTCAGGCGAACGAGGTCGACACCAAGGCGCTACAATACTGGGCGGACGTTAAGTCAGATGGAAGCATTGTGATCCCAAGAGTCAAGGCTGGAACTTATAGGCTGACGGTATACGCCGAAGGTGGGTTGCTGAAGGTTTCTAGCCCAAAGAACCAGTTTTCGAACACCTCATAGGGATTTTCGGCCAATACATCCAAGACAATATTTCAGTCAAGGCCGGTAGTTCAAACCCCGTAGTCCAGGCTGCCTGGAAGGAAGAATCAGCCGGTACGTTGGCTTTTACTCCTTTTGGAGCCTAAGATATTTGCTGAACTCGCTGATGCGGTATTCAGGGGAGGAGATTTGGCGTCTTGGAACGCCTGACAAAACTGCTGGAGAGTTCCGTCATGGTTACACACCCGCCCCCAGCAAACCGCTCCACCCCCAGGAGTATCGCATGTAGTGAGTCTGCAGCTGTCGGCGGAAATAATTAAACTTAAACATAACTCTGCCTGTCATAGCTGGGGTCAGTATGATTTCCCAACCGAATTCCCGAACGGGGTCAACTTTACAATCGGCAAGAGTGACATTGCAAAAGACTGGAACTACATACACTGGAGCGTCTATGGGCCAAGCTACACTCGCAAGAACGCTGTTTGGGACAACATGAACAATTGGACCATCAATTTTGATTACAACCAAACGTCCAACCCCAAAGTGAACTCTACGGCCACGTTAACTATACAGCTTGCAGGTGCCAAAACTGCAAGGTTAGTACCTATGGCAAATCACAAAATCCCTGTACTGAGCCTTTTATAATAGCGGCAACACAGATGGTGAGACATAGCTCGATGAGAGAAGCTCGGATTTAACGGTCCAATCCAATATCTAGTTGACAACGGCGCATATACGAACTTCGACCTAAATGTCGTTGTCAATGGAAACCCCCCACTCCCGTTCCATATCCCGTGGTAGGGCGCCCAACTACATTTCAATATAGGCCACAGTATTGAGTCTCTATTTATAGGTATCAGTCTAGTAGTTGCGGCGTTCGGTCTGGCATTTCGTGCTATAACCTTGGCGAACGGTTAACCTTCCCGTCATCCTGGCTCAAGTCTGGCCATAACTCTATCGTCTTGAGCTTACCGTTCAATGCAACAGATTATGAGAGTGCAGTCCTGCCGGTAAGGCTCAGTCAATCAAATATTGACCACTAATTGCATGATCTAAAATACCTTCATCTCAAGGGCTCAATTTACGTCCAGTACGATGCGCTTCGTCTCGAAGTCAACTAAGAATCCTGTGAAACTATTTCGTGTATAGTAGCTCTAGACACGAGTACAGAAATAGCATCGTATTCAGCCTGGTAGTTACCCCGGCCCGTCCATGCCCTCCGGATGCCGCGGTCCGGAGCCCCACACCATTCTTCTAGGTCTCCGCCTTCGAAATAGCTCAGGCTTCTGAAATATAAAGCGTGAGCAAGAGGAAGCAAGTACGTTGCTTAGCTCTTGCCATGCGTTGGCTGGGTCTATCGCTCGTGTGCTCGTTGGCGTTTGTTGCAAAAGGAAAGTCAATCTATGAGGTTTGCCAATCAACTAGAGGAAAATCTTTGAATCCTGTCGCTGGCTGTCCAATTGGTAAGTTTAACAGCATGATTGTTCGTAGAGTTTAATGGTTACCATGTTCCATAGGAACGAAATACGTGTCACAAAATGACTCACGGGCTGTCTTTAAAACCATTCAAGACGCTGTCCTTTCTCTGTGAGTAGCCTCTGATGAAGGGAGTCTACGACTCCATCCAACAGTTTTCTGTAGTCCACAGGACAACTCTCCTCAATGGATTCTAATAGGAGCTGGAGTGTATAAGGAAGCTATCAATGTTACGCGAAAAGGACCGACGACTTTGCTTGGGGCCACAAACCACGCAGACACATGTATGTCCGTCATCTGATATATATGGGCTTCTTACCAATTGTATCTCCTAGACGTTCAAAATCTGGTCACAGTGTACAACACGACATTCATGAATCAGACTACACAGACCTCAAGTCAAGATAATGCCGATACTCAAGTGCTTACAGTCGCTCCGAACAAATACTCTGTTTGGACCGGCAAAGGATTTTATGGAGACACCCCGGTACCGGTTCCAAACGTGAGTCTGGTTCCGATACAGCTCCCTTAATTAGATCTCAATTCTGAATTCACCTAAAAGGAATGGGGGTGTACCGATTTCAGAGCATACAACATCAATTTTGAGAACCGTGCGGCGACCCAGGCGGTTGGACCTGCGCTTGCGGTTGGCGTGGCCTTTGCGCGAACATCATTCTACGGATGCACGTTCAAATCTTATCAGGATACTGTGTTTATCGGCAAGAACGGGTCAGCTGTATTCAAGGGCAGCGAGGTCGCTGGTTCAACGTGAGTATACAACATCTTGTCTGATTGTCCCATCAGTCGCCAACTCCTATTTCTATAGGGATTATATCTATGGTTTTGGTACTGCGTACTTTATCGATAGCACTCTTTCAAACCGTGGTGCTGGTCGGTGCGTTCCAGTGATTCCTATATCAAGTCTATTTTCGACTGAGGTCCTTATTTCAGTTTGACAGCCTGGAAAGGTTAGCTATATGCGCTCACTCATCATCTTATAGTTTGATAAAATATCCCTAGGCGACGACCGCTATCCAAACAAAAACGGGGTCTACTTTAACAAATGCAATATTGTCAAGTCTCCCGATGCTGACCCTACTTTGAATCTGACTGGCACAATGGGCCTTGGTCGGCCATGGAACAACTTGTCCACTGTTGCTGTTATGGATGTGAGTCCAGTTTATTCGGAATTAATATCGTTAGCTGATACCGGTTTTCAGACTTACATGGATGAGACGGTAATGCCAGCCGGATATACCATCTGGGGCCCTACGGATCCTCGGTTCAACTATAACGTGACTTACTTTGCCGAGTATAAGAGCCATGGTAGATCACGAGTTCATTAGGTTTTCCCCGTACTGATCATTGGTTCGCACAGGGCCGGGGTGGAACGAGACTGCTCGAGACAAAACTGTCGAACGTATTTTGACACGAGCGGCAGACGCCAAACGATTCTCCCTGGGTAGCATCTTTGGTGCTGATTTGACGTGGATCGATTTCTTGTACTAGCTATTTGTACCTAACACAAGACATGGCTTGTAATACACAACCACAGTGCACACGTACTACAAGATGTAATCGCATGCCAGAATACAGCTCACTCGACGTCCACATTAATGATCTTAATGTC
Organism: Ceratobasidium sp. AG-Ba; assembly: GCA_016906575.1. Lineage (NCBI taxonomy): Eukaryota > Fungi > Basidiomycota > Agaricomycetes > Cantharellales > Ceratobasidiaceae > Ceratobasidium > Ceratobasidium sp. AG-Ba. The sequence goes on from CP059614.1 coordinate 2,290,011, forward strand.
CTCAAACGGCTTGTCTGCTTTGTTGACCTTGACGTTTTCGATCGCATGCACAACCTCCAGTCCGTGCACGACGCGCCCAAACACCGTGTGCTTGTTATCTAACCAAGGGGTCACCACAGTCGTGATGAAGAACTGAGAGCCATTGGTATTGGGGCCAGCATTAGCCATGCTGACTGTGTATGGCCTATTCCACAAGGGGCGTCAGAGAGCGAGGTCGAGGGCTGGAGAGCATACGTACCGATCGTGTTTCACAGCAGGCGAAAACTCGTCTTCAAACTCTCGCCCCCAGATGGACGTCCCGCCCGTTCCGTCCCCGAGCGGATCTCCTGTCTGGAGCATCTGTAATAACATGCGCATCAGTTGCCTTCTTCTAATCAAAGGTGATGAGCGAGACTTACAAACTTCTTGATCACCCGATGGAAGATGATGCCTTCAAAGTACCCGCTCTTTGCGTGGCCAACAAAGTTTTCGACTGTCTTCGGTGCATGTTCAGGGAATAGGCGTAAATGAATGTCGCCCATCGATGTGTGGATGACGGCAGTAGTGCCCAGTGAGGTGGCCGATTTGACAGGTTGGGCAGAGGCAATGGTTTGTTCTTCCCTTGTTGGCTTTTCGTTGAATACGTCTCGATCGCCACCAAGTTTGTTCTCCCTGTGATATCAGTGTAAGAATAAAAGGATTAGGATGAATAAGTGAAGGACATACTCTGGTTCTTGACGAGTAAACATGTAGAAACGAGGTCGCTTGTAGGCTGTACAGAACAAAGTCGGATCTCGTTCCTCCTTGTTTGCTAAGATTGGGTTGGCAGACGCCGCCATTGCCTACTCAAATTTTGATGTGAGTTGTGAATTACTATAATCGGGCATATGGCCACGCACGATTGTGGTGATCGTTTTTTTCGCTGGCGCTCCCTGATAGAGTGCCAGGTTCAGCCACCTCCCCGTTTCGTCTTTTCCCAGGAGCCTCACGACTCGGTTCGTGACGGTATTGACCACTGCAAATCAATTTCAACTGCGCCGTTTAGTAGACTAGGACCGCAAATCACACCTTTGATCCCAACCAACGTGGGATACAACACCAACGTTCCGCTCTCGTCCCACACTGCCGAAATAGTCGCTAGTACCCTCGGGTCTTTTTCGATCTCACGTTCGACGGCAAGGCGACGACCGAATTCCATGTCGTCCAACTTGTGGGCAGCTGTACCAGCCTGTTGCATCTCTTGAATGGCCGTGAGCGATTCATCGTATCGGCGAGTCATTTTGCCTGTGAGGGTGTTGAATATCCGAACTTGACGGTCTGTGCTCGAGGAGAGGGTGACAAAATGGGAAGAGTTGGGGGAAAAGGTTAGGGATGTTGGGACCGATTTTGTCTGGCAGAAGATGAGTTAAATAACTTAGATAGTTAAAGACTGAAACGTACCTTTTTAAACTCGTATAGATCTGTGCTGCTCTTGAACTCCCACATGCCCGGTATATCTTTTGGAGGCTCGTATGGTTCGCGCGGTTGCCAATACTCGACAAAACCTGATTCGTCGGCAGAAACGACAGTATCAAAGTGGTCGGTGTACTGGCTTTGTGTGTAAATATCACTTTATGGACTAAACCGAGGTGAGCAATTGGGGATACTTACGGTCATGAGATGCACGGGGGAACGGTGCAAGCTGGGTATTGTTTGAAGAGGATTGCCATCTCCCCGACCGTCGTAGATACGGATAGTCGAAGATTTTTCGTCAGAACTAGAGTGGTGGGTTAATCAAATATTAAAGAAGATCGAGTATGCGCGTACATGGCCAATAGCGCCAAAGCTTGCCCCCTTCGATGTACCCAGCATGCAGTTTTTGGTGTATAGTCGAGTTTGATCATATTAATCATGTCTAACAACGAATAAGATGCAAATACCAAAAGCCAAAATTATAGACATACCAAAATTAATCACGTCAAACACCTTGACAGTGCCGTCGTCTGCAAGACTCGCTGCAACTGTGCCATCGGTTGAAGCTGTGACGGCAATAATGGGGGCTAGATGGGCACGGTAGTGCTTGACAAACTCGATGCCGGTATCCTGCTTTTTCCAGAATTTGAGGTGGCCGTCGATAGAGGTTGTAATCAAGAAGCCAGTTCTGTCGAATGGTTGAGCATGGTTTTTAAATGAAGAAATATACGTACTTTGTCATGATCACATAGTTGAGAACGTCTCGATGCATAAAGCTCTTGGAGTACCGGTCCGCGCTTGGCAAGTGGTCCAGGAACAGTCGCTCGTGGGGCAAGACTGTCGCGCGGCATTTAGTCATTAGTATGATATAGGATACATCGCGACTGACTCTTTCGTTTTTTACGTGCCGCACCATCGCCAGCTTCTCCGGTTGTATCTGGCATTGGCCCAATGTCGTCTTCGTCGTCATCTTTGACCTCCGGCGTCGGCCCTGGCATCTCCTCCTCGACATCCTCGCCGTTCCGCCCGCGCTTGCGAGTGGTTGCAGTAGTGTCTTGGCCGTCGTCGGACATGTGTGTGGAGGGAGCGTGGCGCGTCCAAACACGCCCATGCATGTGCTGACCTAATATCCTGACGTAATCTCGGGTCGGGACCAGTCGGGGTCAGAGGTAAAAAGTGAACGCACGTTCACTCACAACCACCACACGCATCACCGACCATGGCCGCTACCCAGCCCGTTCCCCCCAACTGGAAGGTCAGTATCTACGCCCGACGCGCTCAACCAGACGTTTACCGTCCGCACAGGATCTCGGCAAGTCCTCCAACGACTTGCTGTCCAAGGATCTGCCTATCTTTGGCACGTCGCTCGAGGTCAAGACCAAGACCCCGACCGGTGTCGTCTTCAAGGTTGCCGGCACACGCGACTCCAAGTCGTCTGCCATCAACGGTGACGTCGAGGCCAAGTACTTCGACCCCAAGAACGGCCTCGTCCTCACCCAGGCCTGGACGACTGCCAACGTCCTCCGGTTCGTGTTCTCGATCGCGTCATTATCTCGACATGTTCTGATCATTTCATTTCATGCAGCACCCAGGTTGAGCTCGAGAATCAGATTGCCAAGGGCCTGAAGCTCGACCTCAACACTTCGCTCCTCCCGGACAAGGGCGGCAAGACTGCGCTCTTCAACGCCGTCTGGAAGCAGCCCGGCCTGCACTCGCGCGCGACCGTTGACTTGTTCAAGGGTCCGACCTTTACTGCCGACACTGTCATTGGCCGCGACGGCTTTTTGCTCGGTGGTGAGGCTTCGTACGACGTCACATCGGGCAAGGTGACGCGTTATGCTGGCGCTCTCGGGTTCTCCGCGCCGGAATACGCGGTTACCCTCCACGCCCTGGGCAACCTTTCCGCCTACTCTGCGAGCTACTATCACCGTGTCTCGCGTGACGTCGAAGCTGGTGCCAAGGCTGTCTATGACACCAAGGCTACGACTGGTGGTGTGAATCTCGAGGTTGGTGCCAAGGCGTGAGTTTAGATTTTTTTTTTCAAACTTTATGCAAAAATCTAATGCGCGCATACAGGTACCTTGATTCTGCTGCGTTTGTCAAGGCCAAGATCAACAACGCTGGTGTTCTCGTTCTCGGATACACTCAGGCTCTCCGGTAAGCTTTCTAACTATCGAAATAGCGCCCATGCTCACGACCGCCCAGTCCCGGTGTCCGTGCCTCGTTTGGTCTGGCACTCGACACCCAACACCTCAACGGCACCACAGCTGCAGGTCCCAGCCACAAGGTGGGAGCCTCTGTAACCTTTGAAGGGTAAAATACAGGAGAAACTGCTATGTCGGGGTGTATTAGCTTAATCCTCGTACCTATATACGTCTCCACGACTTGAAAAAATTGACATCACTTATGACCACCCAAAAACACACGATAAAGGCAAAGCAAAGCCGTTCCCAGCTTATCAGAAATCTTATCGGTTGGTCGTGCTGAAGGGTGCTACCTATGCATATACGATGGGCGAGTATACCCCTTCGGTGGCCAGAACGAAAAAGAATCACACCAATCAAACTTGAGCGGTTTTATTTGGTAAAACCGCTGCAGCGCCCCAACTTTTTTTTTACCTTTAAGCTCCCCAACCGGATAAACTTCGAGAACTGTGGCATCGGGAGCAACCAAAGGGCAGCTGACCTCGTCCTGTGCTACCGCGATGAATCGGGCTTAAATTAGTTTCCTTTTGCGGTACACTTTCATTTGGTTAGCATTGGAGATAATTTACAAAAGGAAGACGCAAGCTGATCGAGGACGAGGAAAAAAAAACCAGCTGGACGGCCGGCGGGATGAATCCAGGCGTCCTCCAAATGAGGAAAGTTTGGTTTATACATGGGAAGCAGAGAGAAACCGAGTATGCCTAGTCAAGGCAATACAATTCGAAAAGCTGAGGATGCAGGAGGGTAAAAGGATCCTTGGGAACCCTACACGTGACCGGTCCTCCGCCATATTACGTACAAACGCACATCCCAACTTGGTGGTCTGCCTCGACCAGCTCGAGTACCAACTTGCTAAAATCTGAAAAAATAAAATGGCGGCCTACTACAGTGGACCCCGGGTCAGATTACCATCGAACCGGTCGCTGCAATTGACCGAGTACTCCTCGTCAAGCTCGTCGCCACTTGCGTCTCCACCGTCTGCCCCCGCACCAGTCTTGATTTTCCCAGCGCCATCCTCAGAGCCTGCGTCGCCCCACCCATCTGGCTTTCATTCTCGCGCTCGAACAAGTAGCTCTCTTGCTTATGGACCTCTGAGGCTGCGCCATGTGCGTGTCGATTCAAATGCGTCGTCCAGCCCATCGCTTTTGGTCAATTCCGATCTGAGCAGTCCCCTCTCGGGCAGCAGCCCACGTCTCGGGCGCAGCCCGCTGACAGAGTGGGAAGACCTCGAGCTGTTGTCTGGACCTAGCACGAGCACCGGCGCTAGTCCGTTGACGCGCGAGCGAATTGTGCGATTGGGGAGCGCTCGCCTGATCCCGTCGAGCTGGCGGTCTGGGACCGGGAGCGGAGAGACGCCGTCGGTGGAAATGTGGGAGTGGACGTCGACGGAAAGCGGAGGCGAGGTGGAACGGTGGCCCGAGGAGGAAACAAACTACGAAGACGCGCTGTCGCAGTTTCACTTTCCGACGTTGGAGGAGTCTAGGTTTGCTGCGGCGCCACCGGCCAGGTCGCATTTCGATCGGATGCGGGTGGGGGCTCATGGAGGGGGCACGGGCGCGACCGATCGGCGCGGGGCGGTGCTTTCGCTGGATTGCGTGCGGCCGACACACCCCTCGATGGGCGAGCACACGACGAGTGCGATGCGGCTGCCGTTCCGGTTTGTGCTGGAGACGGTGCTTGGGATCAGCCCTGCGACGCTGATGCTGCTGGAACGCGGGGCCCACGCGCCCGAGACGATCGAGCAGACGGGGCTGTTTGGGGCGGCGTCGAGCGGGATGTCAGATGAGGTCGAGGAACACGAGGGCTCGGAGGAGGAGGAGGAGGTGCGGCCGCGTGTCTGCCTGAACTTGGACGCGGCGGTGACTCGGAGCGTGCGGGACGGACTGGGTGCGCTGAGTCTCGAGGGGCTCTCACTGCCACTCGAGCTCGGAGCGTCTGTTTACCTATCGATCTACCACGCCGTCTGGGCTGGCGTTCCGGCTATTCCTAAATTATGGCGGAGATGATGCGTGCGTGGTGTAAATTCTATTTAGATGTGTTATGCGAGTTGTCTCCGCCTGTGCGTGCGAGCCACGTTGTGTTTCCGAGCGAGCGCGTGTTTGACGTCATGTCGCGTTGCTGCCACGCGTCCGTGTGAGCGCGGGCGGGGGGCGGGGGCGGCGTCGCAGCCGAGGGGCAGGCTGTCGTCGTCGCCGCCGCCGCCGCCGCCCGTGGGCTCGCCGTTGCGGGTGTATGCGCGCAGGGGCTGGACCGGCGGCGGGGGCGGCAATCAGGGGAAGCGCAGGGAGGGACGAGTCAGGGCGCATGGTTTGTTTGGGGCAGTTGGCCGGTTGATGGGCCTCGTGCGCGACCTCGTCGTTTCCTGCCCTCGAGGCAGCCAGCGCCTTGCGAGCTGCTTCAGTGTTGATAGCTTGATGCTTGACTACGCCGGGCAGCGACTGCGAGCGCACAAAAGTCCCCCTCGATAATCAGCTATCCCATCGGCGATACCTGCTGTTTTCACGAAACTCGCTTTTGACTCTCTCCTGCGCGGCTTCGCACGCCCCGGTCGGCGCACGCTTCTCAGTCCGCCGCAGACGATGCAGAACTCCCCCCCGTCCCACCACCCGCGCTACTCCGACCCGATGCTCTCTGGCTTCCAGCATCCCCAGCACCACATGCACCCGCCCGACATCTCCCAGTCGTTCGACGACGTCCAGCCCGCCCCCGCCCCCCGCAAGCGCGGCGGCCGCGGCCCAGGCAAGAAGGACGTCGACCGCCCCAGCATCTCTGTCCGGTCAGTCGGCTCTCTGTCGGTCGGTCGGTCTCGGGTTCCGTATCGCTGACCATGATGGCTCGCATCTCGCAGATGGGAAGAGGGCGACCTCACCGAGCGCCTCATCCAGGCCCTCGAGCGCCCCGACCGCCAGTGGCACGCCGTCATCGCCCAGGTCGGCCCAGAACACACCCGCGTCGTCATCGGCGTCCCCAAGCGCGATCTCCAGCGCGAGATTGCCCGCCATCTGTTCGCAAACGACCCCCGCTACGACCTCGAGGACAAGCGCACCATCGAGCCCCTCGCGGTCAGCGTCAAGAACAAACTGTTCAAGTGAGTGAGTTGGCATTCCTCATCTCCCGCCCCCCCAGTCATGTGACCCGGCCAAAACTTTCTAATGCGCGTCCAGAATCGTGAATCTATACCAGGACTGCGAACGCGACCTCAGCGAATGGCAAGGCATGTTCAACGATGAGCGCGAGATCACCGCCAGCTCGGATCCCAACGTGGCCGCCGCCTGGGGTACGTCTATTCTTCGACCCCCTTCCCCCTCCCTTTCCTTGGGTCGTGTCACTGATCCTTGATGCGATGACGCTTGACGTCCCCGCCCCTTTGTCCTCGTTTCAACTCGCTCCAATTGCTCCGTGTTCGTCACTCACCGTCGCAATCAGGCAGGGTCAAGGAAAAGCTTCCCCAATTCTTTCGCGTGCGCGACTTGATCAAGCGCACCCAGACCAGCTTGCCTGCCAATTCCATCTCGTCCGGTCAGACCTCGCCGACGCGCGCGACAACGGCCCAGAACCCCCAGCAGCAGCAGCAGCAGCCGCAACAACAACCTCAACAGCAACCTCAACAGCCTCAACCGCGTGCAGCAGCCCAGGCACCTCAGATCACCACCCCCCAGACCCCGCGCCATCCGGCTTCTGGATCGCTCGGCGAGTCTTCCACCAGCGCCACGCGACCACCGATGCAGACGCCGGGCCATTCCGTCGCGACTCTCGGCCTCAATTTGACCGCCGGACAGCACAGTCCAGCGACCAGGACGTTTGTCCAGCAGGGTCAGACTCACGGGAGCAATATACCGTTTTCGTATGGTATGAGCGGGACCGTATCACAACAGGCGCCACATATGCAGCATGCACCGACTCAGCAGCAGCAGCAGCAACAGCAACAGCAACAGCTGCAACAACAGCAATTTCAGCAACAGCAGCAGCATCACCAGGCGCAGGTCCAGCAGCGTATGCAGCACCCACCGCCCCACTCGCTGACGATCCAGCAACAGCAGCATCGATATGGCGCTACAGGAAACGCAGTTTCTGGTCCGACGTCTGCTTCGGCTCCTTCCCCCTCGTTTCCACCCGCCTCCAACATGATCACTCGGTCACCTGCATTGCCTCCACCTGCCGCGCCTATCCCTGGGGCCACTTCTCAGCGTCCCCCGAGCGGCCATCGGGCGCCGTCTGTCACTCGCACGGCCGGCCCCTCGCGCAGCTCCCCCATCGCACGACACAGCTCATCTCCATCCCCGCCGCCCCTGAGCCCGCCTATTTCGGCCGCCCAGGTCATGAAATTCTTGGATGGCCATGAATCTCGTAAACGGAAGCGGGAAGAAGATTACCTTGCGTTGAAGCGCATGCGTTACGAGGAGCGGGAGCGGGAGCGCATGGAGCGAGACAAACAACGCCAACACGAAAAGTATGTTGTTTTTTTTTGCAAAAAATTAAGCGAATGAGACTAATCAAAAATCGGCAGGGATATGATGCGGTTACGCATCGAACTCGCCCGTGCTTCACGCGGCGAATCCGAGCTCATGGAGGGAGAAGGCGAATTAGATCACTTGGGTCCACCTGGGTGACTCGCCGTGTAAATTCTGTTTGTTTCCCCAGTATACCTCAGACCCAATTTCCACCCAGTCCCATTCTTATTATTAACTTGGCATCGTGCTATGCTCAACTCATACCTTTCATTATTGGCATTTTCACGTCTCATCATCTATCTCTCCACATGACACTGCTTTCTGTTTCTCCGGCTTCCTGTTCCGTCTCCGCGACTGCTTTTCGTTAACACTAATTCCGGGCGAATCGTTCAACATTAGCTTTCGTTCTCGACTCGTTCTTCACGACCGCCCATGGGCCACTTGTCGGCCGTTTGTACACGCTCGTTTTGTTTCCACCACCTAACTTCATCTTGTTGTATCATAATCCAACTCGGTTCGACTGTGATCTTTACTATCTTGCTGTCGGGATTGTGTCCTAACTTCTATATACATTTATACCGCCTGTAAAGATATTTAGTTCGCTCCCTTTTCTGGTTCTTTAGATTATGTGTGTATGCCACGCTATCTTATTCATTATGGTTTCGCGTTATCATCCTCTATCTGTTTGCCCGGGCCCCAACCGAGTTGGTGTCGACGCCCGGTCCAGGGTCAATCCGTGAATTGCGGGAGCGAGAACGCATATGTTCCTCGAATAGGAACCAGAACTCAAAAAAACAGAGACGCGTGGTCGTATCGATCGGCCGCTCGCGTGTACGTGCGTGCGAGTGGGCAAACTAAAGTAGTCCAAAGACCGGTTTAAGGTGGGGATAATCATCCGTTCCAGAAGGCTCGCTGATGAAATACCAATCGCCGTGTCGAGGCGTTGTGAAGTATGGGCCGCGCGTGTGCCGTTGGACTTATCAGACCGGCGGATCAGATGGGATGGGTCTGAGGTGGGGTCAGTAGACCGTGAAGACGTGGACTATTTCATTCCATTCGGGAGAGCCAGTGGAATCCACAGAAGACAACGGTCTGGCCGGGCGTACCCTGAGGTCATTCAGTCTCTGTTATGATAGAGCACTGATAAAGGTTGTGGTATCAGGGTTGAGAAGAGACTGTGGTGAGAATAAAGTTTTGTGTTGAGTGGAGACGTGCAACCTGAATCGAATCGGAAGCATCGACATGTATGCTCACGGAGACAACCGTGAGACAGATGTACCTGTTCCAGTCGATTCGGGGTAAACGGCGGAATCTTAGCGTAAACTGCGGATAATTTATTAGACATCAGGACGTAACACACTGATTGTGCTAGCGGGCTGATTGTCCTCCCTGTCAATTTACGGAAAAATGCTGATTTATGCGCTACACCAAGCGGAGCCAAGCAAGTCAATAAATGGGATCTACATCACGTGGGTTGTTCCCACCGGCCAAGTCCGAAATCCGAAATTCTGTGCTCGTCACTGGCTACTCTGCGCTCAACATGTTGCAGTCCAACGCCCGCTCAAAATTTTCCTCCGGTGCGCTCAGGGCTTCGAAACGATGTATCCATGTTTCGACACCCGCACGCGCCTCGGGCGAAAAGGTGTTGAACAGGTATAGCCGAATCGTTACCGCACCCAAGGATCAAGGAGCGAGCCAAGTGAGATATATGCCTTTTTTGGTTCCAACTAATTCCCTGAGACTCCCAAGGCCATGCTGCTCGCCACCGAGGGTGTTAGTTCCAGTTCTGACCTCGCGAAGCCCATGGTGGGAGTCGCAAGCGTGTGGTGAGTCATGAAATATTTAATTTTGACGAAATATCATGGAGCCCAATCCATAACAGGTACGAAGGCAACCCGTAAGTCTTTGAATGCGCGTCTAGATGCAAGCCCCTGGGATTACTAAAATTTTGCCGGCCGCGCTAGCTGCAATCGACACCTTCTGGGTTTGGGCCAAACTATCACCCAGTCGCTTCGTCGAGCGGACATAACAGGATACCAGTTTGGGACCGTCGGAGTCTCCGATGGGATTAGCAACGGAACAGACGCCATGAGGTACTCTCTGCAGAGTCGTGATCTAATTGCGGACCAAGTAAGCGAGGCTATCTGCTCAACGTAAATCTGGCATTTAGACGCATTTGATCAGGTTGAATCAGCGGCAGGCGGCCATTGGCTCGATGGGATGGTCGTCGTTCCGGGCTGCGACAAAAACATGCCTGGCGTACTGATGGCACGTAAGTGGGGTCCCCCAGAAGGCGGCCTAACCCAAGTTCTCGCAACACTGAAACAGGAGTCTCTTACGTTTTTGTTAATTTTCTTCCTATACAGTCGGCCGACTGAACCGTCCTGGGCTCATGGTCTATGGCGGGACAATCAGACCTGGCTCTTGTGCCGGTCAACCTCAGTTGGACATCATCAGCGCGTTTCAGGCATACGGAAAGTATCTACAAGATGGTGAAACTCCAGAGGCGGAGAAGTTTCGACAAGACACCATCAATCATGCGTGCCCAGGCCCGGGTGCTTGCGGTGGAGTGAGTTGGTGTGGTGGCGCTTGATTACATGCGCTAAGTTTGGGGTTGTAGATGTATACGGCAAACACAATGGCCTCTGCGGCGGAGGCGATGGGGATGACTCTCCCCGGGTCGTCATCATTCCCAGCCGAATACCCAGAAAAACAGCAGGAATGCGAGAGCATTGGCAAGGCCATGATGAACCTGTTGGAGCAAAATATCTTGCCTCGTGATATCATGACAAGGAGTGCGTTTGAGAATGCCATGGTGAGCGCATTTAGCCAACGTTAACGGAACACTCGTTTCAATATTCTTGCACTAAAAAAGGTCCTCACAATGGCTTTGGGTGGTTCCACTAATGCTGTTCTCCATCTGATTGCTGTCGCTCATTCGGTTGGGATCAAACTCACGATCGACGACTTCCAAGCGGTCTCCGATCGTGTCCCATTCATTGCTGATCTCAAGCCCAGTGGAAAGCATGTGATGGAGGATGTCCACAAGATCGGCGGAATTCCCGGTGTGTTCGTTGCACGCTTTGCTCTCCCCAGATGGCTCATTTGATTTTTGTGACTTCGTATTCACAGCTATACTCGCCTATCTCATGGAGCATAAACTAATCGATGGGAACAATATGACGGTAACCGGGAAGACTCTGGGCGAAAATTGGAGCGCTGGACTGTGGAAAAAGGAAAGCTCCCTGCTGGGCAGAAGGTGCTACGCCCGTTAGATGCGCCTATCAAGGAGACAGGCCATATCCGGTACGCCCCTTGTCTGCATGACCATGAGAATATTGCACAATGGACACGCACCGCTCCTCATGGCTCATTCCATAAATTTACCTGTGGCTGACCCGGGTACATGCGTGTAGAATCCTGCGGGGCAACCTCGCTCCCGGGGGCGCCGTCTCGAAGATCACTGGAAAGGAGGGATTGTCATTCCAAGGAAAGGCACGAGTCTTCGACAACGAGGCAGCATTTGTACATGCGATTGAGACAAAGTCCATTAAGCAAGGCGAGAAGACGGTTGTCGTTCTGAGATATCTGGGCCCGAAGGGCGGTCCCGGAATGCCTGAAATGCTCAAGCCCACGAGCTTAATCATGGGCGCCGGTCTCGGAATGGATGTCGCGTGTTTGACAGACGGTCGTTTTAGCGGCGGGTGAGTCCAAGGCGTGGGTGTATGCGTTGATTAATGTCTAACTTGATTTGTACAACTTTCCGTAAGGTCACATGGATTTGTTGTTGGCCATGTGGTTCCAGAGGCGCAAGTCGGGGGTCCGATTGCATTGGTACGCGATGGCGACGTAATCATGATTGACGCAGTTGCAAACACAATCAACATGGACGTTTCGGAGAGCGAGCTTGCCCGACGGAGAAGCGAGTGGGTCGCGCCGCCGCTCAAGATGAAACAGGGCACACTTTATAAGTATACAAAGGTTGTCGAGGACGCGAGCCACGGATGTGTAACGGATGCCTAATCTCATAAAATGTGTGTGCGCATGTATGTACGTGTGCATGTACAATACAAATGAAGCAAATTGGATGATATATTATGGACCGGCTAGATGGCGGTGGAGATACACTATGATTTGGTTGTCTTTATCCTTCTTTTCTTCTCGGCCTTGGGCATCTTGTGCTTTCGTTTCTCGCGCGCCTCTTCCTTGGCCGCCTTTTTCCTCTCCTGTGGACATGAAGATTCGGTTTGAGCTTCGTATACGCGTCTGATTGGAATAGCAAACGACTGTACTGCACCTTTTTGGCGTCTTTGTCCTCATGTCTCTTCCCTCTCGGTTTCTTCTCCACAAATTCATCTTCAGCTCCAGCCCCTTCTGGTCCTTCATCATCACTCCCGTCACTATCAGCTTCGTCTGTCTCCGAATCGTCCACATCACTACCCTTTTCTCCCTTGTTGACTATCTTTCCCTCATTCAGTGGCACAACTCCGGTCAAGTCACCGTAAATGAGATCCTTCCCCTCTCCGCGTTGGAGCCGTGCGATATCCCGTTCAGGATCGTATACATCGTTCAACGTCCGTGGGATGTACGACTTGAGGAACACCGCGTCGTCTTGTTCTTCGGACCGTGCCGGCGCCCTATCGTTCTGGGCCTCAGGCTGGTTGAATGCAGGCGCCGCCTGGGCTCCTGCCGCTCCTGATTCTTTCGCATGCTCTGGTTCCTCGTCTAACCATCGTTGCAGCACAGGTTCAATTGTGGAAGCATCCTCTCCCTGACCCTGGGTGATATCCTCTTTCGTCACGAAATCAAACACCCGACGCGAGCCGAGCGTCCGTACTCCAGTGCCAAAGAATGCCTCAACGTTCTGGATGTCTTTCCGGAGAAAGTCAAAGGCGGAAGGATGGTCGTGCTCGACTGATTGGGAGACGTCGATGATGTAGAGGTGAGCGTTGTGATACAAGATGTTGTATTCGGACAAGTCGGCGTGGACAAGTTTACAGACGTGGTAAAGCCGGCGCATTACGATGATGAGCTCTGCATACAGGGACGGGAGATGGCTAGGTTCGATTGAAGCGTCTTTGAGTCGAGGAGCGGCCCTATTGCCCACACAGGTAAGCCTTGTCGCGCGAGAGTGAACCAAGCTCACCATCCGTCCTTATCTCCCAAGAAGCCCATGACGAGTACGTTCTCTCGGACCTCTATGGGCTCTGGACAACGAATGTCTGCTATGAACAGTCGTTTGAGGTTTCGCATCTCCTTTTCTGCCCAGAGCCGAACCATTTTGCGAGGGTTGCGCTTGGAATATCCATGGCGGAATCGGTGCTCGCCCGTCACATAGCTAAGACCCGATACATCAACATGTTTGATGTCCATGCTAGCTACGTCACCCACCGATCTCGGTCCTTGAATACAAGGATAGATGTCTTGAATATCTTGAGGGCTAGGTGTGCGGGTGGTTGGGAGGGCGTAAGGGCATGGTAGACGTTGGCCTAGCAGTGATGGTGTTAGCTTCTGACAAAGTAGACAGCCACAACTACACGCACCTCTTTGCCCGTGCTCACACACCCATTCACCTCCCATATCAATCCTCTGCCAATCATCTTGAACAGAATTATTCGTGTCCGAGGATCAAGCACCTGCTCGTTTGTTGCTCGATCAGACTTGTCTTTTGCATTGGCCCGTTCGCTTGCAGCTTTACGATTGACGCTGATACCAGGCTGTATGTCTACATATGGCCGGGAAATGTTCGCTAATCTGGAGTTGAACTTGGCGTAGAGCACCGCTTGGTCTGCTGTTCGCTTGTCGTTTGTTGGGATACTGGCTGCGGTCTTCTTAGGTACAGACCGGTTTACTGCGGGGAGAGGCGCAACGGAAGCGTTTTGGCCGATGGCCGATGGTGCCCCCGCTGCGGTTCCAGAACGCACTTGTACATGCTGTCTGAGTCGATTGTATTGTTTGGTAAAATCTAGTTTTATAATCGCATTTAGTTTACTCGCACAAACAACCGACGACAAACCTCCGTCGGCGACTTCCCAGTCTGCATCATTCACTTCATCATAGCCAAAATCTTCATCTGAGCACACCTCTTCTTCACCTTCGTCTTCGTCATCGTCCTCGAGGTCCAAGGCATCAAAATCTGCCTCGTCGATAAACGTCTGGCCAGCACGAGGATCAAAGTCTGGCGCCCGGTCAAGTTCATTTAGCTCAGGATTGAATATTTGAGTAGTTTCTTCATCAGCATCCTCAAACTGGCCGGGGTTGGTGATATGAATTTCATGAACGGGGAGAGCCATGGTGGAGTCGTAAATTATTCCAGTACGCTGAGTCAGCAACTCAAGCGCGCATATCACGTGTGTGCTGCTCACGCATCCAGGGACTTCCGGGTATTGTTCCTCCCGCATCGCCTTTTTGTTCTCGTTCGATTTTCATCATCCTCGCATCATCCGAGATGTATAGCCAACGGCGCTATGCGTTCGCCGGAGCATGAGGCGACTGACCCCACAGCGCTTGTGGCTTGTGTCGGATATGGCTAGACCATCGGACACTTGTGCAATTTAGGCCTCTTCAGGCAGGCGTGACCCAGGGTCGTGGGACGCCCTGCAACGTTGCATCGACTCGATCGCTCGATGAACTCGAAGAAAAAAGTGGCAGAGTCAAGTGCAAATAAGCTCGCAGATAGCATATATTCATACCGCCCACCCGCACCAATAAAATCTGGGTCTTTTCTTCACTCCAGCTGTATACTACAGCTCAAATGGTACGACCCAGACCTTCGGCAACTCGCGCCTCTTTTTCCGATGTGACTCTGACATATGCATAGACCCCCAATTTTCTGCGGGTGGGAGGCCTCTTCGCCGTTGGGCTGGCCACTCTGTCGCTGATGGTCACGCCGTGCCACCGCTCCTCAGGCCGCCCCTTTAAGACGGGTCCGGTCGGAACTTTGTCCCCCCTCTTGTCTTCTGCATTTAAACCGCGTCATCCTGGTCTCTTTCGCTCTCTCCCCCTCTGTTGATCCTGTGCGGTCCGGTTTAATTCTACCATCTGTTTGTACTACCTAGACCGCTTGCATAAAGACACTCACTTCCGATCAAATAAAAACAGACCTTCATTGAACCGGTGCAATATTTTCGACAATCCAGCATTTTAATCCCAGATACCGTTGCCCGTATTTGCTTGCATCCGCACCAATATTTGGCTTCATTCCGCTTCGCCACCCAAAAAATCCCCACAAACCGCCCCAGGATTGACCCTCTACACAAAGTCACAGACCGTCCCCCTCCTACGTAGCTCTTGTTCATATTGGGCCCTAGTGGAGCCTTTTAACTATGATGTACCATCCTCGACCGCAGCATCCGTTCCCAACCCGCGAGCTTCACCCGAATCTGTACGAGGCGCCTCGTAACCAATATTCGTTTTCCCGCTCTAACACGTCCAACGTTCGAGACCTCGACTCGTCCTCGCGAACACAAGTACAGGCAGAAGACTCTGAGATGATGGTCGAGCCGCCACAGCATACGTATCCTCCACCGTCTCTGGCATTTTGTGCGTCGACAAGTTGCCACATTGACCCATTCCCTATAGGCTAATTTTTATATAATTACAGCGGGGAACAATGAGCCATCATCGACGCAGTACTCCCCTACTTCCTATGAAGGGTTTCAGTCGCCGCCTCGCACCAACCAGTCTCGTCTCCCACCTCAAAGCCCAACGTTTGCTCTCCGGCCAGCACGACCAAACAACATATTCAGTCACATTGAACATCCCGCAGTATCGTCTGAAAATCAAGTCGAGCCTGTCTCCTCGGATGATGAAGATAGGTATCAGACACAAGCGACCACACCTCGCTATTCTCGTCGATCCGTGTACACCGCATCCCAACCTCAGAACTCATATAGCTACCCCGCTGCGCATGAACCCGAGCACCAAAGGCCGTTTGTTTCACACCATCAGCTCCAAATCACCAACGACACGCCTCAACTGGACTCGAGCCCCTATGCGCTTACTCGTCTGTCAGCCCCTGTCGAGCCGGACGTGCCGATTGGGACACTCAGACCTGTTGGCATTCATCGAACCCGTGGACGAAATGGGTCTGATTCGTCGATTAATAGTATGCTTTCGAACGCTGCGGTTGTTGGTGATGCCATATACCGTACCGATTCTATTTATAATTCTATCAGCGGTAAGCACTTTTCCGTATACCTTCGACCACTTGACTAATACCATGACGCGTGTAGGACGCGCAACTCGACAGATGAACGCTGAGTTCCAGTCACAGCCCACTTCTACCGGATACCTCTACGAGTCCTCTAGCACCGATACCGGAACGGCCGTCAACCCACAAACGCCCCGAGGCACTGAGCCAGCCGCGCCAAACTTTGGGTCTCCATATATGCCTCCAACTTCTCCTCACTACGAAGACCCCCATGCGGAGCACCCGTTTGTGTACCAAGGCGTCGACTGGGACTTCCGACTCCGAGGCCTTAGGCCTGCAATAGCAACCAATACCGACGCAGATGCCATGTCGGTGGACCAGGAGCGTCGTTCGAGCTCGCGCGGGAGCAGCAATGAGACTTCCAACGACCACCTCAAGAGAGATAGAAAAATATCGCAAAATTCCCAGCCTCCGGCGAGCATAAGTGGAGATGGAAAGAAGAAGACGGCCATGGCTTGTCATTTTTGTCGATGTCAGTAGTTTCATGATGTGGCGCACGCGGTGGCTAACTCAACCGCATACAACCTATTCTATAGTCAGGAAGCTTCGTTGCGATGGAGGGTCTCCTTGTGGACATTGCGAGAAGCGACAACAGGAATGCACATATGACACGACCATACGCCGACGTGGGCCGGGGCGCAAGAACAAGTCGGCACAGGAAACAGCACGCGTTCAGCTGGCGCAGCGCCAACGCGAGGAAGCAGACCGAGAGGCTAAGGGACAAATCGCTAAGACGAAGAAACAACCCCATGGATCGTTTGTTATGGTTATGCCGGTCGAAAAGAGGGATGTTTCGATGCAGACCTCACCCCAGACTGCTCAACATCCCTTCTCCCCGCAGAATCGTGGGTACCACATGCCTTCGGGTAAGCGTATGACCGCCACAAACCAGGCCACCGCCTCTCCTTCTGGGCGCGATGCGGAGGTTCTTGATTTGAGCCCCCCTTCGTTGACGAGCGGAAACAGCCTCATTTTTCCCCGAACGGAATTCCATATGCGATCCCCTCAGTCTCAGGAAACTTCGCCTTTGCCCCTGACGTGCCAAACATTTACGGCCCTCTACGAGCGCGAGCAGCCGAACGATCCCAAGACCTTCCCAATTTCTCTGGCTCACCAGCAACAGAACCAGTTTCATGACTCGGACCAGGACAAGGGGTCGACTCGCGGGCGGTTGCCATCCGGTTTGAAGACTCCAGTTTCAACAGCGCCATCAAGTTTCTATGAGACTTCGCCCGACCGCTTGAGCGCGAGCCATGATCAACGGATGGGTTACTATAGCCCAAGCAGTTACGAGAGTAGCCTTGCTTATCAATCCAGTCGATACCAGAACGACGCTCAGACGGATGCGGAGAGCGTGTATGCATATTCTGAAGGTGCAAACGTAACCCCAGCGCGCTATGGGGGGCACCCGTATATCCCAGTGGCTCCCAGGTCGGACGTGCAGGCAACATACACTCGAGAAGCCAGTCTTTTGTTGTATCCTGAAGAGTCATCGTCATATGCTGAAGCGAACAGAGTTGGTCGAGGTTGGACCAAGCCACTGTCCCAAGACACAGCGAGACGCTAGATGAGAAGTGAGTGTGCAATTATACTAGCGTTGAGTAGCGTACTTATATTTAACAGTTGTATAGCCAACACGAACAACTTACGACGTTATACCAATGTGAAATAAGACATGCTATGAGTTCTGTTCTCCCAAAATTGTTTTGCTTGATGAAAATCGCCCGATTTGTGTATCCCATTCTTCGTAAAATAACCTCACCTTTGATATTTTTTACTCCATTTTCTGTCATTGTGAATTATCTTCTAATATATGTTATTTAAACTCACGCAGCGCTCTGAGTCATGGGTGTGGAGTCGATCAAAGAAGGGGAAGCCAAATTATCATGTGACCCTGTTTGTCAGCACCATTCCTCTTACTGCTGACCACCACTGCCGCCACGGGACTTGGCACTTGGTTGTTCTCTGGTCGAAATCAATCCAATTCCGATCCCACTATGAGCAAACGACCGGCGCCGGACGCTGGAGTCTCATCCCCATATAAGAAAATCCGTGCAGAATCACCGAGTGCTCAACCGCAACAAGACACCGACATCTTCCCCGCTGTCGAGTTTCTCTCCGATGAGGAAGATGACCAGGACCTTTCTGCGCCTGTACCTTCATTCTTGAGGCACAACGAGTCTCGTTCACGATCCAACTCAGAGTCGGCGCCCACTCCGGGACCGAACCTCATTCGACTTAGTGCGCTCCAGCAGCGGCTGAAGGACGACAAGAGCCGCTCAACGCCCACTGCTCAAACTGTCGCTCGTCGAACAAGGCCCGACTCGCTTGGGTATCTGTTCCGGAATCATGATTTTTCTTGGACCCAGCTCAAACCGGACCACGCGTCACGACCCCTGTGGATCAGCCCTGAGGACAATCATATCATTCTCGAAGGATTCTCGCCTATAGCAGAACAGGCACAGGACTTTCTGGTGGCTATCAGTGAGCCTATCAGCAGGTGAGTTTGTTGCAATAGGAAGGTCTACCATATTTACCAGGCCCAGACCTGCCTTCATTCACGAGTACAAAATTACAATGTATTCGCTTTATGCTGCGGTCTCTGTCGGTCTCGAAACGAATGACATCATCGAGGTGTTGAACAGGTTGTCCAAGGTGAGATCTTGTTTGACCAAGTTGAATGCATCACTGATTCCCACATTAGGTGCCCGTTGCTGATTCGGTTGTTCGGTTCATCCGAGATTGCACCAAACACTACGGCAAAGTCAAGCTCGTCCTCAAGCACAACAAGTATTATGTTGAATCGACGCACGCTGATATTTTGCAAAACCTGCTCAAGGACAACGCGATTCGACATGCAAGGATTGTACCTCCTCCAAACGCTGAACCTGCTGGTCTCGGTTCAACCAAAGCAATAACAGCTAAACCTGCCATCACCGCGCCAACGTCTGTGAAGGAGGGGGAAGATTCTGGGGCCGCTAACGGAACCGCACGAGCGGGCACGAATGCGCCTGACGACGCCGATCTTTTTACCGCCGTTGTTGGGGTTGACAAAGGTGAGCGACCTGCAAACTTGTTGCTTTCTTTTATTGATCCCAGTATCAGAGGATGATGCAGATGAGGATGAGAGTGTTCACTCGTTCCAGATCGAGGATTCGCAAGTTGACGTCAGTAGGGTATTTACTACCACGTGTTTTATGTCTCACAGTACTCCAGGAGGTAAAGAAGCGTTGCACCCAGCTTGACTATCCCGTTCTCGAGGAATACGATTTCCGAAACGACCACATCAATGCCAATTTGGATATTGATCTGAAGCCCATGACTGTTATTCGACCATACCAGGAAAAGAGTCTCAGCAAAATGTTTGGTAATGGGTAAGCTATTAGTTATATGATACGATGACCAGCTGACCCTTGAATAGTCGTGCACGATCCGGTATCATTGTCCTCCCTTGTGGCGCGGGTAAAACTCTAGTCGGGATCACGGCAGCTTGTACGATCAAGAAGAGCACGTTGGTATTGGCTACTTCGGGGTGAGTGGCAGATGGTTATATACACTCCATATTCTAATTTTGCCTACAGTGTATCGGTCATGCAGTGGAAGCGCGAGTTCATGCAATGGTCCAACATCACAGACAAACAAATATCTGTCTTTACTGCTGACCAGAAAGAAAAGGTTAGTCTCACATCTTTGTACAGATCAGCTGCTCATGCTGGATCTAGTTTGCCGGTGCAAGCGGTATCGTCGTCTCAACCTATTCCATGATTGCCAATACTACCAACCGTTCACACGACTCTAAGAAGATGATGGACTTTTTGACCTCTCGTGAATGGGGCTTTATCTTGCTTGACGAGGTCCATGTCGTACCCGCCAATATGTTCCGTAAGGTCATCACGACTATCAAGGCTCACTCGAAGCTCGGCTTGACTGCGACGCTCGTGCGCGAGGATGACAAGATCTCAGATTTGAACTACATGATTGGGCCGAAGTTGTACGAGGCCAACTGGATGGACTTGGCAGCCAAGGGACACATAGCCAACGTGCAGGTGTGTTGGGCTTGGTGCGAGTATTCATCGTTTGACTGACACATGTCTAGTGCGCTGAGGTGTGGTGCCCGATGACACCCGAATTCTATCACGAATACTTGCGGGAAAAGTCACGCAAGCGTATGCTCCTATACTGCATGAACCCGCGCAAGTTCCAGTCTTGTCAATTCCTGATCAAATTCCATGAGAGTCGAGGTGACAAGATTATTGTGTTCTCTGACAATGTGTATGCACTGGAGGTATGTTGACCAAACGGACTATGAAGTCGCACTCAACTCGTTGTCCTTTTAGGCCTATGCGAAGAAGCTTGACAAACCGTTCATCTGTGGGTCGACGAGCCAGCAGGAGCGTATGCGAGTACTTGGCTACTTCCAACATAGCCCAAAAGTCAATACCATCTTCTTGTCGAAGGTGAGCCTTCCCAATCATGTCTGCTAGTCCAGTCCACGAACAGACCTAGGTTGGAGACACATCCATCGACCTTCCCGAAGCGACGTGCCTCATCCAGATTTCCTCGCACTTTGGCTCACGCCGTCAAGAAGCTCAACGATTAGGCCGAATCTTACGAGCCAAGCGTCGTAACGATGAAGGTTTCAATGCGTTTTTCTACTCGCTCGTCTCCAAAGACACACAGGAAATGTACTACTCGACCAAACGGCAACAATTCCTCGTCGACCAGGGCTACGCATTCAAAGTCATCACACACTTGGCGGGAATGGAAGAGGATCCGGAGCTAGTATACAAGACCAAGTCTGAACAACTCGAGCTCTTGAGCGCTGTACTGCTCGAGAGCGAGGACAAGGCCGACCTTGGTGACAAGATGGCCAAGGGTGATTTGGATTCCGTTATACGTCGAGGCGGGGGCGGCGGGAAATTCGGAGGTGGTAAGCAGCAAGTGCAGAGGCAGGCTGGAAGCCTTGGTGCATTAAGTGGTGCACAACAAATGGCGTACATGGAGCGAAATCGGTCCGTGAACAAGCAGCTTGCTAGGGATGACAAGAACAAGGGGCACGCGAGCAAGCTGTTTGAGCAGCACCACAAGAACCGAGAGAAAAAGCGTAAAGAGGCGGCGAAAGATGCTCAAAAGTAGAGTAGCTGGGCGCATTCATGTATTTTACGGATCCATTGCTCTAATCGCAAATGTAATATGACAATACTGGCCCTAGTGTACAACAGTCCTATTCCCAAAACTCGCAAAAAGCTATACAACCGCCCCAAATTTAATGTCTAAGCTATAGTCACCATTCTCTTACTCCTCCATCTGGTTTCCACGAACGCTACTTGTTCGTTTGTATCGCAAAATCCAAGGGTGAACTGCAACGTCAGAAAGTGGCAGTCGATTTTCGGGAGCGTGCTGAAGGAGCTGGGATGGGGAAAAAATAAGTCAATCTATTGAGAAGAGCAGTTGAAGAAACTAACTTTTCGGATCAAATCTGCAGCCTCACGTGAAATGTGAGGCGGGATTTGAAAACTAACGCTAGAGATCTTGCTGTACGTAGCTGCAAAACGCTCGTCAATAGTGTCGCATTTATTGAGCCGAGATCAAACTCACCTCTCTGCCCGCTCAAATCCTCAAACGGCGGCTTGCCCACCAGGAACTCGAACATCAAAACACCAAGCGCCCAGTAGTCAACCTTTTCAGTGTGCGGACGACCCTCAACCATTTCGGGCGGAAGGTAGTCAAGCGTTCCACAGAGTGTCGTTCGGCTAGACATGCGTGTTACCGGATCAGGGAGAGAGAACAAAACGATAAGAACTCACCGATTCCCGGGAGCATGCACACTCCACCCGAAATCACCGATTTTCAGCTCACCATTGATACCAAGCAGGAGGTTTTCAGGTTTAATGTCTCGGTGGATGACGTGCTTGGAGTGTAGATAACCTAGCGCATCGGCCATTTGGGCAATGTACTAGACTGGAGATTAAACAATAAGATGAAAAGAGTAATAAATATCACATACACGGCTGCTCCGTTTCTCTGTAAACTTGCCCTGCTTGGATAGCTGCTTGTAGAGCTCGCCCTTTCCGGCAAACTCGAGCATGAGGAAGATTCGTTTGGTATCATGGAAGTAACCATAGAGTCGGAGCACGTTCGGGTGTCTACGAATCGTCATGAGTCAAATCAATTCCAAGTAGACCGGTACGCACCTCAAATTCTGTTGAATCTCGATCTCACGTCGGATCTGCTTCTCGACTTGGCATTGTACAATCTCAGATTTGTACAAGCACTTGAGCGCGAGGATATATTTCGGTGGGCACTTGGTCCGAACCATGTAGACTCGGCCAAACTTGCCCTTGCCAAGCGGACGACCCATATCAAAGTCGGTGAGATGCCATTCGCGAGTGGGCCGGTTCCTGTTCAATTGTCAGCCATCGTCATAGAAAAGAGAAAAATAACATACCCATATATACTAGAAATACTCGAATCAAGCGCGAGCTCAACGGCAGCCTCACCCGAAACTGGTTGCCCTCGACTCTCGTTTTCGCGCTCAAATCCGCCGTCATAACTACCAATATCAAAAGGCGCAGATGCAGCTGATTCTGCCGACGTTACGGCTGCTAAGCGAGTCGGCGAGCCGGGTACGCTGGACGCCACACGCGCCGAATTGCCAGCGAGCTGTTGCATGTTCGGTTCAGATGCGGCGGCCATGGACGCCAGGTGTGGTCGAGCAGTCGATTGGGCGCGGGGTGCAGTGGTGGATGAGCCAAACTTGGTGAGCAGTCGATTGACATTGCCTGGCGGAGGGAGTGCGGTCGACATGATGCGGATGACACGGTAAAGTTCGGTGCGGGAGACGCGCCAGAGCACGTGCAGGGTCACGTGAACTGGGGTCTTGGTCAAAGAGACTGTCTTGTCTATCATATGAGGATCCGCTCTGGCGCAGCCTTTAAGCCAAGTATCTGAGCAGATTAAACGCTCAGTTATAATATAAGACAAAAGGTCTCGCAGACTATTCGAGTGTATAAGATCAAACAATGAGACGATTCTCTCGAGCTGAAACCTAAGAAGATCCCTCGAACAGCGCGTAAGGTCGATACAGTATTTGTGCAGCAATTGTTGGCCACCACGGGATTCTTGGTACTCGAGTGTCTGTGATATATCAAGAGGGTAACGTACTTGAAGGCGAAACTATGTGAATAGTAGAAGGCTTCAACTTCCGTTAGAAGGGCAAGGATTAAACCGAATCGCTTATACTTCCGTGTTCGCTACAGGAGCGACTCGTCAGCTCTATTCCGTTAGACTACATATACGTGAAAGCGAACTTGCATGCCGTTCTAGCTTTAGAGGTGGGGTATATCGATATACTCTTACATCGAATGTGGGAAGCTCTGTGTGCGGTACGTTATTCGAACCCGGTCCAAATGTCTTGAATTGAAAGTCACCAGGCCAGCGAGCCCAGGCGTTCGTTTTTGCCGGACTTTAGACTGGAGGCTGGGTGAGGACAAAGTAATACGCGGCAAAATGGATATTGTGACAGCCTGAACAGAGGTGGATAGATACAAAGAAATAATTCATTGTTCGCTGCCAAGGGCATGGGTTGATTGGCAAAGATTTCGATTTATGAGGCGCATATATGGGTGTGTCGTCCGAATTGGTCTGGAATTAAATGCCAAAGGATTCACCTGGCGCTATATAACGGTCATCATCAAGGAGTATCCGAGTCGATTCACATGAAACGGTGAGCAGAATCCCAGATGACGAAACCTCTGGCTGCCCAAGATGGTATTCAAGCTTGTAAGAGCCCTGTGAATCGGCTTTGGTGCCACTGCGAAAACGAGGTGCTTGAAAATTGGGTATTTAGGCGTATCGCTTTAGCCGATAGGAAGTTATCTTATTTATGGTATTGGCATGGTTTGAAACCTGGCCATATGCAAATTTGCCATACTTCTCCCAGTAGTGCTCTAGAACCAGTACACAACTTCCTTGTTGTTCTTCTACTTCCCTGGGGTGGCACCATCCCCTGGTTTTGGCGCCGCGGATCAGGTACGTGGTTGTTCGTACATGGAATTGCACACTTTTATTGGAGAGCGAGGGAGATAGTGGTGGTTGTCGACACCAGCAGAGAAATATTAACCATGTCCGGGAGACATCACGTTATCTGGGCTCGTGATCGGTCGACGAGGCTGTCGTAGATGACAGCTGTGACATTGACGCTAACGCGCTCAGATAAGATAAAGTTCGGCAGTGCAAGAAAACTCGACCGCGACTACAACTGCTTGCTCTGATGAAGTTTTTTGTGCTGGAGACTTGCTATTACTTTTTGAACTGTGTATTGCGTATGGAGAATATTAGCGGTCTATTGCAGGTTTCCTCAAGTGTTCGATGAGTTGGAACTCTTCGGCAATTTTCAATTCGCAAATTCACCTTGCTTCAGCTGTAGACTAGCTTCAGGATTGCGAAATATATAAGCCCAACTTGGTGAAAATGCTAACCGCAACTGGTTCCGCAATATCCGTGGCAATATATCCGTTGAACATTGGGCGACAGGGACCGCTTACGTTATGCTCATACGACCCCATGCACCGCTCAGAAGTACGCTAGAAAGCCTAACCTGGCCTGGTAACCAACGACGACACACGATGGTGCTCGGTCTGTCTATCCGCAAGAAAAAACAGTCGACGGAGCTGCCCAAGCCGGTGCGCACACCGTCGCTGCCCGACATCCGCGCCCAGTCGCTCGTCTGGCCCGAGTCGCTGGTCGACTTGCCGCTGTACAACCGCCAGACCCCTGTCGCACCCAAGCATGCTGCGCCCCCCTCGAGCTTTCCCCGTGCGCAGACGGCCCCCAGTCGCCGCGCCTCGATTGGCAGTCGCAGGACCCGTGCCGCGGCCCCGTTCAACCTCATGGTCGCTGGTCCGCGCGGGGTCGGCAAGTCGGCCCTCCTGAGGCTGTTGCTCCAGATGTCCGACCCTCCAGCCCCGTTCGACCTCTCTTCGCGCCCAACCAAGGCATTGGCCACATCTACTGTCGAGCTGCACGGTGCCGAGCGGCTGCTCCTCACAGTCGTCGACACACCTGGCTTGGATTATTCAGACGGGGCTGAACTCGAGCTCGAAAAGGCAGTCACTGCGCTCGTCAAGCACATTGACAGCCAGTACGCCGAGACCCTGGGCGAGGTGAGCATCATTCTCAGCCCATCTATGCTATGTTCCCTGAGCGGATTGCTAGGAATCCAAAGTCATCCGCCAGAGCAAGGGTGATCGCCATGTTCACCTATGCATCTACCTCATCGATCCATCCTCTGTCCAGTCCCACTCGCAACGCACGCGCACCTCCCGATCCCACACTGCCCTCCCTCGATCAGATACTCCAGAATCGTCGTCGAACGATTCAGACTATGATTCAGACTCGGAGGATCGCATTGGGCTCGCTCCTTCTGAAATTCGCGCTATCCAACGACTCGCTCGGCGGACCAACATCCTGCCGGTCATTGCCAAGGGCGATATGCTCACCAACGACAGGTTAGAAAAGGTCCGCAAGGCTGTTCGACGAGATTTGATCCGTGCCGGAGTGGATATGCGTATCTTCGGGGTCGCTGAAGACGACAGCATGCCCGAACGAGGTCGGACAGACAGCCGAGTGACGCTCATGCAAGGGCAGCAAGACGAGGCAGACCGCAAAGTGATCAAAATTCGTCCGACCCGTCGTCCGAGTCGAGCCCGCTCGACCCAACGACCGGATGACGAAGTGCCACCAGAACTCCCGCCTAAACCGACTGGACTCGGTCTGGACACGGGCGCGGGTCCTGAATCTTCTCCAACGGCCGCGCCGGATGTACACTATATACCCCCCATCGACGATCCGACGCTCGCGCGAATGCTCCCCCTCGTGATCATCGCTCCCGACGCGTCCAAACCAAAGCGCTCGTCCAAACCCAAAGCGCCAGCGCTATCCGTCTCGCCTGAACCCGAAGTCCCGGGAACGCCTACAGCTATTACAACCGATAGCCCAGACCTTCCGAGCGCCGAGTTGGGCGTTGCGAGCGGGAGCGTCAATGGGCATGGATCGAAGGCCATGTCGCCCATTTCCAGCAGCCGCTCGCCCTCTGGGTACCCTTCTGCTGTTCTCCCGCCGAGCTCGTGGAGACCGAGCATTGGAAACGGGCCAAGGCAGTATTCTGAAGATGGGGGTAAATCCGAGGGAAGGACGTATCCCCGCGGAGTGTTTACGCGCAAGTATCGGTGGGGCACGATCGACGTTTTGGATCCCGCGCATTGTGATGTGGGCGTGTTGAGATCTGTGGTGCTGGGTTCACATATGAACGTACGTGTAAATGGTTGTGAATTTGTGGGAAGAAAAGGCTGATATGGGTTCGACGATAGGCGCTCAAGACGCATACGCGTGAGGTCTTGTACGAAAAGTACAGGACAGAGAAGCTTCTCGCTCGACGCGCAACACAGAACATTACGCCCGAGCAGAGGAGCCGTCTCATGAAGGGTTGGTACAATGTCTGTTGTTGCGGAGTATTTACTGACTCCCACCTCCAGGTCTTGATCCTTAGTCAACACTCGATGCAAGCCCAGGTTCGGATGTATCTCAACGACCTATCTATCCGTTTGTATCTATCTTGTCAACTCATTCTCTTTTGGTTATTTTCTCATCCTATACCCACTCGCTGGCCGTGACACAGTTCACTCCTTCACCTCTTTTGGCTGTCCTTGTTTGTTTGGGCGTCACCAAGACCCACTAATTGTCCATACCCACAGTTCCTTTCTTTCCTGGTCACCATGTTGCTTAGTTGTTTTTTGTATCTTGGGCACGAAATCTAACGGAAATACCCCTTTTCTTGGAGATTGAGCGAACTGTCAATCGAATGGACGTCAGCAAGCATCGACACGATAAGCGTCAGCCGCCACCCCAGACTTTGACACATTGTTTACCCTCAGATCATGTTTACTCCAGTTTGTGAGCTTTCACATACATCATCGCCCTGGGAAGCCGTTGTCCCGTTCAGGCTGCTGATCGCGTCCTGACTGAACCTCGTGGCAGTCTAGTCCCCAGCGAGTTCAATTGTAGCTGTCATCAGTCATCACATCGAATTCGGTCTTGCCGCGAGGCGAAAACACTAGAATCGTATCATAAATTAACCGTAGTCAGGTTTTCTACTCGGTTTCCGACTTCCCCCTCCTGGACGTGGTCGAGCCTGTCCTCGCTCCCTGCCACAATCTAGCTACACCGGATTTGCTACTCTTAGCACTCGTGGCTCTCACTTGCGGTTGAAATACTATGCCCGACCTACTGTTCGTCAACGATTTGCCCTATAATGTCCTGGTCGCTTTGTATATGGTCACCCGACCTGAAAGGGAACACAAACTTCTAGCCACCAAAGACGTAGAGGCGTTTGGCCGTGTGAGGTTCAAGCGACGAACGGCCGTACCGTGAGTAGTCATTCTTGGCAGTAAACAAACAAACAAACAAAGCTCTGACCCGCTTTTCTATTTCAGAGTCGGCGCGCGGTTCTACATCACATTTCACAATGATATGGACGAAGTGCTGCGAGTCGAGGCGTTTTTGAACAAGAACCGGGTGACGGACACGCATGTTCAGTCTACAGGCACTACCAGGCTCGAGGGGTTTATCGTATGAGCCATACGCGTCAATGCGTTCATCCGTGGTATATGTATGTCTGCTCGTGGGAGTAGTGTCTTCTCTGGGGTTGGTGCTATGCGCCCCACCTATGCGTATCGTGAATCGAGTGCACTGGCTCTGTAGGTTGATCTCCTCGTCGTTCCTCCCTCCCTCTGTACATATTGCTTTTCCCTTGGGTTTTAGTATGTAGCTAATTCTTGTATCTTGTTGTTTGTACTGGAATTGCTCCAGCGCTTCGATTGCCATGCCGGATCTGTTGTTTATCAATAACCTGTCATATCCCATCACCGCTTCTCTCTTCATAATGGAGCCCGGTGGCGAGTACGAGCTCTTGGAAACTCGGGTCATCGAGGGCTTTGGAAGGACGACGTTTTATGGGCGAACGCGTCGACCGTGAGTATTGGATTCACACCGCTCGAACTGATTCTAAACCACTATACCATATAGTCGTGGTGCCAAGGTTTATCTGCTTTTTCGTAATAACTTACTTGATGCTGTCCGGCTACAGGCGTTCCTCGGCCCCAACGAAGTTGTAGACACAAAGGTACAGTCTGCGGACACAGCACGGCTGGAAGGATTCATTATATGATTGTGTATTCCTATACTTGGGTTTCAAGATAAGCCAGGATTGGCTAGCTGGTAGTTGATCCAAGCCGCAGGGCAAAGCATAGCATAGTTTGCTCTACAGTATACCCTTCAAATTTGATATGTATTCCTAGATTCGGGAGGTTTGACTTATTTCTAAGATACTCTATTCAAGATCTGACAACTATGTACCCGCTAGCTTATCGAGAAACATCTCTTGTACGATGAAGGAGCTACGATGGTAGATTGATATAAATTGAATAGTCATCTGTACAGCCGTCTACGTTCTAGGATACGGCTATGAACAGGTCCGCTACATCTAAGTAACTGATCACCAGCTTACCTGGTCATCTTAACCACCTTTTCATGCACTGAAAGAGCGTGAGAATCTTCGCCAGTGCATTTGTACGTCTAACAAACTCACCGGTACTGTATGCAATCTCGTCGTAGTCAGTCGCTTGGATTTCGACAGGACTAGCTTCCAGCGCTTTCAGGAGAGCTGGCTTGGACGCCGTGTATATCGTCTTGGACCAAATACCGGAGCTTGCAGGGGCCCTGATCACAGTGGTTAGTGACAAAGAATACCAGCATAAAACATCGTACACACCAGGAGATGAACAAAATTTTATCCCGTGGGGCGCCTTCCTTCTCATATTCAAAATGGTACAATGCCCAACGGCACTGATTCTAAAGATGAACGATAAGATAACCATTCACAATTGTCCAATAGGCGGAAATGGAATACTTCAGGCAAGTAAGTCGTCACAAACTTTTCGTATTGTTCCGACTCGGGCTTGCTCCTATCATGAGGTTGCGTCTCAAAGACTCGGATCTCTGTTCTGTCATCGGACACTCCAAAGATAATAAACTTTAGCTTCTCTTCTCCTTTCCCCTGACGGAGTTTGTCTGCAGCCTGCCTGCATGCGGGGTTCGCCGGGATCCCAGATAATGACTGCACCACGCATCAGATCCAAGTTGTGTGTGGGCACGGGGTATTTCATGAGCTCAACTACATCCATATTATGGAGAAATGATACGTCTATACACACCATCTTGTTCAAGTAAATGAGTCGGGAGAAAGTGGTTTGCTGGATGTGGTAGTAGGACGGAGGGTATAAGTAGCAGAGGGCAAGATCTGAACCCTGGTGAGCGCTTTCTGCAAACGTTCGTCACGTGACCGTGTGCATGCATCGAGCCTTTACAGCTATAGCGCAGAGCTTGTTGTACTGCGGTCGCTGAAGCTGTGGGTAGCAATTTGGGAACCCCAAAACGACGTTATGATCCACTCAATCCGGTAACTAAGTTACATCTATTTTTTAGATTTGGTCTGTTTTTCTTCATCATTTTTGGCAATCGCCGGTACGTCTATCTGTTATCCACATGTCAAACTTAAGCAAATATAACCAGGACTTTCAACTCACGTTCTCTTTTTTTAGCGTATTGTTCACTTCCGGGACCTCCATTTTTTCAATTTTGACAAAGTCTCCATCAGATTCGGAGTCATTGCCACCCCGAGGGGACTTGGGCTCTTTGGCTTCTGAAGCTTTTGCGGAAGCTGGGTCACCATCAAAATTCTTGGTTGGGTGCTTCAGTAAAATAATCGTTGCGGGATATGGCTAACAAACTATACTCACCATGCTCTTCTTTACAGATTCCGTCACAGATTCGTCCTCATTGCTCCCGCCTTTGCCTTCCTTCTCTTCGGCTTTCTTTGCAGCAGACGGATCGCCGTCATAGTTCTTGGAATTTCTGTCAGGTTTCTTTTTTTTAGTTTGAGCTTACCCGGAGGACTTACGATACTCTTCTTCACAGAATCTTGCACTGCACTAGCGCTAGTCTCGCCCTCTGACTTGCTCTCGTCCCCGCTTTCGAGTTCCTTGGGCTGGGTGGATGCTTCTTCCTTCTCCTTAGCAGCTGCCGCAGCCTTCTTCGGCGTGGTCGCATGCTCAGCATGATGCTGTTTGGCCTTTTCGCCCGAAGGGGAATAGATAAACGCGAGCTGGGTGACGCAATAATTTCAACACATCATTGACGCAAGGTAATCGGCAGCCTTACTGCACCGATTGTCCCAATGGCGGCACCGGCCTGTAATTTACTTCAACACAGCAAGAACTTAAGAGATTGCATATAAGAACTTACGATCCAGGGGGTATCCGAGGACTGTTTCGTCGTCCCAGACGACATCATTCTGCGACTAATCTGCGGAGACAAGACCACAGGCTGACGCATAGGCCTAGCTACAATTCTGATACCAAGTCTGGACGCCATTTTGTGTAATGTACGAGAGTAGAGCGAAGGGAGCTAAAGTGTGCGCCGAGTTTGGCCGAAGATGTTCACACAGAAATACGTTCCGCAGGACCTGATGACGTTATTTTGGCGCTTATGAACTGCTGCTTGCATGACAGACCTTCGCCATCAAATGCAACTCGATCTAAATTTATGAGACTCTGAAGGCATCGCATACTCCGGAGGCAAACAATACCCACCAAGCCGTGCCCTGAACACGCTGGTGTGTTGTCCAGCCAGGCAGCCAAGCTCTGTGGTCCATGACAGTACCAACACAGCCATGATAGTCTGGAGTGTGCCGAAAATGCTCGGAAACCTGCGCAGTCAGCAACCACATGCGATCCTTGGTTCCCTCGTGTACATGGCCGGTGTTGTCACCCTAAATATACTTGCCTTAGGTGGTCATTCGACACGTCTCATAAAGTTGTTAGAATTCCTAGAGGCCTAGCTTTTGAGCCCACCAAATGTTGTTGATACCTAGACTAGCTACTTGAATTTTATCGCCACTCGATTTCTTGTGTCTGGTTTGCAGGCTACGTTTTACTTGCAACGGCAACGACGAATTTCGAGTGCACGTTGCAATATTCCTACAACTTGCCAGGTTTATAATGAGCTTATGGGTAATTTCAACATATTTCGCCTCCTGGTTTCATTGATCTCGGGATTCGGACTTTGCGTATGAGCCCATGAGTATACTTGTTTGGCCAGCAACTTCCAGCCCCATCGCAAAGACTTCACATTCCCATCACAGGCTTACAGCCGTACTCCGTGCACGATGCATCGGACTCTCCGTATCTCCTTGTGCTTGCGATTGGGCCGCCAGCCGGCGCGACGCGTATAAGATTGCACCCGAGGGTTGGGTGAGTCTCCATCCCACTATGTATCCTCCTAATACGCAACTTCCTGTAGAGATACTTTTTCATATTCTTCTTTCGTCAAACTTTCCCTTGGCCGACCTGGCTACATTTTCTAAAGTCTGTCGCCAATGGTACCGGATACTGTTTCCCGCTCTCTATGATACTGTGTATCTCTCATGGGATGTTCCCGTTTTTGCTGCGCGCATACTCTACGAGCATATACCACAGCAAGACCTACCAATTACACCCACTAGGCTGGGAGACATACGCCCTGCAGCCCCGATAAATGGATTCCGCGTTACAGACTATATCAAAAAGCTTATTTTAGACAACCGAGTAAATCGACAACGACATGGTTTTTGTTCGTTGGAATCAGCTATTGTTGCTGCTGCTCTCCCCAAGCTCATACGTTTGAAGAGTATTGAATGGGCATTGCCCTGGCTCCCGGAGAAAGCTGAAATGTTCAGTGTCTTGAGCCAGCACTGCAAAAAGATCGAGCATATATCCTTTGATATACCCATAAATATAAATCGCTACAATGGTGAGTTTAATCCACTAATTTTACACGTTCGCTGAGTAGGATGTTGATGCCTCGCTCCCATAGACGATCAATTCACTCATGTGAGTGCTGGTCACCAGTCGTATCGGGCCCGATTTTTTTTTAAATAATTGAGTGCGCGTAGATGTTTAGTTTCGCTAATCTCAAGCACATTCGTATCAAGGACCTAAGGCTCGGTGAGCTCTGCGCGTCATGTTTAGCCGATCTGCGCACTCATCTCACCGCGCACTAGCTCACGACCCGGAAACCAATGGACATATTCCACCGAGCCTGATAAGGATGATGGTTTCATCTCCAGAGCTTGAACATCTTGAACTCGAGCTTCAAGAAAACCCTCAAAACGAAGGCTATGAGGAAATCGGGTGGCTTGTTGAGGCAATCGCCCCCGTCCTAGCACATACATTCCCGAATCTCAAAACCTTTTCACTCAAGGGAACCGCGAACATCGACTCCGAATTTTTTGTCAACGCGGGCGAGAATAGTGATATACGGAGTTTCCTATTCCGACATCCCAACCTCCACACCCTTGAACTTCCTTGGGATTGGTCTATGAACGCCTTGATTCACGAACCGCTTCAACTCGCTACAACTGCCTTGCGCGGTGTCCTACCCAACTTGCGACGCTTTTCTGGTCCTACTTACCTCGTAGCTCTTTTTCTCAAGCTCGATTTTGCACGGGGCTTGGAGCATTTGGCTATACACGATACCGCTGACGATGAGGAGTCGGACCTGTCCAAGTTCGCTCGTTCATTTCCTCGACTACCAAATCTTCAGCGACTCGACTTTTTATCGTCGTATATGCTGGATTCCGCGTCATTTTTTGAAGTAGTCAAAGCAACTCCCAACATCACTGAGCTGACCCTTCTCTGGGTTGATGGGGATCCAGTAAGTATGTCCGAAACCTGTATGGTATCTTGACTAACGGATCGCTTGGCGGCAGGAAACCACTAGAGTTGCGTTGACGAGCCTCGCAAAGTTAAGGGCCCTCAACCTTGGTTTTAATGTTCTGCCTCATTTGTGCAATCGAAGCCAGAAGTATGTCTCCAAGGAGCAGGAATCGCACGAGGTGTTTGAGCTTGCACGTCAGTGTCCTAGCCTCAAGTTTTTGCGCATATATCCCGAGGAAGATACCCCTGGTGGCCTCGATCACCAAATCTGTTGGTATATCCAAAGATGTTCAACTGGGGTTATCAACATAACCTTCTCAGGTCCACTCGAGTGGTCGAATATTGGTGGAGATTTAATGTCGGATGTGGGGTATTACCAACGCCTATACAAGGTATTCACCGAGCAATATTGGGGATTTACTCCCACTATAGAAGTGTAGTAATTTCCTACAAGGACACAATGTGACGTTATCATTGTATCACGAGACAAGATTTTCTATAGCGAAATTAGCCATTTCGCCTGAAATCCAACGCCTGGCACCCCAATCCATGTCACACACGACCCCGCCATCTGCGTCCTTGAACTTGATAGCGGACGTACAGCGGGCGCTTCCATTAACATTGTATAAGACGTCTAGGACGCGACCTGTCCCAGTTCCCGGGACAATGTGCTTCTCGATACTGAGCTCCCCAAGACGGAACGAGAGCCCTGTGAATACGGATGAGTTATGCATATCATACTAAACTGATAGACTAGAACTCACAGCTGGAGGCGACTGCAACAATATTGTGAATACGAAGTCTTATTTTTTGTCAAGAAAATACTCACATTGCATACGGTCTCCCGGACTGAAAGGGATTTGAGTCTGCCCAGCGTGTTCATGTTTCCACTTCAACTGGGACAACAGCAGTTCTCGGGCAGTATATTTTTTAACGGAAAGACGAATGATTCTTGCGGTTTCTCCTAGGCTCATAGAATGCAGCTGAGAGTCGTTGATAGGATCCGTAGACATGTTGAGGAATGCGTTGTGTAGGTAGGCTTGACCAGGCGGAAACGCTTCCGGAAAGCGATTCCTACGGGGACCTGAGTTTACGTCTTGGCTCTTCACCATGTAGAAAATTACCGAGCGTCAACCACATATATGAAGCGGTTTTCTTACTCGCTATTCGGGGCCTCGATGGATGTATGCTATATGCGTCTCAATGTTGAGGCAATCACGTTAATGAAGAGACAACCTTACCTTGTATAGCCAAGCACCGACGATATCGGTCGTACTAAGGGTGGGTACTTCATAACCACCCTTTTTTAAATCTTCCATGGCCTCCTGCTTGAGGCGCGCGATCCCGGCGGCAGGAAAGTAAATAGTCCGTGACTGAATGGGCCCGTCTACTTGCGTATCTTTTCTTCCGCCTGGCGAGAAGCTAGAGCAGAATGTGCATCCCATACAGCCCACCCTCTGCTGGCCTCGGGATTGCTCGGTGAGTCCAGCGCCTCTGGAAGGATTACGCTCCAACGGTCATGGGATAGGAGAGGGGGAATAGGCTCTCCATCCAGAGCGA
Source organism: Ceratobasidium sp. AG-Ba (assembly GCA_016906575.1). Taxonomy (NCBI): domain Eukaryota; kingdom Fungi; phylum Basidiomycota; class Agaricomycetes; order Cantharellales; family Ceratobasidiaceae; genus Ceratobasidium; species Ceratobasidium sp. AG-Ba. The sequence goes on from CP059614.1 coordinate 2,324,680, forward strand.
GTATAAATCCTCTGATTACTTCTGTAAAACCAGAGGCATCCATAAGGACATGAGCGATGGTGAGGGTAAGAATTGTGGCATCCGAGAGGTACGTGACGTGAAGCGTAAATGCTGGATCTCCGCGGGAAATATAGGCCTCTAGATTTTGTAGAGGTTGTGGCCTGTACAAGGATTCGTTGCGTAGAATGAGCTGGGTGGAGATCGTCTTGGTTGGGACATAAACCTTTTCGTTTTCCGCAAGTGTGCTGTTGATGACCTGGTATGAAAGTAATTTGGTTACTACACACAAGGCAAAAGTGGGATGGATGCTTTAAGCTTACTCACCAAAGAAGTCACCTTCAGTGCTGCGTTGGCGCTATCGGGAATCACTGCTTCAATCTTGCCTGTCTAATTGTATAGAGCGATGAATACTGCTGGTTTAATAGGGAAAGATATGCCTACCTCGTTCCGACGAAGGTGAGCTCCTAAAACTGGCCATGCATTACTGAGTTTGCTGCATGCTTGTTGTATCTTCTGCCGCTCCACGGCACCACTAAAGATGATTCCGCTGCTGAGTGTAACCGATTCGGCAGCCGAATTGAGGTCCATGAATCCTAGAATGATGACAGTTGCCATGGTATGAGATGGAATGTAGAAATAGGACGAGAGCGTTGAGCGACCAAGCCAAGGGGCGACAGTGTTTTATGTCTACACATCTGGATACCGGACCGCGAGATAAGTTCGGGTTGATCGGTGTGGTGTCTCAGCATGCGGTCTCCCATGAAGAAGCTTCAGCATTTGACTCATGCATAAAAATATTGGCCGTGACTCGAGTGCCCAAAGTAGGCCGAAGTAGGTTATCTTCGTTCCATCCTTAGTTCCATGCATGCATAATACGATGAAGCAATTAGATGTAAGAACTAAGACAAGTTGACAAAAAAGTCAAACACAGCACACCAAAGACTCTAGTCACCGTTCTTCTTTTGCTTCTTCTTCGCAGGTCCGTCCTCGGGCGCCTTGTCTTTTGGCTTTGGCTTGGCCTTAGCCTTTTTCTTCTTTGGCTCGCCGTCCTCTCCACCTGCATCCTCTTTGGACTTTTTGGACTTCTTTTTGTTTTCTTGCGCGATGGCTAAGTCTCCACTCGCAATCGACATCCTGTCTGAAACCTCAGAGTCGCTCTCTGAAGGGGAACCGCCGTCCGACTCGGATGCTTGGAAGTCCTCGTCTACAAAAAGAATCAGCCTCTCATCCAGGACGCAAGTATATTGAAACAACGCACCCTCTTCGCTCTCATCGTCATCGTCCATCGCCCTAGGCTTCGGACGTTCACTGCCCTCAGAAGCAACGCTCTGCATCTCGTCGTCGTCGCTATCTACGGCAGCAACGACAGCCATCAAATCCGCGTCCGCCATCTCGTTCTTGGTTCGGACTTTCTTCGAGGTGAGGTAGTTTTCGATCGGGTCATGCTCCTCTTTGTTGATGGAAGTAAAAGTGACCTCGGGACCGGTTTTGGAGACAATCCGCAAATCGAATGTGCGCGCCGCAGCGGTTCCAGATCCCATTCTGGTCGAAAGACACCGTTAGTATATCTCGTTGGGCAGAGTTCAGAGGTGTCGTACCGAGAGAACACAACCTGGTGGATATCGGCGAATTCGATAAGATGAGGTTGCTTTGCAACAAAGAACAAGGACTTTTCGAGAGGGAAGAGAGTTCCTTGAACGGCTTTCAAGTTGCACTTGACACCGTACATCTCTTCGTGGCTAATTAGTTGGAAAGGCAGTATTAGTATATGGTTTCGACACTGCTCCTCAGTATGGGAACGTACCTTCGGAATGTTGTAGGTGCAATAATCTTCTTCCCGCTAAGGCCACGGAAGATGCGCGAAATCACCTCGTGCGCTGGGCCGTCATATTTTTTATCGAGCTTTCCTTCGTACTTAGTCTTCAGAGTCTCCCTATATCAAATAGGTTGGGAGCTAAGCTACAAAAATATGGGGTTCGACGTACTCTTCAATTTGGATTTCAGTCTCGAGTTCCTCATCGCGTCCAAAGAGCATGCGGAGGTAGGGATACCTCGTTTGACCTTGTCGAATAGGTGGGTCGAGGCCAACCTGAAGCAAAATTACCATCATGTTCGAGTTTTGCTATGGCAAATGCTCTACATACCACCATTTCAACATGGAGATCATCGGGAGACAGCAGGAAAAGTCGAGTGATCGAGGAATAAAGGATTTTATAGTCGTACGTCTTGCCACGTAGTCGTAAGAACGTCGGGAACATATCAATATCATAACGACCACTGGAGGAGGATGTCAGATGGTCATGTTCTTTAGCTCAGAAGTCAGGAACTCACCGTGGCGTCTGGATGTTGACCTCGCTAAAGCTAACGAGAACATCTCCAGTAACTTGCCCAATATCCGCCTTTTCCTTGATCATATCGTGGAAGGCCTGAGCCGCAGAAACCTCCTCGTCATCTTTCGTAGGATCCTCATCGTCATCGTCTTTGGTATGCGTGCCGGGGACGTAGAATCGGATTTCCGTAAGCTCATCGGGGCGCCCTTTTTTGGATTTCCCGGCGGAGGCGGATGGTCCAGCTGTGCTGAACTCCAGAGATACTTCTGTCCTTCCAGCAATGTTCGAGTTGGTGATCGACCTCAGAGGAACCTCAAACGCTGTCCTGTTGGAGATAATGAATGCAAGATCGTTGCCTACAAGACAAGTCAGGCTCACTGGCTAGGCTGAGGATAGATATGCGCTTACCCTGGACGTCTGTAGATCCCCAGTTCCACCCCTTGACACTGATTTCTTTGGTCTCGAGTTGGACTTTGTAGTGTTGAGTGACGAGTTGGGATACTTTCTCGTGGTCCTGAGCGCTGTTGGTTGGTATGCCATGTTTGGATTGTCACAAAGTTCTATTTACCTCTCTCAAGAACCCGTCAAATGTCTCCCGGCGCCTGTTCTCCTTCAGAATAACTCGTAGTTGAAAATTCCTCGCAACCCTGCAAAAAATTGAAACGTGGAGGTGGCTTGCTCAGCAACAGCTCTTCGCCAGTTTGCAGAAGTCGCACAACTCACCGTAACCATTGACAGTATTTAATGTCTCCAGCCTGTATCATAACATTTTCCTCGCTGTCAAGGGCCTTCCACGCGATGCCTACTGCAGCAAACCGAATCTCTGTCCGCGCCAACTTGGTCAATTCTCTGAACACGAGAACATAATTATACTTACTTCCGAGAAGATTGCCTGTTCCGTGGTAAATGCTGTCGAACTGGGTCGACATTGCGGGCCAAGAGGGGGGGGGGCAACGGATGTGGTTCGGTCGAGCCTTGCCTGGGACGTGTTTGTGCTTGTGTGGCGGCTCACGCGCGACGCGCCTCGAGAGATCAGCCCTCAAGCGCCGAACCGCGACTCTTGGGATACCACTGCCAGCTTTTGTTCTAGTGCTCTTGATCCAACCCACATCCCCGCTCCCCACCTGAAATAACTCTTATACCATTTAAACTATACTCCTGTCATCAAGTGCTAGCATGCAAGATAGTCTCGAAGCTCGGTCCAGAGATGTGCAGGAGCGAACGTTCTGCAAATGGTGCGGATACACTTAAACATCGATCATATGCTAACGACATCTCATCAGGCTCAACACCAAACTCGAAGCTCACAACTATCCCCCAATGTCGTCCCTAGTTCGAGACCTCTCGGACGGTGTCAAACTCATCCAGCTTATGGTAGTCACTCTCTTGTTTTCCGATTCGACGAGCCGAGTCTGACTTACTCTCATGGGTCATCAAAGGAAATCATGGGTACGTCGGTGCCTGATCGCGATCTTGCCAATGCTCATTCTCAATCCAGGGGACGTCTCGCTCGGAAGATACAACAAGAACCCCCGTATGCGAGTTCAGAAAGCGGAGAACGTGAATAAAGCCCTCGAGTTTATCACCTCTCGTGGAGTCAAACTCACAAACATCGGTCCTGAAGGTATCTTTTTTGCCCATGTTGCAAGCGGGGCGTTGGGCATCTAACGGCTTCCTCAAAAGATATTATCGACGGAAATCTGAAACTCATTCTTGGCATGATCTGGACGCTTATTTTACGCTTCACGATTGCGGATATCAGGCTGGTAGAGCTTTGCAAGTACTAGGCTAACACGGCTAATGTTTCTCCTTTTAGTGAAGAGGGTCTTTCAGCCAAGGAAGGTCTACTGCTATGGTGCCAACGCAAGACGGCCGGGTACCAGGAGGTCGATGTGCAGGATTTCGGGTATAGTTGGTCGGATGGTCTTGCTTTGTAAGTGTATCTAACCGGTATAGTCAATTACCCAATTGAACTAAAACCTCCTCAGATGTGCACTTATCCACCATCATCGCCCCGATTTGATTGACTACGCATCCTTGGACAAAGTATGTCGGCGCCCCTTGAACCATTCGTGGTGACACTAAATTTCTGGCCAGTCTGCAACTGCCCGCTATGCAAACACAAAGCTTGCATTTGACGTTGCGGAACAGCATCTCGGCATTCCAGTAAGCATAACCTCGCAGACTTTAGACTACCACCGACTTGTTTTATCGTCTGTAGCAACTCCTCGACGTGGAAGATTTGTGCGATGCGAAGCCTCCGGATGAGCGCAGTGTTATGACATACATTGCTAGTTACTTCCATGCTTTCTCCTCAATGGGTACGTCATGCAACTTTACTAAATGGCAACATCATTATCTGAGTTTATTCGCAGACCAGCAAGAAACAGTCTCTCGCCGAATCGAGAAATTTGCCGAACTTATGCATTCAGTTTGGCTGAGTCGGAACGATTATGAGCGCCGTATGCGGGCGGTATGCTCATCCACGCTCAACCATATATTCAACTTTGCTTATTCAATAAAAAGCTACTTGCAGAATGGACAGCTCAGACGACTAAATTGGCCCACACCTCTTTCGACGGCACATATACCGACGCTAAACAGCAACTCGTCGAATTCCAAAACTACAAGAACGCTTCGAAGCGGAAATGGGTCACCGAGAAACAAGATCTTGCGACGCTCTTCACAAACGTGCAGACCAAACTACGAACCTATGGTTTACGGGAGTACGTTCCCCCTCCCGGATTAGAACTTTCGGTGAATCCCACCCCGCCCTTGCATTTGCATACATACTGAATGCTCGGAGCTGTATAGGACATGGATGCTACCTGGTCCGAGTTGCTTGCCGCGGAAGCTGACCGCTCCAAGGCGATCAACGCCCAGATACGAGAGCGAGTTCTTCGACCAAAGCGTTGATGCCCTTTGTTGACCGATTAATTGTAGGATTAAAGAAGCCCTGCGAAAGAAATTTGCAAATGTTGCAAACAACTTTGAGCGTCGCTTACAGGATATATCCAATGAGCTATCTGCGTTGGACGGCCCTCTTGAGGTTAGTTCGCCCGTAAATAGGATGAACCAACAACTGACTCTCGTACAGCGCCAACATTCGGAGGCAAAGGCCGTACAAACAAGGCTTGGTCCGCTCTCGGGTGCACTTCAGGACGTTGCTAGTGTCGAACAAGAGTGTTTGGCCGCAAACGTGGAAGAGAACGACTACACGATCTTCACACACCAGGATCTTCAGTTTGAACTGGAGCTTGTCGTTCAGAGCGTAGTCAAGAAGATTGCTTTTATCGAGAATCAGGCTAGTCCAATCATGGGTTCTAGCATTCTGTTTGTTGATGATCGCGCTACTTCTTTAGATCGTCGCTCGTAACATGAGCAATCTTACTCCTGCTCAGCTCGAACAGTTTGAAAGCACGTTCAGGTACTTTGATCGTGATGAAACCAATACCCTCGAATTGGCGGAAATGGCTGCTGCACTTGCTAGTCTGGGTATCGTCTATTCAGTACGTCCGATTGCGATTCACATATCATGTGATTTTGACAACTTAAACAGGAGGATGACTTGGTCATCATACACGAGCAATTGACTGAAGACTACGGTGCCGTTACCTTTGAGGCGTTTATCAATCTACTCGTTAGTTCTCATCAGCATATATCCGAGAAACGCGCTCATCAGATTTGCATCAGGTTGATATAACTGAAGATCAAACATCACCCGCTCAACTGAGAGATGCGTTCCGTGGCCTAGCTGGAGACAAGGTGTGTTGGTCGTGGAATGAGAGCCGCTTTTCAGAAACTCAATATCCATGCAGCCGTTTGTTACGGAGTTGGATCTTAGAGCTGCGCTTCTCCCGCCGACTGCTATCGAGTATTTGCAGCAGGCCATGCCGAGGCGAGAGGGTTCTGAGATCGAGTTCGACTACGAAGCATGGTTGGATGATGTATTTGCCTAATAATTGGGCGTTTTTCGCATTTTACGGTTTGGTTATAGAGGTTTAATATATGGAAATTCGCTGAAAACGCCTTCCGAACGTTAGAACGAGTTGAGCTTCGAATTCCTATCCTCGCGGAGTAGAAGTATCCCCGTCGGCGCATTGGGAATTGCCTGCATGCGCATCACGTATATCCCCTTTTGGTATTCAATTGTCAACCCAATGTCAGTTAAATTAGGCTCTGAGTAAGTGCAAGCATCAAGTGTCAATTACTTTGGGCAGATCATCTTCTTGATTCGTAAGGTCAGACGGTAGGCTGTATTTTACGCTGCGTCTACTCCTACGTTCGGTAGGTTAGCCTATTCCGGCTACAACAAAAGTCGGCCCGGGTTCTCGGACCCCAAATGGGTACTTGGCCTTCCTCTCGCCTACCACCTGACAAGTTGTACAACATGTCTCTGGGAGTTCTTCGCTTACCACCCAACTCCATCTTCGCTGAAAGACCGTCGTATTTAACCCCAGTTCAAATGGCGCCTCGCCCAGCCTGACCCTCCCCCATAATGCTCGGAGCTAGACTTTTGATAACATCGTTGCTTAGTCTTGGGGGACTATTGGCCTCAGGTCGTACGATTCCGCCTGAGTTTCAGCATCTCCAAGAAAGGGTAAGGACTTTTTATTTTTTGAGCTTCAGTATGTTGATTGGTTTTTCTAACTTATAGCAGAATACGCAATATCAAGGCTATGGCTTCGTCTATTTCACAGGCGAGGATGTGACAAATGGTCTGCTTTGTCGTTTTTTTTTGCTTGCAAACAGACCTCTTATCCAAATATTTGATTCTAAACAGGGGAACAAATATATTTTGGTGCGCATTTTGAGCCTTGTGCAAAGGCTATGCCCATATAACTCGAGTTCAGCTGTCAGCCAAGGGAACGATCCGCTTCACTGGTCGACTGTGAATAAAGGATACGCAGTATTGAATTCAACTCTCGGTACCAAAGGCGTACGAGATCCATACATCATTCGTTCCCCAAAGAACGACAAGTTCTACCTGATTGCAACGGATCTTCGGTTCGCTTCCGTTAATAACTGGGATACTGCTGGTCGTACAGGAAGTCGTTCTCTAGCCATTTGGGAATCGCCAGACTTGAAAACGTGGTCGGCCCAACGTCTTGTGCAGGTCTCTCCGGCTACAGCAGGTCATTGCACTGATCAGCGGTTCTTCCCGAGATACTAAAATATTTATTCAGGTATGACGTGGGCTCCTGAAGCGGTTTACGATGCTTCGACAGGCCACTACATCGTGTTCTGGGCGAGCAATTTATATGCTGCAAGCGACACGAACCACACTGGAGCCTCGTATTCCCGCATCATGTATGCGAACACGACGGACTTCAAGACCTTCACCCCCGCTCAGGTATACATTGATATTGGGACGGCTGTTATTGACACAGACGTCATCTATGATGCCCCCACCAAGACTTGGCATCGTTTCAGGCAAGTAACATCCCAATACAAAGCAAGAACTACTGGGCTCATTCAGTCAACAGCAAAGAGAACGGAAACATTGTTCAGGAGAAAAGCTCATCGTTTTTTGGAAAGTGGACCATTGTAACCAGTGGGATTGGTAACTCGGATATTGGTTCCAGTGAAGGCCCAACTGTGTTTTTGTCAAATCGATATGCTGGAGTATATCACCTATTTGTGGATGACTTGTCGTGAGTTATTCAATGAACGCGTCTGTATGACAGTAGCATAACCCGTTGTTTCCAGTCCCCGTGGATATGTGCCCTTCGAGACCGGGAATATCACGTCGGGTGTATGGAAAAAGTCCACCAACTACGCTTTGCCTACAAATCCCCGCCACGGGACTGTCTTTGGTATTACTACCCAGGTAAGGCGAGCCAAATGATATTTTAAGTGGCTCCTCAGTCAATTCTTTATCTAGGAAATGGCCAGCCTGGCCAGTCTGTAAACAGTTTTTGGTGCCTCAGCCGCTTCGTTTAAAGGGGCTTTGATGTAAATTTAAGAACTACTTGACTAAACACATGTCAGTTACACTTTTACAGATAAATTATTACAACCAGGATGCTTTCAAGGTCGGAACAGACCATATTGTAATCATACGCACCAAATACCAAATGTGTCTTCCTTTCCGCCGTCTTGATCCTCACTTGACACTACGGCATTTTCCAGGAAGAGTTAACTCGTTCATTTCCCTGCTACTTTAGAATGCTTGGATCTGAAACAATAACGAAGAGGTCTAAAATTGCTGCCACCTTGTACCCCCTCTTCAGGCATATAGGGCCGTCAATCTGACCTACTTCTCACATTTCCTTTAATACAGATACTAGAATATCTACAACCTGTGGAAACATCTCTCCTGGTATCGCTTCGTAGTGTAAGGCTCCCCCATGATCAACGAAAAACGACCCGAGTTGAACGAGGGTTGAAACGACAGCACGGTGAGAAAGCCAAACGTTTTGGACTTCATAAAGAGTTCTCTCGACTTTCTCTGGGGATTCTTTGCAATCCGTAATGAACGAAACCTTGAACTTCTGGACTACGGATTCGTCTTCATGATCCATGGGGCCAATTATTCCGATTGCTGCGGAACTAAGCTCGCGCGTATCCGAGTCAGCATGACCAACGATTGTGTATAAAAGCACCCAAAAAAACGACTCTAGGTCATCCATGAATGTGTGTTCGTAGTGCTGGCCAGGTTGTACGCTGAGAACATTAACAGACATAAATGCTACCGTCCCCTGTGCATCATGCTCAATTAGCTTTGGCTAGGTATGGCAAGTTACTCGATTTGGGAAACTTACCACCCTATAGTCTAGTTTCTCACTTGATAGTGTCTCGCGTACGACTCTTGCATAAGGGACACTGGGTATGAGGTATCTAGGAGCACCTTTTTTCTGCTGCTTTGTGATGGTTCGTAGGCCAACTCTCTGCTCCGTTTGTTTCTCCAGTTGAAAATTCGCTGGTACCCTAGGGTTCGAAGCAGTTTCCACTCCGCTATATGGACATTTGGCAGAGGTTCTGTGTTGTAGCCTGACAAGAGAATTCGGATCGACGTGTGAGAGCGTGTGCCTGTCAAAGTCGCATAGCATTCCGGTGGGGTCCCGCTCGAATAGTTCGATGTACTCTTGAAGCCTAGTTTCGCAGCTGCAAAATAACTCATAGTCTCCTTTTGATTTCTCCTTCCATTCACGTCGGCGTAGACTCTGCCCTTGATGCAGTAGCATTATATTTCCCTCACTAACATCTCGATGGATAATGCCAAGATTGGCCAATCGCCAGTAGCCTGTCCAGTTAGCTTGGCGGGTTGAAAAATCAATGCCGCGATAACTTACCCATTATTGCATCCAGCACGCCTTCGAACACCTCCCGAAGACTCTGAGCTGTCCAGAGCGGTCTGCCAACGCTCGACAATAAGATACGTGAGTATATGCGGCGCTCCCGAACCTCAAGCGTCTTCTCCAGTTTTCTTGTTCTGGTCGAATCTACATGTCAGCTATTAGCAAAGAACAAGCTTCATAATTGAAACGTCTACCATATGCGCGCTGTCTTCCATTACCGGTAGCTACTCTATCGATGTTCCTTAGACTGTCGCATACTAGCAGTTTGTCCACTGGCGGCGTTTCGTCTAGGCATTTCGTACAGAATAGTGGCATCAAGCTCCCACAACTGCACGACCTGGATACATCATGGTGCCAAGCGTACTGTACCAAGCCGTAAATTCCAACCAGCTGTTTCAGAACTTCGCCCTCAGACTCCTGAGATGGGTCACGCCAGACTAGCTTCAGCACAAAGCTCTCTTCGCACAGCTCGTCAGATTGAATATGTTCAAATTTCCGCTTTCGACCACGAGTTCCTACGCATGGACCTAGCTCTGAGACTGGTTCAGGAGGCTCGACCTGCTGTACACGTATGACAATGGTCGCACGCCCGACAATATCTCCGTGGTTGCATAAGCGCTCCACAACTTTAAATCTCTGGTTGCCAGAAATTTCACGAGCCGCGACGCTACGCGTAAGATTACGGGTACAGGTTGGTCCAGGTATCTCAATGTAGTAGTCTAGCCTTTTATTCTTGTTCATTTTAGTGTCGAATGCTGTGTCGTAGCCAAAAGCCTGGTCTTTCATCATGAGTAAAGCCGCGACCGCCTTCGTAAAACGATCTGAGTTTGTACGTATATTGATTGGTTTCGAATATAGCACGCCCGCTCGGTCGAACCGTACAAATGTCGCATTCGCACCACATATAGAGAGCGCATAAAGATATCGCCGATGTATCTGATGTGTGAATATCGCACGTGCATCAAATGCCAGCCTAGCAATACCAGCTTTGAGATGCGATGCGTGGCGTATCACTGACACGGTCATGCGTACGTTCTCCCAGTGTTCATAGTCGTCGTGGGGACCGTTGAACAATATGACGTCTGGGCGAGTGAGAGAACTAAGCTTGTAGTCTGCTCCAACAGCGCTTTCAGCACGGTCGACAAATCCACTGGCAGGGTTGCGGTCCATAGCAGTATCGGAAGCTTGTTTAATTGTATTAAGTATCCGGATGAAAGAACGGCGTAGTTGGTTATCCTGTTTGGGTCGAGGTGTTTTCCAACGATGTCGTTGGTTGTCGTATGCAGAAGATTTATGGCAATGCTGAATTACCGACCTCAGCTTGCTATTATCGCAAAGGAAGTGTTCAAAAAACAAAGGGTCACAGAACATGAGGTTGCGCAATTCGTCTTCAAGGGGCTCGTGAGTTACCATGTTGTGGCGAGGACCAGGTGTTAGTAGTCCAGGACAATAATCTCTCACAGCCACCTTCGGCCATCATCTCCGTGTTGCGAAATGATCTGCTCTTGCGCGGCAACATTCTAGCATAGTCCAATATATTCGTTTACATAAGCATGATGTGTCGGTTCTCGTTCGAAGGTAGCGTTCGTGTACCGTCGTGGTTCCATATGATACCAGGTTGCCATTGGTAAGTAAGGTACGCAGATGACCCGCTTATTTAAATTGTTAACATGCTAGGAGTGTACACATGTTGATGCCCATTTATCATATAGGAAACGCATGGATGTAATTAAATGTCCAAGTGCAACCAAGAATCCGACATTGTCTGTATCTAGCTATAGTATTAGAAACATAGCCAAACCTCGAATTGGGTGCATACCTCTACATGATGATCTCGCACATAGAGAAGTTAGAGCCCTTTGGGCTCTCTTTGATTTCACCCATGTTTTTCAGTAGTTCAGGAGCAACTGTTGGGATGTTGTTTGTATCAGCGACTGGACAAGGCTCTACAATGCAAAACTAGCCTTGAACATTCTGCTCCTCGCTTTGAGGGGTAGCGACGGCAGCAGCTTTGTCAACGACAGAGGCGGTAATGAAGGAGTCGGCCATTGGTAGTGGGAGTGAAACAGGTGAGTAGATGTGGGTGGGAGATGTGGTGCTGAAAGTGAAGCTGAAAAATGAAGAGGATCCCCCTGGTCTTTTATACCCAAAATCAGATTCGATGCGTGTGTGGCTTGTGTCTTGTGAGAACGTGAATAACCGAAACCAAGTCATCCGCGCATGTATGCGGTCCTTTCTCGAAAATCTTCTAGACCGGCGGCCCGAATCAGAACTGCCTCTATTCCGTCGCAGGTTGTCTGCTCTTCATACCATTTACCTTTTCTGTTAAACCTTCCGCCTCCTGTGCATTGCACTTCATGTTGTGCCACCAGTCTTCACGTATCGGCGCTTTCTCCGTCCAGTTTGAAATGTCATAATGATTTTGGCGCCCCTATTTGTTGGCGCGTTGCTGGGATCCGGTAGTCGAGTCACACCATGCCAACATTGGGCGCTATATTTTATCGTTCAGGCTAGGATCCCCGAGGTGAACGATCGATCTAAGACTCGGGGATGCTCTGTTGCACCGATCTACCGGGTCTTCAATCACGCCTAGACTTTTATATTCGCAGAACGAAAAGCGAAAACGCTTGATTCATTGATAACAGGTACCATGTATTATCGGGCGTGCATGGTCACAGTAGATACAACTGACGTACTAGTCACAATTGTACAGAGATCCGATAGCAAGCGTCAAGTGAGCGTCAAGTTGAGAGAGTGACCGACCAGAACAGAAAAAGCGAGATAAAAGCAGAGTCTGGATATCTTCGAGAAACAGAAGCATTTGAACGAATCATAGACCAAAGGAAACAGAGGAGAAAAACCGAATAGGCACAAAGAAAAGATCGTGACATGGGCTGAAAACACCCACAAATTACATCCCATGAGCGGCTTTTGCCAACAAAGAGCCTTCCACAAATGGGCTTGGATTAAGGTCTTGAATGAGAGGTCCCTGGTTCTGGGATGTAGTGGATCTAGAGGATACAGTTGATTTTTTGGTACCGGATCGTGAAAGTAGCGACCTCGAAGGAGCGAGGCTACTGGCGTTAAATGGTCTAGAAAATACGGCACGCTCTTGTTGGAGTACATATGACTAGAACAATGGATTAGCCTGGGAACCAATAATTGGACTTTGATGCTTACCCGAGCTAGTAAAATCCTGTTCAGCCAGACTTCACCGATCTCTCGATCGCACGAGAAAACGTGGGAGCTATCCTCCTCTTTCTCAAACACTCCGGAGCCTTCAGTTGATTTAGCGGCAAACACGAACCCTTTGGGGGCACGCTGCATATGTGTCACGATGTAGGCGTCAAAGTTCGAGACACCACACAGGAATGTCTGATCCTTGCCCTATTTAAAGGCATTCACTAAGAGTAGAGTACCAAAAATAATCAAGGCGTACCTTGTCGCTTTTGCACACGAACAGACTGTGCTCCTTGAGTTCGAGCCACCGCTTACTCCATTTACCAGGCTTTGAAGCCCACATTACCCAGCCCGACATGGTTGGCGAGCTGGAGGGGATATTCTGTTCCGGGATGTTAGTCGGCGACAAAGCTGTTCGTAAAGCAGACTACTCGCCTCGGGCTTGAGAAGGCCGCACAGTTGGGACCGTCTAATAATGAGGACATTGACACGTTTCTCGGGGTTCCACGATTTGAGCACATCATTTATGATCTCGAAATCACGAACGGGGCGCTCTGGGCAAGGACAAATAAGTCAGGAAAATCCTTCGGTATCCCCCTATAAAATGACTTACCCATGCCGCACTCATTCGATTGCTCCCATAACTGCCATCCCCCAACACCGGAAATCTCAAGTTCTCCTCGTTGCTTCGCAACATCGAGTATGTCCTTGGCAGTCAGGCCAGGTGATCCAACGTCAACGACAACAAACTTCTGTCGGTCACCGATGTAGATGCGCTGCTCGACGACGAGTGGTGTCTGCGGCTCCTGTTGAGACGGTCGGCGGGCAGAGAGTGGAATCGATTCGATAGGTGGCATTGGAGGCATCGGAGGGCGCGCGCCGGACGGGTCTCGGATGGAACGAGAACGCTGAAAGCGCGAGCTCTCCCCCTCGTCATCGGTTTTGCTCCCTCCACGATACCGATAGGCAGTTCCGCTACGAGAAAGGGCAGCTCTAGGTTCATCATGAGACGGGCGGGACTTGGTAGTGCCACTACGAGCCAAGCTAGTCAGGGGCACGGGAGGTTCTGGAGCAGACGGGCGACGTTTCGACATGGTACCTGAACGAGAAACGGAGACTTGAGGAACGGAGGGGGTTGGGGGGGCTTGCTGTTCGGCCGATGGATTACGTGTATGCGTTCGAGAGCGCGTCATGTAAGAAACATTCGACACAGTACGAGATCTTGTGTCTGAAGCTGGGAACAACCCACTGGTGCCAACCATAGCCGAATCTGGAGGATGTCGCGCAGCTGGTGCTGGCGAACGAGGAGACGCAAGCGGACCAGGACCGCGTGACATATCGTTGCTGCCAACCTTAACGGTCAAGAGCCGCTTCGCAAGCTCATCAGCCGCAACTCCACCCTCCCCACCCGTAGGAGCGTTTTGTTCGGCAGCACGACGTCGCATCCGATCCAATCGCTTCTGCCTTCGCTCATCCCGTTCTGCTTTGTCTTGAACCCGGATAGACTTTTGAGCCTTGAGTGCAGTAGGAATACGTTGAGCAAGCGGCACGTCGTCCGACTCGTCGCCAGAGCTCCCTTTGGTAGGCGCAGTTTGTCTGTTGGTGCCCCTGGCAGAAGCCGAAAGAGCTTGGCGGGGCATAGATTGAGATCGCACAGCCTTGGCCTTGGTTGCTTGACCACGCGCGTCGCGTCCACGGCGTGCAAATGGCTCGTCCGATTCTGATTCCGAGCTCGACTCGTCAGACTCCGAGTCCACAAGAGGTTGTCTATGAGGTCCGTTGTCGCCATTGCCACCAGTACCTCCGCCAGCACCGTAGTAGCCGTTTCCTCCCTGACCTCCGGAGCCGTTCTTCCAGCCGTCTCCACCGCTCTGTTTCTGATATCCTCCTGCGCCAGCATTGTTAAAACCGCCTCCGTACATACCGCCCGCGCTGTTGGCGGCGTAACGCGAACTCGCCCCGGTGGAAAACTCAGTCAATACGGGCATGCCTGCGTGTTCGTCGATGCTGAGCTCAGAAGATCCGTACTCGGAAGAGGACCTGTCAGATGGTGGTGGGGTAGTGGAGTGTATCGCGTCAAGCTCGTCGAGTTTTTGCAAGAAGGCGTCGGATGAAACGTCAAGGGACCCTTGTGAAAGTCTATCGCTCGCCTCGGAACCAGACGCGCTATCCCTTATCCGTGCCGTGGACGCAACGGTATCCTGCACAGCCACATCCTCGGAAAATGAAACGGGCATGGAGACCGTCGGTTCGTCGAGTTCTTCATCTTCAGCAGCAGCGGAACTCATAAACGAGCCCCGGCGTGAGCCCTTACGCGAGGATGGATTGGACCACCAGGCCTCGGCATCCCCAGCAACCGACAACGCGCTCGTCTCGGCCGGCGCTTCCTCTTCGCCCTCGCCCTCGTCCTCGTCTTCAGCAATCGAGGACTCGCTCCCCATACCAACAACACTGCCCATGCGCGAGCGCATCGGAGACCTTGGGAATCCTGAGGTTGCCCGGACAGGCGATCCAGGCACGGATAAAGGTAGCACCAAGGATCCAAGACCACGCGTTGCTAAGCTTGAGCGCGTTCCTGACATTCCTGTTCGTTGCTCTCCATGGCTGATGGCATCCCACGGTTCCGCCGGGAACCGCGCCGCAGGCGTAGTTTTTGGCATTGGAATAACCACGTTTGTCCGGGTAAGCGTGGAGAGCGTTGGCAAACTGGGGCGCTCTGGGAGCGCGGGCCGCCTCCGACGTCGGCCACCAAGTGAGCTGCCACTTCGCCGGGTAGCCGTAGATTGATGTAGCGGTTCGATAGGAATAGTGTAAACGTCGGGTTGAGAAAGCGACCGACCACGGCCATGTGAATATATGCGAATGCTAGACTCTTCTTCAGACTCTTCGTCGTCATAGAGACTGTTCGAACAATCAACATGAACGTCCGAACGATCGTCTGCAGAGGCCACGTCGAGAATAGGAGGCAACGTATTTGAGGACCCCGAGTCGCGAGCAGGAACACTTGAGGATTTGCGGCGCCCATAGTTCGCATACATCTGGCTCCAAGCTCCAACCTTGAGTTGCACGGTACTGGCAAAGGGATCGGCAGAAAGCAAGTCGAGATCGCTGCTGACAGGGCTAATGTCATCCTCGTCATCGCTGACAGCGCAGGAGCTTGAGACGCTATCAGTTCTCGGGCGGCTTGATTCGGTCCGAACGCGACTCGACTCGGTTCGGACGCAGCTTTCCTCCCTAGACTCCGGTTCGCCAAGCTTCTTGGTCTTCTTGTTTTTCCTACCCCTCAGTCTCTCCGGTTCCCCAGTTTCATCGCGGACCACCTTGGACTTTCGTCGTGCGCGCTTCATAAACGCAGGGATGAGTGCTGAAAGCGTCTGGTTGGTACGCAAACTCGATACCCGGGCACGAATCCCAGTCGCGCTCGAACTGCCGGCATAACCACTTCGCGAACTCTCGGCGTGAGTGCTCTGACCTGAGCTTTCGGCATTTATGCTACGACCCGAGCTCTCAGCGTTGATGCTACGGTTGGAGCCGTCAGGGAGCAGATAGTCCCTACAAAACCCACGCCATCGCTATCAACAAAAGAGTGGTTGTATGACTCGAAAATTTTTACTTACGTGTCCCTCTCGAATTCCATCCTGTCCCCGGTCTTTGGCTGTAGCAACCCTGCGCACGGCCCGTCACCAGCGCCAAAAAACACGCCACCGTGTACGCCACCGCCAGCATATGTGCCTACCCCGGCGTAACCCATGCCAGGACCGAGTCGGAGCGCAGGCGAAACTTCTCCAAGCGCTGTCCGGGTTACGCTTAGGGTCGGGCTGGTGTTGGTTGTGCCGGTATAGAGTGCGGGGGTATCACAGCCGCTCTGCCGTGAGTATGCGTATTGGGAAACAAATTCGCTCCCGTCGTCGCTAGTGTACGATTCGTTGTCCTCCGAAGATGGAAAAGGTATCGGCGATGTGTGCGAAGGCGAAAGGGGCACGGCAGTAGGAACAGTCAAGGTTGACGTAGAAAGAGGATTCACCGGAGAAGGTGGTGCAGTGCCCATCGCAACAGAATGATGAGGCGAAGCCAGGGAAATAGACCGCACAGGTGAAACGGTGGTAGAACGTGGTGGTGAAACGAAGGTCGAACGTATGGGCGAAATCCCGGGCGAACGTAGCACACGGGGCGAGGACGCTCCAGATACTAAAGGAGTAAGGACAGGCGAGGCGGGAAGTGTACCACCGATTACTCGAACGCCCTCCAAATACAAATCGCTCTCGTGCTGGGCGTGTGAAGGATACGGACACGCTAAATCTGCCGCAGGGTGGGCGTCCACGCTTGTTTCTGTCGCCACCACGCTCTGATCAGCAACAAGCCGAGCAGCCGCATCAATTGCAAGCGAACTAGACGATAATGCCGCATTAGGTGTGGGAATCAGCGCGCCCGACGTGAGAAGCGTAGCATCCCGAGCCTGGGCATACCCAGGTGTTGACGAAGCCGAATGCAGCTCCTGAGCAGAGCCAGTACCACTCAGGGGTACTAAAGTCTAAGTTGCCGGACGAAATGAAACGCGCCAGGGTTGTATGCGACCACGAGGTGTCCAGATTGAGTGGTTGTCACGCCAAAAGAAGACAGTCACGGCGCCCACGCGAGTTTGATGACGCCCAACGAATAAGCGCGCCAAGTATGGTTTCAGACCATCCGCGATCGTTCAACGACATGTCGATCGTGGAGTAGAGACCAAGATAACCGGAATGTTCGAGACAAATTTGACCGAAATGACGACATGGCGGGTCCGGGTATGAGTCGGAGCGAAGAGAAGTAGGAGATGGCGACCATAAATGAGCGCCACAAAATACCACGCGAAAGAACGTGAACATGGAATACGGAACGCATGACGCGCAGAGAATGATGTTGGGAAAATAAAAATGCGCATATACGCAATCAGACAAAATTCCCCGAAATGAATGGATCACGCACCTCAGGAGCAACCCTGGGTTGGTGCATATCCAGTTGATTCTGCACCAACAAATCCTTCACAGCCCTGCTTTCCTCTGGAGTCAGGGACACAGAATGTGCACGTATCGTTCCAGTACTCGTCGTAGAAAATCGCGGGTTGAGCCCGAGACTCAACCCAAGATCGCGCCCGAATTCTGAATCCATGTGCTGTGGAGTGCGAGGTGGGGGGATTCGCCAGAGAAATGGACATGATATGGCGTTGGTCAATGATACAAAGACGGAACGTCGGGTGAAATTTCGGTGTGCAACGAAGTACGGAGCGAGCTCTGGTCAGGGCGAGCGGGGGACGCGGGGTTAGACGCAGTGCTTACAAAAGAGGGGATACGGGGTGCGCGAGACGCGGCTTCGTCGGGCGATTCGAGAATAGGAAACTCCAGAGCCGAAGGATGGCGCTTCGTATTTGGAGGCTGGAGAAATTTCTGAGCATCGCTCACACGTGCAGGCAGGGAAATAGACTTTACTATGACTGTCGCGATGCTGCTTGTACGTGGTCGCGGCTCTGTCCCGAGTCCAACAAATCGTGCAAGATGGGCAGAGTGGGCGATTGAAGCCGAGCGCTGGGATGCTGCATCGGAGACGGAGGAGGCGCGACGGCGTGAAATGAAAGTGTTCTGGAGCGCCGCAAGTGCCGGACGTAGACGAAAGTGCGATTGAGAGTCCGCGCGAGGACGCGAGTGAAATGAAGGATTGACTGGAGTGCAGATTGTAGGGAACGAGACGGGGGTATCCTGAGCTGCTCGCGCGCCATGATCTATGCTGCTTGCCTCGCTATTCGCCATAGTACTATGCCTAGTGTCGGTTATTATCGTACTAAACTCAGTATATCTCGACTTGCCTGTGTCGCCAGAGTCACTCGGAGCAGTGTCGGAGGCAGCCAAGACGGCGAGAGGATGAGGGCGAGCTCAAGTTAAAGACTCGGTGTGGATTTCAAGTCTGTTACATCACCATCACTGCGCCCTGGATTACATACTCAGGCCGATCAGCAGCAAGCGCCGAATTCACGCGTGCTTCCTTCCTGATCTAGGCCCACCCTGCGTCGGTCTCACGGGACCCGGATTCCGTTCGAACATTCGTCTTGATGTATGTTTATTATGCTCGGCATACCACCCGCCCTCACGAGTCGCATATAGTCACCGAATGATTACCCGACAAAGTGTGTCAGCATAGCGCCCATTTCTCACCGCTCCCTCGTTTTGCGTCACGCATTTACTTATCTTCAAGTTCTCTGCATCTATTCTCAGTACGCCCATAAGGACGATCAGGTTCGGACCGCATCGCAAATTGAGAACTCAGACAGCAGCACCATTGAGTCCCCCAGCGCCTTGGTCTTTGTCGATTAACCCCGGGGGTGCCGTTTTCCGAACATTCTACGATCTAGGGCGAACCTTTCGGCATTCCGACTGAATTCATTCCTGGTCATGGGTAGTTCCATTTGCCTCATTCTACAAGCTTTCTTCCCCAACCAAAAAAACCAACCCCGGGCTTCTCCGCCAGGCCGATAACAAAGCATCCTATCGATCATGCAAAAGGCTGAAATAATCAACCACTCTTCGTTTCTTCGTTCATTTCGAGCTGACATTCCACTGCGGACATCGGCTTTAACATCCGCAGTGTTCATCTAGAACCTGCCAACGCCCCTGCAAATCCTGCCGCTCGCCACGCCTGCGATCCCGCCGGTCAAAATAAACAAGACAACCTTACATTCAGTCCCAGCCGTCATTGCCTATTAGGCGGGCTGAATGGAATGGGCCGCAATCGAGCTGATCTTGGTGGATCGCTGATCAGGTGTACGCGAACCGTCGGCCGGTCCTTTTGAATTGAAGAATTTTTCTCCTGGTCTATTTCATCACTAGCGAGCGTTTAAGGGTGCATGCACGCAGTTCTACGTCGCGATCACCAAGCAAAACATGGTCAAGGTTGAAAAAAGCGTAACTGGTGGCGTTCATCGTACCCCTTTTCAATGAACAGATCTTGCCTGCACGCTTAGTTCCTTGTGGCCTGCACCAGATGACGTGAGTCGAGTGACACAGACTGTTCTCACTCAACGGAAGAGACCCTTTCGCAACCGCAACAGGCCAATTCTATCCGTCGCATAAATACCAGAGCTGAAAGTTCGACATAGTCAAAGGTACAAATACAATTCAGTCAACGCGATGGAAGCCGCAAACTTGTGCGAATCAAACAGCTCGAGGCGGAACACGTTCACCCTGCGGGGAACACAAGCTCAGATAATTTTATTTGACCAATTGAGTTGTGCGTATACAAATGAACCAGGAAACCTACCCAGCGCAATTGCGGCTGCCGGCAATACTACGAAAACAATTCATTCCGATTTGTCTAAAAATGTGACTGGTGCAGTCGCAATAGTTTCGTTCAACTCCGCCAGTCTCGCAGCCGCCAAATTCTTTAGGCAAAGGAGGTCCCTAATATCCCGGCGATTATAGATACGTCCCGGAACACGGCCAAATGAACTCACTGTCCCGCCTGACCATGCGCCAGATCCCACAACTTTTCGATCATGGTGTTTGTCAAGATTTGCTCGGGTTGGCATATCATGATATTTCCTGGGTGGATATTTCCGTGAAGGTGACCCTTTTGCGCCGCACTGCAAGAATCTAAGGAGGCTATTAAGATAGTAATAAATTAGGAAAATCCAGTTCGCCTTACGCATTATAGCACCGGCTATGGTCTTCAACAGATCTGGATTATCCTTATTCGGATTGCATAGCTCTTCCAATAACGAAATATGCTCAAACCTGAAATATATCTGCGTTTCAGCAAATCTGCGAGTGGTATGTCACTGCTTACCGAGGGGTTGCGAGTACCGGATAAAACACTCGCACATTTGACAAATAGTCGTCGTCACCACTATCGTCGCTTAAATCATCCGAGGCTATTCCGCTGTCGTCATCGTCTACATCATGCCGGGACTCTTCTTTCCCGCTGCTAGACACGTTAGGGCATCATTCTGCAAACCCAATTGAAAACTCGAGTGTTTCTTTCTCTCCACGCCTTGCCATCTCGTGGATCAGCTTGAACCACGCAAGCCAAACACAGCCAACTCATAATATGATGTCGAGCTTGGTCTCCAAGTCCATCGCCCCATGGTATAATGCTCCTTTAAGCGTTTCGGTCGGTTCTTCTTGCCAGGTTTCTTTGATAATGCAAATAGGAAATCGGCCTTGATTGGCAAGAGAGTCCATATCGGGAGGCAGCGTAGAAGCCATAATGAGGTATTTGTGTCGTATGGGGAATTAGCGGGGCGTTTTGATCTGCGCCACAGCTCAGATCATGGACCTGGTGCTTACATAATGGTCATCTGAATCTTTGAGCAACGAACCAGAATAGTTCCGCTAGAGTTGATGCCGCACAATAAAAGGGCAGACAGAAAGCTTACGAAAGCTGCATTTATATATATAAAACTCGTGTATTGAGCTATCGTAAAACGATTGTTGTGTGATGCCGTTTCGGAAGTAGGACAGCCGAGACACGCGAAGACGACTTGCAATTCCAACAAAAGTAACCAGACACACAGGCTTTCATTTCTTATGTTGTAGAAGTAACATTCATAGCAAGTATAGGAGAAGCATATTGAGCGAGAGGCGAAGCATACAGTTGGCTAGCGGGCTGCGCGAGCCAGAGCTGAAAGACAGAAAAGTCTTAGAGCTCATTGATAACACTGCTGGCTGCAGATAGATCGCACCTTTACATGATAATCTCGCACATGGAGAAGTTCGAGCCCTTGGCAGCCTCCTTGGTCTCGTTCATGTTCTTCGACACTTCAGGGGCAGCTGTCGGTTCGGTCGTCATGTTAGTTATGCCAATACGTTGTCGGCAAGAACTTTCTCACCTTGGATGGTCTGCTCGTCGTGCTGGGTGGTAGCAGCAACGGCGGCCTTGTCGACGACAGAGGTGGTGGTGAAGTAGTCAGCCATTGGGAAGATGGTAAGGTGATTGAGGAGATGTGAGAGTGTGTAGAAGATGAGGAACTGAAACCAGAGGATGAGGATTTGGGTGAGCTCTCTGTGCTTCTTTTATACTTAGAGCTGCCGGTCTGTGCGGTGGCGGTCAGCATACATCTGGTCGTGTAACGACATAGGGCAAGTCATAACCGGGTATATGCGGCTCATTTCCGCGAAGGTCCTTGGGCAGCGCTCCGGCTCGGAGAGTCCAGAACTCCGCAGATAATCTCTGCCTGCTCATCACACGGCTCAGCGGCTTGTGTGGCGCATTTTCGATGCTACTCCTTTTCTGAGGCGCTTTCGCTCTGTAATCATTTTCAAATGTGGCTATTGGATCTAGTCGATCAAGGCTCCTCACTTTCCGGCAGGTGCTTTGCACACTATCGTGAAAATAATTATCCAAGTCCGAGGACGTGACTCGATATGGGCGCCCAGTGGGTGCCACCCATGTCTTGGGTGCTCGATCGTAGGCCTAGATCAAAGCCGAACCGGCAGGATGCGTGCCACCCCACCATCTCGGGCGCAATCGCGATTATCAAAGGCAAGTAGAAATGCCACTCAGGCGTGCTCTTCACCTTGCTCTATACCAAAATTAGTGCTGTGGATTTCATTGAGGCAGGCCGAGGATCGAGGAGAGCTTCAGCCTGTAACCGGGTGACTCTAGCCGCCCGGCACTAACAATTCCGCGAGCCTCTGAAGAACAGCCAGCTGGAGCCTATGCATATTTGAACATCCATCGAAGTGCATTGCGACACGTTCGGCCTTCGACACATGGTCTCGAACGATTGCTCACAAAACTCTGGTCCCGTTACGGCTTTGTCTGGGTTGAATTTCAATACCGCCTAGCACTTGCATCTTGTGGCCTTCCATGTCCACCCATCTCCTAGGATTATGTCTTATGAATTGCATTATATCTGAAGACCAAACTTACTCCATGGCTCCAAAGTCTAAGATTGCGGTTATCGCATAGATATTCCCATCCAATCGTGTGGCCCAACCACTAGGTGTAGGCGCAGTTTCTCGGTCCGTTTTTCCTTCTCGTGAAATAAAAAGGCACAGCTATGCTCGCCTATGCTAGGCACATCGCAGTAGATACGGCTCGGTGCCTTGATCGAGCGAGCATTGTGCTGAGCCTCGACTTGCCAGGGGTTTAAGACTCTTGAATCATGTGAAGTGACCGGATTATTGGTTAGGTCATAGCGAATCAGCTTTTATCTTTGCCACCGGTTTATTTTAGGGAAAAATTCATGTAGCCTGTAGATCTTGAGCTTGGAGCGCCTGCTATTGCAATCCATCCAGGCCAGTGGTTCTTGCTCTGGCAATAATCAGCCAGGTCTAGAATACGGAGCCTAAGCTATCCCGGACACAAAGGGATGCACGAATCAGTAGGAAAGTGACTCGCTTGCGCCATCTATCACAAGATCCGATTGGTAGATTGTGCGATGTAACTCCTGCTCCGTTAAGCGTCGGGCACAAACACATGACCGAGCGTTAATTTGCTAGAGCACCACTTCGATTATCACATACACAGCTAAGAACAATAGTGACATTCAACGCATTGCATAGAAGAATCTGCACTGTTTGTGGCAGCTTCAGTCACAGACGCATGCTATTGGTCGAGTTCAGTTGGGCATAGTCTAATACTAAAGAAAGTATGACACCTGAATACAAAAACATACGCGGTTCTCATTACTATCTGTCACGTATACCCTTGTATAGCACCGAGCCACCGAGGTAACGGAGTAAAACATCTATCGATTGTTATGACATGGATACATTGTTTCTTTGTTGCACGATGAGCTACTCGACATAACTAGTTCCAGGTCCAATTGTCGTTATCCATATCCAAATCAACCGCCGTTCCGTTGGTGACCCCTGGTTTCCCAACACGGTATGTGCGTAGTTGACGTGAAGAAGCCCAAGAGCATGCTGTATAGTCCGAGGTCGTGCAAAGCCCTACCCGGTATGAGTCGACATGGCTACTGCGAGGACACCGAGGTACCAAGAGCTTTCAAATGTATAAGAATAGTGACGGAAATTGACGAGGAAAGAACAATGCTAACCAGATATTCTCGCCCTCCTCCCATAGCGAGCGCTGAGGATCCATAGTTGTAGGATGTGATGGTAGTATTAGCCAGAGGTTGGTCTAGACATTTTTGCTCTACTGCCACATATTTGAAAGAACCAAGTTCAATGAGCCGCGGAACGCTCGAGTCCAGTCTGAACTTGAACGAGGACATGCTCGAGTTGTTGGCTAACGGTGCCAAAGTTTGCTACCAGCGCATACATGTGAATAGAGGCCATCGAGAAGCGCGGACACTTACAGAAAGCGGACCTCTCATATCGGAAAACTTCGATTGCAGAGTTGGATTGCTTACGAACGAAGCGGTAAGGACGTCTTGCCGATAAGGACCTTCGATGTAACAGTCGAGTGTTTAGCACGTCTTAGACCTGACAGTAGAGAGAAGAGCATTACCTCCAGGTCCATCTGATAGAGGACATGTCTTTCATACTGGTTAGCTTATATTATCATATTTCAATTCAACTCGTACTAACCTTGACGATCGGATACCACCAGCAGTTTGTTTGACCTTTATTACCCCAGGCACCTTGATAATTGATCCAGGCTTGGTCTCCGACGTAGCTGGCATCCGATAGGTATTCGATAGGATATACGTTATCCTTTGCATTCCAGGTCGGCCCTTTATCCCGCGACAATTGAACGATCAAACGAAGTTAGATAGCATGACTAATTACCTCCATCCGCCGTCTCATCCTTGAGCTGATAAATTATGATCTAGCAAGAGGCATTTGAGATTCCAATTGATAGTGTCAGCCACATCTGCTCACGTCTTGGTAGACCCAGCTTCCT
Source organism: Ceratobasidium sp. AG-Ba (assembly GCA_016906575.1). Classification (NCBI taxonomy): domain Eukaryota; kingdom Fungi; phylum Basidiomycota; class Agaricomycetes; order Cantharellales; family Ceratobasidiaceae; genus Ceratobasidium; species Ceratobasidium sp. AG-Ba. Next base: position 2,349,329 of record CP059614.1, read on the forward strand.
GGACCTGTGGGTTGCTAATGAATGAGTTGATGTCATTTTATATTCACGAGGACAACAGACCTGGCCAAACTCCATGCGACCCCTCCGCAACATACCCTAACGGCCTATCTTCTCCAGACGGTTTAAGAACATCACTCCATAGTTTGGTCCTGGGCCAACCATTAGTTTCAGCGCTCCAAGTTTGTACGATTAGTTTGGCTTACCCAGCTCCATTCCCGCTCGAGTGAGCATTGTAGTCAGCCGAAATTGCAACGCCTTGATACCATCCAAAATGGTCATTGTGAGAGAGAGGAACTTCCAAGGAGTGACTTGCCATTTCGGGTTCGAACTGTCATGCGTTCCCAGTCGCCAATATCTGGGGTCGTGTCAATATATTATAACCTACAGCAACGATTCTAGCCTTACGATTCCCAACTTGACCCAGAGCAATGATTTTTTTGCCAAGATTGAACGGGAAGAAGATCCTATCCACGACAATTGGTAGGCAGAAACGGGATGCAGTTACCAGACCAAAGCCTACCAGTAGAAGATATCTACGATGCCTCCTTCTTTGGGTACGGCAAAGGTATAGCTGCCATTCTATGTCAGAGGGGAAGCGAAAAACAAAAGGTGAGCTCACACAGGGACTTTGTTCGAAGCGGGATTCAACCCGTTTAGATAACTGGCAGATGTGTCTGAAACAGTTAGCCATGTGCTAGCTCCTTTGCCGACTACAGTGTCGAGGTTAGAAGTTGTCAACGGAGAGGGTTGATTTGCTATTGGTTTTCCATTGTTATCGTAGACCTTTAAGCTTGGGTGTCAGTTGCAGGGGCGTCAGCAAGGCTGGTGGGCGTACCTTATAATGGGGGAGCATATGCTCAACACTTGACGGGAAGTACTTCTCATTGGGTCTATCATTGTAACTATTTAATGGAAGTGTTAGTATTATACAAGAAAACGACTAACGTCAACCTGAATTGCGGAGCATATTTCTGAGCCAGAGCAATGAGCTCTGGAGAAAGTGCACCAAGCGCTTGTCCCAAAAGTGTGGTGATAACCAGCAACGAATTGCGCTGCGTAGATATCAGTAACCTGAAAATTCTCCGAGTAAAGAATAGTTAACTTGCCATAGTAATATGGTAGGCCTCGACCGACGATACTTGATGCAAACTTAGCCTCAACGACGAAGTTCATGACTGAGGTCCCCCTCGCTCAATTTATAGTGCCGCTGCAGCAGTTCCCCCCTGGAAACCCGCTAACAGTCTGGTCGGGAGGCTTGTTCCATATGGTACAGTTAAGATTTTCCTCTAGCGACTGCATCGGATATGTTGTCCTCACGAGGTCCGGCACCGCTCACTTCCGAAGTGGGCAGCATGAACAAAAAGAAGTTGCGCTTCGATTGTATTATTCAACCTCCCACGATCCACATATAGCGAGTACTCGGATGATATCAAGCTGATCTGCAAGCCAAGCCACAAACGTGCGATGCGAGAACGGACTATACAAAGGTAAAGGCCACGTGCCAAGAAGCGCTTGCTGTCACTTCTGTTCCGATGCCATTGCATGAGCTGCAACAGCGTCAGCATTAGTGTCTAGCATCTTTGAGAGTCCGGTCTTCGGAGCCACCGCTGCGTCCTTGCCGCTGTAGATAAGAGCGAGCTCTTCCATCAGGGTCTCGTATCTATACGCTAGACGTTTGTCTGGGACGTTCGTCTTAACCCCATTGCAGATTAGTGGTGCAGCCGACTTATTTTTGAAAAAACGAGGGGGATCTCACCTTGTTGATGTCGTTTCCAGCAGCACCAGGCAAATACCATTTCTGCCCGATCCAGTGTCTTTTAACCTCCATTTCAAATCCGCTCTGGATTACAGAGTTTCGAGCCAGCTCAGCTAGGCCGCTCTGTCCGAATTTGTATATCTGTGTGTGTGTAAGTGCGGGGGGGGGATCCAAGCAACACGCGAAAAACTCACATGGGCGGCGATGCTGTACTCCTCTAACAATGGCTCCTATGGTGTTGTTCGTGAAAGTTAGACTTGGTCCAGTGATATAACAAGTATATCTGACCTTTGTAAAGTGAAATTGTAGTGGGTCGTCCGTGCTAAGACTCACGTTCAGTCCAATCTTAAAGAACTCAGGCAGAGGATTGCGTTCGTAGCTCAAGAAAAGCGCATTGTTGCTCAGTGGGCTCATCGCCAATCCAATCTGTCTCAAGTAAAAGAGGTATTGGAGTGCAGGAACCTTCCGCAATAATATTCCGTGGGAAATGGAATGGGCAGTGAGAAAAGCGGCGGCCAAGTGGTCGGTATCGCCTGCTTCTCCAGAATGTGGCCGGAATACGAAAGTATCTGGATTCGGCCGCCGATTTATTAGTATGTTGCATCGGGAACAGTATTAGACTACCTACTGAATCCTCGCGAGCGCCTCCAGTGGTTTAAGCTTGTCATGTTGGCGAACATATAGTACATCCTGGAGCACAACAAGTGACTTGAGCATAGTTGCTGTTGATCATGTTTCCACTAACCAGTAGCTATATGGAGGATTTTGCGGAGTGTCCCAATCTTTAGGGTACGGAAACTTTCGGTATATGCGTCGTTCCGGTTTGGATTCATCGTCAACACAATCAATGCCAACTACTCTCTGTAAAAATATGTGAAGCTCAGGGTGTTTACTTGGATCTTTAGTTACTTCGAACAATGGCGAGAAGACATCTGTGAACCAACATCAGCAAAGTCCGTGACAAAGCGAAGCAAGCGCGTACTAGTTAAAAGCTGAGAAAAGTTATGAATAGTGGAATTGGATTTGTAGACGTCGTACAAGCGCGGGATTTGAATGAGCCAACGGACGTTGTGAGAGAAGAGCTTGTGGTTGACGACCCATTTGGCGAGCTTGTCCCATTCGGTCGTAGATCGGCCATATATGCTAAGACGCCACTCGCAGTTCTTCGCATACACTCAACCAAAAGGATACACAGCACAGTGATACAGCGGACCGTACCTGATACTTGCTTTGCTCTAGATCATCCATCAACTCTATTTAGGAATAATAGATCAAGCTTAACTCGGGATTTTTTCTGGATGGTCTGACGCACCCTTCGTAAGCTCCGCTAGATATCTTCCCTTTATATGATTGTCGGTTTTCATGAATATCTCCCGCAAACGAGCTTCCCCGATTGGATTGTACTTGAGATTGAACTTGTCAAAACGTTGAAACGCTTCTTGATGCGCATGCATATCAAGTGTATCGATTGAAAGATCGTATGCGGTCAGGTTGAGCGAGGCAAAAACCTCACTCAATGTGAGCTCTTTCCCATCGCGGACAATTACTACATCCTTGAGTGTTTTATGCAGATTATCCTCAAATTCATAACAGTTCGACGGCCACCTACGTTAGGATGATGCTTCATTTTATGCTTGATGAAACGTAAGAGATGCTTCTGGTTCATTGAGCTCGAATGATGTACATGCGTATCGACTTTTCGCAAGTTATAGAAGTCGCTATCATCCAGGTTAGAGTGATAATTGTTCAGTACAACTTGCTTACCGATGCGGAACACGCTATTTTTTTGTCGTTAATATAAGTTTCAAACTATGCTTGCCAAGACATTACCTTCATATCCGCCAGTTCTTGGTACTCGTTGAGCAAGGTGTACATCTGCCATTTGCTAGATAGGTACTTCAAACGACGGAACGCAAAACTCTTCGCGGGTCCGTCGCTGACAACGCCCAAAACGACATCGAGATCCATAAAGAAGTCCTTGATAGTTGGAACATTGAATAGGGGCTTTCGATCTTGGGCTAATATCGTCATAAGCATCCACACACGAGCGAAAAGTAGTCGACCTACCTGTAACATTGTCATAAACTTGGAATACGCCCCTTTCGTCCATCTCCCATTCCCACACGTCTGCGCCCGGGATTTCGCATCTCGAAAACTCAAAGGGAATATCGCCATCATCGTGACGTTCACTAGCCTCTGGCGCTCGAGCATTGGGTGCCTTGAATTTCCAATGTGGCGGGGGAGGGGGAGGGTAGATCTTCCACGGCTTCCATTGAGGGTCATTCGCACTAGCGGCCCTATGCGTTGAGTGAAGACCGGATGGGCGCCCCGTCAAATTAGCCGGAGGCGGACCAGTAAAGACACCGTCATAGTCTCGTGGATCATCACCCAATTGCTGAAGTGAGACGGACATGTATTTGTCTCTGAGATCAAGACAACGTTGGAAACAAGCATACAACTCTTTGAGTTCTGCCGTAAGTGGAGGGGCCGGTGATTGACCTGTGCTACAATGTAAATGATAGAGGATGCCGAGTCAACATCCGGGCACTCACCATGGCTCGTCTGAAGTTCCGAGACTATCTCACTCTGTTCCTCGGCAGTAAGATGAGGGTTCAATGAATTCGCATGGAGCCAGGCCTGTGATCGAGCAACACCCTCTTTCTTCGCCTGTTCTTCTAGCAAAGACATATGGCGCTCGCCGTCTGCGGGACGGTCGGTCTTGAGTGTTCCTGGAGCGAATGACGAAGCGCGCGAGCGAATTCCACCGACATGAGACATGCCATCCTGTGAGCCATGATGGTGTGCCAACATTTTCTCTTCAAGCTTAATAATATATTTCGAAAGCCCGGGTTCGATTTGGTTTCAAAAAATACAGACGGAAGATGCCAAGGTTAGTTGTAACGCGAAGGCGGGGCAGTGTAGACATACGCTTTGCATCTTCTTCTCCTCATGATACTCAAAAAAACCAGCGCCATGTGAGCCCTTGAACCAGACAAATTAGTTCCGAGTCCGCCGATATTGCCTCATACTAGTGTTTGACTACTGGGTTTTCGCATCCTTCCGTGCGAACCGCCATTTAATTATGCACTTACTAACTGATGGTATTCGGCTGGCGGCGAAAGTCCCCCCGACTCTCGACTTGGGAGATCCAGTACCACCTCGTTTGGATCCATGTTACGATTTCCACAAAATTTTAGACAAGACGCGAGTTGTGACTATCGTAGTGTGGTATATCTCCAACCGAATGCAGTCGTAATTTGATTCAGAGGGTAGATAGGCTAGCAATCACGTGCAGTCCAGTTTTCCTGTTTGTGCCAGTTCACAGACTGCTAGCGACTAACGACTAAAGGGTGCTAATCCGATCGAATAACACCGCTGAGATCCTATCAGCAGCTGGTCATCACAACGAGCGGCTATTTCTCTTTGCTTCGTCATGCTCCATATGTCGGACAGCAATGGAACACCACCTGAACGCGGGTCCCTAAGATAATTCTTGCTAGTGTGGGACGCAATAAGGATGCCCTTTTTGTGCGGCGGCGGCGCATTCGTGCTGATCGGGCTGGATTGCTTGTTGGCATTTGTTGAAATTCCCCTGGATGTTGTATACGAACCAAGTCCGGTGTCTTTCAAGGCATCCTAGTAGCATTTCGCCTCATCTCGATCCAACAACCTCATAATTATCTTCCTTTTGGCTACCCTTGTCATGCGTACTTTGGTGATCCTATTTTGTATAGGTGGCGAGGGAGCAGGGCCTCCTTAGAATGCCGGAGGTGGTGACTAAGCTCAGCCCGTTTTGGAAGCACTCTCACCAAAATCTAGTTGATCAACATACAGAAAGCAAAACACTGCTGATGTCGCTTCATGTTCCATGGCAAATTTTTCCCGACAACTAGATCGAATAAAGACAGCGTGGATGGTTGTATGTTTGCACGCATTGACATTACGCGGCGCAACGCTGGATTTGTCCATTTTGTATGCGGCAGCCAGGGCAGAGATTTCGGCCAGACAGCAACGGGCTAAAGCACGATAAAGGCACCTCCCGCCCCCGTAGGCGGCCTCGAATATCTAGACGTTCTGATAGAAAACTAGGGACTTTGAGCAGCGCCGCAAGCATGACTCCCACAAGCGGATGGAATTCATTGACGAACTGAATATCCACGCTTGATCCCCAACCGATGGGTGTTGCGTTTGTATTTCCGACCTCAGCGGCCAGGGTTAACATAATTTTGTGGAGGGTTTCAATTGAGTCTCATGTGACTTATTCGCAGGCTCTCATCACGCAAAACTTTATTGTCTGGGGCGCCTTCGAGCACTGCGGGGGCGGATCGTGCGGCCGACAGCGGCCGCGTGGGTATAACGAGATTTCTCGTCCGCCTGTCATTCTCCGCTCACATCCCGATGAAATTTTCAGGAAACAAGTACTTGCACATCAGCCCTTTGGTGTTCACCGCTCGATACCTGTTCTTTATTCCGTGAGGCAAGAACACGGCCGGTCTCGGTTTGGGAATACTGGATTGTTGGGTCGAAGCTTATCAGCGGCAGACGCATTCATAATAAAGGCTAAGCTGTAGTTGTGCGCGGCACTGAAACAACGTGGCGGCTCCGTAGTCTGCAGTTGTCTGGATCTTTGATTTCTTGGGCGCGGAGACGAGTATGTTGCACATGTTTTACAGCTTTTGGAGCGCCATCGACTGCTTGGCGGTCGAGACCGGCGCATTCCTTCGGAGCTCCCTGCCATAGGACACGCTCGGCATATTCGAAGGTCCTCGGTATCCCTGAAAAATATCACGGAACACACGATTAAGAGCCGTAGTGGCGAGGGCTTGCTGCAATTTTTCGCAATTTTCTGGTGCATGATTTCATTGCCGGCGCACTGAATAAACTCCCGAGCAACCCTGTTTTTTCGGGGATCGCTAGGACTCAACCAGGGCGATCAATTTCCATTCCAGGCAACGCGTCATTCGGCCGTTGCAACGGTTTTCGCCCCTTCCGTCCTTGGTCTCGGCCCCCGCCGAGCATGCTATTTGCACAATGCTAATTTGTTTATGTTTCGAACTACGCACGAGGTTCCCAGGTTGATTTCTGAAACCATAAATGGAGCAGTCGAGGCGCAGGTTTTGGGTCGGACATCCCCTCCCTCGCTCTCTCCCTCGCTCTCCTCTAGTCTGTCCATTTACCCCCTTACGCCCCGCCACGATGCATACACGCTTCTTCTCGATCCTATTCCTTTTCACTCTTCTCATCGCAGTGTTTGCGGCTCCTGTCCCTGAGCCCGAGCCTGAAGCTCAGGTCGACGATGAGAGCGGAGAATTAGACGCGCGAGGCCTCGAGCGACGGGCTTCTGGACGAGTAAGTTCATACTCCTAATGCTGCTATACCTAGCAGAATTCTAATATTACACTAGGCAACGTATTACGACCCAGGCTTAGGGGCATGTGGGAAGACAAACAAAGGTGTGTATTTTATGGCATGTTTCGCTCTAAAGCCTAGCAGCTGAGATGATGGTACTAAGGATCAGAGCTGGTTGTTGCGCTGAGCTCGAACAAATTCAAGGGGAGTTGTGGAAAGGTATGTGTATGCTCCGTATGTGATCAAGACGTCAACTGAACTCGTTGCAACGTCAGTATATCACGGTAAAATATGGCAAGAATTCTGTGAGGTGCAAGGTGGTCGATTTATGCCCAGGGTGCCCCGATAATGCCATCGGTATGTTTATGCGGGTCTTCCTATATGGATTGCCTTGACTGATTTGTGGTTACAGACATGTCCCGTCCCGCCTTCAACAAGCTTGCCCCGCTTGCCAAAGGGGTGTTGCAAGTTAACTGGAGTTTCTCGTAAGTGCGACTTGTATGTTGAGAACCCATTTCAGGAAGCTTATGATTCGACATAGATAAATGGGAAATCGTGATCAACATATCTAAAAATAGAGCCAACAACTTGGCACCAATGGCGTCTCTGCTCGGCTTGGAGACACCTTGAAGAAAAGCAACAACATTACGGTTCTGTATTTCTACCAGTACACGATAGATTTCTCTGGGGGTTTCATGCTTGTAGCATGCTGGGTACTGTTCTTCTTATCTCTATCTTCTATATGGAGTACCGGTAGCTCCTTCACTTTTGTTTATTACGAGTTGGATGAAATTATACGTGAATTCCGAGATAGCGCTTTGCCAACACTGCTATGCATATAACGGGTTGGTTTGCAATTTAAGGCCGGGTACAGTTTGTATGGATTCGTGTTAGCATAGCTACAGTACATAAAATCTATACATCCTAAAAGCGCCGAATCAAAACCTCGAATTAAAGCTGCCACAAGATCCAATAAGCGCGGGGAGGGGGGGGGGGGCAAATTAATTCCCCACTGAGGAATCAACCGAGTATTCTCCCTTGGAAGATTCGATGGATTCCAACAACCCATAGGCCCATTGAGCGTCTGATGCCCCAACAACGATACGCATCGTGAAGGACTGTCCAAAATACTCGCTCAATTTGTCGAGAAGTACCCTATCCCCCTCGGCCGTGGCGGGTTCCAGTGGCCGAGGCTGGGAATCTCCCCACAATTGTGGGGCATGAGTCGGAAGTGGATGGAGCGCCTTGACCGCATCCTGTAGAATAAGTCAGGGATAACTCCAACTTCATTAATATCAATCAAGGACACCAACATACCGTTGCGGCCTGGACAAGGTCTTCGACACTCTCGTCCATATGGTTTTCCAGATCGACCTCTGATTCCAGCTTTCTGAGGGCTTGGGCTCCTATGAGAGCTCTTCCCGTAGCAACTCGCCCAAGGGCAGCCAGCCCACGTAATGCACCTTCGCGAGTACCACGATGGCGTCCAGGGGCAGTTACTCCGAGAATTAGAGTTTTTGAGACACGAGCTCCCAAAGATGGATATGTGGGGCCGTGGAGTGATAAAACATGATTAAGGAGCGACGCGGCATGCATCCGAACGTGCCGGGGGGGAGGGTTGACCCCAAGCGAAGATGCAGAACCAAGTGAGGCGGTCAGAAGAATGGATAGTATTGGGGGCATGATTTGGTGAAGCTAAAACAACGTCAGTGAATGGGGAAAGGCCCGAATGAATGTGCTCACATAGGGCTCAACAAACAGCGTAGTGTTATCTAACATTGCTTTCAGCGCATCGAGCATCACATCGAGCTTTCCACGGTCGATATCGTCAGAGATCGACATAGCTTCGTCTTCACTGCCGTCGTCGCCCCCATGGGATGCACCCTCTCCTTTGAGTACTCGAACCACCGTCTCCCCAATCCAGCGGATTAGATAAGGAAGTAGAGCTTGTAGTCCGGCATCTGATCGAAGTGTGCTAAGTGCGGCTCTCGTTCGGCGAGCAGCGTTATCTAGAAGCGCAGAGGTCAACCTGTCATGGTAGAGCTGGAGTTCGCGGGGCAAAACGTGTTTAACGAGCGTTGAGGTCGATGCAGCGGTAGAACCAGCTCCAGCATTCGGTGTTGTGGTAGTGGCACCAGGTTTTCGCGATCGAGGGGACGACGGCCCGCCTTGTCCTGTGGCCGCAGATTTGGATTCCAAGGCAGGGATCGGGTTTTCTGGCACCAACGGCTGTATACCTTCGATTGCCAACCAATGAGCTAAAAACCAGGGTCAAAACATAAGTACGACTACCTGGGGCGGGTCAATTGGGCCTAGAATCACCTGTATATCTAACTGGGGGTGGAACCGTGATGATTTCCTCCTTGAGAGCTTTGTCAAAGTCGATTTCTTCGTCTTCTAGGAAGTACACCGACTGGGAGAGTGTATGTTGAGGTACTGCTCGACGAAACGATGGAGTATGCGCGGCTGAATGACCATAAAGAGGCTGCATGCCATGTTAGTTATAGAGGCCGCGCTAACTACCGAATCAACGCGCCTCTATGTTTAGCACACGCAGCGCTTGGTCGACATCTGATGGTGACATAGTACTACGTCGGGCATGCCTTGTGAACCTTGCAGCTTCCTTTTTTCCCGTCAGTTTTGTTAAACACCTACACGATCACGTAGAGAATACTTACCTCAATTACTTGGTGTAGCCGATACTCAACATCACTCGCAAGGGCGGCGGCTACAGAGTCCGGTAGATTTGCAATGCCCAAAGAGTCTGCAACATCCTTCTTGATATAAGTGGAAGTAAAATATTTGTATTCAGGTGGCCTCACCTTTACGGAATCGGCCTTGTATATCCCTCCAGCGACGGGCGCGCGGGAGAGGCGTGATTTGCCTTTACTGGTAGCTTCTGTCATACAGACGCAGGTTGATTCAATGTAAATATCGCTTAGGTTCAGATGTCCGGTCCCGACAAGTTGCTCTGGGTCGAAAGTGTTTGAGCTCGGCCAACGTGGTGTTTTGGGCCCCGTCAACCACGTGATCCGAAACCGTGTCACGCCACATCATGGGCAGTGGCTCATACAGCTGGCTCACCGCAGCCAGATAACCGTCTAAATCTACATTATTCTTGTACTACTATATTTATGCCATACAAAGCTGAATCAAACATTGATACCTCTATAGCGAAGGGACGGCACTTCAACAATCTAAAGAATAGCCACAGTTGCTTGGCACAAGCGTATCCTAAGGCATTACGCGCCTCTTTTGAATCTAGGCACCTGTCTTTCGTGGAAAGCATGAATATTCTTGTACGCGTGATTAAAATCTCAAGATCTATTAAGCTAATGCATTGCTATCCCAGGACGTGAGGGCGATTAAGCCAATCACCGATACAGTTGGCAGGCAAACCGCGTAAGCTAGTCAAGACCCAAGCTCGGGTTGAAGAAAGTACTCACATTAAATCAGTTTTCAATTCATGCTTGCATGCATTTACTATTCCTTGTTGCGGCAGCAATGATGACCGTGTCTGAAAATATGTTTGTTAAATTACCAGACAGGAAGGATGCATACATGGCCATTTGAGAGTGACCCTGTTGTTATCATCGGAGCCGATACTCAATTACGACGAGAATGGATGGCCAAAAACGAAATAAAATGTTTGGCGTAGTCTGGTCCCCTTAAAGTCGAGCAAGAACTCAGCAAGTTGCTAGGTTGTTAGTAGTGGCCATTGTTGCAGAACGGGCAATAGATGGACAAGGATTTTGCTGCGAATATACATAAAAACAAAGATTTTCAGGGTGCCGTACCGGACCATGCCGGGGAAGCGGACCACCACCGCTTCTCAGGATTGTCCATAGAAACCATAGTTTATCTTCTCCGCAGTTGTAGCTATACTACTTATCAGATCGTATACAAAAATTTAGAGACTTCTGTCGCGCCTTCGTTGTGATACAATAGATCGATTGGAGGGCTGGATCTAAGTATACGCCGGAAATTTGTTGATCATACTATATAAGTAGTATAACAGCTGTTTTGGTCGAACCACCAGTAGTACCATGAATCCTGATCTCGCTGCTTCGACGCCGGCAGAAAAATGAAGACGATTACCGCTCAGTACGGTCATACACGAACAAACTTTCGGCGGAGACTGTATCATGTGCACCACATCTAACTATTTTGTACACCAGGCCAGCCAGGGGCGCCACTGGATTGGGAGTTAGGAGTCTAGTGCCTCTCTAAGGCCACTTCCAAAGCCATCTACGTCACTTGCACTGACTACATACGATGGGACTACCTTGAGTAGCGTAAAGTACGCAAGGTAGGATTGTGAGGGCGATATTGGATTCCCTCACAGTTCTTCCTGTGACCCGGATCCCGGCCAAGCCGGGACGGGCGACAGGAAGATCTGTGAGGCAATCCAATATCGCCCTCACAAGGATTTTCCCGCCTACTTCAGTCGACTTACCATCTCGATCGCGGTCAAACTACCCCATACACCCCGCAAAACGCATCAAAGCGTAGTTAATAATGTAGTCACTTTGTTTCGCTTCAGATATGCTAACGGTTCAGGTGGTGGTATTGGATAATTGTGGTGGTCCGCTTCCCGGTATCCGCCCGAATACGGGCTTCATCTTTCAAGAGCGCTCAGTGCCAACCTAAGCCTTCAAATGGCTTCAAAGTTGGCACGCTGATCAAATGATATGACCTGAATATACAGACCAAGCTATAGGCGAAACAGTCAGCTTATACTCTTTCAATTGCTTGACTACCAAACCGGTCCGTTTCCCGGTCCGGTCAGGTATTTAATATGCGCCTTTATGTAGCGAATGAGGTGTATGAGTAGCTCTTCGTCTCGGTCCTCAGTTTCTGCCGGACCTGATCTGGTTAGCCATGTAGTAGCGATATCGATTAGGCGTTGTCCATAAGTAGCAGCTAATCCAACGATTCCATAGATTGAAAATCACCCAAATTCTGGCGTAGGCTTAGATCCACCAGCAGAAGGGGCGGCGGACGGACATTCGTATATCTAGTGACACTGGGGCTCAGTATATCGTGGGAACTAGGGTGATTATGTTTCAAAGTGGGATCCTCAAGAAAATACAAGACACTGCGTTTGAACCAACTTATTTGTTCTACAAGCAGGGTACGACGAAGCGAAAAAATCTCTCTCGCACCATTTGGGTAGCATCATTTACTGCCCTGTTTGTTCAGACACCGCGGCTGTTTAGAAAGTCAGCCCGCAATTATGGCTGTTTTCACAAGTCCGTTCCAAACAGAAAAATAAACGCCGAGAGCACAAACCGGTGTTTCGACAAGTACTTTCCAAAAAGACACACTATCAAAAATGTAGATGCATATATGAGTTCGCCTCTCCGAGGCGCGCATTTATATATACAGTGTTATGTCAGCCTCAGTTTCAGTCCGACCCCTCCTGAAAGGGTATACATCGAAGCGTGAGGCAATGAAGACACCTATCAAGGTGCGAGTTTGTGAAGAGCTAGTGTACTGTATGAGGTACATGTAAACCAAGTTTCGTGTTGATATGATCCCTACGAACCGAGATATCACCCAGATACTGGCGGCAAACCTGGGTTTAGGAGCTGTATGAGGCATATTTCACTCTATTGCTGAGCTATCAATGCAAAACTTGGCTTACATGTGCCTCATACAGTACACTAGCCCTTCACAAACTTGCACCTTGATAGGTGTCTTCATTGCCTCACGCTTCGATGTATACCCTTTCCAGGAGGGGTCGGACTGAAACTGAGGCTAACATAACACCGTATGTATATATAAATGCGCGCCTCGGAGAGGCGAACTCATATATGCATCTACATTTTTGATAGTGTGTCTTGTTGGAAAGTACTTGTCGAAACACCGGTTTGTGCTCTCGGCGTTTATTTTTCTGTTTGGAACGGACTTATGAAAACAGCGATAACATGTGGATCCAGTTATCACTAGCACTTGTAGTATAGATTATATGCACAATATAGTATCCTGTGCACAAAGTGTGTCAAATATAGCGTCACAGAAGCGCATGATTATGGTTGAGGGGGGATAAACGATGGAGAGGGGTTACAGGTCACCTATTCATGAGAGGCAAAGTTCAAAAGCAATAACACAGATTGTAGGGCTAGGTATTACGAGCATGAGGGGCACCTAATCGATTGATTAGGTGCTATCTTTATGTAGACATAGGCACCGAAAACTCGGTTTTCAGTGGCTCCCTCTATCGTTTCCCCCCTCCCGCCACAATCATGCGGTTTTTTGTAACACTATAGCTGGTACAGTGTATGCAAGATACTGTATTGTGGATAAAACCACAACAAAGGTGCTAATGAGAGGTGCTACCGGGGCAGCGCATCGACATATACGTTGCATGACTTTTGTAACGTATGTCACTCAGGTCAGGCATTCGAAGAATTGCGAGTCGTAAATTTAGAAAGCTTGACTCAGAAATGCTTGGGCCCATGCATTTCTCACATTTATAAGACAGATACGTTTCATCGCCAGAGACACCCACTAAATAATCTCTAAGCTTCGCTGGTCGGATACACTTGAACCACTATCCTCAAATGGCACTAGACATTTTCATAAAGGTATGTTCTAGGAATCAGCAATGCTCATTCCAAATAGACGGTAGCTCCCTCGACCTGGTCGGTGTTGGTGTTGCCAATCGAGTGGGTAGCTGCTTAGGTCGATGGAAGCTCTTGTCAGCTTGCGGATTGTCATGTGACATGCGACACATTTCCGCGTCCCCAAGCGCCTCTCGTGCTGTTAGCCACCATACCCCCATACAAAAGATACCTCGTATACTAGACATGGCGGACGCTAAGGATAAGAGGGTGTGAAATCTGTGGCTCTCTTGGATCTATCGGCTTATGCCAAATATCTTTGCTTTAGGAATCTCGCCCGAAACCACTCAACGCTTGGGTTGAGTCTTCGTTTGTGACTGAATCTCCTGTCTGTCTTGTCCAAGATCACGGGAACGAACTATGTCTAAAACTATCACTATAGGCTAGCTCAAGAAAACGTCGTTTGGACCCCCACACCGATGTTTGTAAAGTCTAGCCACCAGCTGCTGGAACTAATATTGACGTTATCGATCCTTCCTGAAGGACATTGCAACGCCCAAGATGAAGCCCAAGCCTCCCACATGGGTTACTTCCGAGTTCGGGGTCTCTTCAGCAAACAGGCCCTCGACAACGCAACGCCTTCCTCAAGTCAAAGATCGTAGTACCTTTCGTATCGCGAGCGGAACGACGAATTCATTTATTTCTCCTAATCTAACCCCTGATCTCAAGACCAAGAAGCCAACTCTGCCTACTTCTTTTGCTGCACAGCCAGCACCCAGCTTTGCTATTCCCAAAACCCCCCAGACAGACCCACAGAATCGGACGGATGATCCAAGTGCCTCGATCTCCCGAGTTCCTGCTTTTCGAACAAATGATACTACTCGAACCATACCATCTGGCCTTACGACTCCGAAAGATGCGGCCCCAATGCCCCCTCCACCACGCATAGAACCCAAGCAGTCTGGGCATACTCCGAACCCAGCTGTGAAAGACGATAAGGACTTCATACCCCTAACGAACCTGATTACACCACGGCTTTTCGGACTTGAACTACCCGCGGGCGGGAAGGGCAACTTCCGCGTGGCAAGCAGCAACGAGCTGCCGATCTCAGACGACCCGTTTATTGACCAGCTGTTCGCACGCCCGGCCATCACTGCCGAAGACATTGAGGCCGATGCTGAGGTCTTTACGATGCGGGAACTTGCGCGCGGGCTGAATGTCAGCCCAAATAAGAAAGGTCGTACGGGATCGACACGCCAAGTAGCAAGTAAATTTATCAAGTCAGTCCTTTTCAGTCTGATGAGATTCTAAAATGCTTACTTTTCTCAGGGGTGGTCTCGCAGCACGTGCATCTGCACTGATCGCACAACGCGAGAAGGACGACGCACTGTGGCTCCATCATAAGACCTCAAAACTGACCAGTAACCCTAGCCTCCGGGAGGATATGCGCGTAAACGTTGTAGAACGGCTACAGTCGATTGGCGAATCTGTTCTTGCACGCTGTGAAGTGTGCCCGGCCGACGCAGCTCGCCTACAAATGGCTCTCATGGATGACACAAGTTCGTCCGGTGACTCTGTCCAGCCGAACCTCATGGACTTGCTACTATCGCGGCCTGGATCCAAGGGTGCTGTTGATGTCGAGCCGGGCATGACTGTCAGGCTTTGGAAGCCATGGATCGAAGTTGACCTGAACGCCGCCCCGAGGTCCTTGCCGTCAGCGCTCGATGGTGAACGTATCGATGCGCAGCCGGAGACACGTTCTGATGAAGGTACCTACGCCGACCGCAAAAAGGAAGAATGCCCTATACGTTACTCAGATGGACAAGACCGGCGGCCTTATAGCAAAAACCTCGCTCTCGATCTCCATTCGCGTCGTGCCTTGTTATGTTCGCGTTATACCGTCGGTTGAGATCAAAGGCTGATTCGCAGGGTATGTTTTTGCATTCCAGCCTTGCGCAGGCGTGACTGTGTAGGATCGTTGATGTATCATAGCCATACAAGCCCTTATTCGCTGGTAGTAGAGCGTGCAACCATCGTGTTTGCGGACCCTATCGCGCTAAGAATCGGGCATTTGCAAGATTGGGGTCGCGTGCAAGATCTATTGCGGCACCGATTGAGCCCGTGCACAAATGAACACCGTCTTGGTCGAGGTCATAACGCACCTTGTGACTCGCCCGATCATGCCTAAAAGGACGAGACGGCGGTCGGTCCCCGAGGTCCCGCAGGGTCGTGGAGGCGCAGGTGTCAAGAGGGGACGCGGGATTACCTCGTACGATGGCGCGTAGTGTGTGGACCGTAAGGCGGAAAACCTAATATGATATGACACATCGTTTTAGACTTGGACTCGGGTGTTTGCGATGCTGAATGAAGAAGTTTGGAGCCGTGGAGCGTTCCGCGATGGTGTCGCTAACAGATTGTGCTTGTTACATTTGCAACGACTTAAACTTTGTCCGTTGGGATCGTGAGGGGGCGGGGTACCCGAAGCCTGTATGCGTGGTCGCGTCACACACGTACGCGCGAAGAATACACTCACAGCACATCCTGCTCTTCATGCCACCTTCTCGCAAATTTTGCTTTGCATGATTTTCATGTGCTAGAATAGTCCATAGATTAGAGGCGTGCGACCCCACATAGGAGTATCAGAATCCATATCCAGCGTAGCCGCCTTCCCCGCAGGCAATCACCGCTATCAAACTCGAGAGCAACGGCAGGCGAATACAATTTGGACATTTATGCCCTAATTGAGTAAACGAAGCCAGAACGTACCTGTTCCATTGGCTCAGCTCGCTCTCGGATGAATTGTCGGTACTCGTTGCGATCAACCCAGCGCCGAACGCTCCGAGTTGAACGGCCCGGCAGAGCTCGCAGGTGTAGGGCCGTATTGGAAGGTTTCGGATGGAAGATAGCGCGGGTCTCGGGTGGGGGCACTTAGGAGGTACACTAGGAACCAACCAGTCCCCCAGAAACTGCTCGGTGGGGCCGTACAGAATCCGAATCATTTGAGACGACTTGTAATGAAGTCTATTTGTTAAGGGGTTTTTTGATAGAACGGCTCACTGCGGCATTTCGAACAGCTTCGTCGCTGCTTAAACCCCAACCTTTACAGTGGAGTGGGAGCAAAAAGAAAACGCCTCTACAGAATCGTACTGGTTAAACGATCAATGAATCGAAATTCGATACGAAAACGAGTGGGACCATCACCTGCAAAAAGGCCGAAGAAACACAAATTACTGAAAATAGTGCGGCCTCATAGCGCAATAGCACTTGGCGATGCAGGAGATCTGCGCGAGAGAACCATCGAGCATCAGTATCAACCCGTGCCACCTGGCTGCGAGCATGAGTTCCGGTGAGCACGTTCGAGGGTGGATGTGGTGTATCCAGTAGCGAAAGCTGTAGATATCTCGAGCGGAAGCCGCCGTAGGAGTGTGAGAGAACAATATTCGCCCGAGTAGTACCGAAGGTTGCTGAGCGTCATAGACTAGGGGCTCATCACTCCTATGTAAAGCAAGAAACAAACAGAATGTATGTTTTCCAATATGCCAACAGCGGTCAACGAGTGGTCTCGGACAGATAGTGGGAGGGGGGAGTATAGTTGGCTTCAGACCCAGTCTTGCACCACCTACCCCACCCCCGTTCTCCACCTGCAGTTACCCAGAGCCCAACCCCTTGACCCCAGCCCCACCTGTTCACTCTCTCACGACAGGATTCCCCCCAGGCTGCGAGCAAAGATAAGACTGGTGCTAGGCCAGAGTCCAGCCCCCCGACGGAGTTCATCACAGGATGCATGCATTACTAACGAATACATTTACCCCGCATTGCTTTTTTCTCCGGGCTTTTATCGTCCAAATTCCCACCTGCCGTGTATTCGTATCTGTGTGCGGTTTCTGTAACGAGCAGTGCCCGGGTGGAGAGGCGCCAGAAGCCAAAAGCTGCGATGTTTCACTTTCGGACCCGGATATGCCGGCGGGTTATTCTGCCCGGCGGCTCCTATTCGGTCGGGGTTTGTTTGGGTTACCAATTTTGATGTTCAGACTCGAGTGTACAGTATGTTGACTGCATGTTGATTTCCGAGTCCGACACCGGGATTAGACCCGAGTGAAAAAGAGGGGCACGGCGAGAGTGGCGATGCAGACGCATACACCGATGTGCTGCGCGCTCAGCTCGAACAACGATGGTCAAGCCTGACCCAGGCCGGAGCTAAATGTATCACATGGATCCATGATCCATCGGCGAGAACGTAACACGCGGCACCCGCCGCGAACTGAAAGAGCGCTAGATCTTCACTCAGCCCATCCTCCGGCCAATCGTGTTCCGTTGTGAGTCGGGTTCGGTCCACGTTCGGTCATCTGCACAGTCGTGCCTCGGCCGACGTCCCGCGCAGGTTGAGTTTGGTCTAGTCCAACCCCGCATATGCCGTGCGATGACTTTTTCTCAACACAACCGATCAGGGAAGGCGCGCGTGTGTGATTGCGGGGTAATTAGGTCGGGGGAGGGAGTGCGGGGGACTCGTATGACGCGCGATGTTCCGTCTTGCGTTCATCCTGCGCGCTGGACTGGGGATCTGGGGAAAGGACGTATCGAACAGAAGCGACCGACGGATATGCCCATAACGATGACATGATTGAGATACAAGGTTGAGCGAAGGATCAGTCGGAAAGTCTCGTGGGGTCGGTAAACTAAATCGGTCGGTCGGGGGAAGATAGTTGTAGGTTATACGGCTGGTCGGACCTGAACCCGGTGAGGTTGATATGAGATTGAAGCTGAGATTTGAGGGGGGCGCATGCGGGATAATGAATTCGTGTTAAGAGGCCGGGGGATGGCAGGCGCCTCATGGGACAACCGTTTTTGAACATGCTTCAGTGTTCGAGTCGCTCCTCGTGTTGCGGAGAGCTCGCACGGTCTGCTCGAGTTTACGTATAAAGATTTAAAGGACCGAGTGGGGAAGATAACCCAGCCCGAGGTGGCTGTATGCGTGGTGTTCGAGCGTGTGGTTCATCCGGGGCGATAAGACTGATGTTCGAGCCAGGGACAGAGGGAAGACTCGAATAACCGTCATGGTGTGGGGGAGATCACAAGTTTACTCGAATCGGGCTCGGTCACCTGGGGAATTTAGAAATGAGTTCCTTGTGCTGTACGTCGCGTCTAGACACTGGTCGCGAGCCATCGCGGGGACAAGGTTTTGGGGACCAGATAAGATGGCTGCTGACGCACAAGATTGTGTCGCGATGGCGAACAGTTTGGTAGGAGACAGGTCATGATTGTGGGGAAGACAAATATCGGGGGATTCGTTGAACGCCTGGCGCCGTCGAGCTCGGCGACGAAAAAAAAAATGGGTAGAAATGGCCGGAAATCATCTCGGGCGATCGTTTGTCATTTTTCGTGCCCGGACATCATACTGACATCAATAAACCCCCGAAATGCGTGTGGCGGCGGTTGGAGCGCGTACAAAGTGACAGTGAGATAAATGATACACGTTGTTGGCGAGGCGAAGAAGATATCGGCGTACCCCCTCGAAACGCAAGCGAGAGGGTGCTGACAAGCAGTCGTCATATCTCGTTCGGGATCTAGCAAAGCAGTCGTTTCAGGTAGCGACTGGCTAAAAGAACGCGCTCAAGACGGATAGCAGGAGATCATCGTTGTTGAGAACGATAGGCTTCAGTGCGGGGTAGCGGCGGTGACGTCGTGGGGAGGATGGTGGGCGGCGTGGCGATAAGCGAGAAGTCCCGGGCGCCCTATGTTTGATGGTTCGATAGGCCCGCTCGAGGGAGAGCCAGCGTGCGCGCGGGGCCATATGGGGCAGGGAGATGGCCGGTAAGCAGGACGATCGTGCGCTATCGAGATGGGTGACGCGCAAGGGGAAATGACCGGGCGATTCGGGAGCTGATGTACTGTGTTCCAGAGTGCTGTTCTGCCTGACGTGATTCTGGAGCGCGCGGGAAGCCACGTTCTGCGGTGGCCGCATATAGTGTGTGTCCGATGATTTGCCGGTATCACGTGACCCCATGGGTGCTGTGCGGGTCGACCGGGGGGCGTTTTGCGGCGTGTGAGGCTCGAGGAGCGGCCGGGGTGGGGGCTGGACGAGCAGGGGGGCGGGTGTATGCGGCGAGATGGCGTCCGGGACGAAAGGGGCAGGAGGGGGCCGGGCGAGGGGGCGGCCCCCGGACAGTGTGATGGGGCGGCGCTCGCGAGGCCACGGCTTTTTCGCATCTGGACGACGACGGTGGATGCGTCTTGACGTCGTTGGTTTGGCTCCAATAGCTTATGCGCTAGCCTGTGCTCGACCACCACCGTGTATATATCCCCCATGGGCCAGACGGCATCCCACCCCCACCCGCCCCTCGACGCTGCGCCCCATCGCTCCCGCGGCACATCCCCCGCCCCGCCAGACCCCCCGTCGCCGCCGCCCCACCACCGCCGCCCGCCGTCCCACGGCGGCCGCAAGCGCTCGCTCGAGCTCCCCGACCTCACCACCAAGCTCTCGCTCACCCCCACCGCTCCCCGCCCGCCCCCGTCGCCCCCATCCCCATCCGCGGCCAGCCCCCGCCCGACCGCGACCGCGAGCGCATCCACCGTCTGAACAACACCAACGACTCGCTCCTCGACGTCCCCGACGGTGCGTGCCCACCCGGCCTATCTGACCCCTGCTCACGCCCCCCCTAGCCAACATGAACGACGTGCTGCCCGCCCCACAGTACCATCACCCCCATCCCCCGCACCAGTCCCCAACCCACCGCGGCTGGCGTGCTGGATACCATGCCCCGCCCAGCTCCCTCGTCGCCCGATCACCGTCTGCCGTCCCGCCCTCGCCGCGCCCCGTATCCCCTGCCCCTGCGCACGCGTCGCCCGTCCACAAGCGGCGCTCCCCGAAAAAGACGGCCGAGTACCTCTACTCGACGATCCCCCTCGGCGTCAACGCCAAGGGCAAGGCTCGCGCCTGCGACACTGCGTCCACCGCCAGCTCCGTCTCGACTGTCCCGACACGCATTACCTGGCTGGGCGGCGGCTCCCGCGTCGAGCTCGCTGGCACGTTTGACCGCGACTGGCAGGGCCGACGGATACTCGCTTGGGAGTGCGTATCCCGCTTCCTGCTCCTGCTCCTTTCTGACCTGTCTCTAGCCCCACCACCCGCTCGCACGTCACCACCGTCGATCTCAAGCCAGGCACCCACCGCCTAAAGTTTATCGTCGACGACCAATGGAAGTGCTCAAATGACCTCCCGACCGCAGTCGACGACGGTGGCAATCTCGTCAACTACGTCGAGGTCCACGAGGAGCCCGCAGGCGAGCCGATCCTCGGATGGGAAAAAGGTCTCACGAGCGCGCCAGGTGCGTACCCGACCGCCTCGTCGTTTCGTTTTGCTCACGCTCATATCCAGACGATCTCCCGCCCTGGACGTCCGAAATCCCGCCCCAGCTCATCCAGGCCGCCCAGCTCGAAGAGCAATACCTCGCCCGACGGGCAGAGCCAGACGCGCCCGCGCCGCCACTCATCCCCCATCCGCCTGCCCTCCCGAGGCATCTCGAAAAGGTCATCCTCAACGCGCGCACGACGGGCAGTGCAACCAGTGCGAGTGGCGTCACCAAGAGCGCTGTTGCATCGGTGGGAGCTGTTGGGGGAAGCACTGGCGCCGGTGCAGACGACAACTCGGTGCTGCCCGTGCCCAACCATGTTGTGCTCAACCACCTGGGGACGAGCGCGATCAAGGGTGGTGTACTCGCTGTTGGCACGACTACCCGATACCATCGAAAGGTGTGTGTTTTTCTCTCACTGTCGTCGCACCGATGTCTAATCGTTTTTCATCTGCCAGTACATCACCACCATCTACTACAAGCCCGTCTCATGAACGAGCTGCCGACCGACCGTCGAAAATTATGTTCCCTTTTCCCTGGGATGTGTGTTTGCGTTGTATCTGATGCTGTCTGTGTGTATACTAGTCACTCCTCTCATGTTTTTCTATTATTCGTTTCTATGTTTCTCATGTCCATTCTTCTCTTTCCTTCTTGCGCATACCTTGGACACCTCGCGTGCGTGTGTGGTGCATGGGGGACCTGCCATGCTATCCATCGCCCTCCTTTGCATGTTCCCCTCCCTTGCCCCTTTCCGTTGCCCCATCGCATTCACACCGCTCGCGCATCCAACCCAACTCATTCCATTTTGTTTCTTCATCTAGACGATTCATGTTGCATGTGTTTAGATAGAAGTTCGTTCACACTCGCGTACCGGATGATGGCCCGGAAATGACTATTTATGACGTTTAAACATTCGAGACTGCGTGCGGAGCTGAGCTACAATCCCCTGTTTGCCCCCTTTGCCCTAGGCTGGGAATTCAGTGACGTCTGTTGTGGAGCCCGGAGCGAAACAGACTCGAGAAGGACGCGAGAATGAAATGATCGTCATTGTTTAGCCCGCCCGCGCCCACGTGATTTACGCGAATGAATGAAATGAAAAAAGCGGGGTCTGTTTTGCCATCACTTGACCTCTCTTTTTTTTCAGAGCCTAGACTGCTCCTCACTCGATGGCGGCCTATACTCGATGCTTCAAGTCAGCTGGACATGAACATCGAGTGCCGCTTTGGTTTGAGATGAATACATCGGGAACTTTATCTGAATTTAATGTGTCCCGTGGTTGCGTTGCTCCTTCCGATTCATTTCATTCGGTTGACACTAGATCCCCATGCTCGATCCTGTCACAGCGTTGGAGCTAGAGCCGAACTGGGCTGGCCCTGGTCGATCACGAGGAGGGCGCAGTCACGGAAAAAAGTGAGTGCTTGGATGAACAGACGCCTCAGAGCGTCTATCACACGTACACATACTTGAGCGTAAGGAGGGCGATCAACGTGTGGCAACCTCCTTGCAAGCGCTCTTCATATGAAGAACTTCTGATACAAACGTTAGCCCCCTAAGAAGTCGATGCTGATTCGCTTGGAGAGTCTTTTGTCTATGGCCATTGTATTGTCCTTATCTCGAATACACGTACAAACGTCATAGAGGACATCATCGTTCACGGCCCGAACCCGACCGATCGAGCTCACTACCGGTTTCAGCTACACCACGTCTGCCTCGACAGCGGGGAAAAAAAAAGTGTGTCTGAGCCGTAGCTAAACCTTGGCGCTGAAAAGGCGCACGCGATAAGCATCCATCTACCCTCACGGTTAGCTCCGGGGGGCTCGGCTACGTGGTCTCTCATCCCCGTCGACGCTCTTCATATCTGGTATACCCGTTTGGACCGGCGCAAAAAAGATAACAGTCGCCATCGTGATCTAGGCGCCATACAGCTGGGATTCAGGTACCTTGCCTCTAGCCAGATCAAGTGTATGCGCCGGGATGAGCAGCCGGTAAAGCATGAAGGGGGATCCCAACGGACAGCGCAGAAGTTATGACGCAGAGCCGGGGTCCGACCTCGCCTCTTGCCTGTTCCTCACATTAAGCGTTTGGGTGACTCGGGAGATGATCAATCAAGAAACCGAATCCGGGTTATGAGATCACAAGTCCTGGGGCGTCCGCTTAGGCCAAGGCTAACCTTGCCTTTGACTTCTTTTGCGGCAGTTTCTTTTCGTCAGTGCGGGTGAGAGGTTTTGCCCCCCCCTCCTCTCCTCGTCACGGGCCCCCTCATCATCTGCGGTCCGCATATGGAAAGTGGTGAGTTTACCTTTATCCGATTTTGCCACAGTCTGATCGTGTTGTTTGGGTGGCGCTATGGCCGTACGTGATTGTTTGCTAGTCGGATTGGGCCGCCACCGCCGTTGCTTAGTTCACGGCCCAAGCGCGTTTAAAGTTATAAACTGGTTGGGAGATGGACGAGCTCTGGCCTTTTTTCTTGCTTCGACGTACTCCCCCTCTTGAGCTCTGTGACCGAATCGATCTGTTCCCCGATATGTCGCCAATACCACTCGAGCACGAAATCCGTGATCATATCTTTTGTGATCCGTCCTTTGTCGAGCGTTTTCTCTCGGGGGACAAGGATAAACTAAGGGCTGTAGTCCAACGTTGCCACAAAAGTCCTCTGTTCAACAAGCGCCGATGGACACTACCCAAACTGAAGCAAGGCAGCAGGCTTTACCCACCCATTGTTCGAGTTCTCAACACAATCGCCGAAGCCATCCACGTTGGCCTCTGCTTGAGAACCCACGATTCGTTTCTCCACCGCTCTCCCGGAACGATTAAATCAGACTTTGAGCTCAGCTTCCTGACCGACCCCGATCTGGTCCTCTTTGACAACAAGTACGAGCAGCAAGAACATTGGGAAACCGTCCGAATGACCGTACGTGTCAAACGACTCAAGTCACACCTCAAAGCCGCTATCGCCGGACTGGCGTTTGACGCACGCGCTATCTTTGCGCATCAGATACACCGACGCCACTTGTATGCGCTCGCTATATGCGGTACTGAGGCCACTTTTGTGCGATTCGACCGAGCTGGGGTCTTGTATTCGACGCCGATTGATGTGTCTCGAGATTCAGGCGGGTTTACCAAGGCTGTTGCGGCGCTACTATTGATGGATAACGAGGCTTTTGGATACGATCCCATCTTTTCGACAAAGATGGGAAGTGATGGAAGACTGGACTACTACGTAGAGCTGCCCCACTCTGCACTCGACGAGCCTGGATCTCTCGCTCGAGCCGCAAAGTCACCCGACGTGAGGCTCAAGGTGACCGAGGTTCTGTGTCATCGGCAGGACATCGTGGGTCGTGCGACGATCGTTCTTCGTCTACAAAAGGTCAAAGTACTGGACGTCCAGCTCGGTTCACCGGCTTTTAGAACTCGCGGTCAAAAACGCAAGTTTGAGGAGTCTCAGCCTGAGGACCTGCACGACGTGAGCTTTGTTCTGAAGCTCATATGGCGTGACCCGAGTCAGGAATCCGAGGGGGAGGTGCTGAAAGAGCTGGTTGGGATCTACGGCCTGGTGCAATATGCTTGGCATGGAGACGCGAGCCGAGCGTGCAGGCGTGGGTGCTTTGCCAGCTCGCTCTGTGGGAGGTGTGTAGATGAGACCCCCCGGTTTGATGAAATGTTTGTGTGCCAGAATCTTTCGAACATTCAGGGTGCTGTACAAATGACGGGCAATGAGGGTGAATATACATGCGGTCAGTTCTTCTCCTGTCTTTATTTGATATATCTAACTCTAACTTTTATCGTAAAGAGGCGATAAACACCAAAAAGCTGGAGCGAATGACACAAGGCAGAAGGCGGCGCATATACTCGCGTATCCTCCTCTCAAGCGTTGGCAAGATGCTATGGGCAGCTGAAGGACCGAAGGAGCTCCTTATGGGTATATTGGACGCGTTGATGGGTAATTCGGTTCGTGTGCAAGTCTAGCCCCCTTGCTAATGTTGGCGAATAGGTTGCTGGCACCTTGTCAATATGAATATCCTTCATCGGGACATCAGCGGCGGGAACATCATGCTTCTCCCTCCTGGTCAAAAGCTCCGCTGGCACGAACGGAAAGGCCCGTTCGAACACGGGACCGAAAATCTCACAGATTCGAATTGCAAACTCCGGGAATACCTCGACCGGTTCGATCGCAATCCAACTGGGATGCTGTCCGACTTTGATATGTATCAGCAACTTTCGGATGGCGAGTCGTCGTTTTCCGCTTCGTCGGAGTCTGGATATTCGACTGGTTCAGTGGACGATGCCGGAGTTGTCCATCGCCCACGTATAAGTTTAGCCCCCTCACCCGAAGAGACGAGAGACGAGAATGGGATACCACATGCGAAGCGACGCAAGACCGAATGTTCTTACGTGGCTGTCTCCTCTAAAAGTCTCAAAACGGACCGCGTAGCTCGTGTGCCCGGTCGTCACAGGGCCCCACGCCATGGACCCAGTACTGAAGAGGTGGATTACCGAGTCGTAAGCTGCATTGGTGTGATATCATTTCACGTGTTCTTACTTGTTCACCCGACAGGGGACTATTGCGTTCATGTCTATCAATGTGCTCAACGTTGCACCTGGTGAACAGTACGAACATTCGTTCATGGATGATCTCGAGTCGTTTTTCTGGGTTCTTTTGTATGCCATGCTTGGACATGCCGATCCGCCTGTCAAAATTCTCAACCCCGCAGCCGTGGGAATGCTTGACCGACTAGACGACGATGACATGAGTAGGGTACGAGCCTTCAAGGTCGAATGTCTAGTGCAATGCAGCCGTCTTCCAGAAGAAATGATAAAGAAACTTCGCTCGACCGAGAACAGCTGGGCTTATAACGAAGCTCTTAGTCAAGCTCTAATACGTCTTGGTTCGTTCTTTTGTGACGAAGATGATACCCCTCTGTCGCAAATGACATCTGCCGATGCGTTCCCAAAGGTTGTGGATATATTCCTTGAAGCTCTGCAAGAGCTGGACCAACCATAACAGCCGTGTTTTAGGTCTGCGTTATCTCCTGTTTGTGGCTGTTTTTATACCTAGTCTAGATGCATGCATATAGTCACGTACCCATTTCGTTATTGTGAAGATTGAAATTGTTGTCAGACCAAATCGAACATGCCCTATCGTAACCACATGCCTATTGTTCACGTAGTTTGACAGCACTACCGCCATAAGGGTAGTAAAAGATGAATCACTTTGTTGCGTGGATGTACATAGCACACCTGCGATTTTTCCTAGGAGAACCTTTAGGACTTTAGATCGACCCGCTCGGATCATTGGATCGGCTGGTAGAAGGATGAGCGCCTCCATGCTACATATAGCCCGGATTATGACTCGCGTCGCCGATCTAGGATGTAAATGACTTGCCTAATGCAATGCAGCCTGGGGTCTGTATCTCGTTGCTAGGCTTGGAAATGCAAACCACTCCCAGCACAGGCGGTCTTAGCGCCAGGCCAATCCGGCGTGCCCAGATTTCAAACGCACAAGCAGAGTACAAGCGCCGATCCACAATTAAACCCACGAAGAACCAGCACGGGGGTAGGGAGGTAATAATTTGAAGATATGTGATGAGCAGGTGGAACGTGATGGAAGAGTTTCGTGAGCACACCCTGCAGCACTAGTCAGAAAATGTTTGAAAACGAATTGCATACACGCGCCAATGACTTGTTCCGAATACACCGCATATTCAGACTGTTCTGCAAGCCACGCGCGCATAGGTGGTCACTCTGCGCCATAAATGAGCCAACCTCGAGCTCAACGTTCACTATCCTTCAGCTCTAGTCTCACAGCTCTCACACTCACACACACACACACTCCTAATCAACTCCACGTCTTACCAATGGCTGATTTCTTCACCACCACTTCTGTCGTCGACAAGGCCGCCGTAGCCGCTACACTTCAAGAAAATGAGCAGAATGTACCAGGTAGGCATGATCTTGTTGACAACATTATGACTCGACTAACATGGGGTTGGATGTGTAGCTGCCTCCGAAGTGTCCAAGAATATGAATGAGACCAAAGAGAGCGCCAAGGGCTCAAACTTTTCCATGTGCGAGATAATTATGTAGCTGTAAGTCGAGGGTTGAAGCCGTCGTTTTTTCGACTCTAACTGGGTCCATGGACTTCAGGTCTTCAAACTTGCCATAATCATAATGTTTGAATATTACAGTCTTGGTAATGGTTATCTATGAGCTCGTACCTGGCTAGATTCAGCGCCTGTAATTCTTAATTTTCTAGTTTATGTACTTGAAGTTCCCTAATAGAACGCAAGTCGAGCCCAAGTCTTGAGCTGTATGCTTTGAATTGTTTACTAAAGCCGGATGACGTAACAAGAGCCGGAACCAAACGTCCATCGGCGTTTATTTGGCAACTCTGAACTGCATCACCACCTCCACTTACTTTCGCTAAGATAGCCAAAACGCGCCATAGGCAAATCTACCAAACAGATACTACAAAATATGCTTACTCAAAGTCAATCCTCTAACTCTGATACGTGAGCCACATCTGATGCATCCTTTGAAAACTGGATTCGAACTGCCTACAGTAACGAAGAGGCGATGGGTATTTTGCTCAAAGCTCAAGGTACGCCTTTTAAACTGTCGTAGTACCTTGCTCGGGCTGCTCTCATTCAGTCTGCCTCCCAACCCGCCGATGTATGCATTGAAATATCATTCATCTTGTAGCCACAGTTGCTAAAAACAAGAAACAAAAGGAAAGTCAACATATAAAGGATGCAAAGGAAGAGTTGAAGGAGTTGGTATGTGTAAAAATATCCGCTCTGAACCGCACATGATCGAATTCCGGAAAAAAGCTAGAGGTTGCTGCACAAGACTATGCGGCGTTGATAGCGGAACTGTGAGTTCATCATATCCACCATGCCACTGAGATTATGTACCAAAAGCACAAAGGGAAGAGCTATGTCAAGCCTTTCAAATGGAACTCGCCGCCAGTCACGATCGTGAGGGGAAGCACTGGGCCGACGTTGCTGTCGAGCAAGCACGTTTCAACGTTCGTCCATTATCGGTTTTCAATGCGAGATTCGGACGTTTAACTGCATCATCAACAGAGCTCAGTTATTAGTTTGATTAACAAATGCCAAGAAAGGGACGAAATGCGCGAAAGGCTACAAATCGACGCGCTCGCATGTGCTTACTCAAGTCTTAACCGTACGTGCTGTAATTTATAGAGGATCGATCATTTAATAACTAGTATGGCAGAGACAAAGTCCATCATCTCAAAACATATGAGATCCTAATGTCTCTCCGACAGTTTCTTCGTTCAAGCCGTTAGCTATCATAATTCACCAAAGTTTCCCCGTGCCATTCTGCTGTTGAGGCTTATGTATCATGCTGTATTGCAGCTGTTACGGAATCAAAATTAGGGGCCAAAGAGTGAGAACGTTGGCATTGAAAAATAATATACGATGATGATCATGGATCGTGCGAATTTCTTTAAAAAGAAGCTCCTGGTTATAATACTTAGTGGTTCGCCCCACCCGACCAGTGCTGGTTGCTTTTTAGGGGAGAATTTTATATTATGAATAGAGATGCCACGGCGATTCAGTATGATCGAAGACATAGGGTACGTATGAGTAGATTTACCAGGGAATGGTTCAGTATAGCCAAATGTCAAAACTGACCGAAGAGTATTTCAGATACAAAGAAATCTCAACTGGGATAAAAACATAGCTCGTTACAGGCTTCTATGTGTTCTCTAGCTCGCAAACGAAGGGAAGGATGAGCTGAGACAATACGCGTACCGAGTTTCAGCGATGAGGGAAAGCAAACACCAATCTCGCTGTATATAAGGGCGGAGATGCGCGGCTTTATTTGGGTAAATTCCACCATGATATCCCGAAGCAAAAGTAAAGGTTGATCCCAAGCATTCGATCCTGTCCTGTGACATTCTTACTGGAAACGGGACATGTAAGAACAGATGTATATTCCTCTCGCTAAGCGTTGTTTATGGCGACAAGGTCAGTAGAATTCCAGCAATTTTATTTATGGCGATACCATGCTACACTATGTTTAATACCCCAAGGCCGAGAGAGCTGAAACATTCGCCAGTGCAACGAGCCATTCGCTACGCCCAGCATCTTTGTGTCATAGGCCCTTCTCTATGGATACATTCAAGTTGAACTATATAAGATTCGTTACTTAGATAGGAAGTTATAATAAAAATGGTCCCAGCTCGCAGGTACAAACCTTGCAGGTGATATTGCCGTCTGGCGTGTTTATACCACCAACGGACGATCACGTGTACTATCACGCCATCTGCACGGACCATGTCTTATTCAAGCTCCAATCTAAAAAGAATTTCACTGGCCGGCTTCACGTCTTGTCTACGGAGATTCACTAGCCTATATCTATAAAGACACACATTGAAACTAGTCTCTCTCCTGCCTTTGCCGGAATGTCGTACAACGAAGTGGATACCGATGCGCTCGTTCGGTCGTCTGACCCTGAACATGTACGTTCCCGTGCTTCGTCTGGTATATTTCAATTAACTGAAGTTAATGTGGGCTATTTTTCAGCCTGCAAACTTGATACCAAGTCTATGTGCATCGTAAGGCTCCTTCCGAACCCCGAGTGGCGCATGCCCATCAATAACTTGGTCAAAGTTTCTACCATTTAGGCTGGGTCACTGGCACCGGAGGGGGAATTAGCATTCGACAAGGGTATGTAGTGGTTGATGTCCAAGCGCGCAATCTTATCTTATAAACCTCCCTTACCAAGAGATATAGTATACATCGCACCCTCGGGCGTCCAAAAAGAGCGCATCAAACCAGAACACATCTTCGTCTTGCCTTTCCCTCGTCCCTCACCTGATATCTTCCTCCGAAAACCAACTCAAACGCTCAAAGAGTCGGCATGCACCCCTCTGTTCTGGAATGCGTTCGAATTGAGAGACGCTGGAAGCTGTGTGCATACACATTCCCAACATGCGGTCATGGCGACTCTACTTTGGGAAGGGGACGTATGGGAGGTGTCACACCAAGAGGTGAAGAAGGCTCGACTTGGACCGAGATACACCGCTAACAAATATATTGTTCATAGATGATTAAAGGTGTGCGATTAGGCGGGATGGGCAAAGCCCTATCCTATTTGGATACTCTAGTGGTGCCAATCATCGAAAACACGCCATTCGAGGAAGACTTGAAGGATAGCATGGCACAGGTAAGTCACGTCACAATTTTGGTTATGTGTGATCATAGTGACCATACTCGACTATAGGCAATGGTCAAATATCCTGATGCTGCTGGAGTGTTGGTTCGTCAGCATGGTGTCTATGTCTGGGGTAAGTTCGTTGTATCTGGTTGGTTCAATAGGTATTAATTTATCCATATAATCCAATTTTATAGGAGCCGATTGGGAGAAGGCCAAGACTCAGACCGAGGTAAGCCCCCATTTTCAATAAAGGCTTACCGACTTTGTCTGATGTAGTCTTGGGCAGTGCCTTGACTATCTCTTCGAGATTAGTGTAAAAATGAAATTAGCCGGGCTGCCTACCAAGAGAAATGAGTAGGGTGCCCCCCGCATACGAGTACCCCTATTGCCCCTTGTGAATAAATCGAATTGCCCCTAATACGCCCGCCAGGCTAGAATGACACAGCACTGCAATTCATCCTACAAGACTAGCCTAATTTGTTTGGATTTGCGGCCCGATGTTCCATCACACGCACGCACCATGTGGCGCAAGTTGACTGGCAGCTCTGGATGACCACGCTGGCTCACAGGCGAAGGTAAACGAAACAGTCGCGATATATTGAAACATCAGACCAGGACAGTATAATTACAAAAATAGCACAGAAGAGCAAAGCACAGCGTTGGGTGACGCGATGGTTTAAGCACCGAAGCCGTATAGGGTACGTCCTGAGCGCTTGAGGGCCTGCGATTGCGAGTCAGCAGGCGTTTTTCATCATACTGGATGAGGATACTCACATAAACGACGTCAAGCGCGGTCACGGTCTTGCGCTTAGCGTGTTCAGTGTAGGTGACAGAGTCACGGATAACGTCTATACGTGGGAAAATCGTCAGCGCAAGTCCAGTCAGCAGCGTGTTGGAGTGAACGCCAGATCTTGGGATAGGGGGGAAGGCCACATCTCCATTCGTGTATCCACTAAAGCGGAACATCGACCGAGAGTATGTATGTCGAGTGCTGATACTCACTCTCGAGGAAAATCTTGAGGACGCTGCGCGTCTCCTCATAGATAAGGCCAGAGATACGCTTGACACCACCACGACGAGCGAGACGACGGATAGCGGGCTTGGTGATACCCTGGATGTTGTCACGCAAGATCTTGCGGTGACGCTTGGCACCACCCCTATCGAAGAATAAGCCTGGTCAGCGCTGAAAACTTGGGGGGCCACGAGCGACGGAGACAAAGACAGCGCCAACAGGACCGCTGAAATCCCAAGTGCTACTCACTTTCCGAGACCTTTTCCACCCTTGCCACGGCCAGACATGATGTCGAAAGTGTTTAGAGGTGAGTTTTGTTGTGGGTAGAGAGACGAGCGGGGCTCTAAGGATGTGGTCGCGAACAACAAGGTCAACTTGGATCTCGGGGCTTCAAATAACAAACCTCTGATCACGTGATCAGCCCTGCTGATGTCACCTCACACTGGCCCACCACGTTTGCTCTCGCTGGCCTCTCACACCCGTCCTCCATCATCAGCGAAAACTTCCAAGGCCAAACACTTACGAAACTAGAGCCATGGCGCACCGAGTGCATGACTCGGACGACAACCTCTCACCTACCTCACCCGGCGAAGAGCGCGAGCTCGAGGTTGACTATACATCTGCAGGTCCCGAACCTCAGCCAGGAATCAACGGGGTGCCTGTACGATGTAAGTGATATCAAGCACACACTTTCTAACACCTTCGATCATACCTATATCCGCTTCACTAGGGTATGATGTAAGTGCTTGCTTCTGCTTCAGCGCGCTTGTCATTGACGCAACGGCGTTCAGGCTGATCGCACGGAGCCCTACACACGGTATTGTTTTCATCCCCATGTCAACGAGGAGTAATAACTAAGTTATTTTAGAATTGTACCCTTTGCGGAGAAACATGATACCAGCGTAGAGTGAGCCGCCACAATAGGTGGTATAAAACGCCTATATTTATTTTCCGAGTCTAGGTTCTTCTTTAAGCCTTTAACTCTCACTGCACTCGCCATTGCCATGTCTATATTGACATATATTGCGATGTCTGACGACGTTTTAGAAGAAGGTACGCAGGGCAGTGCATATCGCTCAAACGTTGAAACTTAAACATCACAGGCAGAGACAAAAAGCGGCTGGGCGTTTATGCGTCCTTGTCAGCATTTTTCTTGTTTTCTATGGTCCAGTTTCGAGACGGTCCGTTCATTCGCCCACATCCTGCGTTCTGGCGCGTAGTATTAGGTTTGCTTTCTATCTGTTATCTAGGAGTGCTCATGGCTTATGTTTGGTATTATAGGCGTAAACTTGGCATATGAGCTCGCACTTGTATTTTTATTGTTCCAGGACCTCGACTCTGCCAGGACCATGATGACATACATTGATCCTAACCTAGGCGTCCCGCTTCCAGAAAAAAGCTACGCTGAGGATTGCTCGCTGACTGCCAAGAACCTTTGGGTAGTTATGGTTCAAAGTAGCTGCGGACGGTCGACTGATTATTTATCTCATAGAACGCAATCGATATCTTTTGTCTTGCTCATGCTCTGGGTTGGTTTGGAAAGGCCTTGATTTTGCGGGACTATTGGTTCTGCTGGGTATGCTCGGCTGATTTTCTTCAATAATACAATGCTTTGACACTACGAATGTCTAGATCCTCAGCATAGCGTTCGAATTCGCTGAATACTCACTGCAACATCAGCTGCCCAACTTTGCCGAGGTAATCCCTTTATCGCTGAAATAAGTCAATTTGCTGAAATAATGGGCATTTAGTGCTGGTGGGATCATGTGAATATCTCTCTTTTGGCAGTGCCAGGCATATCGACTGACTCGTACCGTTTAGTGGGTGTTGGACGTTCTGCTATGTAATTGGCTCGGAATCTATCTTGGCATGCAAACGTGCGCTTATTTTGAAGTCAAGGTAAGCCAGAGCGCACGTTCACCCCAGTGAATTCCATCTGACGTTGCATAGCACTTTACGTGGCGCTCCATCAGTTCTACCAAAGGAATGCGCCGTAAAGCCAAACGCGTCTTGAAACAGTTTACGCCTCACGACTGGACCGAATTTCATTGGGAAGGAACTTCGTCATTTACGTCCTACTGCGCTGTGTTTATGCTGCTGGCGACTTTTTTGGCCGCAGAACTCAATCCTTTTTATCTTAAGAGGTGTGTGTCTTTGAATGCTCCTGTGGAAACGAAGGCTGAGGTCGCGATGTTAGCTTGTTGTGGATGGAACCTAGTCATCCAATCATTGTATCCCGACTCGCCGGCGTGTTTTTATGCGCTCTTCCAGCTGTGCGTGAATTGTATCAATACTTGAGTCACCCAGAGTAAGTTTTTTTCGTATTACACACAATATTCTTACCATATTTGTGATTCAGGAAAGTCGTTCGCATGGGACAACATGCTTGGCTCTTGTTGGCCACAATTGTGCGCATATCGTTTGCATCCAAGTATGTGACTAATGAGTTATATTTATTATTAGGTCACCGAGCTTCTTATAATCGTAAAGTGGAGCAGGGGCATGTTCACCGAGCCTTTCCCAACCCACATTAAGTTTGCGCTATCGCTTGGTAGCGCGCTCTTAGTGGCCTACCCCACACTAAAGGTTCGCGGCTAAGTATACTGTACATGCTCGATATACTGACCAAGTGCTCATTCATAGTTCGGACTACCATCCGTCAGGAGATATCTGAGGCGCAGAGATAAAGCAAAACGAACGACCAAGGTGGAGTGAATGTATTTCCAAATATTGCCTCATGTTTCAGACCCTGTAACAATACAATCCCACTTAATAATTATGTTCATTATAGGCGGCCATGGCCTACCCGTCTATGTGTGAATAACGTGCGAAGAACAAAGAAAACAGCAAAGAAAACAATACGAGCCGAAAACATAAACATACTGTCCCTCACAAGACAATTCGCACAGATGCCGAGTCGACCAGCTGATCCTCTAGTTTCGATTTGACTGCCTCCAACCATTGCTCATTCCCAATATCCCATATCGCCCTCTGGCACCCTGGGCATGGCCCTCGCTTGAGGAACATGTCCATGATATACCCTACCGAGAACATCCCCAGACACTGGTTCAACGGTCGGTGCAGCAGCTCGTCGCGTGCATGCCTTGTCCATTGAACTGTCCAGTATGGCAACGCCTTTTCGGCCACCTCGATTGTCCTTGGCGCACACTCTGGGCACTCGCTGGGAAGCAGCCATGCCTCACCCGAGAAACTGCTGGCTGGATGATCCACGAAATTGGTTGCAAGCAACGTTTCGGTGATCACTGCCTCGCGACGAGCATGCATCCTATACAAGATAAACGCACTCTCGAGATCGATATGCAGTGAGTGCAGCTCCTCGTCCGTCATTTCTACGATGCGGAATTTGCCGATCGTGAGTGTGGATGCTGCCTTGGCTTCCTCGACGAGCCCGAATTGACGGGCGATGGCGAATGCGCGGATAGGGTCAGAACTCATTGCCACAGGCGAGAGTTCCCCTGTGACCTGGTCCGTTGACGACCGTAGCCGCTGTCGCAGCATCTCTGTCATCCTATCGATATGGTATTTTCGTGCAATCCCAAGCGCCTTTTCCAGGTGGTCGAACGAAGGAACAAACAGGTCACGATCGGGGTATGCGAATTGAAGCATCATGCTGATGGAGTGTGCATCGTCGGTGAGGTCGATGACATCTTCGGCAGTACCAACAGAGAACATGTCACCAAAAACGGGGGAGGTGAGTCGGAGAATGAGCCTCCATACAGTAAATTCGACTCCGTCGGACGAGCGGAGAACAATGTCACCCTCGTCAAAGCCATCGTTTGTAGGCGGTGGGGGTGGGGGTTCTTGGCCTGGAAGCGAGATGGCAGGACTAGGGGGTGCGGGGCTAGCTACTAGGGGAGCATCGATTATGATACTTGGAGAATGCATCGTGGACATACGCAACGCCAGTTTGTGAAGGTGGTCGAGACAAGGCGTGCGATGGTGGTGTGTGCAGGGCCTGAGGTCTCACACGAGCCCAATGATATTCTAAGCGTTGCTTTAACTACTGACTAGGGTTGCATGATGGGTGAAACTGAAACAGTACATACGCGTGGTCTCCTCCTTGTATGCGATGATTTTCAAGGTTGAGGGTTGCCCGAGGTCACGTGCGCTTCATTTGAGCAGCCAGCGCTTATTAGAACCGACGCATGTATTCACTCGGAAACTTCTTTTAAGTATAGGCCTCAGCCAATTTTTTTGGATTGCGTATTCAAGAAAACAAAATGAATCGACCTCAAGTCGTACGAAGACAATCGAAAAGATGCCAACAGTGATACAGTTTCAGCGCTTGCACAGAACTTCAGCTGGGGCGGGTAACTGGGATGCCAAAGACGAGCACAGCAGCCTCGGCAGAATAAGGGCCATTTAGACCTGGACGTTTTGGCTAGAAGTATAATCATGAGTAGTCGTAGATGCAGTTAATGTGGCCAAGACATACGCAAACTGGCCAATAACATTGCCTGGAGCGCGATACTCGCACACGTGATAATTGACAGCCTGGATAAAAGTCAGTATAAACATCTCGGTATAAAAGGCTACAATGCTCACGCCAGAGAATCCAGATAGGAGACCAGTGCAAGAAGTGACAGCGCAGCCAACTTCAGTCGTGGCCTTCCACACGACTTGAGTAAAGTGCGAGTATTGGGGATTGGCAGGATCGTATTCGGCTGGATTGAATGCATGAGCAGAAGGCAACTACAGCGAGTACCACAAACTCACAAGCCTCGTCGGTCCACATCTTCACTGCGGCAGCGGCACCCAACCCAGTACCAGCCGCGAGGTTCTCGCCGAATTTGCCAACCTTGCCTTGCGAATGTTGCCATCTAAACAACCAGTTAGAACAGAGCACATTTATGTAAACGAGGTACTAACACGCAGTTTCCAGCCCACTTGGCTGCAGCAGCAGCTAAATCGTCAGCCCTATATAGAAGATTAATTTTGACCGTATATAATTATGTGTTTGACATACCAGGTGAGAGGGCTGGCGTTGTGCAAGGCGCGAATGTCATTGTGCCCCTTGAGATAGGCGTCGATGTCAGCATTACCCGAGCCGGCCTGGGTGGTAGTCGCCGCCTTGGAAGGGCTTGGGTTCGCGGTACTGGTCGGCTTGGGGGTCGTGGTAGGAACTACAGTGGTAGTGGGAGCCGCACTGGTCGTTGGAACAACAGTGCTGGTGGCTGGAAGAACAGAGCTAGTTTCCGGAGCGGCAGAGCTCGTCTCAATTGCCGAGCTGGTCTCGGCTATAGTGGTGGGTCTAGGGGCTACAATGGACGTGGAAGTGACCTCAGCGGTAGACAAAGATACGATCGAAGTCAAGGTGGGGACAGGAGTCGCTGTGCGGGTCCTGGTGTGCCACTTGTGCCATCCGTGGTGTGAGTGTGTATGCGAATAAGAAATTGTGCGAACACCGGGACGCACAAACCAGTTGATCCAGTCAAAATCCCCGACCTGGAAATCCCGGACCTCATGTTGCGCCGGGGCCGGTGCAGCAGAGGCCAAACCGGCAGCCAAAGCGATGGAAGCGAGAACAGCGAAACGCGTCATTGTGAGCAAGAAAAGTTGATTGGTTGAGGGTTGAATGGGTTCAAGCAGTGACAGGAAGGGGTAAATGAATGTGAAGAGGGTCAAGGACACCAGAGGTCGTCAGAGAGAAGGAGAAACGAAAGCTTTGGGAGACGACAAGCGAAGAGGACGCCGTTTATATGGCTGAGCCATCCGCAGTTTTTCTGCGGCGCCAGTAACGAACAAATGTGCCTCATATATCAACCAATCTTCTACGATATTACTGAGAAGGCCAAAAGTTAAGCGCGTGTAGTAGCTGGTTGCTATCTTGGCCTAGGAACCACATGGTCAACATGCTCGATCAAAGACCCCACAATTGTGGATATATGCCACAGCGTAAGGGGCTGAGCCAAACAAGGTTTGGGCGGGTCGAATTGGAAACATCACCACGACAACCATCCAAGACATTATATTAGACATTCATACATTCACAAGGATCTGCCCCAATAATGGGCGCCAACTATGTCCAAAACGGCTGAACTCACCAGCGGAAGCCGTTGGTACGATATTAGTGGTAGTCTGCCTTTCAACCGATTGGTCGGTGAAGTTGCTCCCTGTGATACTTTTGAGACTTCGATCCAATTAATCAACTCATTCAAAGTACAACCGCATAAACTTTGGCTGAATTCAAGACATATGAACCCAGGCTTCTAATGCAGACCGCTGAAAGAGATTCGAAGAGCAGCCGTTGCTACGCGCCCTTAGAGTCATAACGCAACCGTTCCAGGCCTGCTACGTCCTCCACTGCACTTGCCATCCAACCACGGCTGACCCAAACGAGCGCCGTTATTTCCGCTGGCACGCACCACCAGGCTAACTGAGCAACGTCTCGCCCAGAGATGACAGCCAACATCGGAGCAAGGCATGTTGAAAGAGGAGCATAGCGTGAAAAGTCCGCAGGGATAGAATTTTGCAAGTTAGACAGGGTCGGTAACAGAGATGTGAGGTTCAACACGAGCACTCCAACATGCAGCGTCGTTAATAGGGATGCAAGAGGTATAAGCGGTTTTGGTTCTAGGAACGTGTTGAGGAGTGGTGTGAAGGGTGTCAATTGGCTACCACGAAGCATCATTGAGAGGAAATATAATTGACTGAGAATCATAATGTCAATCAATAGCCCTGGCTGTAAGGGTGACGCGTGCTTACGATACGATACCCAAAATAAGTATACCTGCTATCACTCGGGTCAAGCTGTCGTTTGAGCGCCTTGCAGCTTCTCGGAGTCCGTCAATAACTTCCTCTTGTTCTGTGAGAGCCAGGATCAGTTACCAATCGTTATTATGCTGCGCTCGTTGGCTAGCCATGCTTGCCTTGTTCGTCCAAGACACGGTTTTCGTCCTCTCGGGCTCCATCTTCAGAGAATCCAAACGCTTTGCGTCGCCGAATCGTACTAGACATGGTAGCTATGGTTAGAAGCTCAGAGACGGACACAGGCGGCTTCCACCGCAGGCAACAATCAGATGTAAATGGCACGTGACCGACATTCCTACGCTTACATCTTACCATTACCATATCCTACTGTATTCTCTCCCAGGAACTTTTGTGTACCAGGATCCTGGACTGAAGAACCGTGGGTTCGACGCCCACTAGTTACCGCAATGCTCCAAATATCATGTACTTATTGCCGGTTTGGTCGATTCCACCCACGCACGGGCGACTGAATAATGTCAGACAGCCGCCACGAGCGCTTAGGCTGAAACTACTCTTCTGCGGGGCTGTTTGCTTGGCGTTCGCGAAAGCATTATCTGATCGAACCGGACAACCACCAATCTGTCAATGCACATTCTGCAGTTGCCCACAGATGTCTTTATCGTCGTGCTCTCCTACGTAGGCGGGAAGGATTTGCTAGTGTGCAAACAGGTTTGTCCTGCTTAACCACTGCGTACCCTCAAATTTGACAGACACTGTTCTCAGGTCTGCAAATCATTTCGTAGTTTGCTTAAATCGTCACCAGAGCTCCACTATACGCTCGCGCTGGCAAAAGCGGGCGTCGTCGATGGGGTCACTGGTCAACCTGTCGAAGAACGCCTTCAACTTTTACGCAGGCTCGAGCAAAGTTGGTACCCAGACGCGCTTAAACCTCGAAAGCAATTCAGGGTCTTGTTCTCGAGACCGTTTACCAGAACCGATGTCAATGCTGGGTTTGTGATCTCCGGCATGGTGCCTCGGTCCTCGCAGGATTATGAAGAGTTGCAGATATATCGCTTGCCGTCTACTCTTCCCAATCTCAAAGCAAAGTCATGGAGACATGTATTGGATTCCAATATCAGGTACTACAAAGCCGATCCTGTCCAAGACATGCTAGCACTTCTCGAAATACCTGAAAGGCGCTATGGACAAGGGTGAGTGTTTCGTAGTACTTTTGTGCATAGACCAGCTTATGATTACTACAGCTATACGCTATTGCGAGTTCACTTGCGAACTTTTTCGAACAACAAGCGTCACCCACTTGCGTCCCGCCCTGTCCTTGAATTGGGCAAGTTTGATCCGGATCTTTACGTGGGTCAAACCGGAGAAGGCTGTGAAGATTTCAGTATTCACATTTACTTGGATATGCTCGCTCTAATCGTGAAGCCCATTGGCATGGCCTCTGATGATACCCTTGCGCACCAAGAACTCCTAATGATATGGCAATGGACCAGTGGCCAGCGGTTAGCAGTTTTCGTGCCTCCACCTGATTTTACGTTTAGCGACTGCGCGTTCATCAAGAGAGATAAGCTGCTCATTGCCCACTCGCGTTCTTCGTTTGGACCGTCAATCAGTGTACTTCATATAGGGCGTAGAGAACTATACTCAAAGTTTTCTGACGCGGTCCTGGATTGTTCAGTCGAACCTGTCACATATGAGCCACGGGGGACCATATTTCAGCTTCCAGCTCCTCCTAAATGCAAGCCTGAATGCGTAGGCATACGAGATATCAGAATTACCAACGGTTCAAGCCCATACCCTCCGCGTCTCTCCAACGAACAGGACAGCTCAACCCCACTGTTCGTTTCAGACCCCTCCCCTGAATCCGCCATGGTTGCTTTCTCGATTTCTGTTGTCCTCCAATCAGTGCGACACGGAACCCCGCCTATCATTCATCATACTCTCCTTGCGTACATCTCCACGTTTATCACCTTGTTCTCACCTTCGCAAGCTCGATGTGTCCCTTTCGACGAATGGAGTGCACGGGGTGTATACTGGTTTCTAGGACCTCCGGGATTCCTTCACGGGCAGCGATATGCTCATACGACATTCGATCGCAGGTGGAATACGGTTGAGATATACGATTTTAATCCCTCCCATATTCCTACTGTTGTATCGGGCTGGCAGACCCTTGTGAAACCCAACAAGAAACCATCGTTTTCAAGCATATCACCCAAAATGAGCCTCTTTAAAACCAAGAATTCATTCGGATGCCCTCACAAATACTACCTTGATGGCGGGAAACTCAAGTCAAACTTGAGATACAAGAAACAAACCATGAAGGAGGAAATGGGTGGGCAGCAATCGGGCTGCGCCTTGGACTGCGAACGAGTGATCATTCTCGATGTACGTTATCCTCTACTCCCACCCAGTTCTCAGAGCGCTGATTATACGTATGTCCTAGACTGAGCGAGGTGGATATATATTTGGCTTTACATCATATAATATTGCCTGAGTGGTTTCGTACTTCTACACATTCAACAACTGTACGAATGACCAAATCCCACCTATCTCTGAGTAAAAAAAAAAGAATCTAATTCAATTATACATATCAAGCATGA
This sequence comes from Ceratobasidium sp. AG-Ba, assembly GCA_016906575.1. Classification (NCBI taxonomy): domain Eukaryota; kingdom Fungi; phylum Basidiomycota; class Agaricomycetes; order Cantharellales; family Ceratobasidiaceae; genus Ceratobasidium; species Ceratobasidium sp. AG-Ba. The sequence continues at coordinate 2,389,873 of CP059614.1, forward strand.
GTACAATGTAAGGGAACCACACGGATAAAAGATAAAATCCAAACGAGAGTCCCGGTATTATGGAAAGGTTGGTTATGAGAGCACCTAAAGGTGAAAAACGTCAGATACATCTTGAGAGGTGCGCCAGTGGGCGTACCCGGGTGGTACAGTCTACCACGGGAACATAAGTGAAAGGATAGCAATTCTCACCGCGATCAACACCACACAAATCACAATCACTATAACCAGCATCAAGCACGCTGCTCGACGACCCGCCTTTCTCTGATACTCTGAAGCCTGGTTGAGTTCCGCAGCAGCACTCGTAGTGTTACTAGCGACGATAGTAACATTGTCTTCGATTGTATCTGAGATTCGAGGTTAGGTGTTGAAACTCGATTGAATAATCAGCAAAACGTACTTAACATCGCGCCTTGCTCATTGACCAAGGTACCCAAATCTCTAAATATTTCATTTAGCTCGTGGATACCGGTCTCGATCTCTCGAATTTCGCTTTCTCGCTCCTGGATCAGGGACTCTTGATGGGCCAATTCGGCCGCAGAGATTTGGCTACGTAAAACGGACAAATAAGAGCTGGTTGAGGAACAAATGGGGTTGAAAGACGTACTTCTGGAACGTTTGAACCTGTCGCTGCGATTGCGGTGACGTCGACATTCCAGGGCTTCTAAATAAGCATGATTAGCTGAGATCATGTTACAACAACGCATTGGCCTCACCCTGTGTTATCATCCACCGCCTGTTTGACGCCTTCCACAACCGTCCGCTGTCTCTCGGCACTGACCTTCTGGGCACGTTGGAAAGCGACGAGTGAAACTTGAAAGTCATGAGAGGTCTTTTGTAAAAGTGCTTTGTGTTGAGGCTGCGGTGGAGGCGATTCAGTAGTTGCGCTCTCCAATAAAAACAAAGAGCACAGACTAGCTTCTGCTGCAATGTCGACAACGTCTTGAGATCATCGGTTCCCCTCTTGACCAAGTCTCGGGTAGTCTCAGTAAGCTCATGGCTGAAAGACGAAATGAGCTCGAAACGCACGAGCTTCGCCATGCCGACAATACTCACAGTCCTTTCCGAACAGTTCCTGTATCTCTCGATGTCCCCAACTGATCCACCAGCTTCATAATCCCCTGCACGTTGGAAGTGATCTTGAACACTTGAAGCGAGAGAGACTTTTGAAGTCCCAGGAACTCGGCATCAGATGGCGAGGTAGGTACCAGCGCGGACGAGCCTCGCTGGTGACCGCCCTGTCCCCGTTCGAGATCTGCAAAACTCATCGTGGGGGAGGGGGGGTGACTATGAAAGCAAGGGGATAAGGGGTGTTGCAAGCTCGGAAAGCGCTAGGGTATGGTCCGTGATCTTGGCGAGCTGTGACGCGGTGGTGGTTGACTTGTAAAGGTACCGGTGCGGAATTGGTTATCCCGATTGGCTGTTCGCTAAACGCCGCACAGCCACACACCCCAGACTCGCCACTTGACCGACCGTGAAATCGGCGACCACCAGTACCAGCATACACTTTCGTTCAAAACTAGATCCAAACTGTCTAAAGTTGCCTCCCGGAAAACTCCAACTGTACAATTATGTCTTCTTCAGGATCTTCTACTTCCCGCACACCAGCACAAGAGCGCGCGCTCGCACTCATGGCCGAACGAGACTCTGTCGATCGAGAAATACAGACGCATATATCCGTTCTCTCTTCGCATGGCGCGAACATGTCTACAAGGCTAGTCGACGGTCAAGGCTTTCCCCGTGCAGATCTGGATATTCTAGCCATTCGGACGGCCCGCGTACGCGTCATCGAGCTTAGGAACGACCGGACTCGGTTGACTGACGAAATCGCGCGAGCGCTGACGGACGTTCACAACTCTGGCGCATCACTGCCCACGTCCGATGTCAAGATAAATGGAGTCAATGGCACGCATGGACCGTCACCCGCGAGTACCCCTGACCTTACCGAATCTCAACCTCGACTTCTTGCTCCGTTTGCCAAAGTCGATGGAGTTGCCCCAGGAAGTCCTGCATATGAAGCTGTAAGTATTTTCAATTATAATTATCTTGAACCAAAATATTCTTATGCGCATGATCTATTGCAGGGACTTCAAAGAGAGGACCTTATTTTAGCGTTTGGTAGTTTGACCGCCCAGTCGTTCTCTGGGTCATCTCTTCAGCCTCTCGCACAATTAGTAGCCTCACATGAAAATGTAAGTACAACTCAATGTTAAGTAAATACTTGATTGAATGTTTGTTATTCCATAGCAATTACTCAGTGTCAAGATTCAACGAGATGGCAATGAGATGCGCCTAGACTTTACCCCCCGATCAGGATGGGGAGGCCGAGGAATGCTTGGGTGAGATAAAAAATGCGCAAATGGCTTTTACTGTTAGACTAACCTCGAGATAGGTGTCATATTGTACCATACGTGGGCTGAAGTCTGAAACACATGGTTCTCGCACAAGCAATAGGACAAGTACTTGATTATAATCAAAACCCAATAAATAGGAAAGCTTTGGCACAGAAAGATTGAAACACGATAACAGAGAAGAGCGAGTATAACTATCGCGAGGAATAATGGTCTTTAATTTTTACCCTTGAAGCTAGGTTTTCTTTTGTGCAGCCATACGCTTTCGCGTTAGAATATGGCCTCAGAGAACCAAATTTACTGCTTTCTTGGTGGGTTCGCCGAGTATCACTATATCCGAATCCGAGTCGCTCTCCAAATCGTCAATGTCGATCACGTCTGACGGATCAGCGAGACTAGACTTCTCGCTGGGGTGAAGAGATTTGATCGTGAGTGGTGAGTTCGGTTCACGTTTCTGCTCCGCCTTCTTTTCGTCGCAACTGGATTGTAATTCATTTGGGGTAGGATCGGCCCCTTCGAATACGAGCTCGTTTGGTATGATCCCTTGCGCTTTCAACCAATCTGCAATGCGTCAATCAGAGTAACGCTACATTACTTGAACACACCTCTTGGCCCATACCGGAATACAAACACCACAGGTGACGAGAGATCGTGTGTTTTGATGGCGCGCATTGGGGATATGCGGACTGAAGGGATAGGATCTCCGAGCATTGCGGTGATAGTATGCTCTTTTTTGGTATCGCGTTTGGGAAAACCTCGTAATTTCAGTTCATAGTATTTGTGAAGGCGTTTGGTCTGAGTGCAGCGAACCCAAGTAAGTTTTACTCGTATGGTCGCGAGCTCTTCCGAAACAGGAGGATGTGGAGATGCCAGTTCATCCTGATCTGCTCGCAACTCAGCGTATTCCAAATGTAATACAATCGCTACACGCACCCATCAAAGGTCGACAGCCAAACACAAGCGGTCGTTTAACCCCTGGAGCCACACTCATCCCGTCCTTCTCTCCCGGGAGCCCCGCGGCGATGTTCTTAGCGGACAGGACGCGCGAAGTGATATCTGTTCCGTCGAGACGGACGTCGCACCGCAGACCTAGTTTATGCTGGGTATCGCCAGAGGGTGTCCATTTAATTCTGAATCTGCTTCCCTCGTCTGACGGAATCCAGCATCTGAATGCAGGTAAGCACGCGTCAAAACCACGGACATAACGTACTCGGCGGCGTCATCGACAATCCTAGGCCCGTACTCTTCTAGTTTGAGTCCATTTTGATCGGTCAGCCATACAGACAATGATTGGTGAAGCATCGAAGGTCGCGTGCGGGAGAAACTGGCTTGCGCCACACGAACTCACGGTGCTATCCATGATCACGTAATCTCCGGTGATTGCCACATCCCATTGCCACTTCTTGTCCTTCGGTCTGAAAACATTGGTAGATAAAGGTAGAAAAGTCTCTGATTCATGGCCGAAAGTTGCGTTGATTTGGTCAGCTCTAGCTAAGTCACCTGCCGCCGTTGTTCGGTTTTGCTCGTGCGGTTTGACGTGATGACTAGGAGCAACTCTAGGTACAGTGTAGAACTTGGGGGGCTTTCAAAGTTATATATATGGGACTCCCAACAGGCTTCAATTAAGAGCTATTGATTTCGACTGCTCGCGCATACTTATTGTCCCAGGATTGGGTGAGATGTTTGCGCAAACTAGCCGGTCCGCCCCTCTACTTCAACCACCACAGTAAGCTCTGGGCTCATTTATCTTACGGTTTGAAGGCCGGAAAAAAATTAGTTTAAAAGTCCGCACTCCAGTAGTTTTTATATTCTAGCACAATGTGAGGTTGAATTCTCTCGGAGTGTGCGTGTTACTTGGACTGGAGGCCACGAGCCCACCGGCATGGGTGCTTCAAGGAATTCCTCGATGCTTGCTGAGTGTCCCACGGGGTTTTTTTGCAACCAGGGATGACTTTGAATCATCATCTACACTCACCTAAGGCTTGGTATATATGCAGTCTAATGATTATGAAGCGCCCAAACTTCAGAACAGAAGGAGAGTAAGTGGGTATATGCGAAGCCGACTTATTATCAGGACAACATGCCCTGATTTCTATCATATGCCAAGAATCGCGTTGCGTGGAGAGGTTATTGAGTTCTCTGTACCAAGGACCATAGTTGTATATACATATATGGTTTTCATTATAAATCGATATAGTTCACGGGAAGTATACAAATCAAGATACAGATGAGGAAACTAAAAGGGGAATCTCAGATTAGTGTTGGAGCTTCAGATTTGATCCGCTCTGCTGAGTACTCGCGCTTTAATGGGGTACGACTGGGCTGTTTTGGGGTTAGAGGAATCCATATACCCAAACGGGAACAAGCGGTACCTTTTCTTCCACGGGATCGTTTAGCACAACGACGTCCGAATCGGCTTCACTAGGCAATTCGTCGATATCGATTACTTCAGAGGCATCAAACAAACGTGTGTTGCCCTGGGAAGTGCTGGTGTCTGGACTTGGTTCACGCTTGACCCTCTTTCTTGGCCTCTCAGCTTTGATCTCAACGCTTTGACGTTGTCTGACGGGCTCCCTAGGAATAATCTCCTTGGCCTTCAACCAATCTACGCAGGTTCAGTCGCTGAGTTTGTCAACTTCACACGCACATACCTTTGGGCCCATACCTAAAAATAAAAACAGCTCTCGGTAGCCCCGCGTCTACCTTGAGTGTTTTCCGACCGCTCTTTCTCTTGGCTACAACGGGTGCGCCAAGAGCGGCAGTGGTGCTGTGTCCCTTCTTGGCCCGTTCGTGGAGCAGGCCAGGCTCCTCGGGCGTGTGATATCGAAATGGACGGTTTATACCGGTGTAGCGAACCCAGTTGAGTTCAACACGTATAGTGCCAAGTTGAGTCGACCGAACACCATTTGGGGGTGCCAGGTCGTCTTGGTCTATCATGTCCAATAGTGGATGCTTATGATCAAGTTACTCCAAACGAGGAGGGACATTGCTGACCTGTAAGTTCTTGGCGGCTAAAAACGAAGTGCCTCCTTGTGTTATGTGACACGGACATTCCGTCTTTCACACCTGGAATACCCCGTGTGATATCTCGGGCAGAAATGACTCCGGCACTAACGCCCCTTCCGTCGAGGCGAATAGAGCAGCGAAGTCCAAGGTTAGGTTCAAAGTTTCTGACAGGTTGCCACATTATCTTGAAATTCTTTCCCTCTTCGGACGAAATCCAGCACCTACAGAATATTGATTAATCCAAGGGTAATCGGACAGGTGAACAAAGAAACGATAATCGAGCCACATACTCCATAGATTCGTCATCTGTTTCTCTCGTTTGATATTCTTCAAGTTGGTTGCCTTGGGCATTTGTAATCCACACTGAAAGGTTTCCATTCAGCATGATGTTGGTGGTTGCTGTGGGCAAGAGGGAGTGGCGCCACGCAGAAGCGCCATTCCAATTGCGTAACTGAACCTTCTAAACGCCCAGCTTCAATCTAGACACAACTACCATAACTAAACGGGTTCTTTGGTGCGCTTACTTGGTCATACCACACCTGTTCGATATTTGGATTTGGATCTCCCTGGGTCTTTCCTCGTTGTGATTTGCAAGATTGACCAGCAGATACCTATTCGAATCTAGCTCTAAGACGCCCGTCACTTGGGGCCGTGTATTTACTTGTGCTAGTGATTGACATAGCCTACGAAGGGATACTTGCCTAATATCACCATTGGCCTCTATAACTGGTCCGGGATGGCCACTCAGCTAATGCAAGACTTTCCGGAGCTTGCAGCTTTGTCGTACGTCTACAAATCAGTTCTGAATTGATGATGAATTGACTGTCCCCAGACGAGAAGATCTCGAGTGTCTTCTCTCCGACCCAGCCTACTTCCAAGCTATATTTCATTCGCTATCGCATACGAAAGCGTTGCTTGCATCTCAAACCGAGCTCGGAATGGCAAACGAAGCGATAGCTAGTATGTAACGTTCGTTGTGTACCTAACACCACACTTACAAGACGTCAAACTTAGAACGCAATCTGGCGCTTCAGGGAGAACTATACGATCTACGCTCCACTACCAAAGATGCATATGATCGGGCAAGGGATCTCCAAAATAGATGGGCAGCAGTCGACCGAGAACAACGAGAGGTCTATCAGGTGAGTCCCTGAGTGCCACACAAGGGCGAAATATGAACGGGGATCTAGCGATTCACCCCATCATTCCTGCTCATGCGTTTACGTCATGCGACAATAGCCCAGGACGACGCCTCCGAGGCGGCAGCCGCAGCATTCGTGCAATCTTCACAAACTACAAAACCCGCTGAAGCGACTCCGCAGGAGCTAGAGGATTTTGTTAAAGAATTCAAGGAGCTGAGGAAAACGTATCACAAGAGGGTGTTCTGGGGAGACCAGTGGAACTCTGGAAAGGTTACTTGGCGAGATGACTGATACACTTTGTTTTATTTCTTGCTACACAATTCACTAGTTTTGAATATGAGGACGATCCTTGTATCGTTTTACCAGCCACCGTCCCCCGTACCAGCCTGCAACGATCACAACAAAACATCCGACGACCGCAGCTCCAATGAAGCCCGACATGTCGTTGGCCTGTTTACACGATGTTATTAGACTCTTTCTTGCTCAAAAATTTCAAACCTACTCTTGCCCATCCTCTCCACCATTTACCTGCCAGTCCTCCGCCATCCGGGTCCTCAGCGGCCTTTCGGCAAGGGCTACAGGTCTCTCCGATCAACCCCATGATCGTAATGAGAGATATGCTAAGAACTCATTAAGTGCTATCTCTGATTCTCCAAGTCGCGCTCACCTAAATGCTACTAAGATGCTCAAAAGCGTAAGAAGGATACTGAGGCCAGACATCGTGTTCTTTGCAGCCTGTTCTAGAGTTTTCTGTTGCCCAGGTGCCCCCGCATATTCGTGTTCGCCAATCGACCTGGTGTTGGAGGCATCCCTCTCCAGGTCCGGAAGGGTGAGTTGTGAGGCAGCAGGGTTCTTTCGGTCCGGAGATTGAGGTATGCTGTTATTTGTTTGCTCTTGGACGTTGCTTGGGCCAGCGTCCGGTCCCGACTCGGAGGATTTGGAGGACTGGGTGAAATTACTTGGCTCGTCGCTACGCTCAAATATCGCAAACCCTCTCTCAGGAAAATCTGCATATGCGTAGAGCATGAGAACGGAGTCGGCAGAGTCCACGAGCGTCATCCCTGCGGTAAACAGGAGCTAAACTGTGGATGAGATACGGCAGAACCCCAAAGAATTTGACTTTACCGGCAGTATCACAATATTGCTCCGTGGCATGCCTTTTCCGTCCGCGCCATGCTGAGCGATAGCCGTTACGGCCAGGAGAGCGATAGACGATGCAGTGTCAAATCCAAGTCCAAACAAGACACCAACAGGATACATCTGATGCATATACCCCAAATAAACAACTTCGGTCCCAACTCTATGCAGAAAGCGTACCTTCCACGCCTTGTTGACAAACTTGGTCACCGGCCCAAGGATTCTTAGTGCTAAAGAGTTGCTGTTCTCCGGTCCAACATCCTCGCCGTTCCGACGCTTGGGTTGTATTATCAGCTGTGTGCTAGCGGATAAACAAAGCCGAGCTTACTCGTTTCCTGTGTTGTAGAATACGAACCAAGATGATTGTGTTGACTAACGCGACGATAAACAAGAACGACGCGCTAACGGAAGCTCCTATTTAGTTGGTGCTCGCATAAGTGCCTCATCGCATAGTGAGCAACAAGCGCCTGACCGATAATGCCTCCGATATCCGAAACACCTTGGCCAATCATTAGTAAACTCTCTGCAAGTATTGAAAACCCGTACCTCCGATTTTATCATACACGTTCGTAGAAATCGCAATGGCTACTATCTGATTGGGCGAAGAGATGAACCCTGTAGCACTGGTTCGACTAGTTTAGATCATACTCACAACCACGACAACAATGGTGCTATGTCCCAGCGAAAAGAACAACCCTGCTGTAACAGAAAGTTGCCCTAGCTGAATCAGCCCACGAGTCGCGTTGTCGATGGCACTGAGTGAATCGTGTTTCAGTTTGTTGTATGCTTGACCCCAATGAAGATCTTGGCCTCACCTGATATGATCAGCATCCAATCCTATATGATTATTCAACCCAAAATCCATGGTTCATGATATCGTGTACCCACCATGCCTTAATCCGATTGTCTTGGTTGATATCGTAGGTTAGATTCTTGACCTAAATCGAAGGATAGCACATACCCAAGCCAGCAAGCAAAGATTTAACACGCTATGCGTCTCATTCTTTCTACCAAACAATAGACCAGCGGTGACCCAGAACAAGGCATTGATGAGCACCTCTGTGCTTAGCAGTAGTAAGGACCGCCCAAAAATCGTCAAACGCGGTAATTTATTTAGTCGCTCCCTTGCTCGCTGTGCGATGCTAGAAAGGGGATGTAGAGGCATCCCACGCACGATAATAGGAGTTCGAGGGTTTGAGATACCAAATACCTTCAATTAACCGCACAACGAGTATGGCGAAGGGAAGGTTATCAGCGAACTCTGATTGCGCCTCAGGTTTGGGTTGGCGCTAACCGCCGCCAAAGCCTCGGGCGACAGCTGGGATCTGCACATATGTTTGAGCGTGGGGTTTTTTTTTTGCCTGTTTCGCCCTTTCTCCTGGACTACAGTTAGAGTGTTGAATTCAACTGACCTTTCCACAGTGTTTTTGCTTGACGGTTCTGGCACGATATCACACGGGGTGATTATCCGAGACGGCCACCAACCGCATGGTCACATCCATTGTTGCGATGTTGTTGGGACCCGCCCATATAAAACCTTAGCTTCGTGATTTACGCTCTTCTCCCTCTGCCCTCGTTGTCACCCCGTCCTTGCTAAACATAGTCGACACCGACTGCGACTCCCGTCGATGACGGCCCCACAGGCCACTGTTGGGAAACTCAGTTGCATTGACGTTGGCCTACAGATAGCCCCTCGGAATACAAGAAGATACCAGATAAACAATAAATAAACTAGGGTGAGAGTTCAGCGACACTCCTTACGCGTATTCGGCAGCGTTACTTACCGATACATATCAACGTCTGTGCAGCGCCAGCGCCATAGTCAGCAGCCTCTCAGGTGCGTGCATTCAGAATAGCAGCCTGCCCGACGCCAGCCATTTCCGGGGTCGAATCAGCTTTAGAGTTTACGTCCCGCCCCTCTCCGACAACGCGCGTCCTGTCACTGACGAGAAGCGTGATGCAGCCGACGAAGCAAACGAACCCCGCAAGTGGAATGGGCACGCCAAGAGCTGAGACGAGCATGTTGAAGAGAGCGAGCTGGGTCAAGACGGGCACGATATAACGGTACGATAAATTGGCTGTGACCACGACTGGTGCAGATATCTGGACGATCGTTTGTCGGATACGAGTCTTGATAGGGAGGACGAATGTTTCAACCAGGTAGGGGGCGGTGTAAAACACACGTGTTGCTTTGGCTATCAAGAAGGACGTTACGCTCATCGCGCGCCAAAACAGGTTCGTAGTAGACAACATGACATTGTCGATGAGCACATGGACAACGGAGAGGATGGGGTCGTCGTCGGTGGGCTGAGGCTGGGGGTGGAAAGGACCTGTAACGGGCGTTTGGATGGCGAGATGCTGGATGCCGCGGTTGATCTTGGTCATCGGACAAGGCGGGACCGCCGACGACACGCTGGTAGAAAAAACAACGCAGGCCGCCAACGAGGTGAGTAGAAAGACGGTCACTATCAGCACAAACAGGTGTCGGAGAGTGT